>OX352775.1:12936523-14136523 GCA_947095535.1 Poecilobothrus nobilitatus | reverse complement strand
GCTATATGCAATCACATAAGAACATAGAAAATTTTAACATTTAATTAAGTTGTTTAAATTAATTAAGTTGTTTAAAGTTAAAATTAAGCTGTACCTAGCTATAGTCAGACCATATAGATTATAAGAAAGAAGTTTTATGGATTAATGTGAATATCACATTAGTATTCTACAAACATGTTATTTCAAAAGTCTATTTTATACTGATAACTTATTTTTGATGCTCGCAGTAGTTATTTTAACCTTTGTATAAATATACAGCTATGCATATGTATTACATTTTGTATATTAATTATTTACTTATACATATACATATAATGTACATATGTATGTATTTTGAAATGTTTTAGCTTTTTTTTTTCTTGAATTTTCTAATGAACTTCTCTAACTTATTATGAATTCTAATAAGAATATTATTTTGGTAATCCATACTGAAAAAAAGTAGTAACTATTAAATAGTATTTACCACGTACATACAAATATTTATATGTAACTATAATTATTAAGAAAAATATTTATTATGTATATACCTATGTATGTTTCTGTAAGTTCTAACCTTACTTTAAAACAATAAATTTGTCATTTTTTATTTTAACTTTATTAATAAGAATAAATGTACTTAATATGTACATAATTTTAGGGCATACATACTTGCATAGTTACATACCTTCATACAAGTCATTTATGCAAAAATGTTTTGATTATAAAAATTATCTTAAAAGAAAGTCCTGGAAGAATCAACAAACAATTTGCACCGAATTTTAATTATTATAGTAAGTACACTATGCAGGTACAAAATAAAGTTACAGGTAAGAATATTATTTAATATATGTATATATGTTTGTATATACAACATATCAATATTGCATATAATATGTAGGAGTACTTATGATGTATTAATATCTAGCTTGTCCATTCGAAAGAATTAATTAAACTTATTAAATTTGATTTTTTTTTCTCTTTACTTTCTTTTTTCTAGTATCGTGCTTATATAAAAATTTGAGTTAAATTAATTATTTTTGATAGGTTACCTATAGGTTTTAAACATAATGCACATAACTAGAGAGGTATGATCAAGTATATAGACTTAAGTTTGTGGATCGGGTCAGTATTGAAAATTGAAATATGAGTTGATTTAGATACATACATATGTGTGTCCGTTCATCATCTGTACGATTACAAAAAAAAACAAAAGAAGCTGTAGTCATGAATTTCACTGAAATATTTTTTAAGTTTTCTATTATTTTAGATTGAGACGTGCTTCTTTCGTATAGCAAAAGCATACAAATTTCTGAACCTACATATTATGTAGTTAACATATGTACATATTTTTAAAATATAATAAAATCAGGAGATTGTAAATTAAAATCTGAAATCACTTTCGCAAATTAGTAGCTTAAAATTATTAGGACTTATTTAGGAAGAAATTATTTTTTAACTTTAATAAAAATAATACTACATGCATACCTATTTAAAAAAAAACATAGCTCTTGCTTAAATTTGTATACAAATATTAATTATCATATTTTCATATCATACCTATATTAATTATCAAATCGTTCAGAATCGCAAATTAAGAAAATGTTAATTATTAAGAAATCTTAAACAAAACAATAGACATTAAAAAGAAATTGGTGTACCTATACCTACCCGGTAATTAAACTGCCATATGTATTTTATCAGATTATCCAATAAACGGATAAGCTTCGAATTTCGTTATTTTTAATTTTGCTGTTTTGTAAACAGAAACAGAAAATAATGTCATATATTGTATATGTACATATTTTAAACATTATGAATGGATTCAATTTCAAACTGGTATTTAATATATGGTTAATAAAGAACTTCATCGATCCTATAAATTTTGATTTATTTGCAGCAAATTTACATACATACATTACTTACATATTATGTAAGTACATAAATATGTACCTACTACATACATACATACGTATCTACATATATTTACATTTATAAGAATATATTATTTTCTTTTTAAATTCTTGAAAACAATTAAGGTATCAAATATAACATATTGCACATACTTTTATTTACTTTTAAGAAATTTAAAAAAAAATACTTCCTTTCATGTGCATACATATGTACATATGTATATCTTATACAGTCTACATAAATTACATTTAGGCTACTCGCTCCAAAATCTATTAAATAGTAGGCACTTTTATAGTTTATACAAATATAAAAAAAAATTCTAAAAAATAAATAAGAAAAATAATTTACATAATAAACACATACAATCATACATATATGTAAGCAATTCAATATAAATAAGTCAACATGTAAATTGTATCAAACAAAATCAAATAAAATTAAATTTTTTAATTATTTAATTACCTATTTCGGTTTTTTTTGCCATAAATTACGATATAACAAAAATAATACAATTTTAAAGAAAAATTTAAAATTGAAATTTTCTTGCATATGACTACCCCGTAATATTTTCTGTTTGTAAAAATTTTAAATATTTTGCAGATCAAGCATTTTAATTTGTAGTTTTAAAATTAAGCAAAAGATTAATGAAAAAAAAAAAACAAAATACAATTGATTAAACAAATAAAATAAAATTAAATGAAAAATTTACTTTACCCATTTACATACATATGTATATACATACGTATATGTATGTATATTTTATTCAGTGGCAGTATTATTCATTTAAATTGTAGTATTTATTTATTCCAAATATAGCAGCTTACTTCTCATTTTTTTTTGTTTTTTTTTTTTTAAATAAAATAAAAACAAAAATGTTTACTATCTACTTTTAGTTAAATTATAATATTTATAATAATAAAATATTCAAAAAAAAAAAAAAAGTTTAGCAATGATAAAAGTTCAAATTTTAACAAAACAATTTTACAAAAAAAAACTTGGATTTTTTTTTTTCCCCCAATAATAACAATAACATGATTATTTTTTAAAATTACTAATAAAAGCAAAATTATTAAAAATTTTAAATAGGTACACTAAATTTTTTATCTTATTTTTCTTTTTTTCTTTTTTTTGTTTTTAATTTTAGATAATAAAAAAAAAACAATAATTATCAAAAGAAACACTTTTTTTTTTTTTTGCTTTTAATTTACAAAAAAATTTAAGTCAAAAACATAAAAATAATAATAATAAAAAAAAACAAAAGAAACAAATAAACAAGTTTAATATTAAAAAAATATAATTATAAATCTTTGATATTCAACAAATCTTTCCAATTGGATTGGATATTGAACGCGTTAAAAAAAAAAAACACACTTAAAAAAAAAATAATTCAAATAAAGTTAAAAAAAATCAAAAAGTAAATTCAACGAAAAAAAAAACAAAAAAAATTTATTCTTTTTTTTTATGAATCAAATGTGCTTCTGAAATGTCATAAATGAACTTTTAAAATACTTCTTATCCGATGAAACAAATCATTTTTTATAATTTATATATTTGTCTCTGCTACACATTTTATAGAGCGTCCACATTTAAAAATGGAAAGAAAACAAAATGGGAACTAAACGGAAAAATATTTTCTACATAAAAATGTGCATACTAACTAACATACATAATATGTCATAAATTATTGCATACCTTTGATTTTTTTTTTTTTCTTATTAAATGAACAAAACGTGTTCGCACAGATCATGGTTTAGGAGAGAAATAAATTTTCTATTATTTTTAAAAAAGAATAATTATTGTTAATTAATAAAGAAAAAAATTAATAAAACTTTAAAATAAGTAAACAAAACTTTAAAAATAATAAAAAATTTTTAAAAAGAAATAAAACTAAAAAACACAACCCAACAAGCAACTTTTAATGTAAATATGTATATCTGTCATCTGAATATAAGTTTTTTTTTTTTTTGTTCTACCATTTTCTGTAAAAATTCAAAAATTTTAGTGTCCATTTTCACAGGTTATCATAATCTATTTTCTGTATTATTATAATATTTCTGAATATTTTATTTATTTATTTATTTATTGTAGGTAATATAGTAATATACCTATTAATATTAGAAGAATTAAAATTAATTTATTTTATTTATTTATTTAATTTAATTTGATTTTTTTTAATTGCATAGTTTTAGGAGATTTTTTTTTTTATATATATTTTGCCTAAAAGATTGTGTTTATTATATTTATATATTTATACTTTTTATGCTATAAATTTGTTTATTCTGTTTTATTCCATAAAGTGATTGTACATCCATCTATACATATATATATGTTACACAATGAACTTTATGTTGTTAGTAAAGTAAATAGTACTACCTGGTACTACATACATAAGTATTGTATGGTGGAAGTGGAAAGAATATGGGCCTTTGAAAATATAAATGATGTTTGATTGATCAAATTCAATTCATATAAATTTTTTTTTTTTTTGTTTTCTTTATTTTATTTAAATTTTTTAAACTTCTGAAAATTTTTTTTTCTAATTTTTCTTTTCTTTCTCATAATGTTTAAAATTTTTGTACCTATACAGTTTTGAGCATGTGGTTGCAAATTATTATAACGATAATGATTTAAGATCACTATCATATTAAAAAGAAAACTAAATGTAAAATTGGTTTTCAGATTGATATATGTAACTATCTATAATTATAATTTAGTAGTTTTCAGCCACACACTACGTATTATGACATTCCGCTAAGTTTTGAATACAAGTTCATATTTGAATTCGATTTTTCTATTACAAAATCTACATTAACATATAACATACATAGGTACGTATGTTTAGAATCATGATTCTCTTTTTTTTCATTTGGAATCAAGAAATTTTGTATCCCATACGAATTTTTTGTAATTTAGATGTCACAACTCACAGTATAATATACTTATACACCAGCTACAGGGTCCCTAGTATAAGTATATTTTGTAAATTGTATTGTAAATAGATAATTAAACAAAAAAATAACTAAATTGTTGTGACTAAACTTTATATCTTCATTTAAATATTAAAACTTTAAGTAAATTGGGCAGTTGCGTAAAAATATGTAATAAAAAATTTGAAATGTGGAATGACAAAAATCCGACATAATAAGTACAATAATAGCGGTACGAACATAGTTCAGCTATGAGATGAGCTACATAGATATGGAAAAGTATACAATACACACTATACGTATTCTTGTTTAAGATTAAATTCTGAATTGTTAGATACATACATATGTATGTGTATGCAAACAAACATTCGAAAAATAATGAAGCTATAGGGTTCTAAAATTTTTGCCATTTTAATTTTATTTAGCTGCTTGTTGCGCTATTGAAATTGAACAAGTTCGACCGATGAATTCGATTAGCTGCTATAAAACTTCTTTTTTATATGAGCATAAATCAGTGTCTAAATTCAGCTACATATCTGAAATTTTGTCAAAAGAATTTAAATTTTATGCCACCGACCTCTACAATTTGTTTGGTCTAGCGTCTAGGGCAAGAGGTTCGGGTAAGTATCATACAAGTTATTTTAGTTAAGTTTTATGCCATACAACTCCGAAGTTTACATAAATATATTTCAGTACTTAATTAAGTCAGATATCTTAAATTTTCTAAAAAAAAGAACATTAAATTTGTATAATCTATAATTATAAAAGATAATTTATAAAATAAAATTTTTATAATTAAGTCTTATTATTAATTAATTTTAAACTGATTGTTAATAGATGCTGTTGATTTCTTTAAAAGTTTATATAATTTATCCAACAATTTTGCGTTCTATATCAATTTATTTTATTCTGATCTAAAATTTAAAGAGGATCATTTATATTTAATTGCAGTTCTGATCGTTAAATAATCCTGCTTTCGGTAATGTCGTTTGCGCTGCAACTATCAAAAATTCAACTGTCATTGAACTTTCGGTTATGCAGTTGACAAGCGTTATTCTTTCGGTTTTGCAAAAAAAGTCAAAATGTCAGTCAAATTTTTGCATACAAAGCAGGGTAAAAATTTATGATTAGTTGTTTGTAAAATTAGTAAAATTTTGTTGAAATGGATTCTGACTCTGAAAAAGAAGTGCAAGTAGTATTTTTTCTTGTGAAATTTTAATTATATTTTAAAATTTGAAGCATAAAAATGTAAATTGAAATAAAATATAAGTAATTGCTATGTTTTGAAATATGATGGACCATAAATAGATGGTCTTCTAATCAAATAAAGTTATTAATGGTAGTACGATTGGAAAATGACGATGCTTACTGTAATACTGTTAATAACAGTTCTGATAATAAATCAAAAAACAAAAACAAATTTGGAAAGATATAATAGAAAAGGATCCAAGTTTTCCTTACAATTTGGATTAAATAATAAAGAAATTTACAAAAGGCAAAAACTATTAATATTGAAGTGGTTACAGACTTAATATATACATATGTATATATAATTTCTAAAAAATAATGTTCTATAATCTATAGCTTTTAAAACATGTACATATATTAATATTCTATCTAAATTTTTAATTTTTCCTTACTTATAATTTCAGAACAACCAAAAAATATAAAAAAAACCACACTGAACAACAATATTTTGTTTTTGTTCGGTAATGTCGGTTGATGTCGCGTCAAAAATTTGCGAAAGTCTATTTGACAGCTGCTTTTGATTAAAAATCGAATCAAAAATCATTTGACTGATCTTTATTTTATATTACTTATCAGTTATCGAAAGCAGGGTAAGATAGGATGAAAGTTAAAAAACAAAAAATTTATCAATTATTCAATTTAATTCATCTGTTAACTAACAACCAATCTACTAAATGCAGTAAAAAGTTAATCTAAAAGTAAAAAAGAAAATAAAAACAATAATCAATTTCAATTAATTTTTAATAATAAATATTTTTTAGTGATATATTAAAAAAAAAAAAAAACTTATGAATAACAATAATAATTATAAACTTTAATTAAATATTCAATAACTTATATGAAAAAAAAAAAAAAAACAACAACAATACAATATAAGAAACTTATAAATAAAATAAAAAAAAAAAACTATACATTGAAAACAATTATGTAAAAATGACTATCAAATTTATTTTTTTTTTTATACATTTTGTTTTTGAATTGGTAACGATTTACTATTTATATGTTTTTTTTTTTTTATTTATATTTGACGAAATTTAACTAAAACAAAATTTTAGTTTTACTCAATTGATTTGATCTATCCATTTGGAAAACTTACCAATAAAATTTCCAAACAATTATTTTTAAATTGTATATATCAAAAAAAAAAAAATAATGTGCTTTTTAAATAATATATGGGTTATAATAATTTAAGAAAAATTTGTTGTATTTAATCACTCATATGGTTCATGATATATCTCCGCATCAAAAATGAAATATCTCTGTACGAAATTGTACAGATCAATTAAAAAAAAAAACAAAAATTCATTCGTTATATACATATACATTATATGCTATTTTTTGAAAGATTCAATAATTGTTTTTGATATAAAATTGTATAAGTTCTAAATTATAATAGTTATATGTAAAAGTTAAAATTCAAACTCTGGTTTTTTTTTTTTTTAGTTAGTTTCGACTTTCGACTGTGAACTTCTTTAAATTTTGTTAAAATGTAGATGAATGTTACATCTAGAAAACCTCACAAAAGTATTACTGTAAAACAAAAAAAAATATATATAATTTAATTGTTATTTTAAGTATATAATAAATAACAAATATCTAAAAATAAAGAATTTTCTACTCGTATTACCCATAATAAATATAATTTATATAATAAAATTAAAGTGTGTAAAAAAAAAAAAAATTTAACCCTTTAATGCACACCATATCATATATGATATCACTAAATAAATGATTGTTTTTTTTTTTGTGTTTTTCTTTATTGATTTCTCCTTTTTTTCTTGCAGAACAACGAAAAATATGTATATAAAATTTATAGTTCTAAGCTAAGATTACAAAAAAGCAAATTAATGATTGATGCAAAGATATCAGATGAAAAGATTTTCATGGCAATGATTATAATTTCATAAACATTCTTCATTGAAGATCAATAAACATTTATTTGTTAATTGAAGATGCTTCACTTTACGAACATTTTATTTTATAAGTTTTAAACCTTCTGTAATTTTTTCATATAGACAAATTTCGTTCTTCGCGCTGTTATTATTCTCCAATTTTTAGTCTTCTTATACACTTTTTTTTTTAAATTATCTAATTATCTCATAGTTTAAAAATTATATAAATATTATACCTACCTGTATTTTTGCGATAGTGCATTTTGGTGATCCACCAAATGTTTATAAAGTTTAAAGTATTTCTTGCCATGGGCATTAAAAAAATATTTAATAAAATTGATAGGTTATAACTTACAACAATTTAATTATCCAACTTTTTATTAATTTGGATAGCTTAGCTTAGACTCTTTTGATTAGTAGCAGTTGACCATACTCAAAAAAAAAATTTAAAAAATACAATTTTTTATTGAAAATTATTGATGGTTGAATTCTCACTGCTTTATCTTTAGTTAAAGCAAATAGCTTAATATAAGACCAAAGCCTTTTATACAAACAAATAGAACATACCGAGTAAAATCAGAACATATTTAAGTAAATTTTCTTAAAATATTTTGGAAATATGTGTATAAAATTATAATCAATGTCTTAAAATAAAAAAAAAGAAATATAAAATTCTTACAACAAAACGATTGACTTGAATTTTTGGTCTATTTGGAGAAACTTGAGGTTGATCTCTTAATTGTTCAAATTTAGCTCTTAATCTACAAAAAGAAATAAGTATATATAACAATATAAAAGTATATTATATAGTAAATATAAAAATATTATTAAATATAAAATAAAAATCTTACGATTTAGCGCTTTCCGTTTGACTCTCTTCAATATTTTCATTTAATTTAAAACCATTTGTGCCATTCATTTCACGTTTAATTTCATTTGCTTCCCATTTTTCAAATTTAGCTCTAAGTTGTTTTGCGCGTGCAGCTGATTGAGCCTTATTTACAAAATAAAAAATTTTAATTATAAATTTAAAAAAAAAAAGGTTCAGATCAAATTTAATAGAAATTGTATTTAAACATGAAAAATATTAAATATACCATTTTTAAGAATTCATCTTGATACCCTCCTCTATTATATTCATTTTCTTGTTCTTGTTCTTCTTCTTCTTCATATTCATCTTCATATTCTTCTTCACCTTCTTCATCTTCATCGCCTTCTTCATCCTCATCATTTTCATCATAAACTCTACGATTACCATCTGGTGGTGGTGTAAATCTTTTTAATGGTTTTATACCATCTTGTCGTGTATGTTTTTGTTGTTCTAGTTCACGGAAACGATTTAACATTTTCGTTGTGGTATGTTGAGCAGCAGCTATTACAGTTGTATCATCTTGATATTGTGACTGTTTATTATATAAATCATTTTCATCTTCATCTTCAGGTGTTGGCATTTTGACAACACCTTCACGTGGTGGTGTGATTCGAAATGGTTTTTTTGGTTTATTTTTATCATCAGGTTTATATGTTTCAAAAAATTTGAATTTCGTTGATATTTCAGATGTTTCAATTTTAATATCTTCAGGTTTTTCATTATATTTTACTAAATTTTCACCATTAAAAGGCTATACATATTTTATTTTTTGTAATAGATAAAAAAAAAATTTATTTAGCAAATAATAAATTATTTAATAATGCAAAAAAAAAATTTTTTTTTTAAATTAAGCATACTTATATGTTAACTATATCAATAAATAAAGCGTCAATATCTTGAATATAGCATACAATTTTATTAATTTTTTCAATTCATTTTAAGTATATATAAATAAATTATCATAACTATAATCAAAATATTTAAAGTTTACCCTAAAAAGATCCTCTTGTAATGGACTCACAGCAATATTTGATCTTGAATTTGAAATTCCTGGGGTTCTTGGTGTTGTTGGTGTTGATATTGATGGACTTTTCAAAGCATGTGCATCCAATTCCATAAATAATGAACGACTTTGTTTGCTAATACCAGATTCAAATACATCCATTTCGTCTTGAACTTTATTATGTTCATGTGGTTCATTAAACATTTCACCTTTTTCGAATTTCTCTTTTAATGATTTTGCTTTATCACCAATATCAATTTCTGGTTTTTTATTAACAGCATTAACACCTATGTAAAATATTATTTTCATTTTAATTTTATATCATTATAAGAGTAAAAATAAATTAGAATATTTGTCATTAAACGACTAATTGAATAAATATTCAAGGAAGGAGGCCTCGGTGGCCTAGCGGGTAAGAGCGTATAAAATACGCTGTAAATACCGAGGGAATGTGGGTTCGAATCCCACACACGTCCTAAGAGTTATTCCCCCTTATGACATTTACAGCCACACCTGAACAGGAAAGGCTGTGTAATTTCCTGTCCACATTTATGTGGCAGAGAAATGCATTAAAAAAAAAAAAAAATATTCAAGGAATAAAAGATGTTATTTATATTTAAACAAATTGTTTCGATAAGATCTAAATTATATTCTAAATTAATTTTTATAAATAGAAAAATAAATAAGATGTATTTTAATTTTATAAATATATACCATGTTCACTATCAGCGACAGCTTGTTGATATTGTTCTTTAATTCTGGCCTGTTTACCTAAAAATAAACGTGAACGAATGTTTTGAAGTTCTTGTTTACGTTCTTCACGACGTTCTTCACGTGTTTGAAGATTTCCTTTTTCAAATTTTGATTTAATAGCATTCATTTGATCAAAACGTATGGGACGTTCTCTTTGTGCTCTTTTTGCTCTAACCAAATCTGGATCTTCTTCACCCGAATCAATTGGCTCTTCATCTGATTCATTTTCTTCATTTTCAGATAAACCACTATCATCTTCATAATTTACATTATCAATAGATTTTTGAAATCTATTTTATTTTGAAAAAAATATTAGATAATATAATATAGATTATAATTTTTTTTAATTATAAAAAACATTTTTTGTTTTCTTTGTACCTTGCTAACTTTTGTAAAATTGATTGACCTCGTTTAATTTCTCCCACATTTTTTTCGCTTAATTCTTTCATTTGTTGTTGTTTTCTATTTTCTTGAAAATTTTCAAAAACTTGAAATCTTGATCGTACATTCAATTGTTGTAATTCTTCTAATCCTAAATCAGATTTATCAGATGCTCTAACAACATCTGGTGGCAATTCAGCTGGTTGATTTTCCCGAATAATTAATTCATGTTTTTTAGGTTTTTCTTAAAAAATATAAAATAAAACAGTTTTTCTTTCTAGTTTTTTTTATTTTTTTGTATGAAAATTACCAGGTTCAGAATCTTCTACAGCTTTAGGTGCCATTAAAATTTTAAAATGTACCTTACAGTATAAATTACCTTCATGACTTTCAAATGTATCAACACTGTAATAACAAAATTTGTATTATTTTATTTTTATGTATATATATTATTTTGAACACACATGTATACAATATCGTACAAAATAAGTTTCTGGTCGAAATTAACCCTTTCATTAAATTTGTGTACAACTGTATACATTGAATCACATGAACAATGCAATTATAATATATTATTGAGTCATATGGTTATTCGGTATATAATGAAAGGTTTAACATAAAATTCGTGACAAATACAATTAGTAATAATTAATAAAAACATTTATGTGTATGTAAATATAACTTTTAAATTTAAATCAGCTACACTTTTAATGATATAAAATTTATTTTCTCACCAACAATTCGTAATTGAGATCATATAGCAAACGCGCACTTGCTTGGAATTCAAAAGAAACTACATATATATATTACAAACCAAAAATCAATTTAAATATACTTTTTTGAATTATTTAAATCATGGCGTTTCTAAGTCCTCTTAAGATGATATAAAGGTTAAAATCAATATTTTAATTACAATTTTATTTTATTTTTATTTTTTTCGTTTTGGTTTTTTCCAATCGTGGTTTGTTTGGTAAAAACTATAACACAACTATACACAAATAAAATGAAATATTTTATATTACAGATGTTGTGAAATGCGCGTAATATAAAGTTAATATATCAAATTTTACATTTTTGTTATCATTAATCTATGGCAACTAACAATATTATACTCATATACAGAATTGTATATGCTAATAAGTAGGTATCTGGGAATGTGTTAATATATTAAGTAAAACATTTTTATTCATTTACAAAATTATTAAAAAATATGCCTGCTGATGATGAAAAAAAACAAAAAAAAATATAATATACTTAATCAATAAGCAAAATTGTACTTACTTTAATTGCTTATTGCATACAGTACATTTAAAACATGACTTATGCCAGGAGCCACCTTCAGCTTTTACTTCTTCCATTCTATATGTTATTTTACCACATTTACGGCAATTTGGTTCCTTATCTGCATTAGCATCCTATATTTTGTTTTTGTTATGGTCGTTAAAAAAAATTAGAAATAAATCCAAATTAAATTAATTAAAATTCAATTTAATAAAAAAAAAAAAAAGTTAAAACAAATACAAAATACAATTAAAATATTTCCACCGCCAAAATAATTTAATTAAATGCGATTTTTTTTCCATGCGCACACTTTTTTTTAAGTTTTAGCCCATCAAGTTAAATTTTTAAAATTTTACTTATAATTATTTTATTGTACTAAAAATTATCAACTTAAAATAAGCTGAAAAATTATAAATTATATAGACATATTATAAAGACAATTATAAAGTATATAGACAAAAAAATTTAAAACCTATAATACATAATTAATATAGATTGTTAATTTTTAAAATAAAAATTATCAATTTAGAATAAAATTTTTAATTAAGACTTGATGTATAACTTTGGTACGTAACTCTTTTTTTTTTGTTATTTTATTTTTACTCTTATTATGTATAACCAACAATATTTTTACATGAACTTAATTAATATACGAATTATATTTATATAGGCTTTAACTCAAATTTCACTTTTTCAAACAAATACGTCCTGTGGTCATTATTATGCATTCGACCCATTAACTCTACAGATAAAAAAATTAATAAAGTTTTTTTAGTATAAAGTAAAAAATTCATATTGTATTTGTTTGTTTTAAATTTTGACTTGGATCTTTATATAACATAAAGTGAAATTTTCTAATTAAGTGAGAGCCACTCTATAATTTTCTTACACTTGGTCAAAACGGGATTATTACAAAACGTATTTTTATCTGTACCCACCATTATTATCTGAGATATAAGACCATAAAATATGAAAAATAAAGCTCCGCAGGGTGTTATTTCTCTTTCAATTTAACTTTCGACTTTTTGAGAAATAATACCCCAGATTGTTATTTCTCATTAATTATGTAGTAAAATTCAGTTTTAAAATATACATATAGGTACTCAAACTTGAAAAGTATTAAATTTCATTTAAAAATTAAAACTTCTTCGTAATAAACCACATTTAACTAAAAAGGATTACCAGACTGAATTAAAAAAAAAATTTATTATGCCCTTTTCCAGAATATTCATTATATAATGCTGTATAAAAGATTAATAGATTCTCTTAAATATATTTGGTCTTAAAAAGAGTTAAAGTTTGTTTGTTTTGATTATATTCTCTCTAATACATTATTTTTATGTTTTCTAGGAGAAAATGAAAGAATTTTTACATATTGGTACAAAAAAAAAAATGGATTCCAAAGCAATAATAAAAAAACTAATCGTTTGATAGCAATGAAAAACTTTTAAACAAGATATTTTAAATTTTTATGAAGTTCCAGAGCATATTATACCATAGAAAGTTTTTTTTTTAGGAAACTTTAACTAAATAAATAATAAATTTTTGTTACACTTTTCGCTTTTATAAACTTTTAAGTTTGCATCAATTATTTGATCTTGTAATGGTGACATTCGAAAATATGGCAAAATAATTTCAATTAAATAAAAGAGTCAATTTATTTGAATTTTTATGCAACCATTACAATATTACAAATACTCCAGAAAATGGCATTATATATTTCCGTTTGGTAATCCAATCAACTTAACTATATTTATTTAAAAACTGATTTTTATTATTAGTAATTATAAAACTATATTTACTTTATAATAAAACTATATTGTATTAATCAGAAATTTTTGTAAATTAAAATTTCTGTAATTTCCCACTTCTAATGTTTGCCCGGAAACTGTTAGTTTTTTAAATATAAAATTAATTATAATTAGTACAATGTTTTTTTTTATAAGAAAAATCTTAAAAATTAAGCGTTCTTTGTGTTAAATTAAAAAAAAAAAAAAATTAAAAATTATATTCGTTTTGAATAAATTGTATTTTTTAAATTTAAATAAATATATACATATATATAGGGCATTATATAGGCATTAACTTTACAGATTTAAACTTAATTATTTTTATAAAATTATCCGGGCTATATATAAAACATACATATAGGATAAATTGCACCCCATTTTTTTTTATGAATTAGTTACGCTTTTTATTGTTCTTCCTTTAATTTTGTATATATGTATATTTGTAATTACAAAAATAAATATAATAATGAAATTTGCACAAGGACAAAAACAAATACAAATTGATCGCTAATATGATGAGAATAAATAAATAAAGTAAATAAAAAAATAAATTTTATATACACCCAGGTAAAGTTCTATTTTTTTTTTATTTTTTAATAATAATTTATTTATACAGGACCTACGGAAATTATTTTTTTTTTCATCTATAATCTAATACAATTTCCTTTTTTCAATTAAAATTCATATATTTTAATATATATATGTATTATATATTTTCTAATTATATACATTTTCAATTGATACATATATATGTATATATATATAGTATGTATATTATATGTATATACGAATGATAAATTTTAATCAATTGATTAATTTTCTAATAATAGATGTTCCATTTTGTGTATTCGTACTAACTATACTAATACATACTAATATATATTTTGAGATGCAAATAACATTAGCACTCACCAGATATATTAATGTACTATTATAGTATTGTATTTCAGAAGTATTGCAATTTTTTTTTTTTTTTTAGTATAAGAATTAATCAACCCTATATAAAGGAAAATTTTTGTATTATAGATTTGATTTGCAAGGAAATTATCTCTTTAAAAAGAAAATGCATTTTTAAAAAGAAAATCACTAACCGAAAAAAAGCAAAAAAAAAAAAGAAATTATCAATGGTTTTATTAAAATTTTTTAAAATTAAATTTAAATATTAAAACGTTCAAAGTCAAAATCATATAAAAATGTAATTCTTAAAAAAATAAAATTAATTGCCATTTAATTGCTAAATACGGGAATGTGATTAAAATTTAACCAAAATGTAAAGATTTAACATAAATAAGATAATTTTTTCTATGATCTTCATGCTAAGATGTTCATGCCATCCATTAATTTCCTCGTAGTTTATCTAAGGTGAGAGAACTAATTACTTATTCAAAAATTAAAAAAAAAAATTAATATATAAAGTAAAATGTTTGTTCACTTTATCAAAATGTTTTTGGTTATAACTTCTTTTTGTTTTTTTGATAGATATACGAGAGTGTCTCATTTAAGGTTAGAGAAAGTCACAGTTATAGTTTAAAAATAAATTACAAAAGTTTAAATTTAATTGAATGTTAAAATTATATTATTTTAATTTATACCTTTTTTACTTTAACTGTAGACGTTTTTATTTTAAGTGAATATTTTTTATTTTAAAATGAAGACATTTTAACTTTTAAGTAAAATTTTTTTACTTTAAGTGAAGATATTTTTAATTTAAGTGAAAAATCTTTACTTCAGTAATTTATGTTATATATTATATAAGTATATATTTAATATAATATATTTTATTTTCGTAATATATATGGATCTAATTTTTATGTATAGAAATGTATATACATATATGTATATGTATTTTGTATATATTGTTTTCTTTAACTTTTATTATAATAAACGTCTTAAACTTAAAATAAAAAATCTTAATTTAATGCAAAAATTTCTTCACTTTAAGTAAAAATATCTTCATTTAAAGTAAAAAAATCTTCACTTAAAGTAAAAATGTCTTCTGTTAAAGTAAAAAAAGTATATATACAAGGATTATATTGCCTTATTTTTTACTAATCATTTTTCTATGCGATATAAGGAATAAAGCTAAAAGTTATCTCTTAAAGACGCAATGACAAATTGTTTCGTCAGACAAATTGTTTCATCTTTTGTTTTTGCAATTTTTGTAACGCTATACACTATAAATATTTTTATTTATACATTATGTATTAAAATGCTATGAAATAATAAATTTAATTTTAATTTTACGATATTAAATTAAAAAAAAAAATTAACCTTTTCTCCTGGGTGTATATATGTTATATACATGTATATATATACAATATATATTTGTCTATTTAAATATATACACAATAATATATACATACATATATGCATATTTTAACATGTATTATAATAATATTATGTTAATTCATAAATCGTGAGCACTATCAGCTTCAATATTTTATTAATTTCTTTCATTTTGTCAGTTGCTAGCACCAGCTGAGCAAAATTATAAATTTAAGCGGTTTTATATTAAATAAAGCGAAATGCAGTGAAACCCTATAATTAATATGTAATTATTAAAAAATGATGATATATAGATAATACAATTTTTGAATAATATCTGTTTTATTAATAAGTAGATAATATATACACATATATTGACATATGCATATATACAAAAAATAATAAATTTTATTGTATTTAAAATTTTAAGATTTGAGAAATTTTAAAAATTCACCTTTGAAAGTCAAGCCTTTTTATTGAGAATTTTTCACATAAATATATATGTACGTATACAGCGATTATTGATTAATTTTGTTTTTTTTTTTAATCAATAATTTAAAATAAATTCCTTTATATTTTCAAATGATGGCATATAAAGCATGTTATATAAATAAAGCATTCGATTATACGTAATTTTTAATTTTTATAGAAAAGATTCCACTGCATTTTTATTTTTTTTATTTTTATTTTATATTAAATTTAAATCAATTAGCCAAATTAAATATTTATTTTGTTTTTTTTTTTAATAAGTTGTATAAAAAATGATATAGTTGTAATGAGAATGAATGATTAAAGCAAACATATACATTTATTATTTTTTTTAGGCTTTACCCGATTTGTTTAAACCTACATTTACGTAATTTTTCTTTTGCAATGCATCAAATTTTCTAAAACTTGATTTCTAAATTAAAAAAGAAAAAAATAAAAAATAAAATAATTACTTGTAATTTAAATAAATTTTTTTTTATTTTTTTTTTTTTTTAAATATTTTAAATCTAAAAATTTATTTTTCATTTTAAGTATAAGTTACGTATAAAATTTTAAGATAATAGAAAGAAAAAAAGTTTAAACATTTAGAGAACTTCTCATTCATTTTAATAAAATCTAGCTCTATATAATTTAGGCAAAATAAAATACATATTTATAGGTTTGTTGTAAATTATTGAAAATTTGCTATTTTATTTACCGGGTTCTTTCAAATTTCTTCTATACCTTAAATTAATTCCTTTATTATATCGAAATTAATTAATTTTAAAAAAAATTTACTTAAACCATTTAAAATTTATCACGGTTAACAACAAAATAAAAATATAAATTTCCAAAACTTTGATCAAAAATTTCTTTCTTTACAGTTCGGTCCATTTAAATGAGAGCTTGACAAAATATATTTTTTTTGTATATGCACAGCCTTTCCTTTTCATGCGTGGCTGTAAATGTCGTAAGGAGAAATTATTCTTACAACGTGTGTGCAGGGATTCGAACTCACACTCCCTCGGTGTTTACAACATTTTTCATAAGCTCTTATCCACTAGGCCACCGTAGCCCCTTTTTAGAGTTAAATTTTAAAAACATAGAAAATTTTTTTAAAATAAGATTTTATAGTATACCCGTATTTCGTATGTTTACAGTACAGGTGGCGGCGGAGACTATACAATACCGGTGACTATACCAAAAAAAAATAAATGTTTTCGAAAATAGGTTATTAAAATGATTTTTTCAAAAAGAAATAGGGATAACAAACACTGTGCTCAAAAATTAAAACATATTTTAGATATTTTATTAAAACATTTTTCATATTTTAGTCAAATTAAATACTTTATAATGTATGTATTTACAATTGCTGCTAATATGGAATAAAAATTTATTATTTTATGATTAAATTTCATATACAAACTTATGCACGTATATATTAAGGGTATAACTTTTTTAAAACCTTGTATTTTACATTCATTGTTTAATGAGAAGTATAGTAAAAAACAAAAAAAAAAAATTTTCAAAAATAAATAAACGAAATAGAAGAAGAATGCAGGATAAAATTGTTTTAAAAATAAAACAAGGAAATATTACTATAATATATTAGCAAACTTTATTATTTTCATAAATAGAAACATTTAACCCGGTTAAACTGCTTACATATATATATACTAATAAATATATAGAGTATCTATAAATATTTAAAACTTTATGATAATTCTTGCGGTACTTCTTTTTTCATATATGTATATATATTTTCAGCGAAAGATGCTATGTAAATAAAAATTTTTACAAAAAATTATACACCTTTATATATATAAATGCATTTATAAATATATATGTATGTCTACAAAAAGCATTACGATTTTTTTTTTTTATTAAATATTTAAGCCTAAACTATATGGCAACTAAATAATTCTTTTAAAATAATTTTAAAAATAAATTTTAATGATATTTTATTTAAAAAAAAAAAAAAAAAAAAAACAAGTATAGTAGGTATATAAAATTTTATTTAATAAAACAGTCAAATATTTCTTCAAACTTCTTAAATCAAAACCAAAAAAAAAAAACAAAAACCTTCAAAACATATCCAATACGCACTGCACTGGTTGATTTGATAATGTTTTTTTTTTTTAAATTAGTAAAATTATTTTTTAAGATCAATCGATTGTGATACTATAATGCTTCTTTTTAATTTATTTTTGCCTATATTAAGCTTTTAAAGTCAGATACTTAATGATATATATATTATCTACCATTAATATATTGATGAAAAAATCTTCAAAGTTTAAAGATCCTCCTATATATACATCTGTGATCGATTTTAACTATATTTTTAACAGATTATTAACTATATCTTATCAGTTTTTAATTCAATTTTTCAGAAAATGTACAAATTTGTTTTTTTTTTGGATTAAACAGAAAATTGAATATTTAAAGCTTAAAAATAGATGCTATAACTTATTTACCGCAGAATTATTTTCTAGATTAATAAGGACTATAAGGATACGGATTTTTTTTAAATCTTCATGAAGACTATTGATTTTGTTTTATTTTTTTTTTAAATTTTTGAGTTAATTAATACTAATTTTAAAAAATTAGATCTGGATTTTTTTTTTTTATTTTACATTTTATTTAGTTTAAAAAAAAAAGCGAAAAATTTAGTAAATTTAAATTTCGCCTAAAATTATACAATTTATTTTAATTTAATTCATATAAATACAATATAATATTATTATTATGGTATTATAATTTTGTAATATTTATTTTCCAATCTTTTTTTTATATATAATTTTAAATATTTACATAATATATTAATTATTCTTACTTACCACAGATATATTTTCTTTTGAATCATCAGATTTTTTAGATTTTTTAGATTTTTTTTTACCATTTTTACCAGTTCCATCAGATGATTTTTTTCTTGTTTGTTTTTTTACTATTGTATTTTCATAACATTCATCATCTTCACAATTATTATTATCATTACCATTATTATTTATTTCATTATTATTATTATTATTATTTTCATTATATGTTTCATTTTCAATTTCATTATAATTTGAATATTCTTCTTCAAATGATGTTGAATCAATTTTTTCAATTGATTTTAATTTAGTACTTGGTTTTAATTTTTTACCAGATAATTTATTTGATGATTTTTTTATTGATTTTAATATAATATTATTATCATTTATATTATTATGTGATAATAGATCTTCTTCATTATTATCATTATTAATTATAATTTCAGATGTTTGACCATTATTATGATAAAGAGATGATGATGTTTCAATTGATTGAGATGATGTTCTTGTTTTTGTTGTTATTTTTTTAATTTTTTTAGCTGTTTTTGTTGTAGTTGTTGATGATGTAGTTTGTTGAACTAAATCCATGTTGATAATTCTATTTTTGTTTAATTTTTTTTTTTGTTTTTAAATAATCTATATTTAAAATGAAAAAAAATAAAATACATATGAATGTATTATTAATAAATTAATATATTAATAAATAATTATAATAACAATAAATTGTTCTTAATTTTTCATAAAAAAAAAAAAAAAAAAAAACATAATTTAAGTTTTGACTGATAGTAGGTTAGGTTAGATATGATGGCAAAATTTAATGGGTTTAATGGGTCAAACATAATACAACATATTCCGAATTAAGAATATATTTTATTAGCGTTTATAAGTATTATACATGAGGATCATAGCGAACAATAATTTAGCTAAGATCCTCATTTAATTCGCAATACTGTTTTAGCACATCATGCACAATACTGAAAACTTCAGTTCAGTTTTGACCTAAAAATTTTTTAGAATAGAACAGAAAAAGGGCAAATTTTTTTTTTTTCAGTTTGCTGCACTGATTTCTATTTTAGAATTCAAACAAACGTCAAATTGATAGCATGCAAAATTATCGCGTTTTTAGTCATTTTCTATCTACAAATTATATTTTACTTATTTAAAAATTTTTAAACTTGTTTCTAATCAAATATAAATTTTTTTTTTTTTAAACTGAATATTTTTCAAAACTCAACCAAATAAATGAAAATAATGTATTTTTATATTGTCATTAATTACTATTTACTATTTAACTGACAGTGACAATTATATACATACATATATTTTTTAATGTTGCCATTCTGGAGAGTGCAAAACTCATTTTATTGCCCCGTCAATATTTTCAGGTCAAATTTAAAAAAAAAATGTTGCCCTGTGCGAGTTTTGCACTCTCCTAAATTTTTTTCAGTTTTGTATTTTTTTTCAGAAAAGAACGGAAAAAATGTGACGTGAAAAAAAAGTGCAACCCCAGCTCAAAACTTTTTTCAGAAAAGAAAACGACATAAGTCACATTTATTATTCATATTTGACTAAGCTTCAGTTTTAGAAATCATAAATTTCAGTAAGCCGTCGATTACTCGACTGTAACGATTGTACAAGACTATATGAGACGGAAATATTTCTTTTATTTCTACGCTATCTATTATCTTATACGAGAATTATTTTGGTCGGTGTCTTAACCACTAAAAATATAAAACAAATAAATTTTGAAGTAAATAACAAATTAGTCAATGACATTTTATTAAATCTAAAATTACTAACATTAGGAATATTTTTTGTTTAGAAGATTTTTTTCATTTTATGCAGTTTAAAAAAGAAAAAACAAAAATATAATCACCTGAATTCATTAAATTTTTATAAATCGTTGTAATAGATAAAAAACAAATTTAATATTTAATTTTCAAATATTTTTTTTTGTGCTTATTATTTTAAAATATTTTTATGAAATATACGCTAAATTATAAATTCTAAACCTGTTACCACAAGCTCATCATCAGTTTTTTGTCTAATAATTTAGATCATACTCTGAGCGCACTCTGAATGAAAAAAGAAACACAAAAGATAAACTCTAATCATTCAGGGTGAAAAAAAAATTTTTTTTGACAGTTCTGGCTCTGCTCTGAACTAAAAAAGAAAAACACCCATGGTGATCGTATAATATGGTTTTTAAATTTGTTAAACGAAATTTAAATTACGTTTAACTTCAACCGCACTTTAGTTAAATTTGAGCTATGTTGGTTGCTATTGTAATTTAAGAAGTATAGAAGAGTCTCTGCCTGTAATTTTTATATAAGATTATAAAATAGTCTGTTATACAAAGAATTAAAATTTTCTTAACGAACTATCGGAAAACATTAAACAAAAGAAAAACTTAAAAAATTAGATTCAAAAAGCTGTTATTTGATGAAAAATATATGTATGTATATGCATATGTTATATAACGCATATATATGTATATATAATATCATATAGCAAAATAATAACTTATTATAATTTTAATTAAAATTAAAAAAAAAAAATATTAAAAGAGGAAGTTATAGCTTTTTGATCATCACTGTATTGTACATACATTCATACATTTAAAATCATTCTATATAAAAAATATTATTGTGTTATATTAAATTTTTAAACACAAAAAACAAAAATACTATGTATTTATAATGTTGCAATTATAGGTATATAATTTATATATGTTATATGTATATATTTACATATTATGTATCTTAATATTTAGTAAGTGGGTATTTTTTTTTTTTTTGTTTTTGTTAAAAAAATAGCAAATTCTTTAAATAAAAACAAAAAAAAACTTAATGTTTTATCTTTTATTCTTATTTTGTTCTTCTATTCTAGGTTCGTTCTATAATAAAAAAAATTGGGTTAAATAATTAAGTTATGGGGTAATTGGACACGGCTGAATGAAGATATGTACATATGTACATATATAAATTTTGTTCGTATTTTAAAATTTGAAAACAAATATTGTAATTGCTTTGTCTTATAATATAGATTATGCATACATTTATACATATATGTACACATTTTACATATTTTGTAAAAAAAAATTATCAAATTTGAAAAACATTAATATATATACATTTTTGACTTTAAATATTCTTTGCATAAAATATTATACGAATTTTTAAATTTTTCGTTTTTAATTTTTATTGCACAAATATTATATTTTTAACTAAAGGTTCGATTTTCGTTCTTCCAGTTAATAAATCGTCATAAATTTCAAAGAAATTTTATAAGTTACTGTTACAATCTTCCAATCCAACAAAAATTCGAGTTATTACATCCAATTTTCGTTGGTCTTAATAGTAAAAAACAAAAAACATGTAGAGATTTATTTCGGTTTTCTGTAAATTCACATTTGAAATAAAGCCAAAAGCTTCAATGTTTTGTTTAAGGCTTTTATGTTTTTGTTTATTTAATCCAAAATAAATTAAGCCAACATTAAAAAGAAATAAAAAGCCAAAAAATATTTTTTAACAGATATAGGTGCCTAACCTATATTGCAAAAATTTTTAATTTGAATTATCTTTTTTTAACTGTAAAATCCTTTCTAATTATTTATTTTACATATATATTACAGCAACAAGGTTTGGAAATAATGGAGGCTGTCAACGTCAAACAGCCGCTAGCTAAATAGATTGTTAAGATCTTAATTTTGTATTGAAGTGTAAAATACCTTTTAAATATTTTAAATACCTTGTTGTTGAAATGTTTATTCAAATAAATAATTAGGAAGGATTTTAGAGTTGGCTGTAAAATCAAGGTTTTAATAATTTGTTTATTGAAGGTTTGGATGCGGCAGCCTGCACTATTTTAAATACCTTATTGTTGAAATATGTATATGTAAAAAAACATAATTAGGACGAATTTTGTAATTGATTACAAGATGAGGGTTGTCGTCTTTTCCGGAATATTTATATAATATGTATGTATATTAACTATAGAGTTTTTTCTAAAGCAAATTTACTTTTTACAAAATTTCTGGAAGAAGACATTTTAATTATTTACACATTTAACAAAAAAAAAATGAAAAAATTAAAGCCATAATTGGTTTTATTTCAATTTTGAAATAGAATTAAGACCGAAGTTTAAAAATTTTGCCCTTATTTCAAATTTAAAAATAAAATATAGGATTTATTTCAGGAAGCCTGGTTTTTTTTTCATAAATATTATTAAGTTACTGCTTTGGTTTAATTATTGTCGCATTTCTACACACATTTGCTTGCAGGCAATATGCGGATGAATCATTTTGAAATTTATAGCAATTTAGCTAAATCAACAACCATTTTTTTTTTTTTTATATTATATTGTTTAGATATAAATATCTGCCGATATTTTTAGGACTCTTTTGCCTTAAAGCATGTGGGCCATCTCAGTACAAGTATATTCAATTTTAATTATATTTAATATTTTGTTGACATTATTTTGTGATATTTTATATATTATTTTTAACCTGACCGGGGTTTGAACCCGAGACCTTCCGCCTGAAAGGCCGGTGGTTTGCGCACTGCACCATTGGTCAGATTAAGAGGAAATTATTCCTCCGACGTGTGTGGGGTTCAAACTCACACTACCTTGGTGTTTACAGACCTTACCCCACTAGGCCACCAAGATTAAAAAGAAATTTTAATCTCATTAAAAAAGAAAACCGTTTTGAAAAATCAAAAATGGGGAACTTCATAACATAAAATATATAAAGATAACCATAACTGCAACTAACATAAGTAAATAAAGATTTCTTAAAATTTCACATAAAGGAATATGTAAGTATAGAGTTCTAACGAAAGAAAAATAAAATTCAAATAGGTATGTAGAGTTATTGTATTTTTATCGCCCTATTTTTACTTAAAAATAAATTGAAAAAGAGTAAATTTTTATTTTTACTAAATAATTTTTTTGTATAAAAAATTAAACTAACATATTTTTTTTATTAACATTGTAAACGTATTTTTTCTATTTTCATTTTATACTTTTGTATGAATGTACATAGATACTACATATATTATGTACAATAATATGTAAAATTTTGGTATAAAATTTTTCATTTATGTAAAATACGAACTTAATAATTTTTGTTTGCGTTGTCTATACATATATCTATAGAATACATTTTTGTTGAAAAAAAAAAAAAAAGAAATCTAAATATAAAAATAATTTTCTTTCTTTTTCTTTTTAGATATTTTAATAGTTTGTTTGTCTTCATTTGTTTTCCGTCTTCATGGCAAACCCCTAAATAAAAAATTGATTATTTAAAACTTAAAAGCAGTTTTGATTCTCTGCTAACAAAAAACAATAAAAATTAAAAATGGACATAATCGAAATTAATATCGTGGCAATCAAAATTTGTGTGCCCATGTTGATATTTAATACTAAAGGGGTATATAAAATCATATTGGGAATTTTGCATAAAAGTAATTTTTCTACAAAAGAGAGAGATGTTTTTTTAAATGTTTTATGCTCAAAACGTTAATTTTTAATTACCAATTTTAAAAATTAATTCGTTTTGAAATTTACACTAATAATAATATCTTAATATTCAATCATTTTTAATAAAATTCGCTTTATTTTGATTAATTTCAACCGTATTTGTTGGATTAACTATTAAATATATTTTAGGTTTTAAACTGTCAAAAAATATGGAAAAGGAATTTTGTAATATTGAATTTTTTGGAGTTGTAACGTTTTTATAGGGATGAAGTGTCCAAATAAATTGTTTCTCAACTTGAAGAATATTAAGTATGTATTGTGAACAGAACAAATTAGAAAGGTATATACAAAGAAAAGGTTACTGATAGATAAAATATGAATAAATTCGTTGTTTTTGAAAAAAAAAAACTGTATATAGTTTCAGTTTTAGAAGAAATCGCGAATATATGAAAATAGATGATTTAGTTAAAAAAAAAAAAAACTAAAACTAAAATAAAAAGACTGGATTTTGATTTGGATACATCTTTTAATCATTTAACATCTTTTATATCTTCGAAGCGCCTTATTGCTTTTTTTTTATTTATTTGAAAATTTAAGATCCTAAATTACTATGTATATATAATACAAGAGTATAGTGGATAAAATGGAAGCTGGTATTAATTCCAACAAGATTCTTAATTGTTTGTTTATTATGTATATAGTATAGCCGAAAATGAGAAAGTAAAATAAATAGATATAATTTAAAATAAATTTATTTATTTATTGTTATTGACTTTAAATTATTGCAAATAACAAAAACAAAATCAAATTTATATAATATTATACTTTATTATAGGTAGTTAATATACCTAATATAACATTCAAGTTATAACTTATATAAAATAGGTATTAAATATTTTTAAATTTTTATTTAAAATTTTTCATTTCATAAAAACTAATTGGGCTATAATATGTGATTCAATATTCTAAGAATAAATTATATGCATGTTATTTAGCTTTTAATTTTTTCTAATAATATCTGTTGATGCTTGTTTCATATAAAATATATAGCTATATTTAAAAAAAAAAAACAAAAAAAAAAAAAAAGAGATAATTTTTTTTTTCTTTTTTTTTGTTTCACTTTTAACAGGTGAGATATGTAGCATATATAGCACCTTTCTTTACGAACAGTATATATACGAATTACGAATTACAAAATAATTTATTTCAAAATTATATAAGGAAAATACTTATATATATATTGTGATATAAATATCCTCCGGTATTTGTCATAAAAAAAAAATATATACCTATATATATATTTTGAAAAAAAAAACAGGAGTTTTTGAATTGATTTAACTGTATATATCCATTTTTTTTAAGCTAAAAATGACTAAATATCCATTTTAAAATTTTATAAAAATTACCAAAATTTGATTGCGAGGTTGACTTTGGTAACACAAAATGAATTGTGTGTGTTATCCGATATTATTTATATTCGTAAATTTTTTTCATTCTTCATATTTCATATTGTTCTTTTATTCATTTTATATATGTGATTAAGTTAATATCATTAAGTATAGTTAAAGTAATATATTATAGTAATTAATTAGAATCACATTCATATTGTTTGTATACTGTTTAAGCTGAATATAGTTTAACTATATTGTAACAAATAAATGAATTAATCTTAATATATATATTTTACCCCAAGACAATAAATTCTTCAGCAGATGAAAGTTTGAGGAATAAGCTCTCAAATAAAACAAAATAAATTAACTTCTGTGGTGCATGTGGATTAAGAGCTATTCGGCAATTAATAATGTAAAACAAAATAACATAAAATTCACAATATCTCGAAAAGGACTTCAAAAGACTCGAAAAGAATCACCTCCTGAAATATTTGCACTCTTATATGGAACACTCTGTATAAGTAGTAATAAATTATCCAATAAGTATGCGATTATTATTTATTTATCTATATCGCCTTCATGCAATGCAATATTTTAAATCTTTTATGACAATCTATATGAAATCAAGTTACATTTTCAAAATTTTTAGTGTAATATTTTAGGTAAAATTTTACGATCCCATCATGTTAGAAAATAAGATATAATTTAGTAATATAAAATAGAATAAAAAAAAATAAAAGAAAACCAACTGGTAGCACTATATATAAAATTAATCGTTGCATCTGTTTTTTTTTTCTTTTTTGTATTGGGTAATTTAGAAATTATTTAAATATTGTATTAAAAAAACAAAAAAAAAACAAATGAGCCGAATGGATACAAAAGTTTTGAACATCTGCTTAATAATATAAAAAGTATGATTTTGTATTGTTTACAATCAAAATGAACCTCAAAATAAATAATAAAAAAATAAATATTTTATAACATATAGGTATCTTTTTTACTAATGCGAAATCTCAAGTAACGCACAGGTAAATATTTATGTATTTGAAATAGTAAAAATACCGACTAACCAACTAAGCAAAAATAATGATAATTTAGACTATATATTAAACATTATAAAAAATTAAACCAAAGAAACAAAATTTTGTAATTATGAAAAGAAAATTTAGTTTAATTGAAAAGAAGGTGGTGAGTATAGTAAGAAAAAAATTTTTTTTTTAATTTACTTGCCTTAAATTTAAAGATACAAATATTTATATAATTTTAAGTTAATTATGTGATATGTATATATAAAAACTATTTAACTATTTTATTATTTAAATTTAATAATTTTGCAAAAATTTGACAACTTTAATATAATATAAATTTTTTTTTTTTTTAATTTTCACTTTTTTTTTTTTTTTTGTATTTGATTTTCAGTATTTTTCACTATATAAAAGATTATTTATTTATTTATTATTATTATTATTTTATTTTTTTTTTTTTACCGCCCGGTGAAAAAGAAAATTACATCCAAAACAGGATGCAACACGCTGCTATATGCCAACTCAAAAATTTACTAAGCTATATAGAAGATATAGAAAAAAAAAAACAATGAACACTTTTTTTTGAGCTAAAAGTTAAGAAAAACAAGTCAACTTAAAAAAAAAAAAAAAAAAACAAATAAAAGAGAGAAAATGAAATGAAGAAAATATATTATGAAAAGTTTTTTTTATTATTTTACACATTAAAATAGCAAAATTTTTGTAAAGCTATTTATACACAATTTAAAAGTGATTTTTTTTTTTTTTTTTTTAATCGCACTACAAATCAAAAAAGAACGCGCACGCATCACTTATTTTATAAAATATGTACATATTATTTATAAATTTAGTTTAGTTTTTTGTTTCTATATATATTGGGTATCTCTTTTGATTTTTGCATAATCTGGATATTAATTTTAATTAAAACTAAAATATTTTTCTAATTGTTTATATATTTATACCTTTATAGTAAATAGTTATAGTATATAAGTAAAAGTTTTTTTTTTTGCATTATTTATTAATTAAAGTTTTCACGAAATATTAAAAATAAATTGGGAAAACATTATTCAGAATTAAGAATCTAATCTATCAATTTTTCACTTAAATTCTCTTGAAAAGATCAACATTAGGTACAAGTACACATATATATATAACACATTCCAAACATTTCAAAGATACAATATAGATTTTTAATATTTATACGATTATTTAATACAAAATACATATAGTTTTAAAAAATGTACAATTGAACAACTGTAATAAATTTTTTTCCAAACGTTTAATAGCTAAAATTAAAATTAATATATTTGAAAATTGTTAATTTTCATATTACAATAATTAATTGGACATTTTATTTACATGCGGTTTTTAAAAAAAAAAATTGTGTTTTTAGTTTGAAATGTGCCAATATTAATACAAACAAAAATTTACACATCAGATCATCCACCAATTTAATTTTCATGTCTAATATTCTAATATTTAATAAATATTCAATATTTGTGATTTTATAGCAGCTTTTAATGTCAGTCTTGTACAATTTTCAACAAATTAAATTAAATTTTACATGAATTTGCAACAACTTTTATAGATCTGTAGTAGTGATATACCCCGTCCTGATGATAATAACTATAGAGGTTGTTGTATTGACATTCGGATGTTGTAAATTAAAATTTGAGCTTCTGAATTTTAATATTTTGATTTTAGAGAGTTACAGCTTCAATAAAGTCTAAATTAATCAACTTTTATAGAGTATTTATAGTAATTTAGAATTTGAAAATTATTTTTAAACAATTGTTTCCTTTATTAGGAAAGCCATTAAAAATACCACAAAAATTATATCAATAAACTATTAAGGTAATAAAATTTTCATGGAGTTAATTTTAGCAAATCTTTACTTTATATATGTACAAATATATAATAATTTCCTTTACTACACTGTGAAAATTCCTAGATGGTTCAAAACTTATTATGGTAACTAATTCATTGTGAGAACCTCTAGAATGTGGAAAATGTTTCCATCAAATTTGTTCCCTACTGATAGATTTGGTACATTATATAATTTGCAATTTTTCAAATAGAATCCAAATTACCTTCCAACTCTCCTCTAACATTATATTAATATCTATTTTCTGTTAAATATCTTTTAAATATAGTTAACTTTTAGAATTATATCATTTATATAACAAACAACGGTTTAAATGCTTTAACTATAATATGTGTACATACATCTTAAAAAAAAATAATATAACAAAAAATTTTAAATAAGAGTATATTTTTTTCTTTTCTTTTTTCAACATTTTTAAATTCTCTAAATTTTCTTTTAAACTTAAAAAATATAAAATTTCTGTTCTAGGTTTTCTTATTTTTCTTTTTAAAATATATACTCAAAAATATGAAAATATCCAAATAATTTTTCAATGATTTTCTATTTTATTTTTTTAAAAAAAAAAAAAAAAAAAAAACTAAACTTCGTGACAGATACATACAATAAATATTTTATTTTTTCTAACATATGATTTTATATGAAACGAAACACTCATACTCATGGATGATTATTAACATTTACATTATGAGAATTGGAAAATTATATATAATAACAGTGAATGAAAATTATACAAAAAAGAAACAAAAAAAAAAAAAAAAAAATTTTCACGGAAATTATAACTATTTTTTTTTTTTTTAATTTTGTGTTTATTTTAATATAATTTACATTGTAACTTTTAAAATTTAATTAAGTATTTTAATATTATAATATTATAATAAATACATGAATTAATTAAAATATAAAAGTAATGGGTGTGGTACGAAAGATTACTTTCCAAAATTCGGCTTTTTTTATTTATTAAACACTACAAAAAGCAGTAATTTTTTTTTGGAGAAGCTCACTTAAAAATATATTTTGTAACCATAACTCTAAAATTCCCCCAAATTAATTTTATTTATATAAATATTTCAAAAATATTTATTTGCTATTTTTTCTATAGAAAATAATAATATATGTAATAAAATTCCATATGTAGCTATTTATAAAATTTTTTTTTTAACAATAGCGGGATTTTGTCTTGGTGAGATTTTGGAAAGTGGTATTACGTCCTGCTCCCAAAAAGAATTTATAATTTTGATTCATATGCAATATGCATATATATATAATTATAATAATATTAGCATCAATTGGTTGTACAATTAATTCTAATACATAAATTTAAACTGTGTCATAATGCGCAAATTGAATTAGTTTATTTTGTATGCCAAGATAACTTCAGACTTTTGGGATCCTTTATATATAAATATTATATCTTTCAATTTAATAAGAGTCCCAACCACTAAGAACGGGTTTACTTAATTTATTTTCATATTTTCATTAATTGGGGTACCGTAAAACGGGGTTAAATTGATCGGTAGGGGTGATTTTGATTGTTTTGACACATAAATTTTCAAATTTATAATAATAAGTAGGCTTTAAAAAAAAATTCCATATGATTCATTTGTTGTAAACATGTATTACGTATACCAGAGTAGTCGTATTGAATTATTGACTGAATATTGGCGAGTCGGCGCATGTTTAAAATAAAAAAATATTTTTTTGATTATTGCACGCGGCTAAAAAATTTTGTTATACTAGAAAAACATAGTACTTCACTGAAGAATTTAATATTGTAAGTATAATATATTTAATGAATATTGGTGAGTCACCCCTTTCCAATCAAAGACACCCCCGACACATCGAGGTGACATTGCTATTTTAAAACAAAATGCTGTAATTTTGATAGTTTTGCAGCTTGTTATCAAAGACACCCCAAGATCAGTTTGACTTTGATCACAACTAAAATTAATTTTTTCAACATCATTTTTAATATTTTGAAATCGCAATCTTTTGTAAAATCATTTACTATATTAAATACTAATATCCAATTAATTAAATGGGATTTTTGTTATTTTATTTTGCAAATTATTTACATTTAAAAAATGTTTTAAATTATTTTTGATCAATTCCACCCCGTTTTACCAGTATCTATTTTTTTTTTTTTATAATTCATAAATTTATTATGACTTTTCTTTTTTGAGAGGGCTTACACAGTTTTTGTTTACACAACCAACTCTCTTTTTGCTTAGTAATCTCGAATTTATAAAACGAAATTACGTACAAAACTATAATAATCTTACTACGCCATATAGCATTTAACAGAAATGTGGTAATGTAAGTTTTATGTCTATTATAAGATAGTATAATTGAAGTTGTTGCTTAAATTAAATTAAATTTCATTTGTTTACTTTTTTTCGAACTGACTCATAAGGTAGTGGTTAATTTGCCAACTTTTTATTTAGAGCGTGTTGGGTTCAAACCCCGGTCAGGTCATATAAATAATATGTAGTAATTTTATATCGTATAATTAATAATGATAATAATGATAAAATAATAACAACAATAATAGTAATCTGATACAATGGAGCTGTCTTTTATTACATCGTGCAAGAAGGTGTTATATACTACTGCACGTTGTAATCCACTGATGACCCTGACTCTTTTTTTAATATCTATAATAACCCTGACACTTTTATTAATATTATATAATAATATAATATTAATAACTAATACCAATACCAATAATAATAGTTGCTACTGTGAGGGTTGCTTTATATTAATTACCTCATGCCGCAAGGTGTTATATACTAGTGCATGTTGCAACTGTTGATGGTTATAGTCAATGTTAGCAAAATAGTAATAATAATAGACGGATTCTTCTCTTGCAGTCCCACTCCCAATTCAATGTTTCCGTATCCTTATCGTATCATTTTCTATCCTTACTCCCTAGCCAATATACTACGTTAGCAAGTAGGTGTTTAATCCTAATATATTGGTGAAAGAAGGAGGTGAGTTTAGTCAGTAAGAATCGGACACTACCAAGGAGGAATTCTTGCTGTTTTTGGAAAATTCCCACCTACCTTAGGAAAAAACTATTAAAATCCCGTTATTCAATCATGATATTTTCTTTAACGACAAATTCTACATACAAATTTGTGTTCTACACTGTATATGAAAAAATTAAAAGAAAATAAATTTTAAATATAGAAATAATAAGAAGAAAGTTTAACAACAATAACATAACACCAAAATGGAAAATACAAAAAAAAAAAAAACAAAGTCTATAGTAAAATGCAAATAACGCATTTAACAAAGAAACAACAAGCAAAAAACGAAAATAGAATAACATAAAATAAAAATAACAAGTTGGTAGGTAAGTAAAATAGAATTTTATAAGATACACTTTTAAGATGATAAGCCGGTGTCCTCCACTGGCACATGTCGGAACAAGAGGAAAGTATAGGAAGTAGCAAAATAGTGATATGATGGATAGTGTAAGAAAAAGTTGAAATACATATTATTCTGAAAATATGTTAATAATATATTTTTATTATTAGAATTATTTTCTATTACTGAACGCAAAACAATACTAGGTTTTATCACATAAACAATTATTATCACATATTGAGTTTACAAATAAATAAATAAAATAAATAATTAAATTATTATATTGTTCTCACGAAAAAAAACACATCTACATAATTACTTATTTTAAATTTTAGTTCGCCAACCCCTTCAATTTCCAAAAATATTCATAATTATATTTTGTTAAAATTAAATATAATATTCAATGTTAATGTACGGTCTATTATTGACTATAAATCGAATTTATAATGTTATTTTCTTTTTTAATTTTTGTGCGATTTCTATTGTATTGCTTTTGGTATCAAAACTAAACTTAATTATTATTGAAATTATTTATTATCTTTAAAACTTAATTCAACTGCTGTGTAAATATTGTTTTTTTTTTTTTGAAGTTACACTCTTTCCATTGTTTGGGGTTTGACAAACAAAAGGTCATTTATTCATACTATTTTTGAAAAATATATTTATTAGTTTTCCGGTTAAGATAAAGAAATCAAATTTTAACCATGTACAGATCGTTTACAATTAAATTAATGTTTTAAATTAAAGTTTTTTTATGTAGCCGTACAGGTTACAGAACTACAGTCGGTCAAATTTTGAAAGAAAACCCTTTAAATTGTATATGAACGACATAACTCTTTTTATTTATATAAATCAATATCAAAATTATACAATTATATTTCCATTATATTTCCGCAACACGAAGATTAGATTTAGATTGAAATTTTTAGAGATCTTTTTTAGAATTAGCATAAGTTAACTCGCAAAATTTCTATATATGTATGTATATATATCTCCGGTTCTGCTTTATGTTTTATTAATCTAAAAACGCCAAATGACAGTAAGTTATTTTAACTTTATAAATCAATAACAAAATTACGCTAGCTTTTAAAATTTTATCCGCGTTATGTCGAAACAAAATTTTGCAGGAGTTTGCCTTTTTATTAGTTTTTAATTAGTATAAGTTGTTTCGGTATTTTTTTTTTTCGTACCACCTTCTTTTTAAGAGCTATTAGAGCTAAATATTTAAAATTTCCTATTTGGGGTCCGAAAGTTGAAGAAGTGTCAATTGGATTTTACAATTTTTTCTTATATATTATATGAAATTCTAGAAAAATTTCAAAATTTGGTGTAATTGCGGCAGGCTTCCAGTAAGTATCTTGAAATTTTGAGAGAAAAATGTTTAAATATATTTTACATGTGTTAACAGCTTTTCTAAATTATAAAGGGTTTCCTTAAAACGGTATAGAAATTGTCTGTTGATTTTTCACAATTTTTCATATATGTAGAAAGAATTTTCTAAAAAACTTAGAAATTTCGGTGCAGGTCACAATTCCCAACTGTTATTATTATCTTTTGGAAAATGTGCACCTTTAAAAACTCTTAATTTATATTTTGCCTTATTTTGTTTTCATTTTAAAATTTGTCATACTTTTTTTATACAAAAAAATTATAAAATAATATGTCACCACATACTCATACGTTTATTTTTGCTTATATGTATTTATATATTTGTCATATATTTCTCTGAAAAATTTAAAACAAACACACCTCATACACACTAAAAAAATTAAAAACACCTTACATAAAAGTAAAAACTTTAAAATATGCCAAATAAAAATAATTTTAAAATATTTATTTGTATATTTTTAAAAATAATGAACCGGGGGTTAAAAAAATTATTATATTATCCCAAAAATAAATATTTATTGTGCATTATACTCTAGATAAAAAGATATTGTGTTCTAATAAATAATTGTATAGTTAATATAAAATTGTTATATAAAATGATTTCATATATTTTTAAAAAGAAATAATATCAATAAAAATATTTAAAGTTTAAATTTTTTTCTAAGTGACTGTTTATGACAAACCTGTAAGATAAACATTCACTTAGAAAAAAATTAAATGTACATACTTAAATGTACGTATCATAATATAGAAAGATCGAAATACTTTCTTATTTACAATAAACAAAATTAAAATAAAGTCATAAACAATTATACATAAATGTAATGTACAAAAATCATTTGCAGTATAATTCTTTTCTAGTATTTTTATTGCTTACTTTTCTTGGAGCATAGGGCTTCTATTTTACACCTCCGTTTCACACTGATATTTTGATGTCATCCAAGGATATGTTACATTTAATCAATTCTTGTATTGTTAGAATGGCTGCGTTTTCTTGTTCCTTGAGAATTCCAATCTAAGGCTGTTTCCGGTATTCTTGTATTTGGTTTTCTGAATGTATGTTCTATCTTTCTAGCATTCTTTATCTTTTGTTCTTATTCAGTTCATATAAAAATTAAAAATATCACTTCGTTTTTTTATTTTTTAGTTTAGTAGTCTGTACTCAGTGTCAAGGGTGCTTACAGCTTAAGCACTTTAATCGAAGTGGTCAGTGGGTTTGTATTTTTCGATGTCAATAGAGTTTTTAAAAACTCAATTTTAAGCATGCAAATGATTAAATTTTTTAAAATGATTTTCACAGTTAATAGAAAATATTCCCGATTTTATAAAAATAATACATTATTTTTTTTTTTTTTTACTGCAGGATAATAAGGTCCTTCAAATTTAAATTGAAAAAATCTGTTTTTTCATACTAATATACCAAAATTTGGATCTTATTATACCCGTACGATAAGTATCGGGTAGAATAAAATTACTCCTCCGTTTGTAACACCTCGAAATAAGCGAGCTATAGATATACCTTCAAAGGTATGGATCGGATCAAAATCAAGTTCTGAGTCGATTAAGCCATGTCCGTCCGTTCGTCAGCACGCTAACTCAAAAACTAAGAAAGCTGCAATCTTGAAATTCACACAAAATATTTTGGGAGCAATTTGTAGCTCCCTTCCCTACCCGAATATTAATTTTATTTTTAACAACTTTTTTCTGTAGCCCCACCCGTTACAGAGCTACAGCCCCCAAAGTTTGAAAAATCTGTATATTTAAATTGTTATAACACAAGCTCTATAAGGTATATCTTCAATCTGAAAATTCCAAACGATAGGTGTTATTATATGAGCTTTACAAACATGTATATAATAAATATATACTTGTTCTATACGGTGTCTTAATTTACCGTTATGCAAAACTGAATTATTGCAAAATCCTTTAACCCTTTTATCTTCTAAATGGTTTAAGTTGAAAACTTAAATTTTGACAGAAGTTTGGTTTTTGAAAATAAGTATGAGTCATTTCAGAAATATTTTTTGTATCACCCCCCGTTTAGGAGCTGTAAGGGGTCAAAAACTGAAATTTTTAAACATCTGTAACTTGAACACCTGTTAAAATTTTTTTGAAGTAATACATAAAAATTAAAGCTTCAACATTATACTCTTATTTCTGTTAACAATTTTTTTTAATAATGTAGGGTTACTTTATAATTGACGAAAGTGTTACTTGATTTTTTCAAATTTTCTAACAAATTTCTTTAACGAATTTTTTGCATTTTGTTTTACTCGATAATTTGAAATTGTTGAGGATATAATGCGTAGTACAAAAAAATGTAAATAAATAAACAACATAACGGTTGCTTGAAGAATTTTTATTTATATGATATTGATATACATACATACTTATATAATATCATGTTTATTTACATATCGTATATGTCACAAATGAATGAATGATAAGAGTATAGATGTATATTACATAGCGCCGTATTTACATACATATATGTATTTTATTGTACTTATAAGAAATTATTCTATGAATGGAAATATTTTTAAAGAAATATTGCAATGTATGGCATATTTATATTGTTATATAAGTTATAACAATATAAATATACTATGTGCGCATTAATATTATATAATATTTAAAATTATATTTACTATTTTGTACTAAGTAAATTTAATATACATTTACCGCTTAGTATTAAATGGTACTATTGAATATTTGAAAAAGTTTTGGATTGATAATCGTTATGTGGAAGATTAGAATCTGCTTTTGAAGAATGTATAAACATATAGTTTGAGTATATGTACAACCCATAGTTCTAGAAATTATAAAATTCACCTAAATTATTTTAAAATACTAAAATATTAAAAAAATAATATTGTAAGCAGAGTGACAGGCTGTGAACATACTAACGATTCGTACGGGTATCTAAGAGTTGACAAAGGCAACTGTATTCTTTTCTCGTTTTTTTTTAAATTTCTCTTTACACGATTGCCTGTATATAACCACATATAACCAGCAGCGTTTTAACACAAATAAATTGCATAAGTTTCATCAATTGAAATTTCATATTAAAATTTTCGAGATTTCTACTAAAAAACAATCTCGCCTAAATATATGCAATTTTATATAAATTAAGTGAGTTATATGATAGCCGATAGTTATGTGTGGGGCTTTGGTAGCCTAGTGGGTATCGTGGGTATAGTGGGTTCGATCCCTGCACAGGTCGTAAGTGTTTTTTCTTTACCCCCTTACGACCAAATATAATGTAAATATATAGTATATAATATAAACAAAATAAATAATATTAGTATATAATTTAATAATAGTATAAAAACCTATAATGGCCTTAGTAGCCGATGGTTCAATAATATTGATTTACATTTATGTATGTAATATTAATATAAATAAATAAATAAAATAAATAAATAGTTATATGTAAGGGGCTTCGGTAGCCTAGTGGGTAGGCGTGTGGCGTAGTAACCGAAGGAGTGCGGGTTCGATCCCTGTACAGGTCGTAAGTGTTTTTTTTCTTTACATACCCCCTTACGACCAAATATAATGTAAATATATAGTATATAATATAAACAAAATAAATAATATTAGTATATAATTCAATAATAATATAAAAACCTATAATGGCCTTAGTAGCCGATGGTTCAATAATATTGCACTACATTAATGTATGTAATATTAATATAAATAAATAAATAGTTGTATGTACAATGGAATAAATTTAGAAAACGGTTAGACATAAATTACCAAAATAAGTACAGAAATTCTACAAATATTATCGAAGATAATACCAATATAGCATTAAAAAATATTGATCACCATTTAGTTAAATTAAATAAAATAATAGTGAACACCATTAATGAAACAGTTCCAATAGTTAAAAACAAAAATGTTCTTCAAAGATTCTATTCACCAAAATTAAAAAAAACTTTTAAAAGAAAAAAGTAAATTAATGAACAATATTCACAAAATTTATAAACAGAATCTGAACTTTTCTTCGCACGAAATAACTTTATTAACTATATTACTTTATTAAAAATATAAGTAAACTAATAAAAGAACAAATTAATATAGAAATCAATTCTAACTGGCAAAATAGAATAAATAAAATATCACCATCAAATCCGAACATGTTTGGTGAAATTAACAAGCTTTTTAAGCGTAAATCTTACAAAAGCATTAAATCATTAAATATTAATTCGAACGATCAACACTTATTAACAGAAAATAAAATAAATATTTCCAAACTAAAGACAACAAATTCAGGTAAATTCATCTTAAACAATCCACCTGAAATATTTAAAACACTTACATACAACAAACCCATAATGTAATAATTCCACCTAATAATACTTTTCATGGCAGAATAATTGAAAAAATTAAATTATTAAAACAGAGGGCGAAACAAAAGGAAATAGAAAATATTACTCTGTGTAATTTTAGTGATGAAAATAAATCTTCAAATCAATATACTGAAAGTTCTTACTTCACTAAATTTCAAAATCTTATTAAAAAATTTAGAAACTTGAAAAACAAAACTAGTTACGGCGAAGATGGCATACCAAACATAGTGCTAAAGAATCTGAGCATAATATGATAAAAAAATACGTTATTTTATTTAACAATTGCTTAAATCATTCTTATTTTCCAAAAACCTGGAAAAAAGCGAAAGTATTATTATTTAAAAAACCAGGAAAAGATCCGGGTGATCCCCATAGCTATAGGCCTATAAGTTTATGTCCAAATATAAGCAAAATATACGAAATGTTAATTAATGAAAAGATAAACTTGTTTCTAAAAGATAAAGATATGATGCCGGAAAATCAATTCGGCTTCCGATATAAACATGGTACAATACATGCCATTACAAAAATAACTTCCGATATTTGCTGGTATCTAAATAAAAATTGGGGAATAGAAGCTTGTCTCATAGATCTTGAAAAAGCCTTTAACAGCGTCTGGATTGATGGACTAATTTATAAGCTTATCAAATATAAGTTCCCAGAACATATAGTCATTTTAATAATGAACATGATATATGAAAACTCGTTCTATATGGCACATAATGACAAAATTATTGCGACGAAAAATTACGTAATAGAAAATGGATTGCAACAAGGAACAGTAAACTCCCCAATTCTTTTCTCTATTTATATAATAGAACTGTTAAATTCAATAAAAGGCGATAACTATGTTCTTGCTTTCGCAGACGACCTTGTAGTTTACTCAGCAAATGATAATATAGAAAGTATACAAAGTTCTCAACAAAAAATGTTCCATATAGTTGCAGACTACTGTAAAATATGGTTATTAAAAATATATTACAACAAATGCGAAACGATTCTTTTTCGTAATATAGTAAATAAGCTTAACACAAACATGAGAAAAAATTGGAAGAATTACTTTATCAAACAACACAATAATGTAATGCTAAAAAACAAAAAAATGGTTAAATACTTAGGAGTTCACTTACACCAAACCCTAAATTATACCGAACACATAAATAATGCATTAGATAAAGCAAGCAAAGCATTCATGGCCTGCAAAATTTTTTTTTATAATCAAACAATAACTCATAAAGTCAAGATCATATGTTATAAAACACTCATAAGACCAATTATCACGTATGCATCTCCAATCTGGTACAATATTAGTGCCAGCTCAATGGAAAAACTTCGCAAATTCGAAAGAAAGTGCATAAGAACATGCATTAATAAATACCGTAAACCCGAAACTAATTATAAATATTTTTATTCAAATAAATACATATATTATACTCTTATAAATACATATAAGAGTCAAACGAAGACACGAATTGACAATTTTATTATAAAATTGATCAGAAATCATTTTGACACAGCATTGAAAACTCCTGAGAATAGTTTAATATCACACATATATTACCACAACGAGGAGTACATAAAGAAAACATTAATAACGGGTTACATTGCACCCGAACATTTTATTTATTTGGATAAAGAAGGGTATTTGCAAGATCACAACCATGTCCCCCTATTATTTCATTATAATAGACGGGCTACATGCAATAAAAATTAAGTATAATCCTAATAACATAAACCTCCAAAACCTGAGATTTGACACCCACATTCCTTACAAGGATACTTTAGATAAAAAAAATGTTGGTGGTTAGGTAAAATGTAGTAGGGTAGGTAAAATGTAGTAGGGTAGGTAATAGGGTAGGTACCCTAAAAAAACTAACCTACCTTAATGTAATTAGGGTAGGTTAGTTTTTTTAGGGTTAATTAGATTAAGTTTTAAGTTAAAATAAGGATAAGATACTATAATGGTTTTTTCAATATTTTTTTATCAATAATTGTAAATTAATAATAATATATGTCAATAATCATCATAATAAAAAACATAAGAATAATATAAAATGAAAATCTGAAAACAAAAATTAGCAAACAAAAATACTAAATATTTTTACATGTTAATATTATATAAATGCCAAAATATCTATTTTGTAAACTTTTTAGGGTAATAATGTAAGATCTTTAAATAATAAATAAAAGTTAAAAAAAAAAAAAAGTTATATGTACAATAACTTAAACAAATAAAATTTTAAAGAGATTTATTAATAGGTTAATTAAAATAATAATAACCGATTAAAATTTAAGCAATTCTAGATGTGATAAAACGGATAAAACCTCATGTAGTAATTGAATGCGAATTAATTGAGATCAATTATATTAATAAAAAATATATTCTTATTTGCTTTATCACCCGTTTCATCATAATAGGTATCTGTTTTTTCTGAACCAAGGGGGTATCCTTGTTCCAACGTGAACCAATGGTGCAGACAAATTTATGACTGCTTTAAATCTGATTTTAAATATTAATTACATAAGTACATAAATTCCTGTATATTTTTTTTTTGAATTTGTGTAATCAATACAAAACAGATCACATCAAAATTTTGCTATTTTACAATCAAAAGGATATTATTTAAATATTTATTGATTTTAAGAAATTTAACAATACTATTCCTTCTAATATTTTTTTTCACAATTTTTCTTTTTAATATAAAAAAAATGTTTGCAAAATTATTATTTATTAGCCGTGTAAATAAACCATTTATACGTTATTACGTATGTATATACAATATGGATGTATATAAAACAAAAAACATTTTTTATTACAGTATATGTATAATACACTCGAAAGTTGAAACTTAAGCATAGACTAATTATTATACGTAAAATATACAGATCTATACATACAACAAAATTAAATACAATGTTATGTTTTATCTGTTTAAATACAGCGCGTAGCGTATGGTGGTATCAACATGTAGTAATGCTAAAAATAATAAAAAATATTAGACTTTGATTTTTAGGGATTACTTTGTGGTTGGTGGGGTTTCTCGGAGCAATAAATAATAATAAAAAAAAATACGAAATAAAAAGTCAAGTGTTTCTAGGAGAATAGTGACTCAAAATCAAAGGTTATTTTTTTAATTTTTAATAAGTATAGGTTTTCTTTTTTATGGCTCAGAATAATTAATAAAATGGTTTCAACAAGTACATAATAAAGATTTTATATTTTTAGGGCAATTTAAGTTTATGATTAGATTAAAATTTGAAAAAAAGTAGCAGTCGTTCGATTAATATTGCAAAAAAAAGTTTTTTTTTATTAAAATTAACAAGGGGTTTTAAGTATTAAAATTAAAGATTTTTAAAAAAAAACCCTATAATTATGTAACCAATATTTGTCATGGATTTTGTTATATTATTTGGCATAATTTTTATTTCTTCAAAGGTTTTGAATAATAAAAAGCTTTAAAAGAAATTTATAAAACCTTACTTTTATTTAGCGCGCTTGATCAGAAGAAAAAATACAAAATATTCATTATTTTTTTGTAATAGTTATTGTCCTTTCGGATGTAGATCATTATAAAATATGATTAAATGTATTCCTATATATATAAAAATAAAGATATTTAATAAAATATTTATATACCTATTATTATATGTTTTAAAACTAAGTAAACCTTTTTAATTGAAATCAAATTAAAATGTAGACGTACATGTGTAATTAAATATGTGCCCATATTGCAGTGAATCAATTTCATCACTGAACATCGTTCATACAAATATAAATACAAAAAAAAAGTCTTAAGCAGAACATTGTACATCCTCATTTCCTCCGCTGATTGATAATAACGACTCGATCATTTCAAAATTCAGTTGGAAAAGTAAACTTCTTTACAAAACTTTTGGCGGCAAATTCCACACTTCCCCCTACATTCCTACATTCCTCCCCCCAACCACCACCTACGATTCCTGAAATTGATCGTTCCTGTACATTTGGAAGAATCTGCTTAAGAGCAAGGGTAGTAAAAGTTCTACTAAATGTAAATTATAGAAAATCGACTGGTCAAGATGAAATTCTCGGCCTGCAATTACTCGTTCCTACTACGCGGACCTAAGTTCTATTGGTTAAAGCAATTCGTTTGTTGTCAGAACTGCAAAAATATGGAACCTATTACCATCCAATGTGTTCCCAAAAGCTATGATTTTTTAATTTACAATTTGCACAAATTCAAGATTAACCTAAACAAATTCATCATTCACTTACCTCCCAACTCTCCTTTATCCTCATTGTATAAAGGAACATATTCCTAGATTGTGACTTATAAATAAAAAAAATAAGAAAAAACTAAAATCTTTTAATTATTTTTTAATTCAATTTATATAGATTGTTTTAAAGTTCAGTTCAGTATTTTTATATTATCGAAAATAAAAGATTAATAGGTATATGCACAAATGTAAAGAAAAAACTTAGTAAATTAATGAAATTAAAATAAAAAAAATGAAAGTAACAAGTCAAAGGTATCCTGTATAAATTATGTATCCTATACAAAAAAAATGCTAAATTCTTTGCTAAATTTTATTTTTTTAATTTTTTCATTTTGAATAGATGTTGCTCAAAATATATTAAAAATTACGTACATATAGTTTTATGAGTGTTTTGATTTATTTATCCCAATGAATTAAAAATATATCGAAGTGCGGTTCTAGTACCGTTCCCATACAAATAATATATCGAAAAAATTGATGTTTTTTATTTAGATACTCACTTCCAATTTCCAAGCACATATTTCTATAGGTCGTTAATTCATTTCGAAAATTCATAAATAAGACATTCAGAATATGTCAAAAACGTTTTTATATTCATTCAGAATATTCCATATATACCTACCTATTCCGTTTTATATTTTTTTTATCCATATTGTAATATTTCGAACGAATTCTTTTTTCATTTTTCAAAAATTAAATTTGGGAATATTATTGATAAAAATTTTTTTATTTTTTGAAGTTTAAAATCTTGAAGGTAATACCAGATTCATACATACATTTTACAGAATTTAGCGTATACGATCAGTTTTATGGAAATTTTAAGCATTTTAAAAGAAAATAATATATTATAGGGTTAGCAGAATATGTACTACTATGCAATATGTACATACATATATACTTCTTAAAGAATATATAGATATTCTTTGGTAATAACTTAGAATACTTACTCTCAACGGCGGCTCTACCTAATGGGCAAATTGGGCACTACCCAACCTTGTAAAACGCCAAGCGAACTAAACCCAAACATTCTTATAACTTCTAATCAACGTCTCATAAAATAAAAACTCATTTTAAAAATCTAAAATGAAATATACCTACCTACTTTTTTTATTAGCTTTTTGATTTTTCTTATCCATTCTAATAATTAATAATGCAACCAGATAATATGTATTATATTTCATATAATACAATACAATAGAAACAATCATAGAATATATTGTATAAATACAATTATTATTACATACTTACAAATTTACATTCCAAATAAGTAATAATATATATGTTATTACACAGTTACACAATACACTTCACAATACACTTACACTTCAAAAACATTTCATTCATAAAAAAACAAATGTTCATAAGAATTTTTTTTATATGCAAGGTGGGCAGATTTCAAATTGCCCAACTTAGATATTAAAAATACATTGATTTTGAAAAAGAAATTTTGCGTATGTAATTAGTTTTTCTATGCATCAAGTTGCGCACATTTCGATTTGCCCACATTAGAACAATTTAATATTCTCTTTTCTAATAGAAAATTATAGTTGGGGAAGACTTTTACTGAAACACCATTATCTTAAAAACTACAAGTCCGATTGAAACGATTCAAATTTTGTTAGATTACTAATAAAATTAATTATGTGATAATGTAATGTATTTATTTAATAGCTATTACTGTTTAAGAATGATAGGCTTTGAAACATTTTTTTTTTTTTTTTTAGACAAAAGGACTTTAAAACCCTCTCCTGAACAATTTTGCAAGGAAATTTTTTTTTTTTAATATTATATTTGAATAGTAGGGAATATTTCTGATTTTTATACGCTTATAGTATATAGCTACCGTAACTTTCATAATCCACTTTTTTTAAAAACAAAAAAAGCTTACCTATTTCAAAACAAAAAATTCCATATTAAGATTCAAATTAATATTCTCAATAGGTCAAACATTAAGAAATTAAATTTGTAATGTAAAACACGCACATACGTACACTTCTTAGGAATCTTAGGGGATAATATTAATATGAAATATATACATATTACATAGTTTGTATGCGCATATTATAATTTATAATAGAATAATGAAAAAAAATTTTCATGATTACAACAGCAATTTCCCTTCTGCAAATGTTAAAATTATAGTTAATTATTACACATTTCTTTTGAACTTTTAAAATGCAAACTACTTATTATATATAACAATGAATTGTTTCAAAAATTAAATTCCGCTTCAGATTTATATAAATTTATATTAGATAACAACTTGGAGTTTGATCAGACCAAAAAATTGGAAAATAGTTTTAGCTAGTCCTATAACAAGTGCAGAATCGGAAAGATGCTTTAGTACACTTAAAAATATATAAACGTATAAATCAAGTGTAATGGGACAAAATCGTTTAAATTCATTAGCAGTTCTATCAATAGAAAAAGAATTTATTTTAAAAACTCCGAATTTCAATGATAAAGTTATCGATTTATTTTATTTTTATTTAATTCTAGTTAACGCTTTGGATGTAGTACCTCAGGGTGAAGTGGAAACTTACACATTATTTTTTCCTTACAGCTGTACTACTAAAGTTTGCCCACCCCAAATTTTACACCTCCATCCGCCACTGACTCTACTTGCTTGTTTCTGGCATAAGTTTTTTATTTTTTCAACAACCTTATAACAAAATATCAATAAAAAAAAAAAGACATATTTTTACGGTGGAAGCTGAGTGAAGAAAGCATTGAATTTTTAACAGTGTCATTCGATTTGTGGGCGGAATATGTTTTACATAAATAAATATATGTATCAAGAATTAGTACATATTATTTTCATCACATAATTGCGTTATACATATGTACATATGTATATTGCATACCATTAAATACAAAAATACGAAAAAATGACATTTTATAAACCAACTGAAATAAGTACCTATTCAATATTCATTGACATAATAAAAAGATTAGTATTTATTACTCATTTATATTTATTACTTATATGAGCATAAAAATTATTCTCAACTTTCTGACCATCATTTCATCTTTATCATATGACACAAATACTTCGAGGTGTCAAATTAATTTTTTATAAGGATATTTTCTTATATATTTTTTTTTATACCTAGGTATTTGTTAAATTTATTAAAAAGCTACCCGCCAAGCCGTCAAATAATGTGTAAACGTGAGGTTTACAAATAATTACATATGAGTATTACAAATAAAATACATATTACATAAGTATTTGCCATTTAGCAAATTAAAAACGATAAACAAAATTAATAGACCATATATTATGCTATCACAGATTTAGGAAATTTTGTCGAAAAAAGACAACAACTTAAGAATAAAAACGCGTAAAAAAGTATGAAAATCGATAATCTAGTACCTAGATAGTATTTTTTGAAAACTTGATGTGCTTCCTATACTTCAAACAACAGAAATGGTAAATTTTTTGTTTTAATTAATTATTTGCATTCATTAAAAATATATGTATGTGTACACATACATATATATGTATTTATAGGTACATATACCTATATTATTTATATACTATAATTATATTAACAAAGTTGTCCTTACATTTGATCAATATATGTATTATTAAGATAAGATTTACTGTTTTTTTTAATAACTATTTAAAAGTTACTGTTTTTTTTTTTAAATAATTATTTAAAAATTAACACTTATCGGTTAAAAGTTACTTTGATTTTAGTATGTATTTTCTTAATAAAAGTATCAGAAAAATGATAAATCAAAAATAAAAAATTTATAAGCCAACCTTTAAAGAGGGTCATTTGTAGATATATATTATATATTAATTTATTATGACATGTACATAATAACGTATGTATACAAAAATTCACTAGTTTTTTTTTTTTAAATATATTTTTTTTTTTTTTGATTTTTACTTAGAAAACAAAAATTCTTGTTGATTCCATAGTCCATTTTTGTATCATGCGTTAGCTAAATGACCACTTCAGAACACATGTAATAAAATTGAGTTTTGTATTATTATGGTACAAACAAAAAACAAAATATGGCAGTGTATCTTAAATGAATTTTGTACACATTTTGTACACATTTGTACAAAACCCAACATTCTGTGGTATTTTTTTTTTATTTATTTATCTTCTCTTATTTTAGGTTTTTTATTTTGTTTGTTTCTGGGGTTTAATTCTTTTTCTTTTTAATTTTTCATTTCAGTTTTGTTGTTTTATTTTTAATTGTACAAAATTTAAGTTAAAAAAAAATAAAACAATAATAATAAGCCCGCACCAAACAATTGGCATTTTGCGCTTATCATTCATTTATAAGAAAAGTATACAAACATATGTATGTACATATGTACATACATATATGTTGTGTCTTTTGCGTTTGAATATTTTTTTTTTCTTGATATTACTAATCTTATGATCAAATATTCAAAATATTAAAGCTATAATTGTTAACAATTAGGTAATTGTACTTTGTTTTAACGTTGTTACAATCATCTCACCGGCAGTTGCTCTAATACCTAATTACCTATTTTAATTTTATAAGTTTTAATCAGAGACTTTATAAATGGCCCATATTTTTCGTGACAGTTTTATAGCACGTTTCCGTTTAAGTGTTCATAATAGGTTTGGTTACATTTTGTAATCAGCTTTTATTGAGGCTCGTGATATTTCACATAATAGATATGAACCTATAAGATATGAATGTAAAATAATCCATCCTATCATATTGTTCAAACCTAATTTATCATTCGTAGTACAAACATACATACATACATATGTACTTATAAAAACAAATATTTTTATCATTAAATAGATTTGCAAAATTCGTGTTACAATATTTCTTATAGTAAAATGTCAAAAGATTCTAATATTTAAAATATTATCTTATCTTAAAGCTTGGTTACCATATGCGAGAATTCCCCGCGGGTGCGGTACAATTTTTCATTTTACTATACAAAAAATTTAAAATTTTTCCCCTGAGAGTTGAATTAGCTTTAATTTTTTTCCCTTGGCTCGCGGGATTTATATTAGTAATACAATACTGGAATTGAAAATTTAAAGCATTTTCATACAAGCAAAATTTGATATATATGTATATACATAGGTAAACATACTGTTTATTAAAGATAAACTTTTACGTACCTACACAAATTATTATCTCCCAGAACATTTTCTTCTCTTACTAAAATTATCCAAACAAAAAAAAACATCACTTTTTTAAGTGTTTATTCTAACTTTATGAAATTATTGAATGAATCTAAAATCAAAATAAAATAAGAATATCTAGGTACCTACTTACTACAGAAAATTTTAAATATTTTCAGTAATATAAAAAATTTAGATCAGTAATACAAAAAATAAATATTTTTACATTTAATACATTGCATGTTAAATACATTTAAAATTGCATAACTTGCAGAAAAAACGTCATACTACAGTTAAGATGATACAAAGTCTAAAGTTCAACACAAAAAAAAAAAAACAAAAAAAAAAAATCACCAGCAATATTACTCAATATCATATATCATTAAAATCATTCTAAAAGTGTCAGCTTAATATTTTGTAGTGTTGCTAACAATTTTTAAATGAAAATGAAACACGCTTTAATAGGTACCTATAAATTATGTTAAAAATATATCTACTTACATATGCATGTATATAATTGTAGTATGGACATAAAATATGCAAAAAAATTTATATATATATACATACTTATATTAATTAATTGATTAATAAATATCGATATTTAGACTTTAATCTAACACAACAATAGCAAAAAAAAAACAGAAACATTCGTTGCTTTATTTTTTTTCATTTTGTATGCACATATTTATTGAAATTCTTAAATCATATGTACATACATATGTATATATGTAATACATATGGGAAAACACTTTTTTCCCCTATTAGAGAACAATAAAATATATAAGTCATTTATAAATTGAATGTTCAATTTCATACAGTATGTACATATTTTTATTTTTTCTTATTTTAATGCATTTCTCTGCCATATAAACATAAATGTGGACAGGAAATTACACAGCCTTTTCTGTTCAGGCGTGGCTGTAAATGTCGTAAGGGGGAATAACTCTTACGACGTGTGTGGGATTCGAACCCACACTCCGTCAGTGTTTACAGCGTATTTTATACGCTCTTACCCACTAGGCCACCGAGGCCCCTATGTACATATGTATATGTGTATGTACATAAATATACCTGGTTTTGAGAAGGATAGAAATAATACTGGTTCGTTAATAGTACTGGCATGTTAGTAATCTATAAATAATATAGGTTTTTTTGTAACTTTGGCTCATTTTGTCAATTAACTTTTTAATGTAATAAAAAGAAATATCTTTCTGTTCTAATATAGTTTTTATTTATCCTAAAAACGTTTTTTGAGAACTATGTTCCCTTCATCAGTAATATACTTAACCCGTAAAATATTTAACTTTTTACAATAAGAATAAGAATAAATTTAAATAAACGTAAAAATGTAGATAACAACAGTAAGAAAACTAATAAAAAATTTCTAGTGGGGATTTGGTTTTGGACAGCCCCCCTGTACCTTCAACAATAATCTTTGTTATTGTTTCATAAAAATGCCTAAATTGGTATAAAATCCACTATTTTTTAAGTGAAATTTCAAAATTGAATACTTTTGTATGCGGGTTTTTCAAAATTATTTATTTTTCATATGGAAATGTGAAAATTTAATTTTTTTTGAATGAAATTGGTATAGCTATTATGTGTGGGCATACTGTAAGTACATATTAATAGTTGGATTAAAAATCAGAGTATTCCCCTATGTCCATGCAACATTTTGAAATTTCGGGATTTTGTTTTTCGGCATTTTGTAATTTCGTAATTTAAATTTGCGGGATTTTGGTTTTCGGGATTTTGATTTTTCGGGATTTTAAATTTGGGATTTTGATTTTCGGGATTACCTATCCCACCCTATAAATTTTAAATTTTTTTTATACTTTTTTTTGTTATGTGCAATTAGTTTTTGCCATTTTGCAAATAGATTGTTGCAAACGTTTACGGCTTTTATAATAGATGATAACAAAAACTACTATGTGAATTCTCGGAATGCAATTTAGTATGTACATATGTATATATTATTATAAAATTTCTTAAAGAGGGGAGAGGGGGAGTCAACGAAAAAGAATCTAGCACATAACTTTTGCGCTTTATTCTTCATTAGAAGTTAAAAATAAAGCCTTAGAACTTTATAACAATTAATTCACTTAATTTTTTTCTGCAATGACTTACAAACAAGATAAAAACATTTACATATGTACATACGTAAGATACCTACTAAAAATGTATTTATTGTTCATGAAGAAATCAGGATAATATCCAGTTATAGTTTATTAACATTTATTCTTAATATAGGTAATAGGTAGGTAGGTATAATAAATGTTTTTAATAAAAACCTTCCTAATTAAAAAGTCCAAAGTAAATTTTTTCAAGAGAATCATTATATCTCTATTGATATTTGTTATGTTATTTATGAATATAACAAAATATCAAAAAATTAATTAAATAAATATTAAAATCCTTTTTTTTTATTTTTAATAGGTAATAGGTACAATAGTTTTTATTAATTTTTATTTCAAAATGAATATAAAATTTGTTAAAACAATTTTGTTAATAATATTTAAATCCAGATAGAACTTAACAACAACAAAATTGAAAATATAACATTCAAGCAAATTAATATACATTAATTACAGTTGATTCCATTCTCTTCAATCACCAATCAGCATTTCAACAGATGATTTTTTCATTATCAATTTCAATTTATAACTTCCACTACATAACAAAATATTATTAATCAATATAAAGAAACAAGAGCAGAAGCTACTAAAAGACTACTACTACATTTGCTTTATTTGAATTTATTTTTTTTTGTTTTTATTATCTATTTATTATTAGAAAGATAGACGATCGACAGTCACATTTTTCTACTTGCTTCCAGTTCACTACATTACTTCAATTTTACCACCACCAGAACACTACTATTTTCTTTTGCATAATATATAATATACTGCTATTGCTATTGCTAACCTACTAGTATAACTACAACTACTACTACTACTATTACACTAATACTAATTAATAATATTACTTTTACTACTATTAAAATATGTACTACTATCTACTATTGCTTTAGCAAATAAGCAAGTCCATTAGTCAACTCAGAATGTTGCTTTGTCGCTTCCTTTTTCCCTTTATACCAAAAAATTTTTATACAAAAATACCGTAAACACATTAACTGACCATCAGAATAACAAAAATTGAATTACAGTTAACGTGGAACACTAAGTAAACGGTTAAAGAAATAAATAAAAAAAAAAACGGAAAAAAAATACAAAATTTAATTATCTATTAAAAATTATTAATGAAAAGTGAGCGCTTACCAAATAAAAATAAATTAAATTACATTTAAATTTATCTTTAACAATTTATGTAAACCAAAATTCATTGTTTTTATTTGATTTAAATAAAATACAAGTGCAGACTAAAATATTAATAATAAAAACTAAAAAAAAAAAAAAAAGAAAAAAAAAAAGAGCAATAATAGTAACATTATTAAGTTATACATGAGCATCCTTTTTCTTAAAAACAATTTACAATGAATTTATTTGAATTACGTACATATATAATGAATTTATAAATTTGTGTAATGGTAAGAATAATTTTTTTTTTTTCTATATTACGCAATTCAATTTATGTCCTGCAAATATTTTTAGACATACATACATACGTAAATCTATAATAAGATAAACATAAATCAAAATATTGATCAAAATAAAACAAACATTTAAATAGCTAAAGTGTTAAAATTAAAATTTTCTTAAAAAAAAGCACAGAACGGTGACAGGTTCTTTTGAAAAGGTAAAACATTTTTTTAATTTTAAAATTTTTTGCTATATTTAGACCAAATGTTTAGACTAAAATGCTTATACATAGTTTTGTTTTCATTATATTAAGAGTTTTTTAAATTAGGCAGAAAAATTCATTATAAAGAAAAAAAAAAAATTCAAAAAGAACGCAATTTATATCTTAAGATAAAATCAAATTATTTTGAATATTAAAAGTTTTGTTTAATTAAAACTTCGAAATAAAATTCACATATACGTAAATTTCTTTTTTGAACACAAATGGACTAAATATACATACATATTTATAAATATTTCGCTTCAACTAAATATTTTATTTTTATAGTATTATTTATTCTCTAGTTTTATAAGTTTTTATTTATAATCTCCATTAAAATTGCATCGCAAAAAGTAGGAAATATTTTGTTTATACATACATAAACAATCATATATGTAATTTTTTGTAAAACTAAATTTTAATTATCAATTATGATTGGTTTGCAAATATATCCTTATGAAAATTTTTTTTTTTTTTAAATACCTAAACTTTATTTGATTCATTAAATCTTAAGTGATAATTCTAAGACCTTAATTGTTAAACATAAAAATTTATATTATTTACATTATAATGTCATAAAAAAATAAATTATGTAAATATAAACAGGTGTGTAAAGTTTTTTTTCAATCTTGTATATTGATTTGTTTGAAGAATGTCATTACATCTATAAATTTTTTTTACTGATCAAGGAAAAAGGATGCTCATGTTTGAATACACTATTACAATTTTTAAGGGAAGATTTCTGATTGTGGAAACTTGTAAAATACATTTATTTACCACCTTTCGATCCCATAATGATGCCCAAAATGCACTATTGTTAATTTTAATTGATAAAAAAAAACTTTTTTTTAAAAAGTTGTACGCCTAATATACTTATACTTTATCTTTATCCAAATAATAAATCAAAGAAAAAGTATTAATAATAATAATAGTAGAAAAAAAATCATAATCATTAATTAAAAGTTCTCTGTTCTTTTAAATTTTAAACTTAACATAATTTAACTTCCTTGTTCAATAAATTTTAAATCACAACTATAATAATTTCACGAGTAAATATAATATGTTACAATTTATAAAAAAATTCATATTAAGAAACGTATTTATTAATAATTACATATGTTTTTAGTTAATTTCAAATCAAAATAAATTTGTCCTTTATTTTTTTAATTCTTAAGTTTTTAATATAGAACAAAATGATACGTAATATTTTAGCAGTATTACTCATATTTACAATAACATATGTATGTATGTATCTACATTCAAATGAAATTTTTAGCCCCATTATTACTTTTTCAGAAACATAAATTTAAAAAACTTCAAGCAACAAAACTAACTGTTTATGATATTTTGATCACACAAAATACAAACCAAATATCTATATTCGACTGTAAAATGTTGGAATTTATCTGTAAAATAGGTCAAGGGCTCGCGTTTAATAATTATACACAATATATGTATGTATGTAAAAAAAAAAATAGTGTACTTAAATATGTATATAAAATTCTTATTAATTTTATAATAAATTTATAATTATATTAATTATAATTATTTAAATTTTGATTTAAAATTTTTTTGATAAAATCAAATAACCTTTAAATTGAATTAATATATAGGGTATAGATAATCTTTTTAAATCATACAAAAAAAAAATCATTATACTAATCATTGCATAATTATAAATAAATATTGATATCCATTATTAATCGTAATTAAACTAAGTAATAATATAGTTTATTACATTTAGTAAGTATAGTGACAGTGATTATTTTTTTTTATTTTTTATTAATAGTTTTATATAAAAAAAAAAAATTTTTTTATACATAGTACTTACTATATATGACCTGAACTTAATCAGTTTAAAAGTTCATATTAAAGCTGATATATTTTTTTTTTTTGCATTAATTAAAATTAAAATAAAAAAAAATTCTGATTATATACATTTACTATTATTACTATACATAACGTATATAATTATACTTATTTATTTATATAGATAAATTAAATACTCAATATACGAGATAATAAATAGCAAATCTGATATAATATTTATGTTTAAAATAAAGCGTGTATATTTAAATTAAGCGCCACTTATAAGTTGCGCATTTTATTACAAACTATATAAAAGATTGCGCAACAATATAAGTATACATTTATTTTTTTTTAGAAAATTTTCATTTCAACTAAAATCTTATTTTTAAAAGGTCTCAGAAAATTTCGTTTCTAAAAATTCTTATTTTTTTAACAAAATTTCATTTCTTTATATTTATATAAATATGTTCTAATATATATTAGATATATTTTTATATATAAATATGTATATATTATATACATACAATGTTAATTATTATAAATATATTTTCGTTTAAACAGTTTGACGGTTTATAATTATAATTTATAAAATGCGGTAATATTACAATACCGAATTGACCTATTACTGCTATAATATAATATGTAGTTCTGACATTTAAAGAATCGTTTTACTCCTGTATGAACTTAAAAAAAATCATCTCTAATCATTTAATACATTTTTTTTTAGTCATTTTCGTACGTATATACGTTTTTACCATCATTTGCAATTATTTAATATGTACCTATTAATATTTTTTTTTTTTTACCCATTTATAGGTGATATCAGCTATATTTGTTTATTAAAACAGATAGAAAATTTATCAACAAATTAAAAAATCGTAAAATTTTTGAAAGTTTTTTAAAAAAAAATATAAAATAAATAAATTATTTTATCTATTCATTAACTATTATTTCAACTTTTAAAAATCAATACAAAAAAAAAAAAAAGAATAAAAATTTCCAATTTCTATATGATTTATTTAATAGTGTTAAGAACACCAAAAACAATTTCAATGCTTCCTAACAGATAGTTGTTAATTAAAATTAAAATAAAAAAAAAATATATATATATAATAATTTAAAATAAATTTATGTGTAAATATATATATATATATATATAATTTATAATATTATTTTAATATAATTTGTTAATTTTTTTTTTTTTTTTTGTTTAACATATATGTAAAATATTAATTATGTATTTAAATTAAATTAATTTAATTTTTTATTAAATAATTGTATATTAATAATACCGCCAAGTTAATCTCAATACTACATAATATAATAAAATAAAAATAAAAACAAAAAAAAAAAAAACAAAATTTTGGTTATAATTTAAAATTAAAAACAAAAAAAATTTATTTAACAACATTTTTTACATACTAAAATACAAAAGCAAAACATATAATTTTAAATTTAATATACATATACCATAATTATAATACAAAACATATTTAATTATTAATTAAAAATGAAGCGCAAAATAATTACAACTATTTTAACAATTATTTACATATTAATTTTAGAAGAACCGAGTATTAATAAAAGAATTTCGGTGATATCAAATATCACACCTCCTCCTCCTCAATTATATAATGTTCCTAATAAAATTCTATTAAATTCTACTAATAATAATAATTTGTATTATGAAAAAAATCAAAAAACAAATATTAATAATAATAATAATAATAATAATAAAAACGATAATATTTTACAAAATCATAAAAAAACAACAACCTCAATGTATAATAATGATGAAAATAATTACAATTATAAAAGTAATCATCATCAACATCATCATCATCATCATCATCATCATCGAAATCATAATTCTAATAAATATGATCGTCACAATCGTCATCGTCATCACAAACAAAATCACAATAAACATAATCAATATTATCATGATAATCCTCAACGACATCATCTTCATTTTGTTCATCATCAGCAACACCAACAAGAACATCAAAATCATCATCAACAAGAAAATCAATCACATCACATTACTATAATTGATAATAATCAACAAATAATAGATAATAAATTTAATAGTAATAATAATAAACATAATAATGATAATGAATTAAAAAGGAATAATAATTCAAAACGATCAATAAGACATATTAATTCATATAATGATGAAGAAAGAATAGAAATAGAAAATCAATATAATATGAAAAATATTAATAATGAAAAATTTTATGATAATAATAATAATAATAATAATAATAATGATATTAATAATTATAATAATTATTATGATAATAATAATAATAATAATAATGATGATATTAAAGAAATTATTGAAAATATTCAAAAAAATAATGATGAAAATTATGATAATAATGAAAATATAATGATAATAAATGATAAAGAAATAGAAAATAATTATGAAAATCATCATAATTTTCATCAATACAATAATAAAAATAATCAACTTCAACAACATAATACAATAGATAATATTAATTCAGTAATTAATTGTCCAAAATGTAGTAGTAGTTCAGAAAATATAAATAAAGTTCATGTTAGCCAAGAACAATTAAAAGAATTACGTATTGATTTTGTTAAACGTCAAATATTAGAAAAATTACGTTTAAAAGATCCACCACAAGTAAGCGCAGTTGATTATTTACCACAACCGATAACAGAAATGGAATATAATACAGTTAATTCAAAAGAAGATTTAGATGATTATTATGCAAGAACAAGTAAAAAATTTATTATATTAGAACGTGGTAAGTTTTAAAGTTATATATAATTTTTAAAATAATATAATTAAATTTTCTTTTATATAAAATTCCTATCAAATCAACTTATATGTAAATTAAATTAAATAAATCGAATAAAATTTCATATATGTATGTATGCGTATATGATTTCCCTTTTTTTTTATTTATGATTTACTTAATTAAAACTTATAATATATTTTTATCTATAGATTTTTGCTTAAATTTTGTTTCAAAGGAACAAAAAAAAATCCATTATTAGTGGTATTTAAACTATAACTGATTATAACACATTCTCTTTTTATTTTTGCTAAATAAAGAACCGATTAAAAAATATTTAATAGATATACGATATAATCTGTTATTAGTCTGTAAAAATTTCAAAAAAAGAAAAAAAAAGCATTGTGAACAATTTTGTGATATTTCTTAGATATGATTCTTGTTAAATTTATTAATTTTAAAAATCCAATTTTTATATACTCGCAGCTTTCTTTATTTTTTTTTTTTTTTTTTACAGAAATACGAATTTCCTATATACATCTTTAAAATATCCATTTCTGCTAAGATAAAATAATATTAAAAAACAAAAACCAAAAAAAAAAATAATCTATTATTTATTATTTATTATAAATTTTTAAATGGAAATTAATTTAAAATTTCAAATTTAATAAATAAATGATTTTATTGCCCTTTAAAAAATAAAAATATTGTGATCGTAATATTTCCTTCTCTTAGGTCATTTACCATATATACATATATGTACATACAATATGTGTTTATATTTTCAAAAAATATAAATGATATGAGATTATCTTATTTAATGAAAATTTTTTTTTGAAAAAAATATATACTTACTAACAAGCCTTTAAAAGAAACCTGAAGATGAACAAATTCTAATCATTAATTTTTCCAAGGACATTACACTCTTTACTGTATATATATGTATACATGGTAATTGACAATGGTTTTTCTTATCAAAATTCTTTTAATATCTCCTTTTTGTTTAAATTAATTAAAATTTTCAAATAAACTCTTTTTATATACGCATATATATGTATGTTTATGTATATGTATATATATACAAATTTGTAATAAAATATATTTATCTATATATATTGAAGAAAAACACAAAATTTTTGTTCTGAATTTTAGACAAAAAAAATATATGGTTTAAGAGTTCATTGAAAATCTTAAAATTATCATTAGTTGCTAATTAAATGAAATCAAATTATATAATTTTTTTAATATGTAATTAATTAAAATGGGTAATTAATTATTAAAGCAATTTGAAAATTAAAAAAAAAAATTATTTTTAAATCCATAGTTTTTTTTTTTTTTGTTATCCCCCTGCCATATAAATGTGACAAGGAAATTACACATACAGTTTTTCCTTTTGAGGAGTGGCTGTAAATGATGAAAGGGGAAAATATTCATACGACATGTGTGGGATTCGAACCAACGCTCCGTTTGTGTTTACAGTGTATTTTATACACTCTAACCGATTAGGCCAACGAGGCCTCAATTTATAGTTTTTAACATTATTTTAAAATCTATTCAATTTTTTTGAATTAAGGTGTTTGTTTAAAACAAAACATACTATACCTAGAAATAAGTTGAATTTTATGTTTTTTAATATGAATTTAATAGACCCATAGTTAAAAATATTGTTTTTTCATATTATCTAAGTTTGATACTAAATAAAAAATTTTTATTTCATATTTGACGTGATAGCGGGAATCAAATCCATTTTTAAATTATGGAATTTTTGATCTTTATTTTATACTATAGTAACAACCCTATACCAACACTGTCTGATCAGCTTCAATAATTTAAATAGAACAAATTTTAAATTGGTTTACAGTCTAAAACTAATTTTATTATATACCCAATTACTAAATCGGATTTAAAATACCACTAACCTAATTTACAAACAAAAAAAAATTTTTTGATATTATTAAAATTCAAGATCCAAGTCTCTAAAGAGGTCTAAAACATTGGGATTCATTCAAATCTAAAATCGAAATTACAGTACTTTAAAAAATGTTACTTCTATGTAAAGTAAATCAAAAAAGTATTTTATCGTATTCCCTGTGACGAGAAGAAAATTTACAAAAAAAAAAGACCTTTTGTGTGGTTTAAAGTTTAAAGTTAATAAATATATGTTTGTTATTTGAAATATTATATTCATCATACAGAATTCATCATCATTATTAATTATTTAATTTGTATTAAAATTTAATCATTTAATCATGAATTGAAGAATTTTTATTTTAAATAAATTGGTTTAATATAATATCATCAAAGATTACATTTGTTTTTTTTTTTTTTTTTTTTTAAATTATTGTATACGCAATTTTTATTTTGTTATCAGTCATTGATTCTAAGTTAAATATTCCACCCCCATTATAAATTTTTTTTTTAAATTTTTGTTTTTGCACATAAAAAAATTAAAGTCCAACCAAAATTAGGTTAATTGAAATAAAAAAAATTAGAATTAAAAATAGTTGTATTAATTACCTAAATCATATGGATCAGCCTCAAAAAACCACAAAAAAAAATAATATTATGTATGTACATATTATGTAACACTTTAGTCTTTAAATTTAACCTTTAACCTCTTTTTGAACAGACAGCCTGCTTTGTCAAAATTTAGACTTTCCTGTTCAGGCATGGTTGTAAATGTCGTAAGGGGGAATAACTCTTACGACGTGTGGGATTCGAACCCACACTCCCTCGGTGATTACAGCGTGTTTTATACGAAATTTTTCCTGCATAATTCCTATATAAAAAAAATGCATTCTCAATTATTTTATAAACCGTATAAGAAATAGAAAAATTCTGACTGCATTAAAATTAAAGAGCCCTTAATAAATTTCAAACTCAAATGGCCAAAAAGAAAATTTTTTGAAGCATAAAAAAAATCATAAAATTTTAAATTTATTTTTTCAACTTTATTGTTGCTAAAACTTGAAATGCCATATAACTTTTGAAAAAGAAATAGCTTAAAGTATAAGCTATAGATAGAGATTTATTCAAAAATTGATAGTTGCTAAGATACAATTTAATTTTTTCCAATTATCTTAAGATTCATGGAACACGGATCCTCCATTTCATAATAATTTTTTTTTTTTTTACTTTAAACTATTGAATATACAGTGCGCTTATAAATATTCAAGGGCCAAATTTCGGAAACCTCTGTATACTGCGCATAAATCATTAGTGTAATCTAAAGTAAAATTAACACAAACTTATACCTTAAATAATTTATTTTGATATACGATTCAATTATTTAAAGAAGATTTAAAAAACATTTTATTATTATAATAGATCATAATAACTATAAATCTTGCAATAATTTTTTTCTAAAAATACATTATTGTAACATTGTTTTTAATTCGCTAAAGTCTATATACTTAACCTAATTTTGTGATCTAACTCTTATACCCATCATTTATCCGATTAGTATTGGATGTACTGATCAAAGTTTCCTAACCGTTTATATTTTATATAATGTCTAAATTATAAATATGTATATACATATGTAGTTTCGTTTGAAACAATTTTTTATTAAAACGATCTGATATTTATTATACTATGGTGGCCAAACTATTATCTAAATATTTTAATATTAAAAGTAATAATTCTGTCAACTCATTATTCTAAAATTAGATTTATATGTAAGTATATAACATGTATGTAGAAAAATATTTAATTAAAACAACTTTAAGTTTTAATTAAAAATTTAGAAATACATATATTACATACATATACATATATACGTTAAAGTACATAAGCTCTATATAAACTAAAATTAAATGGCTAAATAAATATTATTCTTCTTAAAAACATCGGATTAAACTTTAGATCCTGATCAATAATCAGTTTTAAAATTTTAATAATAAAAAAATACTCAAAAAAAAAAAATATCATTTATTTTTAATTTTGACAAAAAATAGCAAATTATACATATATATTATGTATATTTATAAAATTAATTAAAGATCTGAAAATAAAAAAAAACAATTAAATTAATTATAATTTATGAGGGGAGAAAAAATTATTTACTGAACTACGAGATAACTCATTCAATGATTTTACTTTATTTTCTAGGTAAAGTGGTTAGAAGTGAATCTAAAAAAAAAATATTTTTTTTTTTAATTTTTAATAAAAACAACACAAAATTTTTTTGGGAAATTATGACTTTTGATACGAGAAATCACAACAAACAAAAACAAAAAAATCTAGTTAGTTATTTGTAAATAAGGAAATTTCGCAAAACTCAAATGAATCATATATAAAAGTAATTAAAAAAAATCATTGTGATTTTTAAACTTTTAATATAATTATGATAGATAAAGACAAAATTTATGTTAAAATGATCATGATCATTTTAAATGATCAATCTATGATCATTTAAAAATCTATGATTATTTAAATTTACAAAACTATATGAATGATATTTCATATTATGTATTACGTTTTACCCTTTCAAACTTTACATTTTACAAGTTTTTTTTTTTGCAAAAGTAAGTAGTTTAATCTACTTACTTTAACTACTAAAGTAAGTAGTTAATCTATACTATAGATTAAATTTACGTTTTTTTTTTTTAAATAAACTATTTAAGCAAGGAAGTAAAACTGTTAGAACACCAAATTAAATCTTATATCTGACTCATGACGTAGTGGTTAGGTCGCCAACTTTTCAATCGGAGGGTTTCGGATTCAAACCGCGGTCAGGTCATATAAATAAAAAATATGTGTAATAATAGGCGGATTTATTATTTCCTTACAATCCCACTGCTAATCCAGTGTTTCTGCATCCTATTGTCCTATCCTTTTCTACCCCTACTCCCTAGCCAATATACTGTGTTAGCAGGTTTGTGTGTTTCATTCCATTCTATCGGCTAAAGAAGGAGGTGGGTTTAGGAAGTCTTGGTGTCTTTGGAAGATTTCCACCTCCTTTAGGAAAAAAAAAATATATAGATTGTATATTTTGTTTTAGAAAATAATATATTTTTTTATACCATATTTACATTACTTTTACATTTTTTAACCGAATTTTAAATTTATTTCTTATATATTATATAATTCGTTATAATATATACATATATATGTATTAAATACAAAACAAAAAGTTTATAATGAAATTAGAAAAAAAAATAAAGCCTTAAACACCAGATTAATAAATGTAGGAGGTAGGGTAATTAATTAAGGTAGAAAAAGAAAAAAATTTAAATTATATAATAGAATTTAAAATTAATAAGTAAATGTCGAGTGTCGACAGTGATGAGAGTTGGGGATAAGAGCAAATATTTTAAAAAATAGAAATATGTAATTAAAAATCGTATTATATAAGGATAAAATTAACTTTTTTCTTAGTAAAATGGAACATATCAAAAATTGTTCCCATGCAGAAATAAATCTTTATTTAGAAAATAAATATGTTATTAATTAGTCAAATACTTATTTGAAAGTGAAAATTTTAGAAAATACAAGAAATTAATACCAGATAATCGGTTCGTATTTAAAAAACAAAAACAAGTAATGAAAAGTAACCAAGAGGTTTCAAAAAAGCACACTTCCAAAATTAAAAAATATTTCATATTAAGCCTATAGTAAACAGTATATCGAAAAATAAATTTATAATAATATAAATTACGTATTTTATATAGAAATGTATTTTAAATACAAATTATGAATAATAATGAAAAGAATAAACAAAAGTTAAGAAAAATCAAATCACACTTTCGTCAATTATAAGGTATTATAGAAAAATGATTAACACAAACAAAAATATAATGTTGGAGCTTATGAATTTTTGTATATTACTTCAAAAAAATTTGGACAGGTGTCCAAGTTACAGGTGTTTAAAAATAAAAGATTTTCTGTTTTTGACCCGTTACACCTCATAAACGGGGGGACGACACAAAAATATTTTCGAAATGACTCCTTATTTCCAAAAATCTAACTGCTCTCAAAATTTCAAGCTTCTAAGTTATATTGTTTAAAAGATAAAAAGGGTCCATATTTTTTCAAAATAGAACCTTATAGAATCTATGTTATAACAATTTAAAGATAGGGCTTTTTCGAACTTTGTATAGGGCTGTAGCTCCGTAACGGGTTGGGGCTACAGAAAAAAAATTGTTCCACAAAATTACTTTTTTGGCGATGCCTATCCATAGTTAAAATTTCATTAAAATGATTTATTTCAAACGGTGTAGAAATTTTGTAAACACCCAGACAAACGGACAGAGTGAAACTAATAAGCAACACTAAAGGAGCTAAGAAGGAGCAAACTAAACTAAGAACGAGCAATTTTAATACAGCTAACACTATCGAATGGGTATTTAATATGTTGTTAAAAATATAATAAACCTTAATTTTACAGTAAATTAAATTAATAAATAAAGCAAATGATTTTTTACTTATTTTTTTGTCGCTAATCAAAAAATAGACACGTGAATGAAACTAAATTTTACTCAAACGTTTCAAGGAACTCTATAATAGTTATGGTTATATGTACATAGTGTGATTTACGTTTTTTTCGTGTAACTCATTTCAATATCGTTAACCGGTTAAAATTTGTTTGTTTTTTTTTATCCTGGCTAAATAGTTCGACTGAATGGCAACTTAAGTTTTACAAAAAACTGTGTAACTTACGAATGGAGTTGCACGGTTACAAGCTGTCAATCCATGTAAATTTTTCTCCTGCTGTAGAAACTTTAAAAGAAAATTTCATTATATTATTTAAAATAAATATTTTAAATACATCACTTAAATATTATTTTATTATATAATAGTTTTGTTTATTAAGCTTTTTTTAAATGCGTTTTTTTTTTAACAACATATAGAATACAAAGAATGCGCTTTCATAAATAAAAATCCTGCAATTTGTTTTTCATTTAAAATTGATGATGTTGACACTGATAATATGGATGTTAATCAAGCAGTTTTATGGGTTTACGTTAAACCAAATAATAATGACAAAATGAAGCAAACAATTGTTGTATCAGAATGTGAACAACAAATGAATTTAAAGTATTTACCAAAAATTAAACCAATTGCTATTAAATCGGTTGATGTGGCAGGTAAGTCTTCATTAAAAAATTTTATATCATATATTATTCAAAAATGGATTAAAAATTACACATTTTATTTATTAATCCATTAATTATTATAATATTTACCAATATTATATTCATTCGTTGTTTTTTCTACAAAAAGATTATATTTACTTGTAAAAAATGGTTTAGTATAATCTTTAATTTTGTTTATAGGTAGGTACCATATAAAAAATAGACTTTTTTTTTATGTATTTCAATTTTTTTTTATTTTAAAACAGTAAAATACACTTTGTAGAGATAAGTAAGATACATTAACATAATATATTAAAATCCGTCCGTCAAAAAATATGTTTTCTTTCATTATTATTTTTTATCAGATTTTGCTAAGCTCATTTTATCTATTTTTTTGTGAAAATCCAATTTACTATAGTTTTTTTATTATTTAAATTGATTTAATTAAACTAATGTATTCTAAATTTCTGTCAAATCAATATAATCAATATATTATTAATATATGTACATATGTGTGTATACTCGTCTATAAATAAATTTTACTATCTATCTATACTGTACTAGCTATAAATTTTATACATAATCAAAGATAACGCAATATTACTAAACCATCGGCTACTAAAGGTCCATTATAGGTCCTATACTATTATTAATTTATATGTAAGTACATGTATTTGATAGCAAAGGTGATTTGTTAAGAAAAACTACTTTTTCAGTAATTTCCCTTACAATTAAAAATACTTGCTTCCTTTGAAGGATTTGAAACCGCATTTCCATCGGTTTATAAGTCACATACTTTTACTTGTCTCTGCTTATATACAATAATGATATGGAATTGCATATAAAAAAAATTGCATACTTTGAGGAGAGCATCTTTATCAAACTGACACAAAACACATCATAAAATAGTTGAACATCATTAACATAAAAAAATATCACGCTTTTCTTTCATGATTTGTACAAATACAAATATTATCAAATTTTATTTTTATTTAATGATCCCTGCTATATTTCTCTACATAAAAATAATTTACATATCTTTAAAACATATATAATATATAATTTTGTATATAATTTGTACAAATAATGTGCATGTATCTTTTTTTTATCAGTATCACGTTTAGTTTTTTTATAGATACATACCTAACATACATACCTAAAATGTAATAAATTGGATGTCTGCCAAAAACAAAAATTTTTATAAACATTTTTGACGCGTCTGCTAAATTTTTGATCATCAAAATTTCCCAAAAATCGTTGCTACTAATATTTAATCAATATAATGTACATTAGATTTATGGTTACTGTAAACATCATTTTTATTTGGAATTTTTTTTTGTTTTTAAAGAAGTATGTAGATTCAATTCAAAATGAGCAATAATAAATATTTGTAATAAAATTCTTTTTTAAAATTTTAATTAACAAAACAAAAAAAAAATTAAAAACGTTAATAACAATAGCAAAATTCAATGAAATAAATCAAATTCAAATATCACCAACATAAAATCGTTAATTCATCGAGGTTTAAAAAACTACATACATCATACATATATGTATGTATGATCCTTATTTAATATATTTTTCTTGATATACACTCATTAGAATGTTTAGCAATAAATATTTATCATTAATCTATATACGTATATATGTATACATGGGTACGTGTACTCTTTTTTATGTCGCATTCATTTAGATTCTTGATAGCTTTCCTTTTAATAAGAATAAAATAACGTTTCGGAAGCATTATATTTTTTTTTGTTATGCTCTTATGTTTTAAAAATCTTAAGATCTGCTGATAAATATTGTAAAATTTATCCTTAAAATTTCATGGAGGAGAACGTACCTACTAGATATTCTCGAATACTAAATAGTATTTTTTTTTTTATTTAAATCAACTCTGTTAACTCTGTTAAGCTAAAGTTTCTGCATAAACAAATGCTAAAACATAAAACCCTTACCAAACCAACTGTAGTCGTTCAGATTTAGTTGGAAAAGCAAAACTTATTTGAAAAATTATGTGCAAAAAATTTCACACGTCCTCCTACATTTTAATCTCTATCATCGATTCCGAGTAATTCGTTCCCAAATAATCCCACCTCAAATAATCACAACTACACACTTAGTACAGATATTCTTAGACAACATATTCTTAGATTGTGATTAACAAATAATAAAAAATCATATAAATAAATTAATATGGGGTGTCGGTGGCCTAGTGGGTAAGAGCGTATAAAATACGCTGTAAACAACGAGGGATTGTAGGTTCGAATCCCACACACGTCGTAAGAGTTATTCCCCCTTACGGCATTTACAGCCACGCCTGAAAAGGAAAGGCTGTGTAATTTCCTGTCCTCATTTATATGGCAGAGAAATGCATTAGAAAAAAATATAAATAAATAAATTAATATGACTAACTACTCGTTAACTTTACTCCAATTTAGAGATTTTTGCTAAATCATTATTTATCTCACTGATAGAATTTTTTTTTTTTTGTAGCTCCATTAATTTAATAATTAAAGACATATGTATGTATTTTTTATTATTAATCATATTTTAATACATATATGTATGTATGTAATGTACATACTGACATACATTCATTTTCCTTTTCATTTTAAAATACACATTTTTTTTTTTAAATACTTTAAACATATTTTTAGGAGAAATGCAGTTTTTGTTATTTTTTTTTTTTTTTTTGACTTTTCAGAAGGATGGATTAAAATTGATATAGCATGGCCAATAAAAAAATGGGTTGGAATACATGAATTAAGTCACTTAATTCATATAACGTGCAATTCATGTGAATTAGAATCAGAAACTGATGGTTTTATTGCATTAGAAAAACAATTTCAACCATTTATTGTAATTGATACACAATATAGAAGACAAAGATCACGTCAAAAACGTAGTGTAAATTGTAGTGCAGGTGTTAAAGAATGTTGTCGTGAAAAATTATATATATCATTCAAAGAAATTGGTTGGGGTGATTGGATTATATCACCAACCGGTTATAATGCATATTTTTGTCGTGGTTCTTGTAATTCAATTGCTAGTATTGCATCAAGTAACAATCATCATTCGTTAATAATAAAGGTAAATAAAAATAAAAATATTTTATTTTGCTTTATTAGATTTTCCGTAACTTTTTAAGATATCTATAAATATTGTATCTTTAGGAAAATATTCCTATCATAGCAAATATTTCAATCCCTAAAATTATTCAGTTCTTCCAATTATATACTATCATAATTAAACGAAACAAGAATCTTAGAGTCTCACTTTAAATATTTTTCAATGACTTATTTCACTTTTAAAAAGAAATTATATTTAATAAGTGATTATTTTTAAAATTTGATTTTTAAGATTTTTATTTTCTATATTGTCAAACTATTAATATAATTTATTTGTAATCAAAATATTTAATATTATTGTTGTTATTAAAACAAACCAATATGATTTAAAATTTTTTTATTAAATTATCTAAAATCTTTCTTATAATGTAAAATTAATTTTAATAACCTTTTAGTTTATTTGTATAGATTTATAATTTATTACAATTTTTTTTAAAAAAAAAAGCATATTTTTACCGTTATTTTTATTTTATTTACAGACACTAAAGGATAAATTTGATCGACCATTAGAATTAATACCTTGTTGTACAGCAAAACAATTCTCACAATTAGAATTACTATTTCGTGATAGTAATAATACAATTACACAAAAATTTCTTCCGAATATGATTGTAGAATCCTGTGGATGTATGTAATATAATAATAAACAAGAATAAATAAGGTAAAACTTATTTCATACTTATAAGACCACAAAACAAACGATAAAGAGACGGTCAGTCAGTCAGTCAGACAATTTTAATGTTGAATCCGAATGCTATCGGTGAAATCATCTGAATGTATGAATTTTATGTATAAATAATTTAAAAACCAAAAAAAAAAAAAAATAGATACTATAATAAAGATAAATAACGTTTTTACATTTAATGTAACCTTGCAGAGTTTTAGATTTTTATACATAAAATAAAAATTAATTGACCTTAAAACTAAAATGTAACAAATTAAATTCATTATTGTTTTTTGATTTTTTTAACAGTTAGCAAATTACAAATTTGTTTTAAAATCATTTCATGTTAAAAATCTCTAAAATAGAAAATAATACACATAATATCATAATAATGTAAAGTCAAATTGAATTATAGATACGGAGGTATACTTCTTTTATTAAATCATAGTTTTAATTCTTCGCTTCTTTTTGTTTTCGTTATTAAAAAAATGATATTTTAGAAATGATATTTATTTTTCCTGGATAAAATTTAGTCTTTCCAATAAACCTTCATGTGATATCTAAATTTACAATCTTGGAAATTTATCACGTTGGAAAAACGTCACAAAACTTGAAGACTCGCTATATTAGTCTTATAACATTTTTCAATACCAAAAAAAAAAATTATTTCCAAATTTTATTTAACTAATTGTTTTTGTATTTAATTGTTCATTTAAGAGTTTATTTTGTTCATATACATATATATATTCATAAATATATAATTATAATATATATATATATATATATATATATATATATATATATATATATACATATATTATAATATACATATATATCATGTTTAATTTTATAAACAATGGCGTTTGCTTTTTATTTTAAATAAGCGGATTTGTGAATTTTATTATACAAAGCATTTGTTTTAATCAAGTGTAATTTTAAAAATACGTATTTGTAATAAAACGTTTAATAAAAATATTTTATTTATTTTAATAAAATAAATAATAAAATATTTAAATAAAAATTATTAAAAAAAAAAAAAAAAATCCAAATAAAAATCCAGTATTTTAAATTAAAATTAAGAATTTAATATATAATAAAGAATTTTAGTTTAATTGAAATGAATATAATTTTTTTTTTAACTATGTAATGTTTATTTTATTTTTGTGTTAATTATTTTAATTTGATTATTTTTTAATTATTCTTTTAATATGTTTCCTATATATTAATATTTTTTTTAGTTTTAAGTTTACTTTTTACACAAACAAAGCTAAAAACAGAAATTAGAAATAAAAAAAAAAAATAAATATAAAAAAAATGTTTTTGTTTCATTAACCCGAATATAAATAATAAAATAATATATGATATATTAATCTTTATGCTTTAATTCATCAAATATTTAAATAGGCTGGAGAAGTTTTCTTTATTCGTACATATATATTAATTTTTTTTTTTTTTGTTTATTAGCATATTAATCCATGTCTCACAATTATATTTTGGATTACCACCAAATATTACAATTGATTAAATTTTTCAGACTTAAAAAAAATATATAAAAATCGTTCCAAAAAATCTAAAAATATTATTAAATGCTTGTATAGAATATCAATAAACGTACGAGTAATTTAAGCTCATTTTTTATTACAATGTTTGTCCAGTTTTTCTATTTAAAATTAGACGGGTAGTTTATTTGATAACTAAACTAGACTTAAAGTTCTTCATTTACAATACAAATAAAAAAACAAGGAACGGCTCTGACACTGTAATGGTTCTTTTTGTTATCATGCAGATAAATTAAATTGGATGATTTTTCTTGTACGCAGATTTTGATACTAATTTTGTTACTATGTACAACTAATTTATTATTTTATAAATGTTTTGTAGATTTCATTAATAATTCCATTTTGAATATACTTGCTTTAAGCATTACCCATAACCCCTATTTCCTTTCCTTTATGGCGTTATCATTCAATTATTAAATATTTTTTTTTATATTTATATCAGGTTTCCACAATAAATGAGCAAATTTGCTATATAAAATAAAAAATATTAAAATATGATTTTTTTAGTTTTACGATATTATATTTAGTTAATTTTTTTTTTGGTTTTTTTACGAGGGTCTGTGAAACTTAGAAAGTCACCCATAAGAAATGCACGTGATTCTTCCGAATACTGTTGAACTTTAACCAACCAAAACCACCCCCTTTTTAAATCAAACTTTAGGGTGTGACCTTTGATAGAAATGTACAGTTTGGTCTACAGTTTAGTTTGGTTGGAAATGTATAGTTTGGAAAAACGATCCAGTTTTAGAAAGTTTGAAATAAATTTTTTTTTAGAAGAGATTTGGTGGCATAGTAGCATTATGTTTAAATTTGTCATAAATTGTAAATATTGAATTAAATATATTAAAGAAAATTTATTTATGTATATACACATATATGTATATATATATATATATATGTATGTATATATATATATGTATGTATACGCGCACATCCATTACAAAAAAAAACATAAATAAATAAATTTTGTGGATAATTTAATAAACTCGAATTTGGCAACACTATTTATTTTACTTTATTTCTTTATTTTGCTAGGGATGAGTAAATAATTTATAACTACATTTGACAGTTTTTAACATACACAATAAAGTGCCCTTATTAAATGCAGTTACAACCAAAAATCCATCAAAAGCTAGAGAATAATATAGAATAATAATGTTGACTCTCTGAGAGTGATCAGGGAGAAGGAAAGGTCCATGGGTCTTTTTATTATTTTTATTGCATATGCTTAGGAGAATATTTATTTTTTAATCTATAGCTAGTATTAATAGTTATATTATTTATTATTTCATCAAAAAGATTAGTATTACGGTACTCAGTTAAAAGAAGTTTTTCTTTCCATATAAAGTCTATGTAAAAAAGTCAAATAAAGGTCAAGGAAGTGCTCAAGAAAAAAATTTTCTTTTTTTCTAAAAGTAGTACTTACCGTAGTTAGCTAAAAAGGAAAATTGAATAATATTATGTTTCCAAATAAATAATAGTATAATACTAGTATCGTCGATATTATATTTGCTTTAAGAAATATACATATATAAGTATAAGATTAAGTACTCAGCTAAAAAAAAAAAACAAAAAATTAATTAATAGTTTCAGTAGTGTCAAAATTCATTGGAGAAATAAGTAATGTACATACATTTCTTAAATATATTTTTTATTTATTTCTAGGAAAATAAAATCAACGATACTAGTGATATCTATGGGGAAATATAATATTATTTAATTTAATATAATAATTCCTTTTGACGCAATTACTGCCTGGTATTACTTAAAATGATAAAATTGAGCATTCCTTGTACTTCACTTGACGTTTTTTACATAGAGTTTATATAGAAACTAAAAAAAGAAAATTGGTTTTTACCTGGATAACAACCTAAAGTACATATTTCTTCAAAGAATTTTGACAGTCTGAAATTCACATAAACATAGAAAATTTTAGAATATTAGAAAATTAGAAAAAATTCAAAAAAATAAATCAAAAAGTTTTTATTCAACAAAAAATTACTATATACGAGTATAAACTTAAAAATAAGTATTACTTCAACGACTCCTAAAACAGAAAACATTTGATAAATTAAAAGATTTCAAAAAACAACTTAAATTTAAAAAAATAATATCAATAATATGAATTTATTTAGAATATTCTGCAATGAAAAAAGATCAGTCGCTACTATATTCTGATGAGCTTTTTTATCTTTGAAAAACGCTAGTTATTTCGGATTGTTTACCAGTCTTTTCCTTATAATTTTTTTCATATGAAGTCCAAAGCCGCTGTTAAATTTAAGGCACGCTACACATCAGACTCCATGTCAAGAGTTGAAGCTGACTACCAAGTTTTAAAAGATTCGCTAAATTTTCGGTAGTAAACTTATTAGCACTTATAACTTCTTCTTCTTCGCTTTTATCATTGTCATTGAACTGCCTTAAGATATCATCAACACTCATATTTGCTTCATAATATCTTCAATAACTTCCAATCCCTTCTTCTATCTTCAAACCCGTCTCTACCAATTTTTTCCCCTAATGTCACAATTTCCTAAATATCGAGCATCTCAACCGTAGCTTCTTCAAATGCAACTTTCTGGCTATATCATCGTTGAGTTTTTAACTTCGTCCGAAGAAAATTTTATATTTCTTACAGCAGATAAAATATTGTACTATTTCCAAAACTATTTCCAATTATCTAGTCCATCAATTGCTTGAAAGTTCTTCTCAAATAATAACGTTTAAATGCGGCTATGATGCCTTGGTCCATCAGCTGAATTAACGATGTTGTGTTTGCATGTAGAAATATCACTTAATATTAGGGTTTAATTCAGCCAAATAGGCTAGGTGACTTGGTGCATTATCAACAACTAACAGAATCTTAAAAGCAATGTTGTTAGCTTTGCAATATTTAACAATTTCAATACAAAGACAATTCAAAAACCAGTTCTCAAACATTTTCGCGGTCATCCATCTCCTTTTTGATACTCCTTTCATAAAAGCACGACGGTTCGTCAATAACACATTTTTAAGGTTTTTGGATATGAAGATCCAGCCAATTGATCAGCACTTGCTGCTTCGCCTGTAAATTTAATATTGTAAAGATTTTGGGGTTGTTTGAATTTTTCAAACAAGCAATTACTTGCTTGAAATTGAATTTTTTCTATATCAGATGTTGCAGATTCTTCTTTTTGTAAACGTTCGAAAATTTACAACGCTTTTATTCGAAAAATATCTGAACTTAGAGGCACTCACTTTTGACTTTGATCTTCTATCCAGGAGCTGAGCAGTTTTTCAGTTTTTTTCAATTAAAGTATTTCTAGTTTTTTTTTAATTACTTACTTACTTACTTGAGGATATTGATGTCGAACAAGCAAACGAACTCTTTATTTTTTGTTCAGTAATGTCGTTTGACGTCGCGTGAAAAATTTGCATGTCTATTTCATAGTTACTTAGGGCCAAATTGCGAGTGTCAACTAATATGCGAGTGTCAACTATAGTAATATTTATCGCCTAAATTTGTCAATCGATTATGTATTGATATTGTAAATGTCGCTTGTCAACTTTGGGTTCATCAAATTGTGAATTTTTCTTTGTCAACGGAAATGTTGATATAGTTGATATTGTCAACTTTTTTTTAGCGCCAAGAATTTTTCGGTTGATTGTAAACAAAAAGTGTTTGTTTTTTTTTTTAATTATTAAAAAGTTATTTAAAATATTTCTAAAAAGGTAAGTATTTTACTTTCTTGATAATTATTGCTAGAGTTGTAAAAAATTGATGTAATGTACATGTTTTTAGGAATGAAAAAAAAAATAAAGTGGTCAGTAATAAAAGGCAATTAAACAGAGTAGTGGAGCTGATGTAATTAAATCAAAACATAGCCAAAGCTATATGTCAAAAACATATCTTGGACAAAAAATGTCAAGAATTTGCAACTGAATTAAATATTCTAGGACCCCCTGAACGTGACTGGCATGTGTGGCAAAAGGTAAAATATTTTATTTTTTAATTATTGTTTCTTATTTTCAATTTACATTTAATTTTTAAATAATTTTTAGGTATGGAAGGACTTAAAACATAAAACAAAAAAAAAGAAAATTTAAAATAAAAAGGATATCCAAAACTGGTGGTGGGCCAATAAATTTTCAAACATTTAATGATACTGAAGAGGCTGTAATACGAATCATGGAGTTGGATACTTTAACAAATCCACCAGGGAGAGATTTCGGTACTGAAATACAACTAGTGCAAAATGTGCAAGAAATGGAAGGTGTTCAACGAGTGTTAGATGAAGAAAATGGGGAGCCAACTTCTAATGTTGAAAATTCTCTAAATATATCTTCGTGCAATCCTGTAACACCTTCAAGAAATACAAGAAAGAATAAAAGGCAGGATGACGAGAATTATAGGAAGCTTTTAGAAAACCAAACCGAAAGCCAAAAGGATTTGAGGAAATGGACAAAGTTCTCCTGAATATTGACAAAAATATAGCTTGAAATATATAAGGATTATATACAAGACAAAAAGCAGACAGAAAAGCTAAGCTCGAACTAAAAGTTCAAATATTAGAGCTTGAAAAGGAGAAGTATTATAATTATAATAATAATGTATAATTAAAATTAATTCATTATGAAACAAAAATAAAACATTTTAACAAAAATAAACGTTTTTTACTTTTATTAGAAACTACTTAATTTACATAAAATACCATTTCTTTTTTTATAACTTATGAGTCTTAATAAAAAATTTAAAATTTAAATTTTCTACAATAATATAGATCACGAAGTTCTGGTTTCGGACCTACGATTCGGATATGTGTCTCATCTGCACTTCCAATAACATTGGGAATCCTACTTTTTTCATAAAAATATATTTTTGCTTGTCGTTTTTCATTTTGTGTATAATGAAATTTTATCCATTTAGAACATATATGACTTTCAAGTATATTGAAAATTTCTTTAAAAATGATTGAAATTGTTGGTTGCGCCAAGCCAAGATTGAAGTCATTTCCAATACTTAGTTGATAACTTCCAGACGAGCAGAATCTTAGAACTGCTGCTAGCTTTATTATAGAAGGAACAGCTCCTTTGCCTTGCAGGTATCTTCAACTTTCCATCAATCTCTTCTAACAAATAAGTGAACGCACATTTTGATAATCGGAAATTTTTTATAAAACTATAACATTTTTAAATAAATAAAATTTTTCGATAATAAACATTTTACTTACGTTTCGTCATTTAACTCTAACGGATTCGACTTATCCCTTACATTTTTTCGAATTCTTGCTATATTTTCAGTTATTTCTTCTTCCGAGTTTTCGAAAAATAATTCTACTGAAGTCATTACAATTACTTTTATTTTTATTGTCAAATAAATACTCCTTTAAAAATTTTTTAAAAACAAAACTTAAATGTCAAGCAAAATTTTAAATAATAAATTGACAAAATTTTTTTTTATTTGTCATTTTATTCAACATTCACAATAGTTAAAAATTTTATTAGTTGATATTCGCAATGAGAAAAATTTTATCGGGCGACAAAATTTATCAACTATCAATTTGATGGTTGACACTCGCAATCTGGCCCTTAGTTGCAAAATCGAATCAAAAATAATTTGACTGATCGTCATTTTACATTACCGAAAACAGGGCTAGTTTGCGCTTTTACGTGAATGTCTACAAGAAAACAATCGGAGGATTCGACTTGGTTACAAAATCAGGTAGTCCCACTATTTTGAATTCTTTGATGTTAAAACTGGTTTCACCGCTAATGTCAAGAAAATATATAGGGTTTTCCAATTTGAGTGATATGATTTCTTTTCAAAAAAAAAAACACACTAATTGTTAAGGAAATTCAAATGTTTTTTATTTAATGTGAAGTAAAATCGATACAATTAAGTTCTGAATAAAACGTTATTCAAATGGCCTCCACGACTTCTTTTGTAGGAACGAATTCGATGAACCCAATTTTCGAGCACTTTTTCCACTAAATCAAGTCGTATGTCATGAATAGCACGTTCAGTATTGACTTCTAAAGCTTGAAGAGAGTCTGGTTTATAAAAACCGGCAATTTGCACATACCGTTATCTAAACAACGGTAAAACAATAAAAGCACTAAAAATTCATTTCTTGTAAACCGGTTTCTTTTTTTGGCAGAATATAGATCATTTTTTTTATCTACAATAATTTACAAGAAAAGCGAGTTCTTATGATTTACTGTTCCATAAAAAATTGCAAAAAAACTGATTTTTAAAGGTAGTTTAATTTATTTTTCCACCACTAGATAGTATTTACACCAATAATCACATACATATTCGGAACCTTGACATCATGAAGTACTGTTATGTCATAACGTCATCTTTAAAAGCCAGTGTCCGTTAGGCGCCAGTTATAGCTATCATTGAAATGTTTCCGGAAAAAACGTTTCATTGAAAACTTATACATTTTTCCGTATAGGCCATTATATCAATCAGAGAAAACTGTCAGTTAAATTATCTGTCAAATGGCAAATGACACTAATGAAGGCAAAATAAAAATAAATGTGATTTAAATTTAAATTGTTGTTAGCATTTCGATGTTTGCAAAATAAGGTTTTATTATTTTATTTTTTTAATTATTATTGGTAGAAAATGGTACTAATAAAGAATAAAAAAAATATTTTTTTATTTAATAATGACATTGGCTGAATTGAGAAGAATAAAAAAAGTATAAATTTTCTAGAATTTTTTTTTTTTACTTTTTTTGAAATTTCCATTTTTAAAGTAATAAAAAAACAAATTTTAAGTTTTTCTAAACTCATTAAAATACAAAATCATAATGAAATATATCAAGAATTGCATCAGAATTTTTTTCAATGACAAACTGAAATGGGAAGAAATGAAACATATACCATTGGAAAAATTTTGTTTCATTAGCAAAATTACTGTTCAGGAAAATAACTACCAATTCGGAAAATCATAAAATTGATTTTTTTTTTTAATATTTAAATTAAAATTTAAAAATTCGTAGCAGAATTTATTCTTTAGAAATTATTTAATCATTAAATTAACACTTTTGTTAAATTGTCTGTGTTAAATTTGTCTTTGCTGCAAAAAAATTGAAAATAAACATTTTCCGGAAGCACTTCAATGATAGCTATAACTGGCGCCGCCTTATCTGGAAGTTTCCGCCCTTTTTTTATATTGAAGATTTTGTGCTAATGATTATTTAATTGAAATATTGAATTAGTTTAAATTTACATTTTAAAAATCGAATAAGGAAATTTACAATTAAAAATTTATGAAAAAAATTCACTTTATCATGTTTTTATTTTTTTAAATTTAGTTTAATTTTTTTTTTATTTTTCAAAAATTATATAAAAGGGAACTAATCACATAGAACTTTAAGCAAAAACAGAAGACAGAAAAAATAAAGAAAAATCATATTTTTCGTTTTTTTTTTTCAGTATTTTTTATCCACAATTAGAATTTTATATTTATTTATAAATGTAAGATTATTTTCTGCCCTTTTTGTTTTTTTTTGTTACTTTACATATGAAAAATATACACTTCATTTTTTTTTTTTATTACTATTATTTAATTTTTTATACTAATACTTTTAATTCATATCAAATTATTATCAATTACTGTTATATGGTTTTCCATAATATTATCGATTATTCGATTATTATTTCTTATTAATTTATTGTATATCGTTAGTGTTGTTATAATTATTATTATTATTGTGATAATATGATTAGTATTTATTATTAAATAATTATATATATTATTATAATTATAATTTTTATTATTATTAATTATATATAATTATTGTTATTATTATCAATTATAATTATAATAATAATCAAAATTATTAATATAATTATTATTTATTGTAAATCATTTCTTACTATTTAACATAACTATTTTTTTTAGTTAATTATATATTACTATTTAAATTCTTTAATCTTAAAAATAAAATTTTATATATATATGCTTTTTTTTTTTTTTTTTTTTTTTCAAGAAAAATTTTTTTCACACATTTTGATTTTTATATTTTGTTTTATACACATATGAAACTTCCTTAATGTCATTGTCACATTAAAAAGTAGATTTCTTCTGTAATACATACATATATTATTTTGAATTTAAAAAAAAAAAAAAAAAATAAATAAATGTGAAGGGTATTTAGAAAAATTGAATATAAGATATGAAATTAAATTAACAGAAGAAAAAAGATATATTTCTTATGAAAATCAAAGATAATACAAATATTTCAATTTTAATTTCTAACTATAATTTTATTCTTCTACAAATTACAGTAGTTTAAAATTATAACATCTTTACTTAAAGCAACACAGTATCATCAACAGATTCAACAATTAATTCTTTAGTTCCCCCTCGACTCTAGTTTTTTCAACCACAATTTTGTAAAATACTAAAACATTATAGTCAACCATTGAAGTACCTGTACTTATAAATATGGTTATCTAATGTTGAGTTAGTTGTATAATCATGGAAAATTAATGATTAAAAATTTAATTAATATGCATATTTATTTATTATATGAATAAATTATGTTAAATTCCAGAATAAAAACAAGAAAATAAAAAATATTTTAAAGTGAAGTTAAAAGTTATTATGAATTCCCTTGTTTTTATACAATGCAAGATATGTGTTTAGAGTAAAGAGAATCAAATGCACGAAACGATACTCAAACGAAAAAAAAAATATAATAAAATCGTTTTAATATCACACGATAATCCGAAATTGTAATTATTTTTTTTTAACTATTAACTATCAGAAATACAACTATTAGCTTCATTATTATAATAAAATGAAACTACTGTAATTTACATATTTCCAAAATGTAAATCAGGAAAATACAATAATAATAATTTGTTTCTTTTTTAAATAATTACTATTATTATTTTTTTTTTTTTATAATTTTAATTAATTATTCATGAAATTTACAAATAAGTATCACTAAAAATATATTATTTATTTATATTAAGGCGATATCGATATTGTTTTAAAGTTTTTCTTTTTTTTTACTTAAATATTTTTTTTTTCTTCTTTTTTATTTTTATGTAATTATAATCTGTTCATACCTTAATTTTTCTTTTTAATATATTTTTTATTTTAAATTTAAATTTTGTATTTTCAAAGAGTGCTTTAAACATATTTTTTATTGTTTTTTTTTTTTTTTGTTTTGAAATATAAAGTGACAAATTAATAATAAATAAAAAATATATATGTATATATATAAAAAAAAAAAATAAAAACACAAATTAAAAATTAAAAATTTTAAAGAGAAATACAATTAAGTTAATATTTTGATTTCAAAAAAGGTAAATGTAAGTTTTGTATTTAATTATTGTTTAATTAAAAAAAAAAACTTTATATTATACCATGCATAATTACAAAACAGCTATATTTTTTTTTTTTTAATTCAAGTTATTTTTTGTTTTATATAATTTGTTTGTATTGTATTGAGAATTGTTTTTTGTAATAATCATGATTCTTCTTGTTTTGCTTTTTTATTTACAAATCAAATTTTTATTATTATGCTGCTATTCAAAGGACTTAATCTTTTTTCTTCTTGATTAATAAATTAATATTCTGTATGTATATAGTAATATATATAATATAATATAATATAGATATATATATATATAATATATTTATATATTTAAATCATATTAGTAAATTTATAATATTAGCATTCATCAGAGCATTTGATTGATGATATTGATTTTAAGCAAATCCAAATCCTTCGGAACATTCATGAATTGCTTTCAACAAACTTGATCTTAATTTATCATAAGTTTTATATACAGGTAGATCCAATTGATTAAAACTATGAGCATATTATAAGGAAGAAACAAACATTATAATTTTCAATAAATTTTTTACAATAAAAAAATATCTGTTTATTTATTTTAAATAAATTAATTATAAGAACAAATTCAAATGTTGACTTTAGTATCGAATACAAAAATCGTGTAGTAACATTTATTTTATTTGATCTCACATTATGACTATTCCAAATAAAGACTATCATCAAAATAATAACGTAATAAATAAAATTGATTAAAAAATCTGTGACCGACTTAAATTCTTTCATTTATAAAACTAAATTTTTAAAAACTTTACAAATTTGCAGAAGTTTTTTTTATAGGAAATTATGATATTCTTTAAATTGTGAGATTTTTTTCTAAGAAATAGAATATTAAATAAGTTATTAATAAGTAGTGGTAAATGATAACCAATAAATTTCTATCAATTGGTAGAAAATACTTATTTAATGAGCATTGGAAAATACGTATGTATATTTTGTTCTTCAAATTAATAAAATTATATTGCATAGAGCGTCCCACAATAAGTCTTTACATAGAGCAGATTATGCAGGTTGTATCTATTTCTGCGGCTTTTTAAGATAACGATTGTAAAAGTTTTTCATACGTTTTTAAAAATAAAATACATATTTTTTTTCATAAAAAATAGCAAGTTGATTTAAGATATTTTAAATATTAAGATTATCAGCTTTCATATAAATGTCTAAAAAACATTCTTATATCATAGTTAGAATATTATAATTTTTTTAAACTGAAAAATTGTGAAAATTTTGTTTTTTTTTTTTTCGAATAACAGTAAGTTTTTCATAAAAAGCCGTTATTAATGTTTACATTTTATTCCTTATTAAAATTTTTAAACCTATCATCTCGTGCTCTATGTAAACTTATCACGAGTATAAGTTATTAAGATAATTATAAATTTTACCAAGTATGAGCTGATGGTAAACGATCCGTTGATCTATCATCCCGATGTATTTGGAACTTTTGAATACCGTTCATTCCTTCCAGTGATCCAAAACCATTTAATGGAACTTTTGAAGTGCCTGTTACAAATTGTAAGAACTTGGCTCGTTCAGCTTGATCGAAACTTCTGAGTGCTCTCCAGAACCATTGAATCTAATTGAAGATTTTTTTTTGATACATTTTAAAAAAATATTTATGTAAAGAATTTTTCAAATAATTAACCTGTATAGAATTTGTTTGATATTTATGATATTCTGTATTAGCCCGTAAATCTTCTATATCTACATTTGGTAACCCAGAAATAAGCAATTCTAATTCTTGTTCATTAAATATTGAAATTAAGCGTTTTGGAATTATATCATAAAAACCTTCCAAAAATGCATTAAGTCTATAATAAAATTATTAAAAATTTTTTGAAAGTAGTAGAAAACATTATAAACTATAAAAATATACTTACTGTTGTTTTATTGAATTACTCATTTTTAATTGACAAACCAGTCTAATATATTCTAACTTATTGTCATCTGTAACAAAAACATTGCGTCCATTTGGAATCAAATCTTTAACTTCTGTTACACCAAATTCCTGAACTTCTAAACTAAATGTTAAGTCATATCCTAATGCAGAAACTTCATGTTCAAGTAAAAATATTAAACTTTTATAAAATTCATAATCTTCTGATTCCATATCAGTATATTTTACTTGAATACCCAAAATATGTTTATAAAATGAACGCGTAAAATAACATTCTAATAATTTATTATCATAAATAGCTTTAGCTATAAAAAAAATATTTTTTTAATAGTACAATAACAGATCTGAAACTCTAAAATCTATATTTTACCAATTACACGTCCAACAAATTTGTAATAGCAAAGATGATTAGGATTAGCATGACTTGAAGAATTGATCATATACGTTACTCGATCACCAGGAGAAACAGTAAACAGAGCATACATAGGATTAAAAATTTCACGAGATATTATCACATACCATTCTCTTAACAAACCACCAGCATCTTGGCCTTCTTCATCTTTATATTTAGAAGAAAATTATATTAAGTTTCCTAACTATAACAACAAAAAATTCAAAAACTTACCTTCAAATACAATATAAAATCTATTTTTCCATTCTTCAGCATTACGCCTATACAATTCACGGAATGAATCTTCAAAAACTGTCTTTCGATTAACATGAACTGCTATTTCTTCACGTCTAATTCCTTCATCTAATCGTTCCAATTCCGTACGGAAGTATCGTCTTTTGACATCGAAATCTAATATCCTAGTATGATCCACAAGAACAGCAAATGGCCCATCGGATAAATGACAAGTTGATTGACGCAATATTTGATTTAATACAGTACGATGTTTCTCGGCAAACTGCAAAAATTTACGTTGATCAACAGTTAATTTGTAATGATATGTATGATGTACTTCAAACTCATCTGTTTCCATTGGTTGCACAGATGTTCTTGGTAAGGATTGCTGATTATTTAATGTTTGTTGTTGCGGTTGTGGCGGTAATTGTGGTTGTGATTCAGATGGTTGTGATGAATGTTGTTGTTGATCTTGTTGCTGTTGGGATTCCTGAGAAACAGATTGTTGTTGATTTGAATACGAATTTTGTGTTGTTATATTTGGCCGAGATTCATCTTCAGAGTTTTGTCTAGTTTTCTTTTGTGGAGTTGCATGAACTAAAAAGAATGCTTCCACAGCTGATTGCAAAACTAAAACTGCATGGTAATCTGCTGATAATTCTAATTCAATTAAACAGTTACTTAACGTATCCCATAATTTATCTAAAAGTAATAGTTCACTAAGTGAAGACATTTCATATGCGTATGGATTAACTAATTCTATGACTGTTTTATATCGAACTTTGGAAGAGCATTGGTGTTGCTGATCTTGTTGTTGCTGGTTTTGTTGATTGAATTGTTGTGATGGATTTGATTGAGATGATTGTTCAGAAGAATTTGGCTGTGGATGAATATTTGAAAGATGTGCTTGCAAATTCTGCCGTTCCTTCGTTATATTTTCAATAATTTTATTATGTTCATCAATTACATTTTCCCGAATTTGTATTATGGTTTTCAAAAATCTAAGAAATATTGCTTGGGCTGAAGTTTTTGATATCAAAGGTATCATACTAGCTAACTGTAATTCAGTTGATTGTTTCATTCGTGTTGGTGCCGTTATCACAACAGTTTCTCGTGTAAAACGATCCTGCAGCATTCCTTTTGGTTTAGAAGCTACGCTTGTAATGCCACTACTTGTACTAGGAATAGCTTGATAATTTGAAACTGAATTAACATTTTCTTGATCTGGAGATGTTTCACATGAAGATGACGTCGACGACATCGGATTTAAAACGCGATGTTGTGTTTGTTGATTATTTTGTAGTTGTGAAAGATTCATTTCTCTCAAATCATCTAATAAACAACGTATCTGTTGCTCAACACGTCTGCCTAATATATTTGCAGCATCAACTAATAACCTAAATATAATTGCTCTTGTATCTCGGCAACACTGTGACAAATTTAATAATAATAATGTGGCATCTTCCAAACCCTCTTCAGAACAATTTTTATCTACTAATGTTTCAATAATAAGTGCTAATCTTTCTGGTTTTGGCAAAAATGTATCATACAAATCATCGGTATTATACGGCGGCAGTAATGGTAAGTGCGGTAGGTTCTGTTTTTGAACTCCTGCTGATTCTTTGACATGTGAGTGTAGCATAACATACGTATGCAAGCATTCTCGTTTTATATTTGCTTTATAACTGTTATTAAAATTATTATGATAAATACAATTTTTATGCAATATTTGAAATGTTTCTGTTGGTACGTTTACTGTACTACATTGGTGAATTTTATCTAATTGATCAGTTTGAAAATCTTTTTGCTGAGGAGGAGCTTGTACATTCGATGGTTCTAATCGTTCTTGTTCCGGTTCATTTTGCGGTACTTGTTGCTCTTGCTGTTGCTGTGAGTCATCTTGATTTGCTTGTGGCTGCGTTGGTACTTGCGATTGAGCTTGCGTTATTGGTGGTTGAGCTTGTTGTTGTGGTTGCTGTTGCTGTTGCGTTGAGGGTGGTGGCTGTAGTTGTGGTTGTTGTTGTGATGTATGAGCGTCCGGCAATACAACAGATATAAACGAAAGAAGTCTCAAAAGTTTATCGGTCAAATGACTTGATTTATTTATAATACGATAAGACAACATTGAAACTAGGGCACCAAACGGGGATTGATCAAAAGTTAGATTCATATTACCACGCTCTTTTTGAACAAATTGTTGTTGATTTTGCTTAGAGGAAGATGCCGAAGTTATATAATTTCGCTGTGAAATCGTTTGAGATGATGATGATGGGAACATTTGATTTTGATTATTGGTTAAAAATGCATAGCTTGGAGGTTTTTTAAACGGTTTGTTGCGATCTAAATTTAAAACTATATCCCAAAAATCTGTTTCTATATTTATTGATGTTAGTGCCAAATAAGCATTTGATCTAATAACTCTTTTGTATTTTAATTCATTGGGAACCTTCGGTTCATATAAATTAAAGTTCACATTTCCTGTTGGGTTTGCTAATGTAATATTATTTTTATTTATTATCATTAATTTCATAGGTTTAGAATGACATTGTAATGATTGTTGGGATTGCTGCTGAGGTACACTATTAGATAGTAATTGTGACGATTGCTGTGGTTGCTGTAGCTGGGTTGGCTGTTGTTGTTGTGATTGTTGCGAAACGTTTGGCAAATTTGGGTTACTATCTTGTTTACGATAGGGAAGGAAATTTTTAGGAAAACTTTTTGCTAAAGTAATTAACAGTTCTATAGCATGTTTACAAACAATTTGTGCAGCTTGGGGGTGAATACCAATTTCAAATCTATCAATTTCAAATTTAACTTGATCAATTGTCTCAACTTTTTTCCTATTCAAGTTACAATTTTTTCTTGAATTTTGAAACATAATTAATGCTTCATTAATTGTTGAATTTTCTTGTGTAGCAATCAACCATTCTGTAAAACGCTTTTTACCACTTAATGATTTTACACTAAATAACTCATTATATAATTTGGAATCCTCAATCATGAAAACATTAGCACGTGATCCTAAAGCTGCATCAGATCTAATATTTAACCAATTTGGTTTAACTTGTGATTTTTCTTTTAGCAAAGTTCCAATGTAGTAACTTTCATTTGTTTTAACTATAACTGAAAGTAACGCATTTATAACCCATTCCCTAGTTGGAACATGACAACATAAATTTCGGATAACACGATGTAATCGCAAAGTATTAAATTTAGGATCATCAATGAACAATAAAATTAATAATGATGCTAAAGCTTCGTGATCCAGTAATGGTTTTCCCTGTCGTTCCATTATTGTCATTAATGACGGACTAGAACTGTTTGAATCGCTAATTCCACTTTGACTATTGTTAACAGTAATACCACTTCCACTGGAATGATGATGAATATTTATTCGATTTTCTCCGGATGTTTGCCAGTTTTGTGTAAACCTTACGTTATGCATGAACGGAAACCTTGGACCTAAATAGGTAAGCACATTTCCACTTCCTTATTTTGATTTTTAAATAAATTGTAATTTGGTTTTTTTTTTTTTGGATAAAAATAAAAAACAACGAATAATAAGAAAATAAAATTTAAAACCGAAATAAAGAATTTATTGAAGATTTACTCAAAGCAAAGAAAGAAAAGCAACTCAAATAACTTTGAAAAGAATTAAAAAGCTTGATAGTATTATTAAATTATAACTTACTTCTGTATAAATTAAGGACATTACTAGTTGAAGGAGAATTTGACCCAATTTGATTAATTAGACGTTCGTGCATTATTTGTCGATTTCTATTTTCCCAATCTCGTCTTAATGTTTGAGCTTCTGCTGCTAGTTCAGGTGGTAAAACTGATATTTGAGAATCTTCCATATCAGTTAAAATCTAAATGAAATATTTGTTTTAATAATTAAAATATAAAACATTTTTATTTGATATTTATTTATACGACTTACAGCTTGTCTTAAATTAGCTGGTAAATTATGGAAAAATGCGGCAGCATCAACCGGATCATTTGGATTTGCTGTTGCGGCAGCCTGTCTTTGTTGTTCTATTCTTTGTTGTGCTAATACTTCTTCTTGTATATTTGGGGGTAAAGCAGCTAAAAACTCTGGATTAACTTCAGCCACAGCTGCATGTTCAACTTGAATTGAAATTTGCTGAGCTCTCTGACGTAATCTTTGCAAACGTAAATGCTCAGCTATCACCTCTTCTCTCATTTCTTGCGGTAGTGCAGCTAAGAATGACGGATCGACGCCTTCAGGAACTTCTAAATCACCCAAAGCTTCACGAACTTCAGCACTCATTTCCGCTTGATTATTACTTGAGGCAGTTGCCCCATCTATATTTAATGAAGACGCAGCTGCTTCATTTGTAATTATTAACGAAGCAGTTGTTTCATCTGCACCTGGTAAGTTTAAATTATCTGTTATACCAGTATTACTTGTGATATTTGAAATAGATGCAGAAACATTAGAGCCCGAATTTGGAAGTACAGGATTTAGAACGGCAGATATCTCTTCGTTAATACTAGTAATGGTCTCATCAATATTAGCATCAACAATTTTTTCAGTACCTAGACCTAAACTTGCTGTAGCACTTAAATTATTTTCAGCAGAATTTGAAGCACCCGAAATTGAAGCCACTGAAACAACAGTTGTAGAAGTAACACTAGTATCACATGCAGAAGATGGAGGACTATCTTCAATATTTATAATATTAGTTTCTTCATTTTCCTGCTTAGTATTTTCATTGATACTAGAACTATTATCACTAATACTTATTGTTTCAGCATTCGGATCATTTAAAATTTCAGTTTCTCTTCCTGATGATGATGGATTTTGTGTAATTTCGGAAGGTGTATGAACAAAACTACGTCCTGTAGGATGCCGCATTTCATTTGTTGAAATGTTTTCAGTTTCTCTAGAACGCTAAAATAATATTTTCGTTTATTTTACAATATCTTAGTAAGACTTTTCTTATTTAACTTTATTATTTATTTAGCATATGGTTTTATTATTTTTTTAGCTTCTTTATTATTTAAAACAAAAAAAGCTCGATGCTAAGACCTTCGTGTTAACAATTAACAACTCACTTTATTAGTTTACTTACGTCAATAATTTCTAAAATTTCATCCAAGTCATCCAAATTATTTTCTCCTGTACCCTCAGTTTGAACATGATTTACAATATTTATGTTTGCATTATTGCCTACACTTTCATTATTTTGCAAAGTATTACTGTTCGTGAATGGCGGGGTTGTTTCTGAATCTATTAGCCGATTGTTTAAATGTTTTTTAATAGAAAAATTAATTAAAAAAAATTATACCTCCTGTTGTATTTTGCGCAGACTGCAATATATTTCGTTCTGCTGGACCTTCACCTGGAACTACTTCAATTTCACTAGACTCCTCCGTTTCAGAAGCACTATTGTGAACAACATGGATTTCATGGTTATTTGTGTTACGTTCTTCTGCTTCATCTTCTTCATCCTCAGCATCAGTTTCATCAACCTCATCCTCATCTTCTTCCTCTTGTTCTTCCTCTTCTTCGTCATCTTGTTCATCAGCAATATCTTCTACAATTTCAACATCGTCATCAGCTTCAATTTCATCATCCTCTCCGTCTTGATAACCAGACATAGGAACAAGCCTTGGCATTTCAAGATGAACCTCAGTTAATCTCTGTCTTTCATCACCATTAAACGGGGATAAAACAGGCATATCTAAATCTGACTCTAAAACTTCTTCCGTCAAAAGAGGATCTTGTTGCAGACGTGATTCTTCTTGCCTCAAGCTGGCAACATGCCCCACTCGAGGTGTAGCTGGTGAATTTTCTAGATAACCGATTCCACTTGAATCAGATAATACACGTTCTCTACGACCAGCCCTACTAAGCATCCATACCCTATTCCTTCGACTACGTTGATTTCCTCCAACACTATTAACATCAGTAGAAATTCTGAAATTTGTATTTGATGTTGTTCTGGCCTCAGCGGCAATATTTAAATTACTACTCCGACAATGAGGCCGTAGCAATGGGGAAGGTGTTGGAAATATTTCCGAATTTGTAGTTTCATCATCAAAATTAACAGAATTCGTTTGTGATCCAACTCTGTCAGACGTTAAAATTTGTCCTTGTTGAACATCCATTGTCTGAGATGAAAAATTAGGATTTCCACCAAATCGTGAAACATTAATTAACGAATCAAACTCTGGTTGTAATAAAATACGTTGCGACTGATTACTATATATCGCAGAAGAACCAGATTGACTAGTATTCTGAAACGTATCATTGCTTGGTGTCACAAAGGATGTTGAAGCAGATCCAGATATATTTTCTGCGCGAGTATCAGACGTCGATGGAATAACTGTTGTAGATGATGACGATTTTGATTCTTCTTTTCGTTTCTTCTTATTACGCAATTTAGCTAATTCAAGTTCACGCTGTTCTTCTAAAGTTGGTATCAATTGATGTCCAACCGTCAAACAAACATCAGATTGTGATTCTAATCCTAAATTTTTAGACTCTTCTAACCACCAATGTAAAGCTGTAGGAGTACTAGCAAGTGTTGCTGCTAAAGACTGCCCAAAAAGATAACCAGCTTGATCAACTAAATCAATAGAACGATCATCCGGAAAGTGTTCATCAGGAAATATTCCAAAAGCATTATCCATTAAAACAACTCTAGTAGCATCACGGAATATATTTGAAGTACTGCTATTTGAATTTCTGCGCATTCCATTTTCAATATTTCCTAGAATGTTAAAATAAAAAATTTAATACTAAATCCAACTTTCCTATTACCTGATAATAAATTACCAGTGTCATTATTAGATTGATTATTGATACTCTCATTTGTTCCTTCCGTAGAAAATGGGTTCAAATTGAATTGACTTAACAAACCTCCATTTGGTGAACTTTGACCACCATTAACAACTCCGTTAGAATCATTGTTTCCAACTGCAGCGCTTATTGATATGCTACGGCCAACGTTGCTAGCATTTGCACTATTCCCACCTGAGCCAGAAGAATGTGAATTTCCAGAACTGGAAGGCCCTAAAAGTTGTTGCAAAATAATTGGAGTGTGATCAACATTTTCATTCAAAATTGTGTAACGCCGACGTCTTAAATTCAAAAAATCAGACACTGGTGCCAATGGAGAATTTATTGCAAATGAAAATTGAATTGGTCGACGCCGTCGTCTTCTTATGTTAGGAGATAATTGAGATGAATGTGAACCACCACTTCCTTGTAAGCTTATTAAGCTTCTATTACTACCTTCAACACTTCCAACACCGCCACCGGAATTAGTTGCATCCATTCCACTAGAATTTTCCATTGCTGCTACAACATTAGCTACTACATCAGCAACAACGGATTCAGCAACAGCTTCGGGATGCCGTGAATTAAATCGCTGGCGCATTGAAGCATCATTTGCCTGTTGAGTTCCTATATCGCTGGAATCAACTGATAGAATATCATCAAAATCATCTATATTTACGGCAGCAGTCGTGCCTAAGTCTGCGTTTTCTGATGATGATCTTTGCATACGGCCATAAAATAAAGGTTCAGAGCTGGTTGAATCATTTCCATCTTCAATTGGTTCAGATTCTATGCGAGCACTACTGGAATTTTGTATTGGTGCAATACTAGAAGTACCAGAAGTTGATTCAATATGTCGCGATGCCTCTTGAGTAATTGTTTCGTTATCAACTATTGCATCGCTACTATTACTTTCCATTACTTCGTTTCGAATTTCTTCTTGATTTGGTTGATCAGTTGTGTTTCCAGAACCACCTTTTCAAACATAGCAATGGAGTCATATTTAAATATTTTGTTTTTTTAACATTAAGTAATATTTAAAAATTAATTTTTTTACCTGGTGATAAATGACGATTATAAACGTGATCATAAATTTCAATAAATTGTCGAGTTTCTTCATCTACATCTATTTCACTTCGATCTTCGGCTTCTTCTTCATTATCATCTATAACCAATTATATGTTTTATATATTTTAAGGCACATTTTAAATACAAATAATTTATCCACTTACCATCTTCGTCAATCTCGCGTTCATCATTATCTGACCCATTCGAGTCCGAATCACCAGACTCTGTACTCGATTCATCAAAAAATTCATGCATAACGCGACGTACTGTTGCTGGATTATGATTAGCACTAACCATTTGGGCCGGATCATTTTCAATATTTGAAGCATGTTCCAACAACTGATCCATTATATCATCCAAGTGTGCCTATAATAAAAATAACGTTTAAATATTCTTTTCTTTTTTAAATTTATAAGTCGAAAAAAAAAAAGTTTTTACTTGTCCTCTCTCAGGTGGTCGAACTAAATTTTCTGCAGCAACCCTTAATTCTTCAACATTTTCACCGATTATATCATTTTGATTTGATAGAATATGATGATGATGATGGTGATGATGATGATGATGACTACTACCTATTCCTCCGCTATTATTGGCAACAGATCGACTTCCAGAATGAACATCATTTATATCTTCTGCTCAATACATTAAAATTTCAAACCCGATTTTAAACATTTAAATTAATTTTATGTCCAAAACTTTACCTGAAATTAAGTTTGAAGATCCTCCAACGCCATGGTGATGATGATCATCGTTATTATAAAATATTCTTCTATTAAATGGTTTTTTGGGGAAAAATGAGATCGGTCCAGGCGCATTTGTCATACGTAATAATGTTTCTAAAGGCTTTAAAGTTGCGTTTATAGTTCCAATTGTATGGGGTGACGATAAATCCAAATATTGTGTTAATTTAGCTAAATCACTAATAAGACCTTTGCGCACCATTATATAAAATATTTCATTACGCCGCGGCTGCATTTGATGGAGTTTTAATAAAGTATTATTTTCGGGTGGACAATTTTCTATCATTGTTGGTATCAATCCTACCAAAATTTGTAAATGTAAATGTTTATCAGTCGATTCAGGTTGCGACAATACATGATTTATTGCTGATTTAACTTCACACACTACAATAGTCTGAACGTTTACCTGATCTGAACAACTAGCTAAAGCTGCAATTAATATACGCGACATTGAACTAACTTCACGATCAACTGTGTGTTCGTTAAGCGGTAAAAATTTGTCTAATATAAATGATAAAACTGTTTGGGGTGTTTTAATTAAAACACTATCTTCAGGACTATATTGATGTTCAACAATTAGTGGTGCAAAAGTTTGATATGACCTAACGGCATCGGCTAAAAATTTCAATATTGTTGCACGAGGTAACAAAGGTTTATCCGTTTGAGATGATGGAGGCATATGCCAAAATCTACATTGTTCGTTACAGTTATGAACTGCTGAACATGGTTTATCACTCTGTTGAGGCTGTTGCTGCGGTATTTGTGACTGAGCTGGTGCATTTGGTTGTTGTTGATCTTGAATTTGTTCGAAATAAGACTGCTCTGATTGATGGGATATTTCTTGTGTTTGGGGTTCGTGTTGTTGAAACTGTTGGGAGTTGCTATTTTGCGGACACATTTGATTTGAATAGGAAGTCGGATTACTATTAGAAAATGTTGAAAGAGATGCTGGCGGACTTAAGTTTTGTGATGTCGATAAAACACGAGTTCTATTTTGCATAAAACGTCCACCAATAGAATTTAATGGCAAATTGTAAGAAGCCGGCTGCAACACAGATTCATTCGACTGATTTTTCAATTTGTATTTTGAATCATGATTAACCGGTTGTACTAAAGCTTTTAATAAATCATGAACAGCTTCAACAGATACCGGTTCCATCATATACGGCTGTTCATTATTTATATTAGATCGTTTATTAGAGTTATGTTGCTGATTTACTGAAGTGCCACTTGTACTTGGAGCTTGACCTGAGGATGTTGCAGAAGATGTACATGCTCCTGATGATGATGAACAATTTCCACTACTATTCATTTGACTTGCTGATGGTAAAATTGATTTAACTAACAATCTTGAATCGTCAGGTTTAACAAGGCGTGGACTTAATAAATCAATACGCAACATTTTCTGCGCAACTTCGCGAAATATTTCTGGATCTCGACTAACTGCAGAGCTCATTTGTCTTAATAAAAACAATAAGTCTCGATATCCTGGTGGTATTGTCGGCATAGTTCGTGCTGCTATTACTTTTTCCATTGCTAAAGCTAATGTTTTTGGTTCTTCTAATACATGTCGTATCAATAAGGTAGCAAATATAGGGAAACCCATATATCCACAGGTTTGACGCATTCCTAACAGCAAACGAACACCTCCTTGTTGTGCAAAAACTTTTGCATTATTAAAATTTTTAGTTAATCGAACACATAGTTTCATTATAGCAAGGAATGTATCTATTCCGACATCAATTTCTGGTTGTAATAATCTTACTAAACACGACACAATTTCTTCAGTGTCGTATTGAAATAAACCTACTGGAGAATTGTTAATTTTTATTTCTGAGGGATCTGTTGTTTCATATTGATTTTGGGTGTTTGGATTACTCTGTTGTTGATTATTTATATTTGATGGATCATGTATTCTCTCGCGGCCAGGTAAAGGTGGTGTGTTATCGTCCATAATACCCTCTGCACATGGGGCTGTTATTTTAAGATCATATAATTTGGAGTATATAATTTCATCATTGGATGAACCATAATTTTGAGCATCAGAATCACTTTCATCACTTTCATTACAATCATTGCCTTCAGAATTGCTTTCGTCACAATCATTGCAGTCAGAATCACTTTCATCACATTCATCACTTGAAACAATTAAAGGTAATCCAGATGATCTACTATTCACAGCTGCAGATGTGCTAGCACCGCTTGTTGAGGCAGTTACAGTAGCACTATTTGAGTTTGCAGTATTTATTTGTGATGAAAATCGCCTTGAAGGAATAGTGGCTGATGTGGTTGTAAAAGGTTGTGACGATGTAGATGATTGTGTTTGTGATGCTGCTAATGATGCAGTTGCCGGTTGCGAAGGAGCTGATGTTGGATTTTGTAAATTTTGTTGTGATTGCTGTTGTGGATGTAAAAATTTTTCAACAGCTTTAAGAGATAGAATTACTGGACGATGATTACCAGACTCATCATTAACTTGTGACATGCAATTAAAATTAATTGTATATCTTTGTCTACCGCTTGTTATTGGCACAGAAGCTTCACCGTTTTCATATGCTTGGTCAATAACTTTATTATTAGCTGCAGAATATATATTCCAGCGACCTAAGTTAATATCATACCATTTCCAAGTTCTTGTAGTTACATTTAGCATATTCTGCTTTCTTTGAAGAGACAAATTTACTTTTTCTACTAAGTCAATAAATGTTATCATTTGTGCTAGCCACTTTGGTTTTAGCATTTTCACATCTTTTTTTGATGAATGGTGTTGATTTTCATCATCATCATCACCTATTACAATGACAGATAACGCTAGAAGTGTTTTCCGACGATATTCGGCCCGTAATTCGGTTGTTTTAATACGTAATAATTCTTCAATCTCAGATAGCAAACATAATAATTTAGACAATGTATGCTCTTTGTTTATTGTATAACATATTGATTCTCGCATATCTGGATAAATATCATCCATTAACAAACAACACAATTGCAATCTTACATAAAATTTTTGCGCACCTTCTCCATACAACATTACACAGATATTATTGTCACCTAAACGTATTTGTTTACGAATGAAATCAATCCAGGCATTTAATTCTTTTACGATTTTTAACAAAAAATATTGTCTCCATTCGTTTCTGTTACGGCGGTAAAGAATGACTAGCAAATCTGTCCCTTTGCTAACTGTACCTGGTAACTCATCCATTAAAAATATAGTTTTCTCTATAGCCGTATCACAAAATTCGTCAATGCGCGACTCTTTTAATGGTGGATCTGTTGTTATTTGATATTTACGTTTTATATTATTTCGTTTTCTTTTATTTGTTTTATTTTGCTTATCTTCGGTTTCACTTTTAGATTTTTCTCGCTTTGCTGTGGTTGCAGTCGTTAGTTCAGAATTATTTGATTCCTGAAAATTGTATTCATTTGTAATTTTAGGACTTTCCTGATCTGAAACATCCATTGGTTCAATTGATACTTCACTTTGTCTTCTATCTTCTGAAACAGATCTTTGTACCGACTGTTGTTGATTCTGAACAGAATCATCTTGATCCCCTATTTGTTGGGTTTGTTCTTGCTGGGATGTAGCTTGAAACGGTAATGTGGGTGGTGAAGGTGGATGATTTAATAAATATTCGGTAGCATCTTGAACTGATACTGTTAATAAAAGAGCAGTTGTAGCATGTTCCTCAGAGAAACCCATATCCATTAGCTGCCTCAAGTGATCCTGATTTATTACTATATTTGATGTGTTATGTTGATCGCTATTATTTTCTATTTGCTGTGAACGTATTCTATTAAACACAGGATCTAAAACAATACCGGCAGTTCCACTATTTGTACTGCCTGTTTGAGTTGACATTGTACTAACATTTTGTAAATGCGATGCAAAAGTATCACTATTGCCGCCACCATTATTACCAACAATTAATGTATTAGAACAGTCATTGTTGCTATGCATTTTAGCTAAACGGCTTGCTTCTCTTATTTCAGAAATACGTTTTTTGTATTTTTCTTTAATAATTTTTTCACCTTTGATAATATGTTTCAATATAGACATCATTGATTCTGTCATACGTATGCCATAAATTTGCAAAGGTTTCATTCCCCATATTTTTATGACAGCGTCAAAGGCCAAACGATGAATTGTAACTAAATACAAAACAGGATCAAACTCAAAAATTTTTGATTTCACAAATTTTTTTCTTTTATTTTGTTGTGTATCGGATGAACTGGCATTATATTGAAGATTTGTCATAGATGTAAGTGTACTACTAGTTGTTTCATTTACAACTGCAGTTGTACGTTGTGGCCGACTTGTTGGTACATTTGTTATAGTTGATTGCGATTGTGATTGTGTAGAACTAGGATTAATAACATGTGGTGATTCTAATATAGCTTTTGGGTTAACCATTTTTTCAAGTAACATAAGCCAAGCATCTAAAAATTCTCCTGTACCATCTGGAAACTTTTGATGAAACGATGCTTCCGAATCACAAACTTTGTTTTTATTTTTGTTTTTCTTATTTTTACCAGAGGAGGAATTATTCTTTTCATATGTTGGGGACAATGCCCACTCAAACATTTGAAAAAATGCTTTTAATCCACCTTCTTTAACAAATTGATATAACATTAAATGATACGCGTATCTTTTCTCATCGAATAACATTGGTCCTGTAAAACCAACTGAACAAATTAAAAAAGTTAGTTTTAGTTTAGGAATTGGTGCTGGTGACAATTTCTCATATGAAAACCCGTCTACTAATATATAGCTTAAAACTCGTGCAATGTCTTTAGCTTCCTCACTAGTATATGCTGGTGTTGGGGGATAATTTTGACCTCGACGCTGTCTTAATGGTGAACCAACGCATAATTTAACTAAATTCCCAAAGAGTTCTGCTAAAGCTCTACCAAGTCTAGATGATGCTCCTAGTAAAGCTTTAATGTATCTTAATTGGCCTGGTGATGCGATCAATTTTTTTTTGCCGGGAGCATGTGGAGTAGAAGTTTCATTTTTTTCAATGTTATTAGTAGTCGAAGATGATTGATCACAGTCCATAGTTTGTTGGATATTTTTATTATCTTCGACAATAACACAATCATCATCCTCATCTTCAAGTCGCCTTTGATTATTTAATATATTTGAAAACCCTTGATTATTACTTCCATTTAAATTTTCATTTGGTAATTTTTCGATGTCCTCCTTTCCAAACTCACATTCAGATGGGAAAACATCATCCGTGCATAAAGCTAATAATAATGTACTTTCCCACACTAAAGCAGTATATAACTGTACTAAATTTGTTAATAGTTCGTTTTTTTGTCCCCATTTTTCCAATAAAATAGTACGAATTTCACTTTGTCCAGTACGACAAATATGTACTAACATTACTATATAACCATGTACAGCACTCATTGCGTGTAATAAAGGAGTATATGAAGCATTTGAAAAGGCAGCATCAACATTTGGACAATTAGCCAATTCTCGTAGTAATACACTACCACCTGGATTTTCAATATGAACTTGTAATGGCTTTAATTTTTCAACTATAATGCTTAATTGATTTAACGCCACCTGTAATACTTCCGATTCATGTGATAAATTCAAAATTGATTTACATACTGCAGCAACAGCTTGTGCGGAAGTTGTAGCTGGTGAATCAACTGGCAAATTAGGCAATGCTAAAATTGATAATAAAGGTTGTAGTCCACCATGTTGCACAAACTCTCGACAGTGATCATCTGTTGAATTGTTTGATAATATGGCATCAATGAATTTCATTGCATTTAATATATAATCAATTAATGGGATTAACTCTCTTTGTTCACCACTACAGTTATCATCAGTAATCATTGCATCATCCGAGTTAGTCTGATTCATAATAATTGATTGAGCACTGTGAATGTTATTACCAATTGAATGACTTGTGACAACAGATGATTGATTACTAACTGAATCCGGTCGTTCATCTCTTTGATTGTGATGTGATGACGTACTTGCTTCTTCTTCATCATCATCATCGTCATCTCCATCACTCATATCTGCTTCATTTGTGTTTGAATTAACACCTAAACCTCCTCCACTATTGTTATTGCTTGGACGATGATTTTGCTGCTGTTGCTGTTGTCGTAATATTGAAGTTGCCGAATTGTTATTACCACTATTATTTACACCATTACTTACAATACTAGATGGCTGATTAATTGAAGTAAGTTGAATATTAGAAAAGGACATTGACTGTGAGTCATTTTTATTATTTGGTCTCCAACAAATATATTTGGGATCTGTGCCCAGGTGTACTAATTCATTTAATAATTTTATTATAGCTTTTGTTGCTTCAGCTTTAAGACTTGGTTGATGGCGCATTAACTCGTCCATTGCATTTCCTAAATTTGAAGCTGTATCACCCATTGGTTCATTACTACGACGTCGTCTCATCGCTAATAAATAAACTGGTGATAATAAAACTTTATACAACCTTTCGAATGGTGCATATTTTACAAATGCGTGTAAACCACGTGAGTTTAAACATAATGCACTAAAAACATTTGGTAAAGAACCTAAGACTTCTCTGGTTGCTGGAACATCCTTTTTTAACAAAGCCTGTAATACAACATCAGTTAAACCATTATCCTGTAAAGATGATAATAAAGATGGTTCTTGAAATACGTATACAGTAACAACATCTGTTGCTAATAAAAATAATGAAGGTCCATAGTATTCTGCATTACTAATTATATGTCTTAGTGATGATGGTAAAGTACCTTCCATTAAATGCCTAATACTATCAGAAAATGCTTGATCTTGTATTGCTTTCTTTAAAAAGTTCAACATAGATTTTAATAGAGCAGCACGTTGTGGTAAACATGTTTTTGCTGATAATCTAGCTGCAATTGAAGTTTTGTTGTCACTATTACTTTGATCATCAATTATTGAGTTAAAATCGTTTATTATTTCACAAACAAGAGTTGAAGCATTACTATTTATACCTGGAATACAACGTACACGTTGATACTGTCCAACTCTCTGTGGATCCTCTCGCTGTTGATGCTGTTGTTCCTGTTGGGATTGTTGTTGATCTTGCTGTGTTAGGCGATGTATTGGAGAATGAGAGTCTTCAGTCGTTGAATCATCGATTACAATAACGTCATTTGTAACATTTACTCTAGTGTTATTAGTAGAGTTATTACTATTTAATGATTGTAATATTCTTGTTGCTTGATTTCTTTCTCTTGATCTAAGTCCATTCGTTTCTAGATCACTTGGACGTAAAATATTTGAAAATGTTGTTGTTAATGACGATCTTGAAATCTGATCAGAATTTGAATCATTACTGCTATTAGAATTACTAAATAAACCAGTAAAGTCATTAACATCGCCAACTGAATTTGTATGATGTTGTGGTTCAATTTCAAAAGGTTGTTCTTGTCTGCAACAATTTACTTCAAGATCTAGACGATTAATAAATGATTCTAAACCTCCATAATTTTGAAATGAATTCATTTCAATATTTGTAATCAAATCAATAACACGGACAGCTCGTGTAACAAATGTAATATGTTCTAGTTCATATCCATTCCAATTTATAATACGTAACAAAGATTCCATCATACCACAAGAAACTAAAGCTTCCCCCCCTGATTCATAGCTAGCTAAATGATACAAAAAACTAAATAATGCTGTAGCTAGTGGTAATGGAAAATTATGTTCAAGGCTATAATTTTTTAAATAGAAGGTTCCGTTATTGTTTGAATAATTTTGATTCAATCTTAGCTGTTGAAATTGTCCACCAATTGTACTGTTAAATGAAGTTAAACTATTTATACAGGTTCGCACTAGTGTTGGCAAAAAACCGTGGTATGAAGAAGCACCAGTAACATCAATTATCATTGCTAAACGGGAACCAGGTTTTCTATGTAATTTTAAATAAACAAAAACAGAATTATAATTAAAAAAATTGAGGTTTATGAAATTATTCTTACTTTGGAAAATGAGGATTTCTATCTAAATGAATAATTGAAGTTAAAGTTCTAAGAGCTGCGGCTTTAATTTCCACTAAATGCGGACTTGTTAATCCCATTAATTCAACTAATTCTTCCAGAAAACCCGGGTATAACAGTTGATGAATATTTTCCTGTACTGAATTCGAATATATTAAAACAGACAATGCTTGTAGCCGAGCTTGAACAAAATGCAAACGCTCTGAATGTTTTCTAAAAGCCCAAGCCCTCCTAACACGTATTAATATATGCATTTTTTGATCTTCATCTAAATTTTTTAAATCAACTTTATGATTCAGAAATATTTTTCTCGCGAGATCGTCCACATTTTTATTGGTTCCGAAATTGATTGTTATATCTTCATATTCGATCGTTTTTGACGTACCATTATTTGTATAAAATTCATAAAATAATGTAGATGCAGTTTCTGGTAGTTTTGTTTTCTCACAACATGCAGCTAAAGAAAATCCATATTCTTTGCCACCCCAACTCTATATAAAATAAAAAATTTGTATTGAATTGAAATTAAAGTCTTATTTTTTACTTACCTCAGCGAAAAAATTCAATCTAGCCAATAATGAATTTTTCTTATTATTTGTTAAACGAGATATAAAATTACTTCTTTTTGAAAACATATAGAGTAAATTAAGAACACCTAACACAATATTCATATTACTAGAAGAAAGCAATTTTGTTAAATGCTCAATAGAATTATAAAGATGCCTGGAGAATGAATGTTCAATCAATAAAGTGGTAAAATTTAGTACCAGAAGAAGCAGCTTGACGTCCTATCAAAAAAAGAATCAAGATAAAAATAAATAAATTAATCAAATGGATAGGATATAAGTAAATATATATTTCTTGAAAAGTCCCTTTAAACGTATTTTTAAAAGTTTTTTCAAGTCAGAACAGAATTTTCGAATATAGAGTTTTTACTTTATTCGAAATTTTTAACTATATTTTACGTAATTCTATTAATTTTGGATTTATATTTTGAATTATCACTCTTTAACAAAAATCAAAAATTATTATTTAAATGAAGATTCTAATTTAATTTAGAAAATAATTCATTCATCATAATAGACATATAACAATTATAATATTTCCCTTTATTTTATGTCACTTTCGGTTTTATTTTTATAAAATGCACATTCATATGCGTTTTATTGTATATAATGGTACCATTTTTAACCAACCAAACCAGTAAGTTAATTAATTTTTTGTCGATTTCAAGATTGTACTCATAGCAATAAAATTTTTAGCAAAAATATTTGCTCAATAGAATTATAAAGGTGCCGAAATCTTATGGGATTCTAGATGAATAAGACCATCACCGTAAAAACTTTCAATTTTTTTCGCCATATATTAATTATTTATGTTTATCTAAATTTTGTTTAGTTCCCGTAAAATAAGGGCAACACCTATTTTGTCATTTTCAAGTTACGCATTTCAATTTTATTTTTCGGTATTGGTATTTTGGTGAACATTAAGTAGTTATCAAAAGTACTAGTTAAGTAGTAGTTATAAAATATAATATATATGTTATTAATTATTACATATAAAATTATAATAAAGTATATTTTTTTAGTAGATTTACGGAATCTTTTTTTTTTCAAATCTTAACAAACTGATACCCTTTTTTTAATAGAATTGTTTTAGTTTTTTAATTTAACAAGTTTTTTAAATTGATTATTATAGTATTTGTCACATGTGAAATTAATATATCAATTTATTTATTAATTTTAAATTCAAGGGCCAGCAAATATATACTTTTGAAAATGCAAAACTATAATAAAAAAAAATAGAACATACCTCTGGACTAAAATTAGTATCACATTTTAAACTCCATTCATTGTCATCATTATCACTTTGGGTAGCCTCTTCTAATATACGATCAAATTTATCTAAAATTGTAATCCAGTGATAAAGTTCACATTTTCCAAATGTCCAAGAATCAATTTTTGAGAGTTCTGCAATTAGTTCTGGCCGGGAACAAGTAGAAAGACGATCAATTAATTGTTGACATTCAATGGGCACCTCAGAGGTGCCCTTTTTCAGTCGACTAGTGTCAACTTTCATATTTTTATTTTTTTTTTTACTATTTTCCTTTTTTTGCTGTTATTTTTTTAATTTATTTTCCACAAAAAATATTATAAGTCTTATATAAAACAAAATTATTTCAACAATATTTTAAAGTAAACACTAAATTCATATATCCTAAATATAATGATCTTTAGTTAGTTTGACTTTTTTTTTTTACTTTTATGTTGTAAATTTTCATATTGTCGTTTTTCTTTTTCCAATTGTTTTTTTTTTTTTTTTTTTTTAGAAAATTTTTAAAAATTTCCTAATCAAGTGCTATAAATAAAAAACAAAATGAAAAAATTATTGAATATAACAAATATATTTAAATATTACAAATTTTTTTTTAAATTGTTTTAATAATTTGTGCTAAAATCACAAAACTCAAAAGCAACAAAAACAAATTGAAAAAAAAAAAAAAAACTTTCAATGGTAGCACTGTCACATTTTCCCCCTTGATATAAAAAAAAAATATATCTAAAATTTGTTGATTTTAAAAAAAAATATTTTTTACCAAAACGAGCTAACTAAATTTTTGAAAAAAAAATTATTTTTATTTATCAGTTAATATTTTAACTAATACATTTCTAAATTTATATTTTCTTTTGCGGTACTACAAAGGAAAAAATATCAAAATACAAAAAAAAATAGTTATTGCTCGAATCTCAATGAAATATACACTTGCAAGAAAACTTAGCAGTACTTTTAAAATACAATAAAAATGAATAACACATTTCACATATACATTTTAACAAAAACAAAATTATATTTATCTTTATCTGACATTCAAAAAAAAAGTTCTTTCACTCCTTTGTTTTTTTTTTTTTCATTGCTTTAAAACAGTGATGACTGCTGACATTTAATTTTTTTAATAAAAGTGTTTGGGGTATAAAGTATTGGGGTATCAAATTTGATTGTATAAATTTAACATTAAAGTGCTTTAAATTGTTTATAAACAACAAATTGTTTATAATGTTGTATCGTATGTTAATTTAAAGTTAATTAGTATTTTGTTCCATTTTTAAAAGATAATTTATATTTTTTTGTTATGCAATTAAATTTCAAATTTAAATTAATTTAGAGTTCTATACACAGAAAATTATTTTTATTTAGATAGCTGGTAACTCTAATTGAAATTTGTACAATATACACAGTCATGTTATTCCATATGTGACAAAATTAGCATTTTGCATTAAACATTTAACAAATCAAAATATAAATAAATTAGGTTATGTTTGCCAGAATATCAATATATGTATCTGTCATTTAAAACTTAAGTATAGTATGTATTTAATAATTCAAATCACCCTTTTTTTAAACATATTACATATTTATATACATGTAAACTTATGTCTGTCTATAAATTTTTGTTAATAAAAACGCAATTACTACACAACAAATAAACAAGAACTAAATAAAATAGTTAATCAACTTTTGTTTAAATTTTCAGAATATTTTTTAATTAGAATTGTAAGGTACAAAAAAGAAAAAACAATAGCAAGAATTTTAAATTGAAAAAAGTTTGATTAAGCATGAAAAAAGAAAATTTATTTACTTTCACTTTGGTATCGATTTAAATTAAAGAGTAAAATATACAAAATTTTTATATGAAAAATATCTTAATAATTTTCCTTAAAAATTGAATAACATCTTTTACAAATATGATATTATGTTAAAAAAAAACAACGATTAGGTTATGAGGTACTAATTTGAATTCTGATTTTTTTAACTTTACCAATCTATTTTTTTAATACATATGTATGTATGTATGTATAATAAATGTCAATAAATTATTTTAATATTTTCGCTTGTTCTGAAAGAATTCTAGTATTTCCTAGCCAAACATTACTTTCATTTTGAAATTTTTAAGACAATTAAGTTATGTATATATAGGATTGTAGGTACATAAATGTTTATATTTTGAAGTTTTTACACAAATTTTACATAGTTTTACCAACAAATTCGATCTCCTGCTTTTTCTTATTATTGCGTAGAATAAAATTAAAATAAAAAAAACTTACTATTACCCGTAATTTTTACTACTTTTGTAAATAAACAGAATACCAATGTATTTTTATAAACATTATAACAATATTTATGTACTTAGTTTTTTTTCTTGATTATTTTCAGAATCAATTATATTTTAAATGACACTGCAATATACTGCAAAGCAAAAGTTAAAAAAAAAATTAACAAAACAAAAATATGGAAATGAAGTAGGTTCCACACAGTTCAATTTTAATGTAACATTTCAAGAGGTGAATTTTTTTAAAATATATTTTTTTATATCAAAATTTAACATATGTTCTATGTAATAATTAAAATTATTTCAACAAAAAAATATATATATATTTGTGGTCTACAGTCTACACTAAGAAATAAGAATAAAATATTACAAATATCTGATTTGGATTTGTGAAATGTAACAAGAAAATTTTAAACTAATTTGTTAATACTTATTAATATATGTGTGTGTATGTAGAAACAATTTAAATTGAAGTAAAAAATGAACTTTAATTATTGGTTTTAAATTTAACATAACAAAACTGAAAGCAATCGTACACAATGTATCTTCTACTTTTTAAAAAGAACAATGCTTGCCAGAAATTGTTGTGTACAACCCTCATTTTGTAAAATTTCCAATTCAAATTTAAAGGCAGCCTACATGAAAAAAATAAATGTCTACATGACAAATGCAGTAATTGTAGTAATCTTGTAAATCAACAAACATATGTGTATAAAAACTTATTTTTTAAAACTTTTTTTCATCGCCAATTTTAATTATTTTATTATGTTTTTTGTATTACATGGTCATTTGTGTATTTCATTTCTCTTTGACAAAAATCCGTCAGGTGCCGGGATTCCTTTCCGATTGGCAATTATTTAAGTCTCTTATGTCACGTCACCATGCATGAAAGTAATCTGTCGATTAAATCCTTATTAAACCTGGGTAAAGTGTTTTCCACGCTGCGGTGTAGAATTTTAGAAAAGCTTGATTAAATATAAAAAAAAACAAAACTGATTTGTTAATATTTTTGTTTTATAAAAGATAAAAGAATTAGAAAGATAAAATAAAAGAAAAGAGAGATAAGATTTTGTACATAAATTAATCTTTAAACTTTTTTGGGGCTTGTATATTATGTGTAACCCACCGTAAAAAAAGCCATGTGTCCGGAACCCCCCAAAAATTGTCAAAATTCGATAGTTTTTCACCGTTAGAATTTAATACAAAAATCAATATTTTGTTATGAAAATAAAGGCCGACTGACATTTTGTTCTTTTAATACATTCTTATTGTATTCACACATAAAAAGAATTGCCAATGTGCAATTTACTTCAAAATGGAATTTTTAAATTGTAATACAAGGGCGTTTTACATTTTTTCATCAGATCAATGCTCAGAGCAGATCATATCGAGCGCTCAGAGCAAACTTTTATCTGAACTCTGACCGCTCTGAGTTAAAAAAGAAACGTTCAGAGCACAAATTGTCAATTTTTATCCAAATTATTTTCTAACATTAGTATTTTTTTTATTTTATTTCATTATTTTAAATCTAATAATATAGTTTTAAAAGGAATTTATTTAAGAAATAAAATAAAACAAAGTTATTTTACGTAAAATTTCATTTAATAAAATTTAAAAATAAAACTTAAAAAAAAATGTTTATCTATGCACAAAATTTTATTTGATGTTTTATAGCGCTGTACAAAACTTCAATGTCAAAATTTTAAGATTACCTACACTAAAAATTAATATTTAGAATTTTGACATTTTATAAACTTTTTGAAAATTTAACAAAATAAGAGTTAAAATATTAAATTTATTTCATTAGTTGTAATCATTTGTATACTATAGTCGTATTTATTTCTATACGTAAAAGTCAAAATTTTAAGATTACACTAAAATAATGTTTAACATTATACATTTTTATATGAAAATGATAAATTAATTGTAAATTTTATAGGTTAAGGAATATAAATGTTATTAATAAAAAAAAAAATATTTTTGTCCTAATCATTTTGATATAAAAATTAAATTTTTTTTTTTTATGGAGGAAGTATGCATATCTACTTCATACAAAAAATTTAATATGTTTAATTTCTAGAACAAAATAAATTTATGAGCAAAACTATTTGTTAAATTTACAAAAAACAATATTTTCGAAAAAAATCGCGAAAAAAATGTATAAAAATGATAAAATAAAGGCTAATTTTCATGGAAAAAATTTTATCCGATATCGAATATTTAGAAAGAGTAAACTATACTTAATACTACCAATAGGAAAGAGAGAGAAAAATAATGTATTCAAATGTCATGTATCCATAAGAATTTAGTAATGTATCCATTTTTTTTGTGTACATACACATTTTTTACGTATGTGTTATAAATATCGGAGATAATTATAGAAAATTTAGCTTCTGCGAGCCAAATTTCATCCGATATTTTCTGAACGCTTTTACCGATATTTTTGTGTTTTTTCTCTGTCACACAAGTAGTGTTTTTATATCTTCTGCCTATGCTCTAACAAAGATCGCCGATATTTTTTTCCATGAAAATTAGCTTTAATAGTGTTTAGTGTAATAAGCATTTTGCTTGAATAATTTTCTATCTTAGAAAAGAGTAGCGCGTTGTTACAACGTTTCTATATCATTAACAACGCGCCATGCCAATTATAATTTGGCCTTAATTGCTTTTGTTTTGTTTGGTTTTGTATATTATAATGACATGAATATTAAAATTTTGATACTGGGTGTTTTTCTTTTTCTCATCAGAGCAGAGTCAGATCTGTCAAACAAAAAAATATGTTTCTTTTTATGCTCAGATTATCCGTTTTGTGTTTCTTTCTTAACTCGAAGTGTGCTCAGAGCGCGATCTGTGAGCTCGTAAAAATTTCACAGAGTTGTTAAAATATAAAACGTCAAATTAAGAATAAAATAAAAACGTCATTAAAATAAATCTCGTGCATAGATAAACATTTTTTTTAAGTTTCTTTTTTAAATTTTATGAAATAAGATTTTTCATAAATTAACTTTTTTTCATTTCATTTCTCAAATAAATTCCTTTTAAAATTACAATTTTCCATTTAAAAATGAAATAAAATAAAAAATAATGACGTTAGAAAATATTTTGGATAAAAATTGACAATTTGTGCTCTGAGCAGTCAGAGTTAAAATAAAAGTTTGCTCTGAGCATTGATCTGATAAGAAAAACGCCCACTGGTGTCTAATTGTGTAAGCATTATATAGTATAACGCAACGCTGCGATTTTTAATTTTCAAAGTTCCATATTTTCGAATGCGATTTTTGTTTAACGAAAGTACACGGTAAGGCAGCAGTATTTCTCGCTAAAGCGCAGTATAATTAAAAAAAAATTCTTTGATACGAAAAATCATGAAAAATATTAAAATTATTAATCAAAGTATTATTAAATAGAAACCATTAAAAAAAAGAAAACAGCTTATTTTTCTGGATAGTATTTACTTCATTCAAAAATTATTACAGTAAAGTTAATTGAGTTTATTTAGAAATTCAAAAATAAAATAAAAATTGCACTTCACTTAGTTCAAATGCTAAAAAAAAACATCCTTGAAATTTTTGAGATCAATCGAAACGAATTATGAAACAAATTATATTTTATGATGTACAAAAATAGATACCATTTATGTAATTATAATTAGAACAGTATTTTAAGAAATCTCACGTTGGAGTATAGTTGTATTCCGCTTTATAAATTCTTTCCATATCATCATATTCGAAACAGTTTTGATATGCAATTTATTTCTTGGTTTGTTTTTTAAATTTGCAAAATCAGAGAATTTTTTTAGTCTAGATTAAGATAAAACTTTTGAATTTTGAAGCAGAAAAATGACGTTTTGTTAAAATGCAGTAAAAACTTATAGTACAAACCACAATTCTAACCATCGACTATCGACCATCAGCTAAATTCGCTCCACTCAACTATTCAGAAGAAACATAATTGTAGCAAAACGAAAAATATAAATATCAACAAAAAATCAATTAACAATTTACAGAATTGTAATATTTATTCGTTTCTTTGTTTGATTACAAAAATTTATAAATAAAAACGTTTAAAGATTGTGTAAAATTCTTTTGAATTGTTTTTTGACGTTTAAAGTACATACCAAAATGCTGTACTCGACTACAGCAAAAAAATTAAAAAATAGATCTATTTCGACGACGACGAAAATTTGGTTGGGCGACGATCGTCACAATAATGTGGGAAATACATAAGATTTTTAAACCCAATGTTTTAATTTTTTCGTCGCGAATTTTTCGTCGATGGTCGGAATTGTGGTTTTACCTTATTACTGTGCAGTACGCGGTAATTTCTACAGTTCACATAAAAGTACAGTTAAAATAATTTCATAGGCTAGGGCCTAGGCAGTAATAGTTAAGGTACATGAATACGACGAAATACAAAATAGTGATTTGTAAAAATTTATTAAATATTAATTAATATTCCAAAAACCAAACTTTTATTGTAATATGTATTTATAAACAGGTAAAGCAAAATTATATCTATATGATTTTAAAAAAAAAAATATTTTAATTCTAAAACTGTATTTAGATAGTTATGGATAACATTTTAAAAAAACCTAATTTGCCGTTATTTGAATTTGACGAATTAGAAGAAATTTCTAAAGAATGGAATCTTATTTTATCAATCAGTTATGAAAACAAAAATGTCGGATGTTCATATTTTGATCTTAAAAAACAAGAAATATCAGTTTCTAAGCCAATTATAGATCTAAGGTCTAGTTTAATATTAAATAATGTTTTCCGTTATATGAAGCCTGATTTTATTTTATTGAGTTATTGTGGAAGTTATGATGCTTTTAGACAGATTTTATTCCAAATACCTTTTATTAATGCTAACTTGCAAATGTGTGAATATGTGAATATGAAATCTTTTAAATCAAAAAATTTGATAATTTTTCCAGTAAATGAAAAACTGATGTTTAAAAATAGTGAAAGAATTTTAAAAATTAAACTGCCTGGTATTAAAAATAATCTTGAAAAAAATGAAAAAATCCTTTTGCTGGAGAGGTAAGAAATTTATACTTTGAACTTTTGTATTTGATAACTTTTAGTACCTAATTATAATGAAAGCAATTTTAAATTACATATTATCCACATACATATGTATGTATGTTAATATTTAAAAAATTTTTTATAGATACAAGAATTAGAAATATTAGAAACACAAGTTTCTATTATATATGCATACATACATACATCATACATATGCACATGCATAATAAATATTGTATGTCGGATCTCGCAGGCATAATAGGCTAGGCATATGCACAGCTCAGCCAATAGTTTTTTTCATGGCCATGGCATAAAGAGAGCAAAAGCGTTTTACCAGCCTAATTTTTGTAAAAATGTACTCTCTTATGGAGCTTTGTATACATATGTAAAATCCCTAATTCAAAAACTACATTTTTTGAATTTTGTTCAAAGGTGGGCATAAAATTCAATCTGTCGCGCGCCTTTTGATATATGTATTAAAATATTAATATTTTAATTTAAAAATACCTTTCTAAAAAGACGCTTCATTTTCTATACTACTATAAAATTTTTAAAGAACTTTTGAAGAGGCAGTTAATATCATACAGTGTGGATTATAAAAAAGTTGACAAAACAAATTTTAATAACAATTTTGGATTTGAAAATAAGTTAGAAAGAAAAATTAACTGAAAATATTGGGGCTTATGATTGAAAACGCATGGAAAACGCGCCGTTGGAAAAAGATTATTAACCTTCACTTTCTCTATGTAGGTATGATTGCAAACGCGTGATTAAATTTTAATTCGAAATTTTTCAAAATTAAATGACAGTTGCCAAAAAAACATTTTTTAATATAATATAAACGTCAAGTATAAAATAGGTAAAAAAAAAATTTTTATAAAATTTAAAATTTTAGAATTAAAATAAAGTTTTCTTTTGATAAAAAGTGATAATATAATATTTGTATTTTGTTGAATTTAAGGTAAAAAATTTATAATAAATAAGTTTTTTCAATTGCAATTGATTTTAAAACGTTAGTAGTTTCTTACCAAAACGAAATTTCACTTGAAGGCCTCGTACCAATTCAGCGTATTTGTCCTGTTTTGTTATTTTACTTCAAATCACAAAAGGTAAAATATTAGGAAAGTTAAATTAAAAAAAATAAATTTTTCATTTTGTTACTTAAAAGATTTAAAATAAATGAAAAACTTACATTATGTACATTATGTTTTTTTTTTTTTTTTAAATGTCTTCAAAAATTTTATTCATAACAAACTAACGCCGTACGTTTTCAATCATACAAATAAATAACTTCGAAAAAAACGTTTTCCGGACGTTTTCTGTCATGTGATAATGATTAATTTGACGTTTCGTTACGTTTTCCGTACGTTTTAAATCATAAGGTCCATTATTAAGTGAATCATAATATAAATTATTTTATAATTATTCCCATTTTTACACCAGATTAAATATGAATTAAGAAAATAAAAAAAAAAAAAAATTCCAAAAATTAAAAATATTTTATACTTTATATCACATATATTATCTTTAATAAACTTTGCCGTTCCTCATTAAAAAAAAAATATATTCTTTAAAATGCTTATCGCATACGCAACTATAAATTGATGATAGTTGCCATTCCGATTTTTGCTAATCCATAATTTTCTAATAGGTTTTTTTTTTTTGAAATTTAAAACATGAAACGTAATTTTTTTTAAGAATATTTTAATTGGATATCCAGGAACTACACATTTTCGAATCATTATGTTTATAAAAATTAAAATTTATATTATTCCAAAATTTGATAATGCGTATTATAACTTAAATTAATATTAAATAAATGTTTATGACAATGTTTTATACCAGTTTTTTTTACTGCTTATCTCTGTCTAAAAATAAAATTAAAAAAAAAATAAATAATAATTCGGAAGCGTCACGAAACAACCCGTTTTTTTCATGTTTCCTGGCGTTTTAAGCATTTTTGAAAATCATCTTTTTTAAACTAATAACACATTTTTTCATGTTTTCTGGGGTTATTTCGAAAATTTTATATGAACCTTTTTTTTAGGCCGACAAGTCAGTACTTTAACATCGATACTAAAACATCTGAAATTTTGTAAAATATGATTAAGCTTTATGGAATATTCATACTCGGACACGGTTAACACAGTCTGCACTCTTCCTCGTTTTATTTTTTTTGTTTCATTTAACACTAATTTTTTATACTTTTATATTTACTCCATTTTTCTTCATTATTTAGAGGTTTAGCAGTTTTTATTGTTTAATTTAAATTAATCTTTAGTTTTTAAAGCTTTCGTCAATTATTATTATTACTAAAATAAATAGTTTTTATTTCAATAATGTCTTTAAAAATATTTCCAAATTTTAACTAAATTCCGGCTTTCAAATTGCAGTTCACATTATACAGTGTTAAAATTTCACTTTAAATTAAATTTCTTATAAATATATTTTGAATTAAAATTTTGCCACAACGAGAAAAAAAGGGGTTTATTATGATATTCAGAAAATCAAAATTTAGAGAACCATAATTCGTACAATCAAAATTCGGACAATTTAAGATCCAGACAAATCAAAATTCAATAAATTTAAAACTTATATAAATATTCAGATTTTAATTCTTAGCAGAATTCTTAATCAGATTTATTTAAACTCCCGCTAAATAAATAAGATCTTGATTTTGTAATCAACTCTAACATCTCTATTATTCATCTTATTATTATACATCTATTATTTTTTTTTTCATTTCTCTGCCACATAAATGTGGACAGGAAATTACACAGCCTTTCCTTTTCGGGCGTGACTGTAAATGTCGTAAGGAAGTAAATTTAAGTAAATTTTTTTGAGTAATTAAATTTTTAATGAGTTAATTATTTTCGTTTGGAATTTTTTAAACGTATATATGTTAAAATTCTATGTTCTTTACTAATAATTATATGCACATATTACATACAAATAAATATAAAAATTAAAAATACAAAATAAAAATTAATAAATATTAACATCACTAATATGCAATATTCAAAAAACTCTAAATTTATATATTCTCATTTAATGTACATATGTACAAATGTTAAATTTTTTTTTTTAATAAATTAATTTTTTTTTCAGTATATTTCCATTAGAAATTGATGCTACAATAAATTCTCTTGGAAATTTATTACATTATTTGGATGCAAATTATCAAGTTCAACTTTTCGATAATATAAATCCAAATGATATTGTCAATTTACATATACATAACTTACAATCATTTTTACCTGTTAATTCAAATACCTTTGAATTTTTACAAATATTTGATATAATTCATCATCCATCAACTTATAAAAATTGTAATAGATATGAATTTGATAAAAAACTAAGTAAATTTGCTCTTTTTAATATTTTTAATTTATGCCATTCAAAAGTTGGAACTGAAAGTTTAAAAATTTTATTAAATCAACCATTTAGTAATTTTAATGACATAAATGTAAGTTTAAATTCAATTGATTGGTTACGAAATAAAAATGAAAAAGATAATATTTTTAATAAAATAAAATTTTTAATAAAAAATATTAAAAATATTAATAATATTTTAAGAAAGTTATCAATAAACCATAATAATGTAAAAGAATGGATACAACTTAAAGAATCATTATATTTTATTTTAAAAATAATTGAATATTGTAAATTATTAACAACTGCGGAAATTATTCAAAGTAAAAACAGTTATGAAAATAGTAAGGAAAAACTAAAATTGACACATACTGTTATTAATGATATATCAAATTTAGATATAACACATATTGAAAAATCATTATATATCATAGAAAATATTGTTGATATTGAAGAAATGAAGTCATATATAAATAAATTTGTTGTTAAAGTTGGCGCAGATGATATGTTAGACAAGAAAAAGTTACATTTATATAAAATAAAAGATGAACTAAAATATTATGTTTATAGGGAGTGTGAAAATATACCATTTTTATTTAATGAAATTGATGGATATTATATACCAGAAATAGGATTTGTAATTTGCATTACATATGATGGATTATTATTTCCAATGAATGTTGTTGTAACAGAAACAGTGCAATTTATTGTCAACTGGGATAATAAATATTTTTTTAAAACAAAATACTGTGATGTGTTAAACGAAAAATTTGGTATGTAATGATTTACTTCTATTGCTAAATATATTTATTTCAAAAGATGGAAACTGCATTTTTTCCTGATATGCCAGATCATTATCAAATAAAATCTACATTAAAATATCTACCTATTGAAATTTGGAATGCGTTTTGTTTATTATTCTCTCAGGGTGTTAGATGATAGGAATAGAGTTTAATAAATTCCATGCCATCAAAATAAGCGTTTTCAAATGCACATTTAAGTTAAGAGAGTTAATATTTTAATTCTACTCGGGAGCAGAGTTAACGAGTGTTAATGTCTTATGAAATGTTCACTGTCATTGTAGTTTTTTAATTAAATTTTAACACTACTTAAACATTGAAATAACTGTAAACCAAAATGTTTAATTGAACTTATAATATTTCTTAGAGTAAAGTTAACTCTGCATGCGCCCTTTAGTCAAAGCTGTATATTTCCTTACAGAACGCGAAGACTAATTTGTACTAAAGCTTTCGCTAACTGAACGCTTTAGCGTCACAACAAAATGAATTGTAAAAACAACTACGCACTATAACAACAAACTTAATGAATTATTTTTAGTTACGTCAATTGTCAATTTATACGCGCAAATGTGTGCCTGTATCTATTCGAAAAATGTCTACACAAACTGTACGTTTTCGTACGAATTTGGTGTATACCTTTTTTTTGCTTAAAGGGCGAATGTGGTAGCTAATCCTATAAACGCATAAACTCTATTCAGAGTAAAAAGCGAAATGCACCCGCAAATTACAAACTTTTTGTCAATTTTTTTTATTGAGATTAATCCAACTTTTTTGGATGTTTATAAATCTGCAATTTCATTTAGACTTTAGCTCCTTAATTTTTCCATGGTCTATTTTAGTTAACAGTTGACTTTTTCTCGTTTAATTTCAAACATGAGCAGTCTTTTAGTATACTTTTTTTTATCCTGTCAGTTCATCGCTTTTATGAAAGCGACGTCGACAACATAGACTTGATCATTATAGTTATATGCTGCTTTCTGCAGGCTAGTTAAAAAATAGGCTGGCGGAAAATATTCTTTTATATTCTTGTTGATTCTTTAAGACTGAAGTCTTTGTGAAATGTATGTCTTAGTTACTTTACTACTACGTTACTACAGTTTTTTATTGATTTATATTTGTTTTACAATTTTTTTTTATAAAACGGAAAATTAAAAATATCGAATTAAATTTTAGCTCACTTTTTGCATATTTTCATCATTTTTAATTACACGTATTACTAACATTATTCAATTTTTTATTCTAAAAATAATCCATTGTTTTCATCGATAAAATGTCTCAATATATTATGTACATAGATATATTACTTATAAATAAATAAATGTTAATTTTGAAATGTATAGAATTTGTAATTTGAGTTTTTATAAAACGTACTTTTTTGAGAAGAGTTATTTTTTACTTTTCATGAATCCCTTTTATTTTTTTTTTTTTCAAAAAAAAAGAAGCATGTACTTCTAATAGTTCTAATAATATGCGAACTTCTGGAAAAATAATTAATGTTAATACATGATTAGTAATTTATATTGATTGGAAGCTTGGTTTATTATTTTTAATCGCGATGAAAAGCGGTGCACATATAGTGATGCCGATGAAATACATTATGAACTTCTTTTCAATAAACAGGAAACATTAGCTTTGCTGAATATTAATATATTATGGAATCAGATATTATTTAATAAAGCTAAAAAAATATTGCAATTTAATCAGTTTTAATTTAGACTAAAAATATTTATTTTATAAGGTGAACTTTGGCCAGAAATTGAAGAGCATGAAAATAGAATAAGCCAACGTATATTGTCATATGTTCGTAGTGTTTTACCAATTATAGAAGAAGCAGCACAAATAATATCACAATTAGATGTAAAGATGTCGTTGACAAAACTATCTATTATGAATTTATTAAATCGGCCAATTATATATTCAACAACATCAAAAATTTTAAAAATAACTGAAGGTTGGAATTTTTTGAAGCAACAAATTTCAAAATCTATTGAGTTAATTAAAAACGATACAAATATAAATGAAAATAACTTAATAACAATATTATTATCACCCAATGGATCTGGTAAAAGTTATTATTTAAAGCAAATCGGTTTAATTGCATTTATGTCACATATTGGTTGTTATGTATCAGCTAAATCATGTAATATATCAATTTTAGATAGTATATACTCTTGCGCATATCAATCTGAATCAATTTATAATGAAAATTCATCATTTTTATATGATTTAAAACAAATACGAAATATTTTATTGAATTCAACATCAAAATCATTAATAGTTATTGATGAATTTGCGAATGGTACAACACCAGAAGAAGGTGAAGCATTATTATGTTCCATAATAAATTATTTTAATTTAAAAGAAAAAAGTAATTGTCCAATGATTTTTATAGGAACACATTTCCTTAATTTATACAAATTTATTAAAACAATAGATTGTTTAAAGAATTTAATAAATAAGGTATCATTTAAAACAATAAAATGTAATTTATTACATGACGGAACAATAGTACCTGAATTCAAATTAATAAAATTTGAAAATAATATTTTAAATAAAAATTATGCGGAAAAAATTAATGGTACTAAAGAGTTCCTTGATGAATTATTTATGAATAATTCAATTAAAAACCATCAATATTATAAAATAATATTTTCTAAAACAAAATTTACAAAACAAGTATGTAAAAAAATAGTTTTTGGCATATTTTTATATTACAAATATCATGAAAATAAAATGATGTTGCAATACAGTATCCATTGAAAATGTTTTAAGATATGTTGAGAGATAATGCAAATGACTCAAATTAATTTGTCTCAAACATATTAACAAAAACAGTACAGTCCGCGTGATTTTTTTTGACGATCATCCAATTTCTGAATAAATGTTACTTTTAAATATTTATGTACATATACCAAATGAAACAAACATTTAATTTTCAATTTACTTTACAATTTGATAAGGAATAATGTTTTATTTTAGTTGGAATAATATATTTTAATTTAAAAAATTTGTAAGAAGATAATAAATTTCAATAATAATAAACACTTAAAACAAAATTTATTTGGCATTATTTTTAAACGAGGCCGAATGTAAACCAACGGTTTTCCAAAGCGCACATTTCCTAAAGAAATTACAAACTGTTTAGAATTGTGACTTGCACCAAAATTTGAAAATTTCATATAATAATTTTTTGCAATTTTGAGTGGTTGTAAGTCCGGAACCCTATATAACTAAGATAAATGTTAGCACACGTAAAAATATATTACTGAAGCTTTAATTTTTATGTCTTGCCGAAGAAAAATTTGTACAGGTGCCTAAGTTACAGGTGTCTAAAAATAGCAGATTTTCAATTTTCGAGCCATAATAGCTTTTAAACAGGAGATGGTTTCAAAGTTTGAGGGGCTGCAGCTCCGTAATGAATGAGGCTACATGAAATTTTTATGAGACCCACCCATGGTTAAAATTTTTTTTTTTCTCTCTTTAACGGTGCAGAAGTTTTGTAAACAGACGGACTTATTTAATTTTTGTTATTAATGTACGGGCTTTACTTAATTTTTGTTATTAATATCAGTTTAACTAACAAGGAAATTCACTTAAATTGAAATGTTCCTTATGAGTGTCAATAATAAAAGTAGTAGTAAAAAATTATAGAAATAATGTAGATTTAAATGAGACTACATCTCTTACGCATTTGTAAAAAACCAAATAAATAAACTCACAATATTGATAAAGCTTTTTTCATAAAACAAAAAAATACATGTAGAAGAACTTTTGAGTTGAGTTGAATTATTGCAAATAACATGTAAACGGAATATTTATATTTATAAATTTTTTTCTTTAATTTTTTCGTTATGTCGTTATATTTATTAATTATCTTTAAATATTAAAATATCATTTATCCTTTCATATTGAAATAAAAAATTTAAAAAAACAAAAATGAATGAAAAAGGATATTCTTTTTACCATTTTTCAGTTTTATTTTACTACAAGTAAAATTTATATTATATACATATGTATTATTTATTTTATGCACAATCATCTATGTACGTAATGTAGTATACACTTAAAAATTTAAAATATAAATATTCCGTTTACATGTTATTTGCAATAATTCAACTCAACTTTTTACTTCATAAATGTATTATTGTATTAGTAATAGGTTTTGTCTGCGTACTTTCCGACGTAAGCTAAGAAAAGAAAGCCATATTTCTTTATTAACCTTCCACTTAATTTCTCTTAAACCTTTACACATCATCATAATAATTAAATTATTTAAATATTTAACTAAAAGATTTTTTTTTTTAGTGCATTATAAAATTTGTATAGGGAAAGAGTGTCACGTGATTAGTTTTTGTTTGATTTGTTTGTATGAGGATAAACCTAATGTATATTTGCTTTTATATAAAAATTATTAATTTTATAGAAGTAAAGAATATATATTTACATGACGTTCGTCGCGTAACATTTCGAAAATTAAACTATTAAAAACTTTTTAAAAAATTAATAACAATAATATAAAAAAAAAAAGTAAAATTAAAAAATAATATAACTCAAAAATAGAATAATTATAAAATTAATTCATGTACCTTTAATAGTTTGATTTAACCAATCTACACAGAATAAGAATCCTGTATTTAATACATACATTATAAAAAAACTGAGAAGAAATTTATAATACAATATACAGGCGTATATATTCAATTTTAATTTTATAATATTTTGTATGTGTACGCAATCAAAGAATATCTATTACAATAAGAAAGGACACGTAGACGTTTTTGGTAACTTTTCTCATGATCTTGGTACTGTTATTCGAATTTTTTGTTTTTTTTTTGTAGAGATACATAGTAATAAGAAGTTAACTTGCAAGACAGCGATAAAAAATATATGAAATTGTGAGAATGAAATATTTGTTATAGATACAGGGACACAGGGTATACAAAAACCAACGATTTTTGATTGTTATTATGTTTTAACATTTTTTAATATGTAATTTTATAATTTAAAATTTTACTTTTAATTAATAATATTACATTCAAAATTTTATGTCTTGTTATCTTTGTTAACATTTTTAATTAGATTATAAATTCTTACTCTAACGTATGGTTTTACAATTTTTTTTTTGTACTTATAATTCTAGTTAAAATCATTTTATACCAGTTTAAAAAGTTTTAATTCTATATTTTTCTACAGAAATATTATAAAACTGGGGCCTCGGTGGCCTAGTGGGTAAGAGCGTATAAAATACGCTGTAAACATAGAGGGAGTGTGGGTTCGAATCCCACACACGCCGTAAGAGTTATTCCCCTTTACGACATTTACAGCCAAGTCTGAAAAGGAAAGGCTGTGTAATTTCCTGTTCACATTTATATGGCAGAGAAACGCAATAAAAAAAAATTATAAAAATTATTAATAAATTTGTTTTCTAAAAGTGCTAAGTTATTCATAAATTATTAATCTGAAGGTGGTCTAACTAATTAGCAATTTTCATATTGTTTAAAACCTATGAACACTAGAAATGCTTGATTCTTTGCTTAGCTCCAATTTCTATTTGTTTTCTTTTGTTCCTATCATTTAACATTGCTTAGAGTTTAACATTATCCGCTCTCAGAATTGAAAAACTTAGAGAAAAATAAACGACTTCATGAAAGAGACAAAAAAAAAGCCATAAATTTTTATAAGAAAATAATTGAAAAAAAAAGAAAAAATATAGTATAATTGAAAAAAAAAAAAAAAATAGTATACATATTAAAAAAAAAGATTAAAGATATTTCTTGTTATATCTTTTTATCTTCTTTTGCAAGTATTTTGGAATATGTAGGTATGTTTCTTCAGCTTTAACTTACAGAATTTTTTTTATTTTAAATTCTCCATAAGGCTGAGTAGAAACTTCTATGTATTTTAGTGTCCATTCTTATTGCAATAGATATTCTTTTTACACAATAGTCAGTACTCATTACTCAGTAGTCAATACACTCAGCAGTCAGCACAGCACTTTATATTTCATATATTTTCTGTCTATGTGTAAAATAATTTATCCATTTATATATGTACATAATAAGTGATATGAAAAACTAATACTAAAATCATTTAAAAAAAAAAACAAAAAGAAAATAAATGTTAGAAAAATGCAAAATCAACAATTTAGTATTGAATTTGAATTTCTTTATATTAGTTGTGGTGAATTATTGAATTTTTGAAAGAAAAGTGTGTAATTTTCATATTTTAATAATATTTTTTTTAAATAAAGTTATTTACATATTTTAGTAATGAATTGTTTTAATCGTGTTTTATTTTAATTTAGGAATATTATCTAAATAAAGTAAACAAAAAAAAATGTAATTAAAGTAAAATAGTGTAAAATGTAAAAATAATTTCCTTAATAATATGATTTTAAAAAAATATCCTGAATGCGTGTGTGTGTTTAGATAGATACATATAAACATATAATAATTTAATTGGGTACAATTACTATAAACAATGAAAATTACTCCTTAATAAAAAAATGTCTATAATAAATACATACATTCACTTTCAATCTATTAAAAATTTATATTAAATTTAAAATTTTAAAAATTATCCTTATATCTTGCATTTGCATGAGAAATTAGTGTAACCAGTTGTTTGTTTTTCGTTATACGTATGTTGTTTATTATATTGAATTAGTTTGCAATTAAAACTTGAAATCAATTTTTCCATAGGTATGTCTTCTTATCAATCACATTCTGTAATTGAAATTTCATTGTTAATTTTTATCTGTCCGTCCATTGTTTACAAAACTCTTACACGATTTAAATAAATAAAATTTTAGATTTAAATAGATCCTATAAAAAAATAAAATTATAATATATAATTATATAGGTACATATGTACATATATTATAATTATAAATTATAATATAAAAATATATAATTATGAGCAGAGTTAAGTTTATGTCAGCGTTGAATAACTCCTCTAAAAACGGGCCCATTTTGAATGACACGGGCCCATTTTTTTAGTTTTTCAACTTATTTTAAGATTTTTCTATTTTTAAAATTTTCGTTTTTTTCTCTAGAAAACTTGAATAATATTCTACTAAATAGTCGCATGACGTTTCAATACTAATTTATTTTTGAAACGTGTTGCCGTAGTGTAATTCTTTAAGTAATTTCAAAAAGTTGGAAATGGAAATAAAAAGGATTCTACAAAATATTTTTTGTTATCTTTGGATTAGGATTGTTTAAATTGGAAGCGACCCACATCTATGGAAAAATTGAATTTTCGTATAGTTTTTGTTCTTATATAAGCAAAAAAAAATATCAAGTTGATCCTTGCCGAATTCAAAAAGAGGATTGCTTAATTTGCTAGCATGGGTTTGAGGGCGGCAGACCTCATCTATAGAAAGATTCAGTTTTCATATAAAAAGTTAAAATTAATAATATTACGTTTTCAATATACATACCTACATAAAAATATTAAAATTTAAATTTTGTGTATAACCTCAAAATTTTGCATTTACGTATAAAATTATTAAAAATCTTGACATTTACGTTTAGAAACAATTAAATATTGGAATAAATGGTAAAATATTTCTATTTAGCAAGTTATTTTTAATGTTTTATTTTATGTAAATTAAAATTATGTGTATTACCTAAACATTTTTTGTATAAATCCTTTTTTTTTTATTCATTCATACATTTGCATTTTATACAAAAGAAATTTATCACGGCAATACTTTTCAAATATGCATGTATTTAATAGTCAAACGTCAATCAGCCATTAAAATAGTAACAAAAATTCGTATTTTTGTATGGGAAATATTTAAAAATTTAATTTCTCAAAAAATAACTTGAAAAAAACCCGTAAAAACAGCGCCTGGTATAACGGTTAGTTGAATTTGATTTTGACTTTATTTTGGGGGAGTTCGAGGCACGTGGTCCCTTATTTTGAATACTAACGTAAATTTGACTTTATCCTAATTTATATATAATTATATATTTAGGTATATAATTATAAATTATGTATGTTTCAATATACATATATCTACGCAACTATAATGCAGACAGACAGACAAGTCAGTCAAACTGTTCAATATAAGTAATCGGTTAGCTACAAACTTATATAGGGTATAACATATTTAGGTCCCCAATAATGCCAAAGTATGCTACATTATTTTCGAGAACATTCGCTATTTTCTTTTTCTTCTATAACTATCTATATGACCCAGAATCGAATTGCTCAGTTGAAATAAAATTAATTATACCTCCTTTTAAATAACATCAAAGTAATATCAGAAAGACTTCAATTGTTTATTTCTAAATTGGAATTTAGCATGTTAAATTATACTTAAAAGTAAAACGAAAGCATTATTCCAAAATGACAGTCAGGTTAAAAATGATATTACAATTTTATAAAACAGCACTTTGAGATTTGTATGACAATACATATCATGGGGTTACTAAATGATTATCGAATGTTAGGAACGATCGTTTTGAGTAAACTGAAATCAAAATTTAAAAATATTTTGAAATTTAGATGGAAATACATATTTTAAAACTTTCAGAATATTTTGGTTGTACAATTCATGTATTTTAAAGTTTTGTTAATGTTTCCTTGCTATTTTAAATTTTGAGTAGTGTATTTAACAAAACGCTTAGGAATAAAATATCTTAGGTAGAATTTTGAGAGTAAAAGTTTTGTTTTAATACATACGACAAAATTTTACAATACATCCTACAATTTTTTACCCAATTTAATTAAAAATTTGTAGTATATTAAGATTTGTTATTTTATGTATAAATTTATTTACAAGATATGTTAAAGACTTTTGTACAATCAAATTAATAGAATCAGAATTTTATTTAAAAAGTTTTGAAGTAAAAAATTTAAAATAAAAGTAATATGTAGTTTTAATTTATTTAACATACAAAACACAAGGTACAAAATATAGTTCTTCAGTTAAGGTACTTCACTACTTCAACATAATTAATTTAATAATAAAATTCTTTTTTTTTTTCTTAAGGCTAATTCAATAACAGAACTATAATAGTTACCAAATATAATGTATAATATTAATTTAATATATAATTTAAATTAAACAAAATAATTAATATTAGTCTATAATTTAATAATAGTATTCGACCCGTAATGACCTTAGTAGCCGATGGTTTTGTAATATTGCAATATTCTATGTGACTTGGGGATTCTCTTTCAAGATGCGTTCAAGTGACATTCTTTTTATGGAGTAAAATTAAAATTAGCGTCAAGGTAAAATTTATAATTTTCCTTTTATATTATAAACAGGATGCAAATCCCTTTGGAAGTAGTAGGATATTTTTTTAAATCAAAAAATAGAAGAATCTAAATTTGATTTATCAATTTTTTTTTTCCGCTTTCACAAAGCCTTTTTGTTCAAGATATACTTTAAAATCATAGTTATTTACATATATTAAAGTTGTTTACATAGTGGGACATATTTACCGCCTAGGATTAAACGAATAATTAAACACTCACCTGTAAATTGCCTTACTTTCTGTTTGATTTGTTTGTTTCTCTATACATTGAGAAAATTTATAATAAGATGAATTTCCAGGAATTTTTTTTTGGTTTCGGTCTACAATATTGCGATTTATTTATTAATATTAATATTACTTACATAAATGTAATGCAATATTATTGAACCATCGGCTACCAAGGCCATTATAGGTTTTTATACTATTATTAAATTATATACTAATATTATTTATTTTGTTTATATTATATACTATATATTTACATTATATTTGGTCATAAGGGGGGTATGTAAAGAAACAAACTCAGGGATCGAACCCACACTCCTTCGGTTAATACGCCACACGCCTACCCAATAGGATACCGAAGCCCCTATTGCGATTTAACGATTCGAAAACTTTGAATATGGTTTGTAAGTCATCACAAATAATTTTAATTTAGTGATATAGTTTAAAATTTGGGTAATAAATAACGGAAATATTAAAATCGAATTAAAAATTTTAAAGGTGTACACTTTTTTTTTGACGCTCATAGTATATACATATACCTACATTAGATTCCTAAATATTATTTAAATTTTAGAATTAAAATCTTAGTATTTAAAAATATAATTTTAGAAAGTCATAATAAATTTTTGTTTTTTATTGCTAGCTCATCTTCACTTAATTGTTCGATGCTTTAAAAAGTATGTACTTATAGAATTTATTTTGAATAAAAAAAAAGAAAAAAAGGAGTATGACGAAGAATAACATAATAAATCATGCTGAAGGAAACAGTAACACTAATAATACCAACCACTGTACCGATTCAGTATCCAGTCAACAATTTTGTGTAAGATGGAATAGTCATTTAGGTAGCCTAGGTGCAGCATTTCCACAACTTTTGGCTGGTCAAAGATTTGTAGATGTAACATTAGCATGTGAAGGTCATCAACTTCATTGTCATAGACTTGTTTTAGCTGCTTGTTCATCATATTTTGAAAGTTTATTAGGTGAAAATCCATGTAAACATCCAATTATTATATTACCGCGTGATATAAAATTATGGGAAATACAAGCTTTAGTTGATTTTATGTATAAAGGTGAAGTAAATGTTTCACAAGCTGGCTTGTCAGATTTATTAAAATGTGCCGAAATATTACAAATTCGTGGTTTAAGTGGGACTGATAGTTCAGTTAATTTAAATCAAGTTGGTAAAGAATCTGATTTCCATATAAATAGTCCAAAATTGCCACAACAGCAACAGGAACAAAAACACAATAATAATGAAATGAATGATGATAAATTATTTAATCAAATATCTGGAAATTCAATACAATCATCATCATTATCAGCAATATCTAATAAAAATTCTACAATATCACAACTTTTACAAATACCAAAAAATAAATTAGTTTTGTCATCATTACCTTCTATTGTTCCATCATCATCATCTATAGAATGTATTGGACAAAATATTAATTTATCAGGACAATTATTATCAAATAAAACGAATACATCGTCAGTTCAATCTTTAAATCAAACTAATTTAAACAAAAACTATTTAAATATGAAGGATGATTTGATTTTAAATCATCAGCAAGATGAAAAACAACAAATATTACCAAACCAAATAGAACAAAGTGAAAAATTTAATAATCAATTGAGAAAAATACTATCAGAAAATTCTACTCTATTTGGTCAAAAAAATAGTAAAACAATAATAACAAATGCAAATAATAATTTTAATAATAACAATAATAATAGTAATAATAATTGCTGGACAAATAGTAAAGGAAATGATTATAACAATACTAATAATAATGATAGTAATATAAATAATAGCAGTATAGATATTCATTTAGTTAATAGTTTAAAAAGGCCTTCAAGTAAAAGTAATGACAGTATTAATAATAATAAAGAAACCATTAATCCATATAGCACAGAAACTCAAAATAGTGAAAATAATAATGATAGTAATATTATTAATAATAATAACAATTATAAAGAAGAAACTAATAATATAATAAATAATAACAATAATGATAAAGATAAAGATGAAAATAAAAATATAACAAATAGCAAAAATGATAAAGAAGAAAGCAATAATATAACAAATGCTAACTATGATAAAGATAATTATAACAGCAATAGTAAAATTGATAATATATCTAATGAAAATGATAGTAATAATATTAATGACGATAATAGAAATAATAAAAATGATAATAATATTAATAATGATAACAATTATAATATTAATAATAATAATAATGAAAAAGATGATAATAACAATAATAGTAATAAAAATGATGATTATAATAATAATAAAAATGATGACGATGATAATAATAATAATGATAATAATAACAGTAAAAATAATAATAATGATAATCCAATGGAAATTAATTTTTTAACAGATAATTTCGAAAATTTTAAACATAATTATAACAATGATGACCATAATAATGATCTCCATGAAGAAGAAAAACGTTCCTTAGAAAACAGCTTTAATTTAGCAGTTGCTGCTGTTATTGCAGCAGCATCAACATCAAATTTAAATAAAATAAACAAAACTATCAATAATAATAATATATTAAATGTATCATGTACGAATAACATTGAAGAAGATTTAATAGATAAAAATAATGATTACATTAATAAAATTAATCATAATCATAAAAATAATAATAATACACAATCATTAATACTAAAAACTGAGCCCATGGATACCACCAGTATTTTAGAAGATGAAACTGATGATAATAGTTTATGTTATAATAAAATAGATGGTATGTATTTAGTATGTTTTTAATAGTATGCATATTTAAAAAAATAAAAAAAAAATATATACGAGTATATCTAAGATAAAAAAATACTGACCTTTCTACATTGAATTCCCTCAAATATCTATTACAAAAAAATACCGCTTTTTCCACACCGATTTAGGTTTAATTATAGTAAAAAGGTCGTAAACAAAAAGTTCAAGCTAAACAAACAATTAAAAAATTCTTCTTATTTAATTTTGTTATAATTCTCTGACTTATTGTACTTACTATTACTTCCCACAAATTATTATTGTATCAAGGCGAACAATAATAAAAGGTCTCAACGAAAAAAAGCCGTATAGGGGTTAATTTTTCATAAAAATTACACGTATTAGTCTTATGGAAAAAAAATAAGAGTCCAATTGGTATCATCAGTAAACCTACTCCTAATATATTAAAATAATAAATAGATATCACAAAACTTATAAAAACTATATAGTTTTTAATTTTTTTTTTTTGTTTTTTTTAAATATTCTTTATAAATTCCAGCTATTTAATTTTTTTTTATCAATTTTTTTAATATAATTTACAAATTTCCAAAGTTTCAAATTAAATCATCGCATATTCTTCCAGTTTTTTTTTTTTTAATAATGCCCCATCAAATGCAGCATTTGAGACTTATTTAAAGAGAAACACAATTCTGGAAAATGTAATCTACATATGAAACTATCCAACCGTCGGTTGCTAATCTGATCTTGATACTGTAAATGTTTTCAAATGATTTTTTTTCGGAAATTGAAAAATTAGAGCAGATATCGTGTTAGTAAAAATCAAAGAAAAATTTCAAAGAACTGTCATTTTCTGAGCTTTTCGCTTATTATTTTTTTTTTTTAATGTTTCACACTAACCCAAACAAATATTTCAAGTGTACATATGCCTTTTATTTATTATTCGATGTTATTATATTATTCTTTTAAACGTAATGAACAAATTATTGAAAAGAATTTTATAGATAAATACTAAATAGTTATTAAATAAATATTAAAGTCAAACATTTTTACAGGGGATGATTCAGATTTTTTAGATTCAACAATAAGATCATCAGATGATGGTAAGATGATTTTTATTAAATATTTTTCATTTTTTCTTTTTAAAAAATCTACATGAATGTAATTTTACTTAAAAAAAAAAAATTTCAATTTTATTGAAATTATAAATATGGTTTTGTAAATATTCCAATTTCAAGTAATTAATTATTAACAAAAAATTTCTGTATTAAAATTTTTAAACTATATTGGTTGAATTAGAACTTATTTTAAGAAATTGTAAGAATATATTATGATACTTTAATAAGTGAGTTATATTGTTTTAAGGCGCCAGTTATAGCTTTCATTGAAATGCATACGGAAAAAACATTTCATTGAAAACTTACATTTTTTTCCCGTATACGCAATTATAGCAATCAGAAAAAACTGTCAGTAAAATTATCTGTCAAATGGCAAATGACAATACTGAACAATACTGAAGCTAAAATAAAAGTAATTTAAATTGTTGTCAACGTTATTTCGATGTTTGGAAAATAAAGTTTTATTATTTTAATTTATTTATTCATTATTGATAGAAAATGGTACTAATAAAATATGAAAAAAGATTATTTTATTTTATAAACAAAATAATAAAAAAACAAAAAATTCAAATGTAAACTGATTGAAATACAAAATCATAATGAAATACGTCAAAAATTGCATTAGAATTTTTTTCAATGACAAACTGAAATGAGAAAAATGAAACATATTATGTCATTAGAACAATTTTGTTTCATTATGCAAAATTAATGATCAGTTGTTCAGGAAAATAATTACCAATCTGGAAAATCATAAAATTGATTTTTTTTTAAATATTTAACTTAAAATTTAAAAATTCGTAACTGAATTTTTGGCACCTTAGATTTCAAATTTTTTTTATGATCATCATTTTTGAACATTATATTTAATACTCAAACATAACATGGTTTGAAGTTTCAGTTTTTTAAAATAATATAAAATGATGGTATTAAAATAGGGATACTATGGTCGAAAAAGGTTCTCGATTAAAAATAATTCCAAATAAATTCAAATATGTTAATTTTATTTATAAAAAACAAATAACATTTTTAAAATTATAATTTTAAATGAGATATTTTCAAGATAAAAAAAAATATGATTTGTTTTTCTTAGGCCTGAAAGCTAAAAATATCTATTGTACCCATTATCTTTTAAATGAAGTGTAATTGCTCTTAAAGTTTTCCGAGTTATGACGAAGTTTTAAAATGTAAATTGTCTTTTAATATAAAAAATAAATAAATATATACATGTATATTAGTCAGAGGAATGGCTCAGTGCTTAAAATGTTGAACTTTCTGTTAAAAGGTCTTACAACTTTATAAAATTAATTAAATAATATAAAGCTGGACCCCCTTATGTCTAAGGAAAAAGGTCTATATAATATATTGACTACTATTTGATATTAAAAATAAAATAAAATAAAATAAATAAATTAATAAATAAAATCACATATTTATTGGTTTTTTTTTTTGCAGTTTTCATAAAAAAAGCAAAATCTAAATTAAGAAATTAATTAGTAATAAAATTAATTAAAAAAAAAAAAACATCTAAAGTATATCAAACACAAAAAAAAAGGTTTTTCTTTTCGTTTTTCTATTCTTTCTTTTTCAGAAGTTAATCAACTTCACTATGATACGATTGATAATGTTGTAGAAAATACCAATAATATATTTAAAACACAAAAGAAAAATATTATTAATTCTTTATTTCAAAATTTTAAACAAGATTTAAGTAAAAAAATTGATGAAGAACAATTTTGTCATGAAATAATTGATAACAGTAATAATAGTCATAAAAATTCCAATAAATTTAAAACAATGTCAATTTTATGTAATAAAAATATTAATAATAATATTGATAAAATTAAATTTAATATCGAATCATTAAATTCTGATAATGAATTTTTTATTAATAAATCATTAAATGATAATTATTGTAATATTAATAAAATAAACAACATAAAAAATAATAATATTTCATTTTTAACAAATGATAATACTAATCATCTACATGAAAATATTCTTAAAAATGTTACATTTATAAATGAAAATAATTTATTAAAATATAATAATAATAATGATAATGAAATTAATTATCATTATAATTCTAATTCTAATATTAATAATATTGATGATAATAGTAATAATTTTAAGTATGATTATTTTATTAGGGACGATAAACAAAATATTAATAATTATAATAATAATATTAATAATAATAATATTAATAATAATAATAATAATTATATCGAAGAAAATCTTAATAAATTTTTTCAAATTCCAAATTCATTAAAATATAACACTAATTCAATGTCAATTCATGTTAAACCATTATTTTTTAACCATAAATCTTTTGATAACATAAAAAAAAGAAACATTAACAATTATAACATTGATAATACCAATACAAATAATAATAATTATAATATTAATAAATCACGAAATTTTTTTTATAATTTTAAAAATACAAATAATTATTGTAATAATAATAATAAGAGTAAATCAAAAAAATTATCATTAAATTCAGTAAAAGAAATAAAATCATTATTAATAGATAATAATATTATTAATGATAATAAAAATAATAAATTTATTATAGAATCAAAATTATTACGACCATTATCATCATTGTTATCATCATGTTATAAAATAGATAATGATGATTCAATAAATTTAAATAAAAATAATAATAATTTCAATAATAGCATTTCAATTAATTCAAATAATTCACAAAAATTAATTGATATTTATGATAATGTAAATGAACATGAAAATGAAAATGATAATATTAATAAAAATAATATTGAAAATAATTCAAATGATATTAAAATTAATAAAAAAGAACATTATCATTTATTTAAAAATGTAACTAAAATTGTACCAAAAATTTACAAAGCTATTAGAAGAACTATACCATCTACAACAACTGAAATAACAACAACAATAACAGCAACAACAGCAGCAGCAGCAACAACAACAACAACAGAAACAACAAATACTACAACAAAGACTAACATTTTTTCAAAAATGGAAACTCTTAAACAAGATGACAATGATGATATTAACGATTTATTAAATATTGATGATCAATTTTTTAAAAAAAGAGAAAATTATCAATTTATTAATAATAATTATGAAAATAATAATGATATATTATCTAAAAAATCAAATAAAAAAAAAAATATATATTCTTCAATTGTTTATGATAACGATTGCAATTCATCATCATCTGATTATAAAAACACAATTAAAAAGTATAATAATATAATGTTAAATCGAAATGCTGTTATATTACGAAATCCGCGAAATAATCAACCGCGTTGTTATAATACTGATGCTTTATATTCAGCATTAATGGATGTTAAATCTGGTGAAAGTATTTATAGGTATGGTTGAATAATAAAAAAAAAAAATAAATAAATAAAATTTTTAAATTTTTTTTTTTTTTAACTAAAGGGTGTTCAAATTTGAGGTATCTTTTTAAATTTTAAATAAAAGACATAAATTGTGTTAAATTTTTATTTATTTTTTTTATTAGAATTAAAGTAAATTGGTTTCGGTTAATGATGAAAAAGAATGTCGTTCAAGTGACCTCCTCTGCTAGTTCGGCAAACTGTCAATCTTTTACCAAAATTTTCAATAACGTTTTTGCACAATGATGGTTCAATTAGTGATATTTGTTTGATGATGTTGGACAGTTTGTGGATTACCCGCACAAATTTTACTCTTCAAGAAACCCCATAAGAAGAAGCCCAATGGTGTGTGATCACATTGTCTTGGTGGTCAATTCACATCTGTTCTTTGAGAAATTATTCGATTATTAAACTTCTCTTTCAAAAGATTAATTGATTCCGTTGCAGTGTGGTATATTGCACCGTCTTGTTGGAACCACATATTTTGCAGATCAATATCTTCCAATTAACTCTACAAAAAATTTCTAATCATCTCTCGATATCGAGCTTCATTCACAGTAATAGCATTGCCATTTTCAGTTTAAAAAAAAATATGGACCAATTACGCCACCTAACGAAAATCCATACCATACAGTAACTTTTTTTGGTTTCGTTGGTTTTTCAAATAATATTCTAGGATTTTCTTCAGTCCAATTGCGACAGTTTTATTTGTTGACATAGCAGCCAATTTCAAAATGAGCTTCGTCGGTGAAAAAATTCTCATTTCCTTTTTGTTTTTCTATAGCCCAATTTCGAGCTAGTAGACGAGGTCACTTGAACGGCATTCTTTTTCACCATTAACCGGAACCAATGCACTTTAATTCTAATAAAAAATAAATAAAGATTTCACACAATTTATGTCTTTTATTTAAAATTTAAAAGACATTTCGAATTTGAACATCCTTTATATGTTATATTTATTGGAAAATAATTTTCCTACAAATTTTTTTTTATCAACATTTCATATGTTCGCGCTGTTATCGCACTGAAATATAATTTATTTTATTTAGTTTGTATTCTCCTTTATTAGTTTATTTTTTAAATATGTATAATATTTAACAATAATAAAGGAGGTAGAATAGAATTACAACTCATATAGTTCAATTTATTTATTTTTTCCTTAGCTTTTTGCATTGACATTGGCGTGATTTTTGAAGAATGGACGATTAAAATGATGTCCATCACCATACTATTTGCTTACTATTGTGCACCATTGTTAACTTAAAAACCTAGTAGCTAATTTGATATAATGTTTATATTTATTCTAAGCTACGTATTCGTATTTGTGCTCTTATATTTTGTGCCTAGATTAAATGGCTAAAATATATATGCAGTTGTTAGAAATTTCTAATCTGATCTTCATAATATCTTTATTTGGTCCTCTTATGCAAAGATTATCTAGAATTCTTTATAAAGGAATGTATAAAAATGATATTTTTATAATATTTTATGTGTTGAATTTATACTTGAATTTTAAATTAAGGCCACCATTTTAGACTAGTATATTTCTTATATGACTTTTTGGAATGTATTGGCTATGTTATAGCTGATCAGTCAAAATTTGAATTGAATTTTGATAGAAATCTATTTCGTATTCTCATTTTATTGTCATTTTAATTATTTGTATTGTCATTACTTTAAATATTTTGCCTGAGAATAAATTAGCTTTGTCATTTTCTAACGATCGTTAAATGAAATTTGTCATTTAACTGGATACGTTACAAGGATGTCAAATGACACTCTTTTTACGTCCACACTTAACTTTTAAATTGTGCAATTTACACAATACACATTCCAATTTCAAGTTGTATGACAATACACATAGTGTGAAGCAGCCTTCATATGTAAATGTTGCAAATTTTTTTTAGGCAATTAAACTTCAATTAATTTTTCTTTTATTTTTCAGACAATTTAATTGTTAAACTTAACATTTAGTATATATATTCAAAACGATCTAAAACATTTATTTCTTGATTTCCTTTGAAAAAATTTCCTCTTTTGATCTGTTCTAATAAAGGAAATATATGATTGTCTGTAATTCGACAAACTTTTATAATTTTTTAAAGTTTTATTACACATCAAAATGCAAATAATTCAAAAACGGATGATTATTTTTACACTTACATCGTGTAGTCTTGTACAATATAACTAACTACAGCCGCGTAATAAACGCTAACTGTAACTAATGATTCTATAAATTGAAACTTAATTTAATATGAATAATAGACTTGAATGAAATGAATAATGAATGTCGCATGAAGAAAAAAAATTGTCTACTAAATACATATAAATTATATTATATAAATTTTTAATTGAAATTAAGTTATACATTATTTATTTTTCGTATTTTTTTCAACTACACAAAAAAAAAACAACAGAGCATCTCAAATTCATAATGTGCCAAGAAAAACTCTTAGAAATTGGATGAAAAGATGGCAAATCAAATCAGCATATCCTATGCCAAGTCAACTTAAACAAGCAGCTGAAAAACGAAAATTAAAAACAAACGCATCGAAATAACATTTCAGTACTGATTATTAAAAAAAAAAAACAAGCATAAAATATTCATTGTAAACTTTGATGGTAATATTTAATTAGTATTTACCATAGATATAATAAAATTAAATTGGCAGTTTCCCTTTCTCTCTAATGTGTCCATATTTAACCATTTTCAGCCAAAAATTAACATATCTTTTAGTCTAATGCAAAGTCAGCTGTTTTGTTTTTGTACAGTTTATGCGTTAAAACATATAAAACAGTTTCTTTCTTCTAAAATTAAATATATCTGACAGTACTCAAAGTAGTACCAGAAGCAACAATAAAAATAATGATACAAAAAAAAAATATAAAAATAAAAGTGTAGGTCAGAATAATAAATCAAATAATAGAAAAATAATAGGTAAGAGGAAATAATTTACAAAAATAATTATTCATGATTGAAAATAAATATTTCAACATTTTCACAAGAAAATTGCCGAACGAAATAAATGCAACAAAATATCAAATATTGTACGTCGCGAACGTTTATTGCCACCGAATTATAAGGCCAAATGACGAAGTATATTTAATATAATATTTAAAACAGAAGATAAAAAGACCGGATTAGAGAATTTTCGAAAAAGTATTCAATTTTATTGTGATATAAATATAGAAATTTACGCTTTATTAATTTTGAAATAACAAATTTTTGATTTAAATTAAATATTAATTGAATATTATTGAAAATTAAATATTTTTGATTTCTGTAAAAAAACAAAATATAGTCAAAAAAAAGCGCGAAAGTTTCTTTTTTAGGGAATATTTGCGAGAGAAATTAAATAATGCAGACACAGGTGTTACTTAAAAAGTGGCTTAAATATTTTTGTTATATTGCCAATGACATACAATGATTGTATTAAACAATATCAGACTGAACCATAGATGTATTTAGTAGAGTATAGATGGATAATTTTTCTCTGTCTCTCATACATTAGAATTAAACTATTTTAAGCCAAAACTGAACATATGTTTTAGCCTAGGTAAAATCATTTTTATTTCATACAATTTAAAGAACTAACAATTAAAGTATGTAGAATAGATTCCTTTTAAAATTTACATATTCAATAAGTATAAATTTTTTTTTTTTTAATTTTTGTATATTTAGAAATAGTAAACATATATGTATTTATAATTTTTATATGATTTTTTATATGGTATACCTAATTATTAATACTATCTAAAAATCTATGATTTTGGTTTTTATAAAAAGAAATTTCTTTTTTCCACATCAATTTTGCGAAATTATATAATTTTTGCTTGCATTCTTTTTCGAAATGATCAGTGCAAATCCGATAACCTTCTTGAAAAACTTGTAATTGTCTATTTAAAGTTTTAATATTGTGAATCCACTTATTTAAAGTTTATTTTTTGGAAATAAGGGAAAAGACGCATTTTTAAATTTTCTGTATGTATTTAAACACCTTACGCAACAATAATAATAACTTCTAAACAAAGTTTTTATTAATTAATAATCACTATACATAACATAGATTAAACTTTAACATAAATTAGTTTTCTTTAATCATTTAAGCACCACTTACTTTATTTGTTTTTTTTTTATTTGAAGTCAAAAATAGCGTAAAATTTCTGTTATAGTGACAATATTTCCGGGAGGAACTAAACTATGTAAAATCAGCTGTTTTCTTAAAAGTGGCTGAAATTTTTTTTTCAAAGTTTCCTATCTATAAATCTAATACATTTATGAACTTAATTATAATTAACTTACTTTTAATACTGTATATGTCTGTATTATGTAGATATATTATCCCTAGATAGGCAATAAAGAAAATAATTTCAGTCAATTCTTAGAAACAGCTGAGTGAATCGTGCGTATGTATTGCTTTAGTTTTTTCAGAAATGGTTTCCTCAAAATTGAAATCATTTCATTTTGATTCATCAAAATTGAAATCATTTCATTTCATCAACTTTTTTAAGAATTTTATCACTTATTTTGTTATTTAACAAATAACTAGTTAAAATGTTTAATAAATTTTTATTTAAAACTTAAATAAAATTTTAAAAACAAAATATTTGAATTAAAACCTCTTAAATGGAACTATGGTTATGAGAAATTGTTTTATATTATTTATAAAAATAAACAGCTGGGTGAATGAAATGTGTATTATAAAATGCATATGTATTTTTTTTGACTGAATACCTTAAAAAAATATAGGAAAACACTATAGAAGAAAAGGGAGGACTACATCTTTCTTTCAATCTTATTGTAAATATCTATGGTATGTACTTGTGTAACATATTTGTTTTGTGCAGGGGCCGGATTCCGCAACGGTGCAAATGAGAACATTTGACAGTTCTTGTGCAAACTTTCAGTTTGGACTGATTTTCAATTCCGCAAGAGTGCGACTGAAAAAATTTGACATTTAGTTTGCACGGTGCAATCTTTTTTCACGAAGTTCACCAAGTATCGGTGCAAATGCAAACGAGAAATAGACAATATATTTATAAAAAAAAAAATGAAAAATATGTAGTTATACAGTTTATTATTATAACACTAAAATGTTTTGTGCATATTTTATATATTTTTTCATTTTATATTGAAATGATAGTCAGCGCTGTTTATAATTTATTCAGCATTTCAGTTTTCTTTCACGCTTGCGGAATTGAAAAAATGGTGAAAATGCAAACTGTTGGTGAGAATGAAAAAAGTTTGCACCGTTGCGGAATACGGCCCCAGATATATTTTTATATAATGTCTAAATTAAGTAACCAACGTAAATACATTTGCCAATTAATTTGTCAATTCAAAAAATATGCCAAAGAATAAAACAATTTACTATATACATATATAATAATTTATAATTTGTAATGTTATATAAAAATCTTATACATATTAAATTTTATTATATTTTTTATTTTCAATTTTGATTGTTGTATATAGTGTTTGATTTCATACATATTTAAATATAATTATTAAAATTTAAAAAGTTAGAACTTTTATGAAATTAAAATTTCTCATTACACATATATATTTGATTTTTTGATTGAAAAATTAAAATTTGTTAACAGATAATTTTTATAATAAAGTCAGGCACTCCAATTCCATTTTACTTATTAATTTTATTTATACAAAAATGATTTACTTTATATTACTTTTATAAAGCCATTTATGGCTAAAACTTACCTTTATGTAGTAAATTTTGTATTTAAGTATAATATATATGTATGTACTTTAAAAACCTATCCATTAAGCTACCTATACTAAATTATTTTTTTAAATAAAATTATTAAATATACACATTAATAAAAAAAAAAATTAATGATATTATAATCGATAACCATTTTTTAGCCTTCCTTCAACCATCAAATATTAACATTTTACTTCATTTTAATGAATTTTTAACAATTAATACATACATTTACAGATTTATTCAATCTATAAAGTAAAGAACTTTATTTAAACGTTAAAAGGATGTTATTTATTTTTTATTTTGCATTTCTCTGCCACATAAATGTGAACAGGAAATTACACAGCCTTTCATTTTCAGGCGTGGCTGTAAATGTCGTATGAGGGAATAACTCTTACGATATGTGCGGGATTCGAACCCACACCCCCTCGGTGTTTACAGTGTATTTTATACGCACTTACCCACTAGGCCGCCTGATGTTATTAAAATCTTAAATTGAATAATTAATATAATATCCAATTAAAATATCGTTAAATTAATTGAGAATCAAAATTTACGCCGGGAAAAAGTTATCATTTACTTTCCTATCTAATAAATAAGGAAGAAATTCTGTTTGTTTGTTTGTTTGTGCCCTTTTCACGTAAAAACCACCAGTACGATTGCAACCAAATTTTACAGGACCGTTCCTACGACCCAGGAAAGTGTTATAGGCTATATCGCGTTTCGGTTCATTAACCCATTGCGGCCCGAGAGCCATTTAAAGCCGTCTTGTTTTTTCGTTGTCCTGCCTAAACGGTTTGATCGATTGAGTTGAAAATTTGGACAAATATTTTTCTTATCATTGGACGGGTACCGAAGAAATTTGGATTCAATATGTTACCCGGATTCGGCCCGGCGGGCTTCCAAAAAAATTTTTGTTTCCGATTTATGTCCAATTTTGTATGGTGGTTTTATGGTCTGAAAAAAAGCCTGTGACAAATTTTTATGAAGATCCGGTAACCCGTTTGGGCACGAGAGCCGAACGAAGTTCATTAAATGTTTCTGTTGTCCTGCTTAAACGGTTTGACCAATTGAGTTGAAAATTTACAATAGTGTAGCTCTTTACCACAGGAGCTCACTGAGGTGATTTGGTTACGATCCATCAACCCGTTTCGGCACCAGAGGTCAGTGAAGTTTTGTAATTTACTTAGTTGTCGCACTTAAACTGTTTGACCAATTGAGTTAAAAATTTATCAAAGTGTAGCTCTTTACAACAGGAGCTTACTGAGTCGATTTGGTTACGATCCATTAACCCTTTTCGGCACCAGGACTCAATGATATGTTTCAATTTCTTTGCTGTCGCGCTTAAACGGTTTTGCCAATTGATTTGAATATTTACAAAAGTGTAGCTCTTTACCACAGGAGCTCACTGAGGTGATTTGGTTACGATCCATTAACCCGTTTCGGCACCAGGGCTCAATAAAAATTTTTAATTTCTTTGTTGTCGCACTGAAACGGCTTTACCAATTGAGTTGAAAATTTACAAAAGTGTAGGTCTTTATAACAAAAGCTTTCTGAGTTTATTTGGTTACGATACATTAACCCATCAGGCTTCAGGCCATGAAATTCTCATTTTTTATTATTGTAATTAAACGATTTGACCAATTGAAAATTTGTACAAGTATTGCACTTTGGCATAGAAACTAATTCTATAAATTTTGTATGATACATTAACACATTTCGACACGATAGACTGTCAAAAAAAATTTTGTTTCTAATTTCTGTCTAATTTGGCAGAATGAATTTATGGTTCTAAATTAGGCCTGTGACAAAATATTTGTTAACGTTTGTTAACCCATTTCCGCACGAGCACTTATTAATAATATTTTGCCTAATTTTGTGTATTGTTATTATTATTAAAAAGATATTTCCAACATTCTTTACTTTTATCTATACTGTTTCTAATATTCCATAAAAACTTTTCAATGCAAATTTCTAATATAGAACAGTAATTAAAGTAACATTATCTAAGAATACTGATAATACAGTATCTTAAGAATACTGTGTTTAAGTCTTAACAACATAACATTTTCGGCCGTTGTTTAAAAACAGAAACAATCTCCTACATTAGACAATCATCATGTCATCATTCAGAAATGCATTACTTACATGTGGTCTTTACATGTGGTCTACCTATATAAGATGCATGTTTATAACATGTTTCCCATAAAATATTGAAATATGTGCATATAGTATGTATAATATCCGTATATTTAAAAATACTATAAACTTTATCAATTAAATTAGAAAACATATTCACATTTCTGTACATCATTTAATCAAAAATGAGTACATACATATTTAAAGAACAGAAAACCTTACATTCTTATCTATATACAATTTTTACACATATTTTTAGCCAATCAATTAGGAAACATAATTAGAAAAACTAAAGATAAAAAAATTCTGGTTGATTTATAAAGGTAAAAAACAATCATGTATTTTTTATATTGAAAATATGTTAAACAGAACCTGAAATGTACGCATTTAAAAAGAAGTTTTTTCAAAATTTGAAGAGCTGTCGGTGCTGTAGGATCTCCAACGGTGAGGGTACATAAAAAAGTTGTTCTACAACATTACTCTTTTAAGAGACCTATGCATAGTTAATATTTCATTGCTCTTTATTAAACAGTATATAAGTTTTAACAGACGGAGGGACAGAGCGAACTTAATAAAAAATTTTCAAAATGTGGTTAAAAGGATAATTCTCCAAAACATGAAGTGACATTACTTACAAAAAAAAATTTATTACATTATGGTCATAATTGAAACGCGATTTTATGTCTCGGTATTAAAGAATATATTGTGGAAATTCACTTCGCCGTAATTGTGTACTCAATAGATTATTGATTCCTTTAAAAAATTTTTGTAGAAGAATTGTCTCTAATTCTTGGCTCTGTTTATTCAATTTAACTAAATCTAATAAAAAATAGAATATAAACTACCAGCATCTGTAAATGCATAGTAATAAGTTAACTATATTAATTAAATTATATTAACGCAGAAACAAAACGCAGAATTTCATAAAGCCAATAAAATACTCCGGGCAACGCCGGGTACTCTGCTAGTATGTAATATCATTGATTTTTTTTATATGTTTATGTATTGTATTAATGTAATAAATATGAAATCAATTTTGAAAGTAACCCCGATAATCCAAAAGTATGTTAAAAGTAATTCTTTACTGAATTGAAGTAATCTTTTTTTGTTCTGAAATGTATATGAAAGAAAATAGGAAAGGTGTGAAAAAAATCTGCACTTGGCATTAATTAATACATTGAAAGTTTTTTAAGTACCATAGGAATACATAAGTATTTTTCAGTACCTTTTTAATATTGAATGGAAGTACTTCTTTTTTGAAGGGCTTTTTTAGTACCTTTTCAACTGAGTGGGGAAGTACTTCTTAGGGCTGATTCAGAACTTTTTCAGAACTTGGTATTCGTACCAAATAAAAAAAATACATTAAATAAATTATTAATGTTATTATTTTATTTATTAATGTTATTATTTTATTTATTAATATTTATATAAATAAGTAATTCATAGCATTTCAGCGATAAAATATGATTAAAATAAATTCAATTTATATTTGAAGTTATAACATTAAGATTTATATAAAAATCTTATGAAAATAATTAAACAATTTACAATTGTATACTAAAATTTCATCACTTTAATCTATACCATATAAATTCTGTACTTACCTATAGGAACCTAAATATTCAGTTGCAAAAAGAGAACGATATAGTGAAAAAATATATTGTTGTTTCATTATTTTCACATATGGTCAGGCTAGATTCTGTTCTTATTTCATGCTGAATATTTAGTTATTAAAAGAAGGTGATATAATGGAAAAATACCATATTTTTGACGTAATTTCAGGTTTGATTCTGTACTTATTTTAGCTTAAATATTAAGTTATAAAAAAGGCGATATATTCTATATTCTTGTTTTACTAGTTTAAGGTAACTTCAGTATTGATTCAGTACTTATTTCAGCTTGAATAATTAGCATTTAAAATTACCTATACGAAGACAATTTTATTTACTCATATAAAATGTGTAAAAATTCTTTTGTATGGTTTAGTAACTGCTGAATCAGGGTTAAAAAAAATCAATTAAATAAAAAAACAAGGACACATACAATATAATATTGTGTTTTATACATGAAGAAGCAAAATTTATTAATAAAAAAAAAAAATTTTTACCTTAAAAAAAATTTTTTTTTTTGTTTTGTTTTATTTACTTTTTTCAATTTTTATAATTCAATTGTTATATGACATAACAAAAAAGTTAAAATGTAATCATAACAGAATAAAAAAATTCGAAGAAAATTTAAAATAAACCGTCAATAAAGCACAAAAAAAATGTATGAAATTTGAATATAAATCAGCATCGCTTCATGTAGACATGATACATATATATAATACATCCATATACATAAGTGTATACGCTATACATAATTAGAAAGTACTTAAAGCTTTAAACTTTATTTAAAAATTAAAAAAAGAAAATATTTCTAGCTTTCAGACAAAAAAAAAATGCCTTGGTATAGTTCAAAATTAAAAAAAAAACTACGAGTATAATGGCTTTTTTTCAATAAGTTTCAGTGTGATCTTTGTACATATGTACATATTGTATGATCATAAATTTCATAACCATTCTTTTTTTAGTATATAATTTTTGTAGAGATTCCGAGTCTTTAAAAAGTTCTGACGAGTAACTTAAAAAAAAAATCATGTAAACTCAATCCAAGATATTTTACTAATCATATACATACATACATATTTATATAACCATACATTATTCCTTTTTATACCCTACACCTAAAGTATAGCGTATATTAACTTTGGTATGGAGTTTGTACCCACCAAAAGGAAGCGAGTAGATATGGACATGTATATATATTTTGAATCAGGATCACCTCTTGAGTCGATTTAACCATGTCCGTCCGTCCGTTCGCACAATAACTCAAAAACTAGTAAAGCTATCTTGATGAAATTTATATAGTAGGTTACTAATTATGAAAGGAAGGCTAAATTCGAATCTGGACAAAATCGGTCCATGGGTTCGGATTATGGAAGTTACCGAATGTTTCCGCAGCAAACGAGATTATGGTACTTTTCTAAAACGTCGACAATTTGACGCTCTTGGGTTGATGATAATTGTAGTTGATTTAGCGTCATTGATTTTAGCAATTATTCGCATTTGTCATTGATGTTTTAGAAATTTCAAATGATTGATGCTTAATTAATAATTTCAACTGGGCATTGCTCCATATCTGATTCTCAGTACTAAAATTTAAAAAAAAATTACTTTTACATGTTCACTAAATAATATAAAAACGATATTTTTATCTTAATTCTATTTCAGCGATTTTAACTAAGGGCGTTAAAAATTAACAAACACGAATGGTGTGAAAATATTTGACATTTCAGTAGCAGTAAAATAATTGCTTGATTGCGTTATTTTTTGCAAATATTGCCGATCAAAATAGTTTTAAAATTTTTGACGACGATGTTAAAAATGTTTATGAAATTTGTTTTGATCGACGTCGTGTTTTTGACGTTTTAGAAAAGTACCTATCTCCAAAACCAACAAAGATATAACCTTTAATGATGTTCCTTCCCGTTTGATTTATGTTTCTGAAATTTAAGAGGTTTTGGTCCATGCGTTTGGATTTTGGAAGCTTCCGAACAAGCCCCAGAGCAAACGAGATTATCTCCAAAATCAACAAAGATAGAATCTTTGAATTTGATACAGTGGTGTTCTTTCGTTTTTTATTTTTGTTTCTGAAATTTGGGAGGATTTGGTTCATGGGTTCGGATTTTGGAAACTTCCGGACGAGCACAAGAGCAAACGAGCATATCTCCAAAACCAACAAATGTAGAACCTTTAAATTTAGTACAATGGTGTTCTGGCAGGTTTCTTTATGTCCCTGAGATGGATTTGATAAATTCGAGTGGCAATTCGGGTACGTGACACGCCTCCCAAGGACTAACAAGCATATCTTCGAAATTAATAAAGATAGAAACTTTAATTTTTTTACAAGGGTGTCAAGCATATCCCAAGAGGATGCCTCTTTAACGTTCCTGAAATTCGAGTTGAATAAGACAGAAAAGGGAAGAAGTTCAAGCAGCTGCCAAAAAACTTATGGATTTTTAATTTAATTCGAATTATTCAGATGTAGGGTATTAATAAGTCGGTTGCATCGACTTACTGTTACATTTACTTGTTTTAAATACAATTTGATGTCTTATATAGAATGTTCGGCTTGGGAAGGTAAAATATAATAGAAATCTACCTAAGTAAAACAATTTCTTGGCAGAGTACGTCTCCCACTATTTTTTTTTTTTTTGTTTTTTTTAAGTACGTATTAACCATTTTTTCTAGACAAAATAAAACGGAACAACATGTAAAATGTATACAGTAAAAGAGATATACTAAAATTCAATATTAATTTGGGTGGCTTTTAATTTTTATACATATACTCGTATTATTTACAACAAACATTTTAATTTCGGTTATCCCTATACTTAATACATATTTGTACTTAATCATAAACAAATTCATTTGGATGGCCTTTAATTCATTTTGTACTTTTTCATTTTTATACTTTTGTTCTATAAAATAGACAATGGATGTAAAACAAAGAAATATAAATTGTACCTACTTTTTTAGATTAATAAAAAAAAAATAGTGCAAATTGCAACTACTTATTATAATAATACACTTAGTTTGGTTAATAACTATGTTATTATAATGATAAAAGAAATGAAACGAAATATTATTATAAATTTCTTATCACAATGCTATTTATACTATAAATAAAGAGTAAATAGTTTTTTTTTTTGTTTTTTTTTTTTCAATATATTCATGTAGATTACAAATAAAAAAAATTACAGTATTTATAACAGATTTCTCCTTAAGTACATATTCAACATATTTTTAATGCTACAAATAATTTATTTTTTGTATTAAAAAAATATATAATTTAAAACATCTTCGGGCGAAATCTGTTACGAACAAATAACATTGTTTTAAATTATTTTTAATATTTAATTTTAAAACTTTTTTATTAATTTTCAAAAATATAATCAAAAAAAAGTATATGATTATGATAAAAATGAGTTAAGGATAAGTATGAAAAATTTACCCGTTGGTAAAAAAGTAAGACGTTCTGAAGCCATCCTTCGTCAAGCAGCTGAATGTGTATCAAAAGGACAAACATTTCAAACTGTTAGCGATATGTTTAATATACCAATCTCAACAATCAGGTAAAATTAATTTTTTTATTTTTGTTTTAAAAGAAATTAACATAAAAATCATTCATTTAATTTTTCATATTTTAAATTCCAAATTGTAATTAAAAACGAATGTTAATAATATTATACCAGATTATACTTAATTTAATAAGAGCGCTTTTATTGTTTAATTTTAAGCGAAGTGATCGAAACATATAAATGGTGGAAAATTGGAATAAAGCAAATACTATATACAACAATATAAGACATACTAAGCCGAAGTAATTTTTTTTGTATTTAAAATAAAATATATAAAAAGCTTTTTTGCTTAGCGACATCTACTAATAGTTCTAAAGAGGTTGAGTTTTAGTACAAATTAAAATATGATAGCTAAACCATATTTTTCATTCATAAAATTTGCTTATTAGTTTCACTCTGTCCGTCCGTTCGTCTGGGTGTTAACAAAACTTCAACATCGTTTGAAACAAAACAATGAAATTTTAACTACGGTTAGGTATCGCCAAAACACTAATTTTGTGGAACAACTTTTTTCTGTAGCTCCACCCGTTTCAGAGATACAGGCCTACAAAGTTCGAAAGACCTCTATCTTTAGATTGTTATAACACAGGTTCTGTAAGGTATATTTTCAATCTGGAAACGTCCAACGATAGCTTGTTTTATAAACTTTATAAATATATATATAAAAAATATGTGGGTTTGCGATGCGGTATTTTAATATACCGTTATGTGAAACTCAATTTTTACAAAAATTTGGACTCCTATCTTTCAAACGGTTTAACTTAGAAGCTTGAAATTTTGAGAGAAGTTAGATCTTTGGAAATAAATATGAGTTATGTCAGGAAATATTTTTGTGTTGCCCCTCATTTAGAAGCTGTAAGGGGTCAAAAACTGAAAATTCCCTATTTTTAAACACCTGTAACTTGGGCACTTGTCTAATTTTTTTTGAAGTAATATACAAAAATTAAAGCTCCAACATTATATTTTTGGTTTGTGTTAATAATTTTTCTTAATAATATATGGTTACCTTATAATTGACGAAAGTGTGATTTGATTTTTCTCAATTTTTTCTTATTGTTTTCATTATTATTCATAATTTGTATTAATAAAATTCGTAATTTTTATTATTATAAATTTATTTTTCAATATATCTACTCTTTACTTCTAGATTTGTTATGGAATATTTTTTAATTTTGGAAATGTGCAATAATATCTCTTTTATTTTGATATGTGTTCTTTAGAACATAAACCAAAAATAAATATTAACTTTTTCTTTTTGGTTTTCAGATAACATTTAAGACTGACCTTATAAAACCTGTAAACTCATTAATTTCTGATTTTTTCTTTTTTCTATGTAGTTGTTATAGTAGAAAAAAGGACTACAAATTATTTATAGCGTTTGGTATATTAGTACCTTGGTATAACTACATATATGCATAAGGCAGCCATTTATTCTATTTATACGCATACTAAAAAGCAAAAAAAGAAAAAGTAAAACAAAATATGAACGGTATCTTTACTATTTTGTCTAAAACTAAAAACAAATTTTATGAAAGAAAAATATGGGCTTTTTTTATGGTTTTAGCTATCATTTCAATTTTTATTAAAATTTAACTTCTTTAGAACTATTATTAGATGTCGCTACGCGAAAAAGATTTTTTCATAATTTTTTTTTTATACAAAAAATTTAATTGAGCTTTGTATGTTTAAATCTGTAGTCATTTATATGAATGTTTTTTAGGATATGTATTTGGTGCTCTTTTTATTTTTGTTCAATTTATTAAATAAAAAATAAATTTAAATTTAATTAAAAGTCATTTATTTGTATATTTATTCGTTTGTAACCAACACTATTAATTAATTTCAGTATTAACTATTTTTTTATGTATTTAATTGTAGATTTTTTATGGCTCGTAAAGGTATTTTGCCACGAAGAAAACGAGGACGTTCTGCTGGTTGTTCTTTAATTGGAAGTTTTAATAATAATTTAACAAATGAATTATTAAGTCTTGCTGTAAGTTGTGGTAGTGGTGGTATTACAAATACCTCAATTGAGGATTTTCAAAAATTAAATACATCACCTGTTACTACAACATCATTGGTAACGGAAGTTGTTGCCTCACCATCACTGTCATCATCAATTATGCCATCTACAGCGATGCACAAAATATCATCTAAATCAATAATAACAACATCTGTTGGGACATTATTATCAACATCGATATCATCATCTTCATCGTCATCATCTTTAGGCATAGAAAATATCAAAGATAATATTAATATTGAAGGTACAAATAACATTTTTAATTATAATGAAAGTAAAAATAATTTAAAACCAGAAAATAGTCAAACAGAAATACCTTTCAATTTTATTAATTATAAATTACCTGATATTAAACCAAAATTACTTTAGTCTATATATTAATAATTTTTATTTGTTATTTGTGTTATAAATAGACATATATTTTATATATGTACATACCTATATATCTATCTTCTAAATCCAATAATTATAAGATGCATAATTTTTTGTTTGAAATGAGAAAAAACCCCTTTGTACAAAGTTTTAAGTTAGTACGAAAACATATTGAAATTTCTTGAAGATCGTCATGTAGAAATTATACTATGTATTTTTTTTTATTTCATAATTAATTACTTATTGAATTTTATTCTTGTTTTTATCAAGATCTTCCACTTTTTATTTCTTTGGTCAATTTTTTCTTTTTTATTTTTTAATCATAACCTGTTAGCTTTAAATTTAAATAATTATACGATTATACATACCACTGTAATTTTGTATTTTTAAATGTTTTAGATATAGTTTAATAAAAAAAAAAAAACGATTTTCATGTACAAGTATTTTTAAGAGATGATCTTAGGTAATGTTAATGTAAAAAAAACCAAAATAATCTTAAATATTATTAGAAAGATAAAAATAAATAGTACAGAAATATATTTAATATGTAATTTCATAATAATCATAATAATTATATATACAAACTAACGAAAGATAATAACACATAATAAAGCCAAACATTTTAAAATAACATAAAATTAATTTTTTTTAAAGATATAAGTTCCAGTGTTTAGTGTCCACGATACAGAGTCTATGAGTCGATACAATTCAGATTCTAAGATCGCGGTCATATGTACGAGTTCAGCAATTTTTTATATCAGTGGTTTCACTTTTAAATAACGTTAGTTAGTGAGTTCAAAAGTAACGCAGCACGAACGAAAAATCATAAATGTCTTAATCTACCTAAATGTTTAGGAACAATAATATTTTTACTTCTCTGTTAGATCTATCAATTGTGATTTTACTTGATAAATAAATTTTGTGAGATGTACTGTCTGATTAATTGTTTCCTTTTGCTTTGTTTTTTTTTTTTTTTTAGTTTCCCTGCCACAAAAATTTCTGGTGTGGCTGTAAATGACGCAAGGATGGATTATTTTTACAACGTGTGCGAAGTTCGAAGCACCATTCCCTCGGTGTTTAAAACGTACACACAAGACCACCGGGGCCCCTTCATCAATTGCCTGTTGTATAAAATGTTTTCTTGTTAATAAATCATAAACCATCGCACTCTTGTTTCTAGCCACAATATTGTTTATTGTTTTTGATTTTTCAGATCTCCAATTGTTCTTTTCATAAACGATATATTAAATGAAGATTTGGTCGTACGATGATTTACTTATAGTAGATTACTGACTAATTTATTCCAGAATTCATGATTACAAAAATTTTCTTAATATGCTAAAAAATTCTAGAATGTAAAGACAAATAAAATATAAAATTAATTTTAGAATTAGGAACAAAATATTGTTTCAAGTTAGTTGCATAGATCCAGGATTTCATAAATTTAAATTTTATTTTATTTTATGATTTTTTTTATAAGTATGTATTTATTTTTAATAATTCAATTCTTTTATTCTTAAAATTATTTTTATTTATTATTAAAATTTTATTATTAAATTGTTTTTATTATTTATTTATTTATTAAAACTACAATGTATAAATTATTTAAAAAAAAAATTAAATTATCTTCTCATCTTTTGAGAATAACTCTTTTTGAAATTTATTTTTTCATAGTCCGGAATTAGGGAAATTTGTGTTAAATTAATATTAAGAACCTTTTACATTTTCCCCTCAAATTACCTGAAAAAAAAAAAAACCAAATAGTTAAGAAAAAATAAAACTCTTGTTTTTAATTTTTTTTTTATTGTTTTTAAGTAAAATATATTTAACTTTTTTTTTCTATTTTTGCTTTTTATATAATATTGGCTAGACAAACAAATTTTTTTTTAATAATTAATTTAATGATCAATATCTTACATTTTGTTTTCTATTTATTTTTCTTTTTTAATTATAATTAGTTATTGTTTTTTTTTTTTTTTTGTAAATAGTGTTTTGCTTTTTTTTGTTTTGTTTAATTATAAAGTTTCAATTTATTTTAATTTTTTTCTTTACGTAATATAAGTGAAATATATTTCATCCTACAAAATTATTATTGATCTCAATTAAAAAATAAAAACAATTTTTTTTTTATGTAGGTATACAACTATATAATAGTGTTTATTTTCTTTGTTTTTAAAACAAAGCTGCTTTTTGATTATTTTTTAGTTATGTTTATACTTTATCATTAAATATTGTAATATCGATATAAAATACATGTACATGTAAATGTTATTCTTATTATAGATTTATTAAAAATTATATAAAATAATCATAATAATAATAATAGTAAAAACAAAAACATACATACATATTATGTAGATACATATATGTTTACATGTTTTAAACATTACAAGCAATTGCAATTATAATTTTCATTTGCAATTTTTCTTTTACTTCTAAGTTTAATTAGTTAAAAATGCAGAATGTAAATTTTTGCTTAGATATACTTTGAAAAAGAACCACTGGACTATAAAACAATTCTATTAGTTCATAATATTAAATGTCACGGGATTAATATTATTTGCTAATGCTAAGTTTTTCTTTTTTTTCATCAGAGCAGAGTCTGAGCTGTCAAGAGCAAAAAAAATGTGATTATCCAGATTATTAATTTTGTGTTTCTTTTTTAACTCACAACGCGATCTGTAAGCTTTTAAAAATTTTTCAGATTTCACAGATTTGTCAAAAATAAAACGCAAATTAAGAATAATAATAAAAAAAGTCATTAAAAAAAATCTCGTGATAAACATTTTTTTTAGTTTTAATGAAATTTTACATAAATTAACTTTGTTTTATTTTATTTCTTAAATAAATTTTTTTGACAACTATATTATTAAATTTAAAATAAAAATAATGACGTTAGAAAATAATTTGGATAAAAATCCACAATTTGTGCTCTGAGCATTTCTTTTTTAATTCAGAGCGGTCAGAGTTTAGATAAAAAAAAGTTTGTTCTGAGCGCTCGACATCTACTCTAAGTCATTGGATCTGATGAGAAAAAGAAAAACGCCCTAAAAAGAACGCTAAAGATTAAATACAAAAAAAAAACGAAACGAATTAACTCAAAATTTATTTTATTGTCCAATTATAAGAAAAAATAAAAGCATAAGAATACATAAATCCATCAACAATTTTTTGATTTTATTTAAATTTTTCAATCATTTCGATCGACGAGATTTAAGGTAAAACACTACAAATTAACGGTAAATTTTTAAATTATATTATTTTTTTGGTCAATGCATTTTAAAAATGTGATAATTTTTTAATGTTAAATTTATTAGTTCAAATCTAGACGAAATATTTTTTTTTAAAAAGTCTTTAGACTACAAACAAAATAATTATTCAACAATGGTAAATTTATATACATAATGTATGTATAAGTATATTATATTATTATGTATATGAATATAAAGTACTTTTGTAGCATATTTTAACAAAAAATTTTTCAAATTAAAAATAATAGTAAAACCGTTATAAATTGCGATAATTAAAAACAGATTTCTTTTTTAGATTATTATATCTGAGCCGAAAATCCAGTTGTGAGTAACTGCACATTACTTTCTTTATTATTTTAAACTTCTAACTTTAGTAAGATTTTAATTTTACCAGTTAAATGACTAAAGAACTAAAGAGTTCATATGTTTATTGTATTATACATAAAAACAATTTTAACAAAAAATCAAAAATAAAATTAACGAAAATTAGAAAATTCATATATGATTCATAAATTTCTGAACTTATTATCTCAATAAATCAGAAATGAGTCACAAGAATTTAAGAAACATATATAGTATGTAATTAATTTAAAAAAATAAAATTTCACTATTCAAAAATTTAAAACAACACATGTATGTACTTTGGCTAGAACAATAGCTTTTAGACCATTTTGTTTCGCTCTTATAAATTATTTTAATTAATAATTTTTTAAATCCCCCAATATATTATTTATGTCGATGTCAATAATCTTTAAACGATATAATTTAATGTAAATATATAAACATAACTTCTACAAATATATTAATATATAAAAAAAAAATATATACATATATATATATATATATAATTACAATTGAATCCTACAAAAAATCAAATGAATTAAAATTTTTTGTTTTTGTAATTTTAATATTTAAATTAAGTCAAATGTTATTTATTTATTTTATGTTAATATGTTATTCACTTTTCCTTACTCTTTAAAAAAATTTTATTTTGTATTTTATTTACAGCTATTATTTTTTTTTTAAGATATTTTTTTTATTTTTTTGTTCCTTAGGAGGAAATTCCTTCTATGAACAAAATATTTTTTTTTGAATTCAATATGAAATTTTATTAAAAGAAAAAAAAATTTCAAAATTTTCTTTAGAACATTAAACTCAATATTGAATGTTATTGATTGTTTGCGTATGGTGTATGAAGTTTTGTTAAGCAAAAAATTATTTTGATTTATTTTGACACGCCATTTAAACGCCAAAAAAAAAAAAAAAATTTAACAAGAAAAACTAAATTACGTAAAATAAGAAAAACAAAATTAATTGCGGAGTTGTTTAATGCTATATATAGTGCTGCCACATTCCATTTCTTTGCATCAATGAAATTGTGGTGAAATTGATTATAGTGATACCACACCATAGCAATTTTAACATTTGTAGATTACCACTTTACTACTACTAATACTAATGAATTTTTTTTTTTTTTAATTTACTACTAAAATTTAAATAATCTACATGCCTATTTAATGAAAATTCAAAAAAAAAAATACTTTAATTGTAAATTGTATAAAATTTTAATACAAAAAAAAAAGCTTAAGTATCAAAAACACGGTTTGATTTTTTTATAAAATGTTTAAATGGTTTTTTTTTTCTTCCATCTTTTATGATGCTTTATGCGGTTAATATTATATATAAAAATTTTGATTAAAATTTTAAAAAATATTTGAAATATTATATTAAAAACCTTTTTTGGATTTTTTTTTTCGGGTAAAAAATGGTTAGATAAGATTGAAATATTGTTAAAAAGTTTTACTTTATAATTGAAGTTAAAATAGTGGAAGTAAAAAAAGATTTTCTTGCTGCATTCGATGTTTGCACAGAGCATTGTGTGTATTCACACAGGTTTTCAGAATTAAATTAAAAATTTTTTTAAACTTTAGTTTTAAAGGAATTAATAACAATTTAAAAAATAATAATATAACAAAAATAATTTAAAAAATATTTTGCTTTAACTAAATTAATTAAAACGATTAATCAATACTTTATTATCAATATAAATTATAAAATTAAGTTTACAATTAGGAATATACTAAATTTTTTTTTGTTGAAACTAATTTAAAACTGTCACTTATTCGTTCTCTAAATTTATTCTAGAATAAACAGTAAGAAGATAATCTTGATTTTTAGTTTCCACAAATTAATAGTTTTGATTTCTATAGTTTTTACAAAAGGTAATTGAAATAAAATAACTCTAGAATAGTAACAAAATAAAAAAAATAGACCTGTACACTAGGGAAATATATTTCACTAGATTTTAACTAAAATTTCCAGAATGCAATTTCAGTTGATTTCTAGCAGAAAACAAATATTACAACACAAGTTAATTTTTAAGAATTTTGATTCGAAAATTGAGAATTATTTTTAAAAAATGTTGTATAGAATTTTGAGAAGCATTTTAATATTTTTTAATTTTTGATTTCGACTTTGATTTTGACAAAATAATTTTGTATTTTATTTGGCAAGATCTTATCAATGCTAAATAATATTTAAAAATATATGATTCACTGAGAGCTTTTTAGTGTATATAAACTTTACTTTGAACTTCAAAAATTTATTGACGGATGAGGTGGAAAGCAGCCTTCATTAGATTAATTCTAACATATAAATAAATATGTTAAGGTTCCCTACACTAAACGAAAAAAGTAAAACCTAAAAACTATAACTAATTTCGTATTTTTAAAGGCCAAGATTAAACCAGGAACACTTCTATCCAAATCAGGTAACCGGAAAACACATAAATTCAGAAAGCCCAAACGTTGCCTAGAAAATCATGTCAGACACACTAAATAGCCGGATAATATCTAAGAATAAAGAAAAACAAGTAATGAAAAAACCAAAGATTTAAAAAAAAAAAGCACATTTCCAAAATTAAAAAATATTTCATAAGTTTTGGCTAAAGAGTATATGTGCATAGGCATATTCAAAAATAAATTTATAATACAAAAATGGGTAGAAAAATTTGTTAGAAAAAATTGGGGAAAATGAGTCCCAAAAAAAGTCCCAGTACTTAATGTTGGGAGTCTTAATTTTTGTATAATACTTCAAAAAAAAAATAAACTGCAAAAGAATAAAACGCAAAAATAAACCGAAACTGTCCTATATTATGTAACTAATAAAGTACATGGCATGTGAAGCTAAAAACAAAAAAAAAATAGGTTTAAGAGAAATAGAGATTATGTTAAAACAGATATAAGCAAATGCTCATACTACACATCAGAAAGGAAAAGGGGTCATCATTTGTTTGGCATATTAGATATTACCAATAAATTTGGAAAACTAAGAAACAATACATATATCATGCTTTGGGTTGCAATTTTCATAAAAATAATACTGTTAATTTTAGTTTACAAAAAATGTTTTTAATATTTAATCTATAAAATTGTTAGAGCCAACATTCGAACGTGAAAAGTATCCTCTGTCTTTTTTAATTTCAAACGAAATGAATATAGCTTTCATACAATATTATGATAATGGTTAATTTTTTTAATGTTAGTTTATAGACAATAAAAAGATTTTATCGATATTTTATCTGTGTTTTAAGATTTGAACCGAATGCGATACATAAAAAATTGACACGACTTAAATTTTTTTATTATAATCAATATACAGTAAAATTTAATTACTATATACCACTAATTAGTATAAAAAATACTTTTGCATCGTCTTCAATTTGTCATACTTTAAATTATTTTTTCATTTAATTTCAAAAATTAAATATTTATGTTTACCATTAGGTATTTCGAACGCAATTAACACATTTCCATATAATAAGCAAATTATATATTTACATATAGTTAATGCTTCTGAATTATTTATAAATCTTCAAAATTATAATACATATACATATATATATATTTATAAAGAAAGCTACACACATTTATATAGGAAGCTATGTATATATATAGTCTATATATAAAGATATATATATATTTTGATTATAGATGTGTATATATATGTATATATATATATACATAGCTTTCTATATATATATATATATATATATATATATATCTATATATATTTATATAGAAATTTTAATTTATTATGTGTATATATATACATTTCAATTTAATATAAATTTATATTGCATATGTTATATATTTATGCCTGAAGCGACTAAAAATTTTGATACAGAATCTGTTGATAATTTTGATATTTAGGCTATAAAGGACAGAAACATTAGGCAGACTGATAGCATAAAAGTTCCGTTCAACTTTTCTGTTCAATTCAATTTACAATATAAAAAAGGGTGATACGAAAATCGTTCAACGAGATTTAATGTTTAATTTACATTTAAAATAAAAATATAAATGAGTGTATGCAAAAGTTATGTATATGGTTTTTAATACATTAAAGGTAAATACTGTTAAATACCCCAAAGTAATACTATAACCGTTGTTATAGTTTTACATTTTATATTTCTTGCTTAAAAAGCTTAAAATTTTATTTTTGTCTTTTAACTTTTAAATTAATTAATGTATCAATTATTTTTAACAGAAAAGAAATATTTGTTTAGATTGCATGTAGTACATGACTTTATGGCTTTCATTATCGATATTCTCTCATTTAATGAGCGATACTATGTGACTTTATGGCTTTCATTATCGATATTCTCTCATTTAATGAGCGATACTATGTAAAATTGAAAGCATTTTTATGACTATTGTTTTAGCATAAAACCGTGTACATCTTATATACGTTTAAACAGAAATTTAAAAATTAAATAATATGTAACCCAAAGTTATATATACGATTTTATGTACGTATACATTATGGAATATGATTTTGGTTAAGACCTAAAACAGATTAATGGAGTATCCATTATTATAATAATATATAATGGTATCCATTATTATAATAATATATACATTTTTTTTTTAAGCAATTTGAAGTTTTAATCGTTTCAGTCAATAAATTAAAAATGTACTTAAAAAGTAAATAATTTACACATATATATGTACATATTTATCCGTGCTTTTATTTAATTTTTTTTTTTAAGTTATTGTATATATATACTCGTATTATTAATGCGGGCGCCATCTTATTTTTTTTTTTAATGTAATTTTTTATGTTCTTTACATTTTTGTTTAATTTAAAATATAATTAAAAAGAAATAAAATATTTAAATTGGTATTATAACTGTCATTTAATTAAATTTTTTAATTTAAGCTTTTAAGTTCTTTTAAAATTTTCCTAAATATATAAAAACAAAAAAAAAAAAAAAAAAAAATTAACTGAATTTTATTTTAAATCTTAATTTTATTAACATTTCTATTAAATCATACTTATTATTATCATTTTGTTTAAGCTTTAATTCTTACAAAACTAAATTATTTGTATTTTTCATTAATTTTGGAATCATATTGTAAGAATGCCAATCTTATAACAAAAATTGAACTCATTTTTGTTTAATACCTGTAAATATATAAAAAAAAAAAAAAATATTGGTATATATATATAAATATTCTATTTATTAAGAGTCTTCAAATAGTAAAACAATTTTGTCATTTGTATTATCATTTTAAAGAACTTTTTTCAACAAAATGTTAAGTTAATTTTTTTTATTTTTATTGTAAATTGACATTTAGTTGACATTTAAAGTCTACTTAATTGGGTCGAAGCTAAAGAATTTTATTATTTTATAGACCGCTTATATATGAAGCAAAATGTGCCTACTTCGAAAATTTGTTAAAACTTGATAACGTTTTTTTGTTTCTTTAATTAAGTTAACACTTTTCTTATATATATATATATATATATACTAAATCCTAGTTAATATACTAAATATAAAAAAAAATGTTAAATATACCTGTAATAATTAGGCTTGAAAGGTCCAGCTTTATTTAATCCCATATACTTTGCTTGTTCGTCCGTTAATTCTGTTAAATGTGCATCAAATGTTGACAAATGTAAACTGGCCACATATTCGTCTAAACAAGTGTTATAAAGATAGGAATAAAATTTAAAAAAAAATAACAGTTTTAAAATTTATTTTTATATATAACTAAAAAAAAAATACTTACCCATTTTTTTCGGTAATAAGTAAACATCAGATTTATAACGTCCTGGTGGTGCATTGAATAGTTCAATTAATGCTAACGCTTGTGTAGCTGATGTTACTGATACAACAAAAGATGGTATACTTGAACATGATAAATTTACTAATCGTCCTTCAGCCAATAAAATTATACGTTTACCATCTGGCCATATGATATGATCTACTTGTGATCTAACTTTTTCCCATGTTAATTCTGGTGTGCGTAAACTATTCTAATAGTTAAAAATTTAACAAAAAATAAAAAAAAAGTAACATAATTTTAAAAATAAAAAGTTTAAAATTGATCGCGATCGATCGACCAACTTTTTGATTTAAGAATTACTTCTAAATTTTTGACATATTTTAAACACAATGAATCTTTTGCTTAAAAAACCTTTGATATAAATAAAAAAAAAAGTTGAAAGTTGGAAAAATCAGTACTTACAACATCAATTTCAGTATTAGAGTGGCCCATATTGCAAACAATACATCCATTTTTCATTTTATCCATATGGTCGCGATTCACAACGTTTTTATTACCAGTTGCTGTAACAACAATATCGACACTACGTACAACTTCATTTAATTTGACAACACGAAAACCATCCATACTTAAATAAAAATGTAAAAATAAAATACAAAATTAATTCAATAAATATTTTAACACAATATTTTACAAAAGTCAAACAAACCTAGCTTGTAATGCACAAATAGGATCTATTTCAGTTATATAAACAATACACCCAAGTCCTTTTAATGCCTGAGCACATCCTTTCCCAACTTCACCGTATCCACAAATAACCACTTGTTTTCCACCAAACATAACATCAGTTGATCGTTTTAAACTAAATTGAATTATTAATGGTTAAAATTCTAATTTAAATTAAAAAAACATTTATTTTAAATAATGTGTACATAATTTATACATAAACCCTTTATTAGCGAAAGTTTTCATACAAATATTGGCGCCGTGTAATAAAGCCCTGCGAAATGAGACCCCCGCGTGTTATTTCTCATAGTAATTGAGAAATAAAGCTCCCAGGGTGTTATTTCTCATTGAATGATGCCCCCAGGGTATTCAATGGAGGCTTTTTTCAATCAATGAGAAATAACACCACGGGGTCTTATTTAATTCCAATTATTATAAAAAATAACGCCTCGAAGTCTTATTTCTCATAGTAATTTGGAGTTGGATTGGCACTATGGAATTTTATTTTTTAATTTTTTTTTTAGGTAGATTGGATAACCAAACTGACTTAAAAAAAGAACTATATATTGCCATTTTCCAGAATATTATTTGATAGAATACCATATGTATATAAACCGGCTTAAAAAACGAAGTATATATTGCCCTTTTCCAGAATATTATTTGATAGAACACTATATGTATATTCTGGAAAAGGGCTATATACTTTTTTTTTTAATTCAGTTTGGTAATCTTTCTTAATGTTGTTTATTACTTTACTATAAAGTTATTATTTTTCAGGTTTTAGTATTACAAAATTGGATTTTATTACACATGTAATTAAGAAATAAAACCACAAAATATGAGAATTAACACCCCGGGGCTTTATTTCAAGTTCAATGAGAAATAAAACCGCGGGGCTTTATTTCGCAGGGCCTTATTTCATGCCTCCACAAATATTGTTATCAATATACTTCTTCTTAATCTTTAACCATTTATTTATTATTTGTTTATATTTGTTATTAGATAGATATTATGATAATATATTAGATTTAACGATATTTGAAGCAAATTGACGACTTGATTATAAGGGTTAATATATAACATAAATACATTTAACAATAAAGGAATTAAAATTTATTTTTTAAACTATATACTAACTATATATTTCTAGCTTATTGCTCAAATTTAGTATGAACAATAAACACAAAATCTACTACAACATGTGTTACAACAAAAAAAGAAAAACATAATATCTAAATATATAATTGCAAAATTAATAAAAATTTTCTTATTGAATTTTTTACCTATCAATTATTGATTCCTTGCAACTATATAAATTATCAAATTTTGTTTTAGTCACTGAATCATTTACATTCATAGCAGGTACTGTTAATTTACCAGATTTTGATAATTGATACAAACGATGAACACCAGTAACACTTTCTTCAACAATACCTTTTACCATTTTAAACATAGCTGGATATTTTTTTAACATTAAATGTGTTGCATCACCTCCATCATCTAATATCATGTTTGGTTGCCAATTTTCAGCATTAACACATTTATCTATGCACCACCAAAAATCTTCTTCAGTTTCACCACGCCAAGCAAATATTGGGTAACCAGCTTCAGCTAGAGCAGCAGCTACTTCATTCTATTTTTTTTTTTGTTTTGTATTGAAAAGAAAATTCAAGTAATATTTTCATAATGTATTTATGTATAGTTAATGAAAATAAGTATGAATAGCACCCGAACATTTCATTTACTTTGATTCGAAGGATTATATTCAAAACCACTAACATGACCCCCTATTATATCACTAGAATAGACCGGTTACATGTAAATGAAAAAATATAACCCTCCTCATAATATACATGTACCCTCACTTAAATATGACATGTTTATCCCACAAAGGGGTAAAAAAAACATAAAAACAAGCCACTACTGGTTTAGGATAAGTTTAGTTAGGTATAGTTTTAAGTCTAATTTTTACTAAAAATATGATAAAATGATGGTCGTTTTCACCTACTTACGTAACATGTATATGTACATACATTATATATATTTAACAAAAATTGAAGAAAAAAATTTATAATTATATTGTTTTAAAACTTTAAATTACTTCTATTTGAAGAAAATAGATTTCATTTTTAAAAAGGAAATAAAGCTATATGCTGAAAAAATTCCGAAATCAATTATGATTTTAATTCGCATGGCTTTAATTCATTCGCGACGCCATGAAATTAACAATAATACTTGGTTAACGTAATGGCATTTGTTTATGGACTATAAATATTGCATAATTTTAATGAAAAAAACTCCGTAAACATTTATACAATTATTGATGTAACTGTGTTAAAATTGCGTTTTTAGAATATATTTAATTCAAATTTTTGAAATGGTTTAGCTAAACAGTCTTAAAACAGTAAAATATTTAAACATTTTTTGTTTTATCGTTAATTAAAAAAAAAAACGGGGAAAAGATCTTTCCGGAAGTATATCCAATACATTTTCTAAAGTAACTATAAATTTCTTATTTAATTAAATATGAACATTGACTAAATAAAAAATAAAAAAAAAAAAAATTTTACAATTAATTTAGTGCTTAAAATCTTACCTGAGTTGAATATATATTGCACGCAGCCCATCGAATTGATGCTCCTAATTCAACAAGGGTTTCAATTAATACAGCTGTTTGAGCATTGATATGTGTACAACCAACTATTTTAGCATTTTTTAATGGTTTATCATCACTGGCACGTTTTCTTAAGGCCATTATTCCAGGCATTTCTTAATTTGTTTTATAATTGAAATAAAAATAAAATAATAAAAATAGTGAAAAAATTTAAAAATTCAATAGTTATATAAAAATATAATGATCAAAAATGCATCGAACATATTTACAAACTGCGCGATAAATATGATATTTGTAAAATTTTTCAAAGAAGGTTAATTCTAAAAACAACTTGTTTTAATATTTTATGCGGATTACGGATAACTAAACAATGGTTAAAGCAAATATTAAAAGTTAACGCGTGTAAATTTGTATTATTTTGATTGCAATAAAATGTAAATAAATAAAATTTTAACTGTTTAACACAATCTAAATTAATTTAGGTAATATTTCTTTTTTTTTACCTTGTTCAGCAATTTCAATTTCACGTCGTCCAAAAGCATGCTGATTTATATTACGTACACAAAAATCAGATGTTCCTTTAAAGTTTTTCTGAATTTTTTCTCGCGGTGAAATGTCATCATCTTCAGAACTGCTTCCAGTATACGAAGCTAAATAATGATAAAAGTATATTAAGATAATTCCCTTTTTTTTAAAAGATTTTAATTTTTTTTTTTAATTAAGATAAAATTTTCAAATAATTAAGAGAATATTTCAAAATTTACTTTAACAGCAAATTTTGTATGAGAGTTTATCACTTAACCTTTTTTTTCCAAAAAGATGTGCTAGAACTATTTTAACGAAGAAAAAACTTAAAAAGTAGTGTATAATCACATCTACATCTAAGACACCAGATAAAAAGTTTTATCGATCTTGATACGAAACAGAGCGAATGAAATATTTAAATCAATCGAAAAAGAAAAATTAAAAAATTACAGGATAATACAATTATTAATAATATAACAGATAAAAACGATCAAATGCTTAGACCCTCAAAATTAAGATTATCATCTAACATAACGACTTTAACAAATTAACAAAACACTACTTTTTAGCAAAGTGAAACTGCAAAGCGTTCAATTTTACACTTTTGTTGCAAATAATATAAGAGAGATTTTACATGGGTTTCTAAAAATAGAGTGCTTCCTGAGTAAGTGATTCCCAAGACTAAAACTAGAAAAAAATTGTATTAGAGAGGGGGGTCTACTATTAGCCGTTTTCGAGATATTGAAGTTTTTGTGTTATTTAGTTTTCTATTATTAATTGCTGAATAACACTTAACTCACATGCTTTGCAGAAGTTAACTTAGTTTTGTTTGAAAGCTTATTCTTCAAGATTTCATCAGCTGAAGGATTTATTGTCTTGGGGTAATTTTTTTTTTTATTTAGAAAAAAAATGCCTTATAAAGGTACCGTTATTATAGAAAATTTTGAATCCTTCAAAAGCTACCATATAATTTTGTCCTCAGTAACTTTTTCACGTTAGTTTTACCGTTTCCCAGATATACATAAAGCCAAAATTTAAGAATATTTTTGATATAAAATTAGTATTTTTAAAATTTTATTTAGTAAAAAGTAATTACCCCCAAAACAATAAATTCTTTAGCGGATGAAAGCTTAAGGAATAAGCTTTCAAATAAAACTAATAGGAAAAAGCCGGTTTAACAAAAGAGACGATTCATATTGGAACGAATCAAAGCAGTTTCTCTTTGAGAAAAAAAGCGTTAATAATATGTACAATTTTCAAACAAAATTATATTCATATATGTATGGCGTTATACGAAATGAATTTTTTTAGGTAAAAATTTTATTGCTCAAATCTAGCTTTTGTAAAAGGAAATAAATAGATAGACTAATATAGTATTTGCCATTAGCCTTTTTGTAAAATATACTTTTATTTGAAAAGTTTTTTAATTGAAGGGTTCTTTAGTAAAATACTTTTGTGATATGTCGGTCTCCTTTCATTATTATCTATTTAACAAATATATAGAAGTACCTATAGAGTAAGAAAAAGATTTTATTTTAAGAATTATGCCGATTAAATAGAAATATTCTATAAATAGAAATTTTCTGATTCTGACTTGATGTTTTTAGATATAATAACTAAAAAATTTATTAACAAAACAATATACATAAATAAAAAAATTGTTGTTATTAGATAGAAAATATTTAAAACATACCTGAGCTATAGGAGTCAGATGAAGAAGCTGATAATGATCGACTCCGATATCTTGAAGATTTTTTTAGTGCACCTGATTGTTTTGAGTCCTTTATTTTTTTTTTTTATTATATAAACATATTTGTTTTATAATAAATGAAAAATTTCATTTTCCATAAATGAAAAAAAAAAAAAATTGGTTAATAAATTATATATGTTTAACATTAACTTTTTATTGTTTTAAAAACATTTAAATATAATTTTTTAAATTTAGGTAAAACTAAAAATAATAAACAAGAAAAAATAAAATTTTTTTTATTACTTAATTTTTAATTCGTTAAAAAAAAGAAGAAAAAAAGATATTTGAAAAATTGTAACAGGCATTTAATTAAAAATAAAAAAAAAAAAACCAAATTACAACAAATAAATACATATTTAATAATATTAACCTACTTATATATATAATAAAACATTTTAAATACATATGTACATACATATAAGTTTATTAAATTATTTAAAATAACTTGGAAGAAAAAAACTAATAATTAATTATATATTTTAAATAAAACAGAAAAAAAAACATTTAAGTAATAATTAAATAAATAATCAATGTTAAAAAAAGCAACATGTAGCATTCCATATTTATGAATGAAGAATATTATAGGTACTCTGTGTATCGCTCGTAACAAAGTGCCCCCATGAAATTAATTTTCTTTTTAAATTAAAAATTTATAACTTCACAATGTAATATTCAAATACAAAAAGTAATTTTTTTGGTCGGAAAACCATACCTCCCTTAAGGTTATACTTTTTATATGTAATGTAACATTACGAAGAATACTGAAGAGTTCAAGTAATATTGTAGGACGAAACACTCCTAAAATTTTGATAAAATTGCTTACCAAAGCTTTTTTTAAAAAGATACAATGTTGATATGTTATCAAATCTCTTAATAAATTTAATATTTATTAAGAAAAAAAAGTATAACCTTAACGGAGATATGGTTTTCTAATCAAAAAAAATAATAACCTTAACAAAAAGTTAGTTTTAGATTATTATTGCATATATATATATTATAGCTAATTGTCCTCTTTCCATTTACCGCACACAAATAGTATAAACTTTTACACTTTCCACATACTAATTTAAACCGTTGTTGTAATATTTTAATACATTTTATATAGTAAACTATAATTATCTCGAAATACTTTAATAAAGTTTTGGTTGATTTGGCCTTAATCTTCATTACCATCTCCAAATCACTACTTATTATCTCATATTTTTAAACTTTTGTTTTTTAATAGCCTCCGCATAGTTTAAATATTTGAATATTTTGTACTTTTATTTTTGGTTTAAAAATATTTACAAATACAGCAAGAAAAGACTTTATTAAAATTTTAACAGAACCTATGTAAGAAGCTCTATGCTCCCCTAGAGAGGATGAAATATAGAAAGAAAAACTATATGTAATAAGTAAAATAGTCCAAGTTAGTAACGGTAATAGTGGGAATTATATTGCTGTCATATGATTTTTTAAAACTAACTCTCCCTCTAAAATACATTACGTAGTTATAAATTTTTAAATTGAATTTTATTTTTTTCATGGGAGTGCTTATTTTGAAATTCATAATGTATTATAATATATGTATTAAAGATTCCCCCGTCTGTGAAAGATCACAAAAAAAAAATAATATAAGAAAAATTCAAAAAAAAAAAAAAAAAAACGGAACAATTGAATAAAAACGGAAGTGGAATTTTATTCTTGTTGATTCTCAATTGAATAATGATTTCTTTCCTGTCGGCGATAATTATTGAACTCTATCTTTTTCATAAAAAAAAAAAAAAATTTATTTATATGTAAGTAGATATAATAATATGTATAATACCTTCAAATCTGAATTGATCTTTTTATAACATGTGATTCCATTTATTTATTAATTTTTTTTTTTATAATTATTTAAAACGAAATTGAATCTATTAAAAATTGAATAAAAAAATAAAACAGTTATCGCGAACATGTTATAGGTACATATATAAAAATTTTGTTAAATGATCCTGGAAAACATTATGCATCAAAATCGAAAAATTATATTACATAAATTAAAACTAAAAAAAAACATTGCAAACGAAAATTTTACGTTTTATGTGTGGTGGGGTGTGTTTTAATGCTTTTTGCAATAAAGTCTTTAAGGCTTTATTTCACATTCCAGTCAGATTAGGGATTATTTCCCCGAAAAGGTATTATTTTTCATTCGAATGTGAAACAAAATTTTATTAGTTTTTTTTCAAATTTGAGTAACAAACCTTTTTTGTTATTGAATAATAAATTCTAATTTTTTTTTTTTTTTTGTTACAGTTATGAAAATATTGTATATTATATACTTCATTTATTTATTTAGAAATATACTATTGGTACATCAATATTTATTTCATGAATAATATAATCCAGAATATCTATACATCAATAATCTGAATCCAGAATATCTATACATAATATAATATGTATATTCAAGATTTAACTTATAGTTGGATTATGAAAAAAGCGTGTAACCCTGATTTGTAACCAACACTCTAAGATCCTTGCTTATATATATTGTTATCAACTCTAAAATCCCTCCTAATTCAGAATCTCGTACATCATAAATACTCTAGAAAAAGGGAATACCCTGATTTTGTTACCCACTATAAAAATTTTTTAAATTCAGAATCTCGCATATATAATAATATATACGTATACCAAATCATATTTATAATCATATTGTTTTAGAAAATTTTTTTAATTGAGAAATAAAGGCCTTAAGGTCTTATTTCACATTCAAATGGGAAATAAAACTTTTTTAGAAATAATAAAGCTTTATTTCGCGCATTTCAATGTGAAATAAAGTCTAAATTCATTATAACACCCCACCTTAGTATGTACTCCTATATATATAAATAAAGTTTATATAGGGTGTTTTGAGATAAACTTGTCATAGAGGTAATACAAGTAACAAAGCTTATTGAGAAAATAAAAAAAAAAAAAGAGAAAAAATTTTATTAGAAAGTGTGGTCTATTTTCAATTTTTTGAAAGATATGTGATCTTTTTGTTTATATTTAACTTTCGAATCATTTCATTCTCAATGTCAAATTTATCTCGAAATACCTTGTATATTAAATTTATATTATAATTAATTTAAACAAAAAATAATTAATAAAAAAATAATTTTTTTTTAATAATGATATAATTTTTTAATGAATGCTCAGTACACACTTGAGCGATGCTCTGATCAAATTTTAATAAAAAATATTATTTTACCATCAAATAAATTATGGTTTTTTTTCTAATTAAATAATTTGTACAAAATTAGTTTGTAATAAACCTATAACAGTTTAAAAGCTTACTACAATCACAATAATGAATGTTGTAAAATAACCCAAGATTATAGTACCTTAATGACTAGTTTAAATATTGAACAATTGACAAATCCTTAACATTAATAAAGAATTAAATAGAGTTATAATAAATTAGGAAATGTTGTATTGCCTATTTTTAATTTCAAATTGTAATTGTAATACAAGATTTATAATACAAGGGGGTATGGTTGCATTGAATGACTGTATATTGAATGATATATTGTAAAATTAGCTTTAAATGGACTGGAAATAAACATTACTATTTTAGCAAACTAAGTATGGAAAATAGCTATGTATTAGCTACATACAATTAGTGTATCTAAGAGTCTTTATCTGCATTAACATTTTTTTTTTACAATTTGCAACGACACAAACTTTAATGTGTTGCTTCGACATACAGTACGATGTATCGTATCATGGATACCACACCTTAACTAAACTTTAAATTAAAATTTAAAAATGCATCAGTTACTCAAATGTAGACGTTTATAATCATTAATAAATAAAAGTTAAATCGTTAATAATTAGAAAATAAATTAAATATTAAAAATTATAAATATAAAAATTTTAATTACATTAAAAATATATATATAGGTATAAAAACAGCGAGATATTTAAAAGTATAGATTTTTTTTCTCAATAAAATCGCTTATTTCAAATAAATTTTTAAATTTTTGATTGTGTACAAAATAAAAATATGGAAAGTAAAATTGTTACAACTAAAATTATATAAATAAATAATATAATAATTGTAATTTTTTTTTCTTTGATTCATGCGGCTAATCATGTGTGAAATCTAAAAGGATATGCTTTATACATAAAAGTTTTTAAGAAATTGAGCTTATTTTCTTAAGATTGCAAATAATATACTACTGTCTGTCGTCTAATACAACATGATGATATCATATATAAATTAAATATACATATGGAAAAACTTTTTATTTTAGTATTAAATAACTTGGCCCAGTTTTAAAACTAATGCCATTCATTTAAAATTAAAGGCAAATGGTTCACAAAATTATCTTAAATACACAATTGAAAGATTGATAATACATAGTCTCATTTAGCTCTTATGAACATTTATTTAGAACATTGATTATAATTAATTTATAAATAAGCGATTTTTTATTTAAAAAATCATTTTTTTACTTTCAAATTTTTCCCTAGGAATATACCATTATATTATACTCGTATATATAAAAATATACATACATATTACATAATATTATATAAATATATCTTAATATAGCCTATCAACAATTATGTATAATAAATAGCTAAATAGCGTAATTGTCTACATTTTTTTTTTTTGTATTTACACTCTTTACCAATGAAATCATTTCAATATCAAATGATCCTGTGTTCCTATTTCGAAAATTACGAAAAGCGTTACCAGCTGTTGATATCATACAATCAAATTTCGGTAAATTCTTTAAAAGAAGTTTAAAATTGTTTTTTTTTTGTTTTCTTTTTTTGTTTATTTTATTTAAAAAAAAAAAATTTAAAATGGGCCCCACATCCGAAAGGAAAAGGGCCCTAAATTTAATTATAATATTACTATTATTAATTAATATATTATATTTATATATATACATATACATATACATCTAATTTAAAATAAAAAGAATTATATTCTGTTAGTTTTTTTTTTTTTTATTTTATTTATACTTTTATTCACAATATGGAGAACAAAAAAAATTTATTATGTAATTTAGGAAAAGTTTTGAATTTTGAACAAGTTGAATTGTAGGTTTTGATTACAACCAAACTATAATAGTTAATATATATACCTAGTAATGGAAGATAATTTACAACAGAATTTTTAATTGTTAGATTTTCAATTTTTTTTTATTTATATTCCTCACACATATTTCACATTAAAATAACCCATAACTTTACTTACCATCTTATTTCATTTTGATAAAATTAAAAATAAAATAATTAAAGGAAAAAGAAAAAAGTTAACAGAATAAAATAAAATTCATCATATAATTATCGTTAATAAGACGTTCACATTGCATAATGATAAGAGTTCCGACCTTTAATTAAGAGAATTCTGTTTGAAATCCTAGTAAAAATTAAAGTTTTCAGAGTGCAGACCTGATTTTCGACCAGATTCAGTTAATTGCAAATTGTAAATAAATAATAAAAAACAATTAATGTTAAAAATTAGGCTTTACTAAAAATATTTACCTACTTGTAAAAATTTGCCTAGTGGTGTAATATGGTCTAGTGGTTAAGCACGTGACTTATTAATTGAGAGAGTGCGGGTTCAAATTCTGCACCGGTAGCAAGTAATTGAAAACAAATCCCTCTTTCTACCCAAATATAGTGTGTAAATATATAATATATGATATAAAAAAAATAATATTAACATATAAATAATTAATAATATTATTTGTCCTATAATGGCCTTAGTAGCCGATGATTTTGTAATATTGCAATATCCTATGCGTTCAAATGTTAACAATCAATTTGAACGCATGTATAGTTCATAATAATTTTAATATAAATATTTATTTATTTATATACAGGTACCGTGGTACATAAATGTGCCAGGTAGCTATAACCCCTGTTTCCTGGTAGGAATGTAGGGTGTACGAGATATTATGTGATATACAGATAAATTAATATAATGAAATAGAATTTCATTAAATCTCATATAAAAATTCTGCATGTGATAAGGAGAAAAATTCTTTTATAATGGGGACTCGATGACCTAGTGGGTAAGAGAGTATAAAATACGCTGTAAACACCGAGGGAGTGTGGGTTCAAACCCCACACACGTCGTAAGAGTTATTCCCCCTTAATACATACTTCAATTTCGTATGATATATTATATAAGTAACGTAACTTATGCTGGATTGGATTCGCTGCTTCAGTATATTTGTTCCGAACTTATGTGGGCGCATGTTCTTTATATGGAAATTTGAATTCTTTCAATTTTCAAAAACGTTTACAACTTTTTTTTTCTTTCTGGAACAAAAGTTGATTTAACTTTAACTTTTTAGTTTAGAACTACATACTTTGTTTTTTTGCTGTCATTTTTAATTTTTTTGATATTTCTCACATTTAAACAAAAATTATTAGAAGACAAAAAGAGCAGAGTAATAATTTTTTCTCTCTAAATTTTATTTTGTTAGGAACAAAATGTTCTGAAGCCATAATGAATCGTTAGCGTTCGTTAATTCTCTTTTAGAAAAATAGTTCGGAACAAATGTACTGAAACAGTGAATCCAACATTAGCGGTTAGATTTCAATGTTCTCAACATGTTTCGTCAATATTTCATACCCTTTCGCGAACTTAATTTATTTATTCTAGGTTAGAATCGAATAAACTTTTCATGTTACTGTCAAAATCTCAAAAAATATTACTGTCAAATCTCAAATTTTTTAATTCATTAAATGAAATTGGGATTAATTATTGTATTTTGACGTGACATTTATTTTATTTTATTTTTATTTAATTATATGTTTATATTTTATACATGTACATATTAATTTAAGATAAGATTTGGGAATTTTTTATCTGTATCTGTCTTTATAGAATTGATCCAAATTTGATCAGTATACAATAAATTAATATATTGATCACACTTTATTATAAAATGAAAATCTGACTGAAATTAATTTAACTATACATATTATATTCAAATAAATAAACTTTCCAAATTAAAAATTTTTTAAAATCAACGTCAACCTTAGTCAACTAGTTCTTTGTAATAAATAATTGTATACTTTGACTTACAATTTTTATAAACTATTTCTAAACGCCTTAACTTTTTATTATAAGTTATTTCTGATCGGGACTATACAAAACTTAACAGATAAGTATATCAAATTTTTAAATTATCATATTTTTTCTGTCTAACCACCACTAACCACTGTTTTTCTGTCACGAAACTAAAATTATGTATCGCCAAAAATCTTCAAAACATTTAAGTTTAACAGCGGTCTTAAATGATTTGTTATTAAATTATTGCGCAATTCTGCATATTATAAAATCATTTAATTCGGTTCAATTTTATTTTCAATGTTTTTTTTCTTTTTTTTTTTTTAAATTATTCATATGTAGAAAATTTTAAAACATAAAATTTTAATTTTACATTTTTTTTTTTTTTGCATACATATTTGAATATTTCAATTATTCGCGTAACAGCGTTATTTTAAGCAGAATATAGATAAATTGTTGTTTATATTAACATTATCATAACTTCACTGTACTGTATAAAATTATTTTTTAAGCACTTAATGTATAAATTTGACGTTTTCTATATAATTTATACAAAGATACATTATTATTATCTTATAAATCTATTTATTTTAGATTAAAAAATGCATAGGTAATTTGAAAAAAAAAATATAAAAAAAAAAAAATGAGTGGACAAGATACTTTTACTTATATACATATTATATACATACGTATATAAGTCACAAAAGATTATTATAAATTAAATAACACAAATTAATATTTTTTTTTTTTTTAAATTAAAAACATATGTACCAAGTGTACTGTTTTAGTACAATTTTGATATCATATAATGACAGTTACTATATCATATGATAAAATTAAAAAAAAAAGAAAATGTTAAATTTATGTCAAGGTAACATATTTTATTTTAGTTCAAGATTAACAGAATTAAAAATTAAATTTTGAATTAAAAGTAATTTATTATACAGTACAAAAATAAGATATTATGTTAATTTTTTCAATTTTTTTTGGAATAGATATATATTTATTATAACAGAAACATAATAGTAGATTAATAGATAAAATAATTTGATAAGAGTATGCAAAATGTCCTTAAAAAAAAAAAAATTGTTAAGTTAAGACATAATATTAAAAATTATGTAATCTAATGCTTTCTTTTATTATACATATGTATATTAACTTTAAGAAATAAGATTTTTTCTTACAATAGTTTCAAAAGTTAAGAGTCTTTACTGCATCTGAAAAATGAAAATAAAATTCGGCAGTGTATTGAAAGCTTGCGTCCTAAAATCTGGTGTCTCAAAATCTTGTGCTTTTATAAATCTCGTTTTTTAAATTTCGTATCACAAAATTTCGCGTTTTCGCTACATTTTTAAAAAAAAAATACAAGAACTTTTTTGGGAGTCAGTCAGTTTGGGAGTCTTTTTATGAAAAATAAAAATAGTTTAAAAATAAATTGACGAAAAAAAAACATGTCCATTCTAGGTTAAAAAGAAATTGAAAACAAAAGAAAATTCGGCAATTTTTTTTTTAAAATTATATTTTACAGCTGGTTAAAACAGCTTTTATCAATTCAAAAAACAGCTTTTATCAATAACGAAATATGCATATGTAAAATGTATAATTAGGAAGGATTTTAAAGTTGATTACAAAATCAGGCGATTTTCTTTTTACATGCATATTTCAACAACTAGTACCTAGTAATTTAAAATAGTAGGAGCTGTCACCCCCCAAACCCCCCTGTATATCTTGTGCAAAATTTGTTTTATATTATTATGAGCATGAGTTTCAATAAATTTAAGAAACTCTATTTAAAAACTATTTTAAAATTTGTATAAAAGAATATATAAGAGATAATATAATAACCTAATAAATCATTTATAATAAGTACATAATATATACGTACATATTTAAATATATTCAAGTTTCAAAATTTCGGTTTCAATTATAGTTAGTAGATATTAAATTTTTACTTCCAATTAACTTCATTAATTTTTTTTATATCATAAATAAACAAAAAAAAAAAAATTATTAATCAACAGAAAATATTTTGTAGTTAGATTTTTAGTTGAGTTTAGTTTAGAAATAAAATTTAGAAAAAAAAAAAAAAGGCATTAAAAGTCAAATTAATAATAATTAATTTCTCCACATCGTGAATGATGATTATTCGTTTTTTTTTTTCATAATTATTTTTTAATCATAATTTTATATATATATATATATACATTTTTTTCTTTGCGAATCAAACTAATTAAATAAGTTTTCTATAATTCGTTAATAATTGACTTAAGAATAAATGTGATTCATTAAATTATTATAATACTTATATGTACAATATAATTATTTAGTAATATTACAACCGAAACAAAAAAAAAATAAACAATTGGAAATAACAAAACAAAATTAAACTATAATTATAACTGATCAATAAAAAAAAATTATATTTTATATATACACCCACTGGGTTGGAAGCTAAAACCTTACTAATTTTTTTCTAAAACAATAAGCCTATAAAAAAAAACCTGAGAAAAATTTTTTTATCTGAAATATAAAATTTTTATCTGAAACTTAGATCACCGCCAAATATTTATATTTTTGTTTTTGTTTTTCTCTTTATTTTTATTTTGTATGTATACTTTTAAACCAGGGCTTTAAATCCGCGCAAAATTAAAATAAAATCTCTTAATAAAATAATTTCAAGATTAGATTGAAATTCAATTCAAGTATAAAAACTATGTTATGTTATATATTATACATATTCAGTCAATGCTTCACCACCTATTCATTCTATACACGAAAGTATTTAAAAATTTAAAAAAGTATGAATTATACGTAACAAAAAACTATGTTATTATAAATATGATTAATAATAACTTAAATCGGTATGATTGAAGCCCTGCTTTTAACATTTAAAAAAAATAAATAAATAAATAAAAAAAAACAACCCTCAGAGTTATAACAAAATAAAAAAGAAAAAAAAAATAACAACAATTATATTTTTAAACTAATCATAAGTCTATTATTTTTATACAGTGTAATAGAAAAATTACAATGCCAGTAGATATAATTTTAAGATCGTTTAGACATAAAAAAAAAATATATAATTATCATTTTTTTTTTTTTTTTGCAATTTTACTTTTATGTATCGAAATAAGTAACAATAAAAATAGTAAATTTAAAAAAATATATATATGTGTATATATTATTCACATACTGTAATAACGGTTAATTCTGGCCCACTTTTCTTCTATCCAAAAACTTGGTTAGATGATAATTTAAAAAAAAAAAAATACATAATTCAAAAGAAATTTATTATTTTCATTAAATCACTTTTAGTTTACTTCACAGTTAGGAAAAGTGACCTTTAAACATATACTTATGTATATACAAAATAAAATAGTTGTTTCAGATATAGGCGATCGACCTCCCTTTATCTGATTATTATTATATATTATCAATTACAAATTTGCGTAATTTAGGAGAAAAATGCACTATTAAAATGAAGAAAGTCATAAATAATCATTTTGGTACACAACTCACGGTACATGGCTGTGACTTTATATAATAGAATAGAATTCTTTTTCAACTCTGGTTAAAATCATTTATTAATATCAGTGTGTTACATTAATTGATTTCTTTGCATAAACTACTATAGTTTCCATAAGGCAATATAAACTGTTATAATTGTTACGTTAATTAATAAGTCGTCATCCGATCTTTTCGATTGCATTTATGATACGAAAAATCAGAGCTACGAAAAATGTAGTAAAGTTAATAAATAGATAATTATTAAATATGTGCAGTTATAAGACAATGTTAGAGATATTTACCATAAAAAAAATCTTAAGCAAGAATATTAACATCTTACTTTTGTTTTATCAACACAACGCGAGTTTTTTTTTTTTTTTTTTTTAAACAATTTGCAATTATGTATTTAGATTGTTGGTTAATATAATTTATTAAAAATATACATAATGTATGTATATATAAAGAGTGCCTCACTTACGATAGATATGAGTGAATTCAGGTGAGAATATCAAAACAAATACAAAAATGTTAAGACAAGAGAAGGTCAATTTTGAAATGTTTTATGTATTAAATTGTATCTACAAATATTCTAATCTAATATATTGTGATATCTATAGATTATAATAAAACGTGGTAAAAAACTGTTTATCAAAAATAGGTTTATATAAAATTTATTAAAGTTTATTGAAAAATTCTCTATTTTTTTTTATAATTCATGATGCATGCGCGATTTATAAAGTATAAATTGAAATATTTCTTTTTTATTTTATCAGTTTAAATTTTTATTTTTAGTTTTTTTTTTTTTTTTTTTCTTAAAAATATTTAAACGTTTATTTATTACCTATATATAGCATTAATATGATCTTACATAATATGGTTAAAAAAACAGAATCTTCTTTACATACTGTAAAAAGTTGTTCAAATAAAAGAAATATGTACACAATACATATACTTATTTTATTTTAAAATGTATAAGATTTTTTTTTTGCGATTGTTATCTTAAAAATTATTCCTGAGATAGAAATTAAACTAAAAAAAATTATTTGGTCTTTTAATAAATAAAACAAAGAAAAAAGTTTTTATCACTGTAAACAAAATGCAATACTTATTATAATAAATTTAAACTAGACATTATAACCTAAATTTTATTTTAGGAACAAATTCAATTTTAAAGAGGTTGTAAATTACGACAGAAAAAATTTTAAATAACAAAAATAAACATCTTTTTTTTGCTGTTTATCTTCTATAATAAAAGACAAGTTTAACTTTTATCATAGGACATTTGAAAAACACTTTTCTTTTCCTTTATTGTATTGTTACAAAAATTTATTTTGTTTTTATTTTTAGTGCAACTGGACAATAAAACTTGAGTACGATATAATACTTCATTTTCATTTTCTTATTTCTAATTTATTATATTTATTTATTTATTTATTTATTGAACCACCTTAGTATTGAACTGGATAATTACAGAATGTTTATATAACCATAAATATATAGTTGAATATATATAAAACTATTATCCAACGTTAGTTTGAAAAAAATTTGCGCAAAAAGCCTCTCAGGCAGAATAAACAAAAACAAAATAAAAATTTTCTACATATACATGCTGTACATTATAATACATTAAAATACAAGTATACATTTAAATTTTAAGGTCTCAAAGTTTAAAGCTTAGTACAAAATATATATGATCAAGATCACAATTTGGATATTAACTTGTATATTATATGGGTGTGGATTGATTTGTTCAAAAACAAAATACTGAAATAAAAATATAATCGTATAGATTTAAAATAATGCCTAATGCACAATGTCACATAAACATCTATAAATATTCTGGAATAAGTGTATAACCCTGATTTTTAACCCAACTCTAAAATCCCAACTAATGCAGAATCTCGCATATATATAGGTATATATATAAATATTCTGTCAAAGGCGAATAACCCTGATTTTGTAACTTACTATAAAATCCCTCCTAATTGAGGATCTTGCATATATATGCATAGATTTTCTGGAAAAAAGGGATAACCATATTTTGATTTCAACTCTTAAAGTCTCTTCTAATTCAAAACCTAGCATATACACTTGCATAAATATTCTAGAAGAAAATACGCTGTAATATTTTAATTGACTTATTTTAAATCCAACTTTTAAACTCCTTCTAATTTCAATATTTTTCGCTATTCGATATTTATTTTTCAACATTTTTTTTCTACAAAAAAACTGGCTCCCATATTATTTTGATTTAAAAAAAAAAACTTCGACTTTTCTTTTCTTTAGCTCCCGGTAAGGTAATCTTTATTTCATAGAACATGATTTTGATCGGTAAGGTCATTTAAAGGTCAAATTTATTATTTTAAATTTTTTCTAACATTTTGAATTAATTTACTTAAACCGTTATATTTTTCCTCTACAATAATATGCTGGTAGCCTAATAGCCTGATACTGTCTTTAATATACTTTTTGTTTCATCTTAATCGGTGCTAGCATTTTTGAGATAGTGCATTTAAAAGTTAAAATTTTGGTATAAAATAAATTAGTCTTCAGAGTTTCTAGAAACCACTATAATTTGAAAATGTTCAAAGATAACCTATATTATTTTTATACCGTAAATAAGTATGATACAGTTATTTAAGTATGTAAATTCGCATTTCCAACTTCTGGTGGGACTATTTACCAAACCGTACCATATTTATTATATACCGTCGGAAAGGGTGTGAAGAGATCCGATTAAGATGACAAGGTGTATATTAAAGACAATATTATATCCTACAATATTGATTCCTTTGTACTGCCACAAACAAAAATGTAACAATTTAAGCAAAATATTAGGAAAATATCATAATAATCACTTAAACCTTTTAAATGACCTTGCCGATCAAAGTTTTGTTTTATGAAATATAGGTGACGTCACTGGGTACCGTTATGTAAAATTTTAAGTAAATCGGACGCGGGAGCTAAAGGAAAGAAAACTTCCAAAACTTCCTCTGAAAAAGAAAAGTGACCGCCCAGTAACTATAATAAAAGTCGAACTGGATGTATATTCTAATTGATTATGATAATCATTAGTAGAAACATTTTCAGACTTTACAAATCACGTGAACAACCTATTGGAAAGACTAAAATTTTAGCAAAGGAAAATAAACGTCATTTCTAAAATGTCAATTTATTCTTTAAAGTTTCAAAATAAAGTCAAGTATTAGTTCGAAATGCCAAGAAAAAATGGGAAAGAAGAGATTTCTCGGTATTTAATTATATTTTTATATATATTTTTTTAAATCTTATTTGACAGTATGAAATAACTCAGACACATTTCTAATCCAATAAGGCTGAAGTGTAAAAAATTTTAGTTTAGGAAACAACCATTCGACAAATTCATTTTGTAAAAATATTGGAACAAAATAACAATTTCATGAATAGGAAATTTTTCAAGCTAAAAAGTCACAAAACTTGGAAACCGCTACTGTTCCGCAAAATTGTAAAATTTATTTTTTTATTAAATATAACTAAAAAATTATTTAGTTTGTTAGAATATTTTTCTAAAAAAATCTAACTATACATACATATATATGTATACTAAAATTTTTCTGTTTACGTTGAAGAAAAATTGAAAAGAAAATTTTTATATGATACATATAGCTCTTAACTTCAGTCTTACCGCAACACATATATAACATGGAAATAGTGTCAAAAGATAAAAATAAAAATATATTCAAAAGACGTATAAATAGTAATTAAAAAAGGCAAAAAAAAAAAACAATTTACTTTAACAATAATTAACAAAATGGCATTTATTTAAAACAAAAAAATAGAACACATAACTTTTTTTTTATGTATGTACATACAATATATATGTAATTTGTTTAAATAAAATGTTGTTACAATAGCAATAATAAATAGTCATTAAAGTATATTGTTAAAATTTTTTTTTTTTAAATAAAATTAATTTAAAAAAAAAAAAACTTTACGCGAAACTACATTTTATAATTCTTTATTTTTTTTTTTTTATTCTTAACACGTTTTCTTTTTAACTAATTTTTTTATTAGTAGAAGTAGAGTTAATTATATTTGTGATTTGTCTTATTACTGCAATAAATAAAAAACAAAAAACAAAAAAATAAATACGAATTTGTGAATAAAATATTAATGAAATCAGAAAATCGTAGTTTTGCTCAGTAAAAAAAAAAACATCACCTGACTGAAGAAATAGCGCGTGACTACACTTTTATTGCCTTTACTGTTGTTTTTTTTTTTTTTTAATTTATGTTGAGTTTTTTTGGTGTAATTTATTTTAAATTTTTAGCTTTATTAAACATTCTTTAAAAAAACGCTACTATCATAATTTAAAAATTTTCCGCAAACAAAAAAAAAGCAAAATAAATAAGAGACAAAAATTCATATTTAATTAGAAATGTAAAAATACATTTTGTACTTTTAAATACATTCGGTACATCAAAATTGAACATTAGGGATTTATAAATAACCTTTCTAACTAGCACTGCTACACTATTTTAATTACATATATCTTTTTTCAAGGCTTGTAAAATAACAAAATACAGTATTTTCATACATTTATTTCTTCTTGATTATCTAAAAAGACATGCAACCAAAAGAGTTTTTCCCTCCAAGATTTAGATTTTTAAAACACTTTTGTGATTTATTTAGCTACAATTTTCTACTTTATTTTAGTTATTATTTTATTCCTAAGCGTATAGTGCGTATCCAAGTCAACTTTTATATAGTTACCATTCAACAAAATTGAACCTATTTTTATTAAATAACTTGGAAATAATTTTGAATTGAATACGTTTTTGATCATGTTTAATATATTATAATTGTAAAATTATTGTTTTAAGACAATAGCTATTCAATAGCTACCTAGGACAATAGCTATTCAATGCATTATTTAGGATCTTTCGATTTATGAAAACTATATCAAGATACGGGTTTAATGTTGAAAGAGTTCTTCTGGTAATCACCTATTTTTTAATATTTCGAAGCAAAATCTATGTTTCTTTGTGTGTTTTTCTTTTTTAGTTCAGAGCAAAGCCAGAACTGTCCAAAAAAAATGTGTGTGTTTTTTTCATTCACAGTGCATGCGCTCAGAGTATGATCTAAATGTTCGATTTTAATTTACGTAGAGATATCGTAGAGCATTTGAATTTAAATGTCAAAAATTTTATATTTTTTTATATGATTTGATACAAGCTATATTGTGTTTCAAAATTATTTCGGAAAGTTTTTAGAGATAAAATATTTTTAATCTGTTCAGAATGTACTCTATATACTCGATATCTGTTCAGAGGACAAATCTGAACTAAAACATCCTACATTAAAAAAAAAAACATACATAGACTTACTCAAAATCAACTTTGAAAGTGTGATAAACAAAGAGTTAATGAACAAATTATTTGTAATAAATAACTATTATTATAGTTCATATAATATGTTCACATGATATGTTCACATAATATACAGATAAAATTTCTAAATAGAAATTTTAAGCTTAAATGCATGACGCACGTTATTTTTGCAACGCACTTAAAATTAATAGTTGTCATTTTTTAATTTTTAGGAGAAATGTTTTTATCACTTATCACTTATTTTTATCAATCAATTATAATTACATATTTATATACAATTCTAATTTATTAATATTTTGAAAAAATACTATTTTTGGATAGCTATATTTAAGACTTTTTTTTTTTGTTTTTATTAAATTAATATTAACATTTTTTATTAAAAAGTTATTCGAAACAAAAAAAACGATCAAGGAAAATATTATTGAAAAATTTAAAAAACAATTTATTATTTAATTGAAAATGTCTGTCATCATAAAAATAGATTACACATACATACATATAAGTTAATATAAACAAATGAAATTGTAAAAAAAAAAAAATGAACTACTTAAATTAAATTGACATTTGACACATATTTTATTCTTTTACTATTATTATTATAATATTGTTACTATAATTATTGTTATAATTATTATACATATTTCTAAATTCAATTGCATTACTTTAAAATAGATTAGACACAAAAATTTAAGAGGGGGAAAAGTTAATTTTAAGTTATTTTAAAGTATCAATTTGACATATGTACACACATACTAATATATATATATATACATATATATTTTGCATTAAAAATATTGCCTATGAAAATATAGTATACATATATTTCAATAAATCTATAGTAGATTTTATTTATAACAACTTAATAATGGATATTAAAATTTAAATAAATTCAAAGACCTATAATTTTCTTTTCCTGCTTGTAACAACATTCGAACCCCGGATGTACATTTTAAACATAAAACAGTCGTTATAAGTAAAACCTACTGTTTATAAATTATGTTATTTTGGATTATTATAAAAAGTATTTTTAGAGGGAATATATTATATGTACGTATTATTTTAGACCATTAGTTAAACATAATATAAATATTTAATTTTATTAATATTTACACACACATAAATATAAAATGTATATACATACACACAAATCATACAAAAAAAATAACTTTTTTTTTTGTTGTGTTTTTGTTGATCCCTTACCATTTTAATACGTTGTCCAATAAATAAATTTGATGAATCCATTTCCTATAAATTTAATTTTCGAGTTATGATTAAACATAGTTTAATTTTTTTTTTTTTTGTGGTTTAATTAATATTTTTATTCCTTTTTTGAATTTATTTTTCTTATTTATTATATTTAATTAATAAAAAAACATAAAACCAAATAAAAATAACGAAATACAAATTCAATTATTGTCATTAATCAAAACGAAAAAACAAAATATGTAAATTCTAACACAAAAAAAAAAAAAAAAAAACAATATATGTATTGTATCTTTCCTTCTTTCTCAAGATTTTGTATTGTATAATAGTTATATGTATACACTGTGTTATATATATAAAACAATGATATTTTTGGATTTAAAAAAAAAATGCTCATATAGACAATCAAAGCAATAAAAAAAAAAAAAAAACGATTTGTGAAATGATTTTAACGATTTTAACACCTTAAAACAAACCTTTCTGAAATGCTTTAAAGTTTATTGGTAAAGAATATTTATTTTTATGCATCTACATATATAATTCCTATTTCATATAACTTAACTTTCATTTACAACAAAAGGACCTAATTAATATCCTAAAATGCGTACACTTTATACACTTTTATGTATTTATAATAGGAATGGTTAAAAATTATTTTTCTTGTCTACCGCGAATGTGTACCAAACACTATTTAAACAAGTGTAAATCATAATTAAAGTACTTGGATCCAGATATATTTATAAAGAAATGCATTTTCATGAAAAATTTTAATGTTTTTTAAGATTTCTTATTTTATTATGAAAGAAAAAAACGCTCTTACTATTCTCATTATCATTCTTTTTTTAATTTCGGCCTCCTTCATAATCATTCATAATGGCTTTGTGAAAATAATGATTCAAGAAACTGAAGTTTAATCTAATATAAATAATAAGCGACTTAATAAGGATGTTCTATGTTCCATAAAGTAATGAAAAGGGTAAACAAATTTAGACTTGATTTATTATAGAAATAAAATTAAGAAATATTCGGAGGCCATGGTTTCTTTTATAAGTTTTACAAAAAAATTTAAGATAGTATACTTTCTAAAAAAAACTTTTATGGAAAGGCTGATTATTCGTCATTTCAAAAGTTTCTGAAATACAAAAACGAACTAATTTGCTACGACAAATATGAAAATTTGAAGAAAAAAAAAACAATAAAATCACCTATCATGACTAAAATGACTAAGTTCATAGAAACATAATATTTAACACTTAAAAAACGATAAAATAACATTTTTAAATTGGGTGATTTGGGACAATTCAAACTCCCACTTCAATGTTTCCGCATCCTATTTCCTATTCCTATACTCCCTAGCCAATGTACTGCGTTAGCAGGTAAGGGTTCCATTCCATTATCTTGACTTTAAAAAGGAAGGTGGGTTTAGTCAGTAAGAATCTGACACTACCAAGCGGAAATTCTTGGTGTTTTTGAAAATCCGCAAAATATGAATATGAAATGCGGAGATTTATTATGCAGAGATTATTTCATGAAGCTTTTTATATCAATGAGAAAAATTATTAATAATATTCAATTAAGATTACAATTTACAACTGACAACTAACACAACTATACTTATGATGAAAATAAATGGCTTTTTTAAAAAATAGAAGGCAAATAGACTAATTTATAATTCGAACAATTCGTTCTTTTAGTGCACACGAATACACGTCCATATTAAAAGAAAAAAAGTAATTAAGCATTTAGATTTTAAAAACCGTTTTATTAATTTTCCTTTAAAACTCTACATATACAGGAGTATATAAAATAAAATAAAAAATGTTACAAAATAAAAAAAAATTATAAGCATTTCAAATTCAATTCAGTCCAAGTTGGCACATAGTGGGCCCCAAGCTGCCCCACAAAAAAAAAACGGATCTTGACGAGTTAATATAAAATCATATAAAAATAAGCTTTTTTGAATTGCAAAAAAAAAAGATATTTTAATGAAAAAAATTATAAGATAAAATTATATGAATGATTTTATACCTAGATACTTGTATACTTGACATTATAGGATCATTTCAAAGTTTCTATATCATTATAGGATCATTTCAAAGTTATATATCGTAAATCGAATATAACTATGACTTGAAACATTTTAAAAATATCATACTTTCTTTAGAAACTATTGGCCTCGATGGCCTAGTGGGTAAGAGCGTATAAAATACGCTGCAAACACAGATGGTATGTGGGTTCGAATACCACACACGTCGTAAGAGTTAGTCCCCCTTACGACATTTACCGCCACGCTTGAACAGAAAAGGCTATGTAATTTCCTGTCCACGTGGCAGAGAAATGCATTAAAAAAAAAAAAAGATTTTGATTTTAAAGATAAGAGTTATTAAATAAAATGAATTAAATTTTTTCTTTTAAATTAAATAAAACATTTGATCTATAAAAAAAAACACTCTTAAAAGAAATGATAATGACGCGTCTGTAATTATGCAAATATATAAAATAAAAATATAAATTAAAAAACAAATAAATAATAAATATATATAAAAAAAAAACAAATATATTATATGAATATGACTCCCAAAAAATGAAAAACCAAATAAAGGTTTAAAAGTATTTAAAGCTTTAAATAACTTTAATATAATTAATTTAGATAACATTTTATAAGTTTATTAAAAATAAACCAATTAAAATTTAATCAGTTAAAAAAAAGTATGTTACACTTTAAATTTTAAAATGAAAATGTAAATAAAAAAAATTTTTAAAAAAAACCAATAAAGTAGTAACAGAAAAAGAAAATATATTCTATTTGTCGATTCAATTAACAAAATACATAATATACTTAACCGTATATAATGTATAACAACCTTTATTAACATTTTTTCATTATTATTGCAAATAGTATATGGTAGCAATAATTTGGGTTACTATCAAAAGCCTGTATTTCATTTGACTGTATTACATTTACCTGTATTTTCATTTGACTGTATTTCATTTGGCTGTATACAAAAATATATTATATAAATATTCTGTAAAAGGCGTATAATTTTGATTTTAAATTCACTAAAGTTCCTTATAATTCAAATTTTCACATATATATAAATTTTCTGGAAAAAGCGTATAGCCCTGACTTTGAATGCAACTCTAAAATTTCTCCTAATTTGGAATGAAAGACAGGCAAATGAAATACACGCAAACGACACAACAGACAAATGATAATACATACAGGCAAATTGCAAGAAATACTGGCAAATAATATTAAGAGCAAATGAAATGCAGGCATAAGACACGCTCCCCAATAATTTATTTAACTATATACATAGGTATGTATTTACATTTAATATAATTTTTACATTTACTCTAAAATTCATTTTTATGTAAAAAAAAATAGTTAGTATTTAACGGATCAAGACATTATACCTTGAAAAAATAATCTTGAATGGACAAAATTTTGATTTTTTTTTATTTTAAAATTGTTTTGTACCTACACATTAAGAAAACAAATATTTCTTTCACAATTATTTTGAAAAATCGATGCTGTGCGTTTTATAGTTGCGGTTACAGAATGAGGAATTCAATATTTCCTTTAACAACGGGGGTTTAGCGCAGCAGTCCGCACTATTTGTTGATATATAAATATATTTAAAAAAAATATATAATTTGAACAGATTTTATAGTTGAGTTTTGTACGCAACCATCAATATTATAATGCCTTTTTTTCAGATATATAAATATCAGTTTTCAAAATTAAATATTGACCAGCACCGTAAAACATTTTTTTTGTCTTTTTGTTTTGATTTGCTGCTTTGCAATTATGAATATATAAGCTATAAATAAATACAAAAAAAAAAAAAATTAAAATTCAAAAGGTTTTGATTTTTTTAGTATTTTTGTTTTTCAAGATTTTGGTTTTTAAAAATATTGGGGGTCTTCACGTAAAAGTGCAAAATATAGTCTTGCATCGGAGGTTTTGAGAAAATTTTTGACAGAAACTGTTGTTGTTTCGTGTATAAAGCAAATATGCACTAGAGGATCGGTGTATATTTCTCATAGACTAAAGGATTTTATATTATCGTAATAATTAATTTTAAGTGTTGATTCTCTTAAGCCCGACTCTTTAATTTTTGTCTGAGATAAAACGGATAATCACTTGCAACATTGGATTTTACAATTTGTTGTAAATATTTAAGCAATAATGACTAAACACCAATCTACACGAGTATTCCTTATGCTAATACATTACATCAACTTTAAAGTTTTCACTATGGTATTCACTAAACTACTTAAAATTCTTTGTCGAAAGAAGAGAATTTTCCTAAATGTCAAAAATTTCACCGCAAAATTAAATTTTAGGTGTATGGCTTATACTATAAGATAAGATGCACACGAATCATATGTATGTGGGGTAAGAATATATTGATATACTTATAGACGAAACTACATATTGTAAGATGAAAAAATAGACAGGGATAACACTTTTATTGACATATTTATCGAAAGAAGAATCTAAGAATCAATATTAATTATTGAAAACAAAAATAAAATAAAAATATTTTGGAGGGAAAAAATCAAAAGAATGCAATTAAACAATATAAACTATTTTATATACATACATATGCATATACATACATATACCTACTATTTTATATTTGATTTATGGTAAAATAAAAACGTATATTTGATATAGTAAAATCCAAAAAAAATGCTACTAAAAATTTCATTTCAATAACATTTCAGATGTCTATATAACTGTACATACATACATACATACATGTACATATTTAAGTACATAAGTAATGCATCATTATATAAAAAGAGTTAATTCATAAATAAAAAAAAATTGTTTTTGAATAAAATAAAAAAATCAATATATGTATGTAATACATATATGTATGTAGATATCTCGGCTATACTTTACTTTAGGTCCCCCGTATCAGATATTTTTAAAACTTTGCACCAACAGGCTTGAACATGAAGGAACAAGATCAATTATGGTCCCAATTTTAGTATAATCACATCATTACATGAATTTCAAAATATGAAAAATATATGGTAGGTTCACTAAATTCAAAACATTTCCTAAACAAGATAAATTATAGTTTCAAACCTTAAAATCTTAAAGACAAAATATTTCCTTTGCAAAGCTGTAATAAATGAATATACATTGTATTGTACATTACATATGCATAATATTCAACGTTTTAGACACAGGTGGGAAAGGTATATTGGAATAATAGTATATTTTTTTTATTTTAACAGAGAGTAAATGTAACCTACTATTTTTTTTTAAAAAGGTCTTCTGGAAATTATTGTAATTATTACTAAAAAATTACTACTTTATCTGTTTTTTTTTCAGAAATTTTTAAATAGGTACCACATTTTAACGATTTTTCTATAAAATTGCATGCCAATTTTTCGTACATATTTATTATATTTAAATTTAAAGAATTTGATCTTCTTTACCCTCTCAATATGATGTGAAATGTTACATAACCCATAACTATAATTGTCATTAGCTACCATATTATATAATTGTGATTTTTATGACGTTTGCATGACATTTCATATAACTAACTTTATAGTCATAAGTCATAACAATTATTCGTTACCATTTAAAAAAACATTCGGTCAAGTTATTAGTATATTATATGAGAGAAAGCGTACAAAATCATATAAATCATATTAGTAATATGACGTTATCCAAATGATTTGTTTTGATTATTATATAGTTAGGGTTGTGATTTAGTATATCATATAATATGTATAACCATATCAAAACGTTATCGAATATTCATATGATAGCTAATGAGTAAATGACTATTAGGTTAGGGGAATATTTACGCAGAAATTAATTTTAGGTTATAAAATATAAGTCATAAATATACTTAAATAAAGAATATAAGAGAAAATATACATATGTATGTATGTATGTATGTTTTATTAAAAGAAGGATAGATTTTATTAAAACATTTAATAAATATTTCTTTAGTATTTGTTTATTTGATATTTTTTTTTTTTTTTTGTTTCTTCATTCGTTTTATGATGAAAAATATATAAAAAAAAACACATAATAATTTAATTGTATTAAAAATTATTAAAAATATTTATATTTTCAAATGTATACCCCGTTATAGTGGGAAAATATTAATAAGCTTGATGATCGAATCCCAATTTTTGAAAAATTTTTAGCAAAATACTTTATTAGATTTGAGCTTTGTTAGGTTATAGTCATGTTGGCAATTCTTTTAATTGTTTTAATATTGTTTAAAATTTAAATATCATATATATATATATAAATATATTCATTATGTATTAAATAAATCAGGGAGAGTATCAGTATCAGAAAAAAAAATGCATAATTTGGCGATTAAAGCATAAAAAGCATAAAATTTCCGCTTTTAAAATTAAAAAAAAAAAAAATAACAAATAAGAAGTACAAAATAATAAAATACATACATTCATATGCACTCATATATCGATTTTTATAATCGAGTTATCCACATGTGTATGGGATGACTCAAAGTGAAATCAAATAATAATCCACCATGAAAATAAATACATATTTCAAACACGTAATAATTTATAACTATATACACAAATATATTAGCCAAAATGTTATAATAATTCTTTTGATTATAAAATATGAAGTTTTACACTAAAATTGAATATGCAATATTATTAAAATAGGTAGGTAGCTCTTTTATGAAAAATATAATTATTGTAATATTGATGGGGTCGTCATGTTAGTGTAATAACTTACAATATCCTACTTCTCGTAAATTATACGAGAAACAAGAACTCAAGAGTATCATAAACATTATATTGGATATAGAAAATTGGGATAGGTACTTTGTATGATAAATTATCACTCACTTAAATTATAGTAAACATAATTTCTCACTCCGATAACAAAACATTGAGACATTTTTGTTACACTTCATACAGTATTGTATAAATTATTTACAGATCTTTTTTTATAATAAAATCCAAATTTTGTATACACATTTGCATAAAATTTTCATTTGAGTTGAAAGTTCTCTATAATGAACTTTTTTTTTAACTTTATAATTAACTTTATAATGTATAATTACGTATATATATACTTATTGTGTATAATAATAATATAATTATACGCAATAATATTATTAAGTATATAAAAATTATTTGAAAAATTTGGTCTTTTTCATGGTGTACGAATTTTACTTTGAGTAAACTGCGTGTATTTAAAATAACAAAAAAAAAAAAAAAAACAAATCAAAAAAATTTATTTTCTAATTTGAAAAAGATAAAAAATTTTTTAACTGCAAATCTAAATTTTATTAATAAAATTAATTAAAAAAACAAAAACTAAAATAAAATAAATAGTTTAAATAAATATTTATTTTAAAATAAAGATTAGGTAAATATTAAAATATAAAAACAATTAAAAAAAAAAAAAATTAAAATATAATAAAGAAATTAATTACCTTGCCACCCGAACCAGGATCAGTTATTGGGCTATCAGATACAGCTGTTGAATTACATTTTGTTCCAAGTGATATATGAGAATTTGATGTTGATATATTTCCAGATGCTGGGGCATCATATAAATTTATTGTAACAACTTGTTCACTCATTTTCGTTTTCTATTTTATTTTTATATATATATATATTTATATATATATACATACATACATATATATATATATATATATATATATATATATTAATTAATTAATTTTTGTATAACAATTCTGTCTTTATTTTGTTTTTTATTGTATTAATTGACAACAAATAATTATATTTCTGAAAAAAAAAAAAAAACAATTATTTTAAAATTTATATACCTAAAAATAAAAAAAATGATTAACAAGTTTTCAAAATAAGTAAAATAGCTAAATAAAATTTCAAGTACATAGGGTAACTAATTTTCTTAAATCTTATGAAACTTTTAAAAGATAAATTATAGTTTGTTACAGTTCAAATAAGAATCTTCCTGGATGCAAGATTTTGATTGGTTGGAAAATATATATTGAACTCATGACATGCTCTCCCTTTAAGAAGCAAAAATTTTTGCACCCGTTATAAGATGCAAACAAAAATACATATATATTATTCAAACGTCAAAACGTCAAATAATACATTTGTTTTTAAAATTGTTTTTTTTTTTTGTGTTTTGTTTAAAAAATCGGGAGCGCTGCGAATGCTCGTTTCTTAAAATCTCGTTTTATCAAATACTCGTTTTTATGAAAATCTCATTTTTTAAAATTTCGTTTCTTTATCTTTTGTAAATTTCTTTTTGTTTAGAAAATAGAAAAAAAATAAGAAATTGTATTTTTTAATTTTTATCGAATAATAATAGAAGGGATTTTAGAGCTGGATTTAAAATTCGGATTTTACGCTTTTCCAGAATTATATGTACATATGTATACATGAGATTCTGAATTATGATGGATTTTAGAGTTGGATTCGAAATCATGTATTCTCTTTTTCAAGAATATATACTTTATATGTATATTGTGAGATTGTGAATTAGGAAGGATTTTAGAATTGGATTCAAAAGCACCGGGAATTTTGAGGCCGCCCTGACTACTTCAAACGCTTTGATCTTGCAAAATATATGAAAAAAAAATTGGGAAGTATTTTAGAGTTTAAATATCCGACCTCTGTCTGATATCCATATCTTTCTTATTAAAAAAAGTGCTATTTTTATTGAGTTAAACATAAAAATAAAAAAAAAATAAAAAAAACGAAATTTTCGTATAAAAAATATTTGTAAAATATTCGTATTTCCGAAGAGTACGCGATGTCTTACCGAAATAGGTTTTACATCCAGAGGCATGCATCCCATCTGAACGTAACCTAATGTGTATAATACCTAAAAATATCTATAGTTACTTTTAAAATTTATAGTATTAAAATACTATAGCTAATCATAGTTGATTTATTTGCAAATTTTGTGTATCCCAATTGTTAACTGTTTAACCTGAGTATCAAGTGTTTTAGAGCGATACCTTTAAAAACCTTCGAAAATTAAAAAATTACCTTGTTGTTACAAAGACAATTGTTGTTACATTAATTTTATTATAAAAAAATTATATTTCATACTAAATATTTAAATTATTTCTCTATAAATATTTTTGTTTTACGAGACAATGCTATCATTTTTTTATAAGTCTAAGTCTATAAGCGCCCAAATATTTGTTTTTTATTTAATTGTAAACAAATTTCATTTTAACCGCAAAATAAATTCTGTTTTTGATTTTACAAATTTTATTTTTTATAATTAAAAAACAAATCTTACTTAAGTACTTACTTATTTTCAATTTTGTTTATATAAAAAAAAAAATAAGTAAAATTTCACTTAATTAATATGTCATTTATATATACTATATACACTTAACAAATGGAGGGTAATCTAAATGATAACAAAAAATTTTAAAGATAATTGTTTTGTTATTACAAAAAACATTCAATTGGAATATAAATGTCTTTTTTGTTATGGATACATAAAAATAAGTACCTATTATATAAAGTAAAACTGGGTATAGTGGAAAATCTGCAGTTTTTTTTAATAAAATAAGATAATAATATATTAAAGTTTTATACTTTTAATTTTTTTTTTTAATGAAAGGTTTTTTATTAATATATATAGTTTTTTATAAAGATAATTTTATTAATATAAAAAATAATATAATCTTTCTTTTTTCGCGGTTTCAAATTTTACAATTTAGCAATTGTTATTTCTTATAAAAATCATTAAGAGAACTCACCCAAAGTTTCAAATACCTTTTATAATAAATGAATCATTTGTTATTAAAAAAAAAGTGTATTTTAATTAATTTATTTAAAAAAAATCTAATTTTTATCATTTTAAATACATATAATTTTGTATTTCCACTATTTATACTATAATTTTGTATCTCCACAAACACATAAATTACTTAAAGTGGATTTAATGGATACAATCGCCATTAAAAATTAAATTTGAAATTTTAGTTTTTATTAAATAATTAATTAATTATTTATTATATGGACATACTATATATTTGTTACAAGAAGACTCCTAATAAGCAATTAAATTATGAATAATGAATCAAATATTACCTCCACAATCAATTAATACTTATATTATTTCCAAATGAATGCATGCATAGAATTAAAGAAGAATACCGTAGTATTTAGGTTCTAATTTTTTTCAATAATATTTTAAATTTAATTTTTAATAAATGTTTATGTTTTGTTATCTATTTTATTTTTCTGTTTTCTCATAAGTATTTGAATTGTTTTTTTTAAACGAAACAAGCTACAAAACAAGCAGTTAAACAAGTAAAAAAATATTTTTCCTATATCCACTAAACCGGCATCGAACAATAGGTAATATGTACTTAAAATTTAATTTAAAACTAATATAAATGGAAAAAATATAAAATAAAAATGTATTTAAAATAGTTAAATCTACTAACTATTAAAAAAACTAAAAACTTGAAAAAAAGAAATACGTTATGTTTGAGAAACTATCAAAGGTTTCTTAAAAAATTATATCACCACTATACCCACTTTTACCTTATACACATACTTCAATATTTAAACAAAAAAATTTTTTTTAAATTCAAATATGTCATACATACACCATTAATTTGTCACACAATTAAAAAAGAAATATAAGTATATTTAGATATTGATGAATGCTTCTCTAAGATAATAAGATTTTTTTCTTTGCCGAAAAAACGAAAAGTAATCTGCATAAAACTTCAAAAAACCATACCTTCTCTTTTTAAGCTTTACTAAATAATTGATTTATATATACGTTGGACTTGGAAAGTTGGAACAAATAACTTCGTTCACTTAATTAATTTCAATATTTAACGAATATTGTATTTTATATATTTAAATATTATATTTTATATAAGATGTATATGTATATACCATATAGTTAAGTACGAATATTTTTAACAAATGTAAATAAATATATTCAAAAAAAGTCTTCGTGGATTTAAAATAATATTAATCGTGACAACTTGATCATATGTATTATAATTCAATAAATGAAATATGTAATATACCCTATTTTCTATATTTCATTCTATATGTAAATACATTATATGCAGTACGGTGACCCCCTCACATAAATTATACATTTAAAAATATCACACATTTCAATATTTTTCCAATATTATATTTCATATTAATTAGACGCCAATTTTTGCAAAGAATTGAACTTTGGAAAATTTTCAACACAAATAAAAGGATGAAAATTGTATAGTCTTAGAACATACTTTTTTTTAAATAGTTAGCTTTATTTAAAGAAACTTCTAAAATAAAAAAAAATATATATGTTTATGTTCAGGTGTGAGAAAAGGGACATCATGAAAAAGACAACCATCTTGTACTTTTTCACAGGCTCTGAAACCGAACCCGAACCTGAACGCAAACACAAAACCGGTTCAGTTTAAAAGTTTTTGTTGAATTTGAAACCACTGAACCTGAACCCAAATTTTGATGCTGTTCGGATTCAATATCATAGTTTTTTTTCTTGCACCTATATTAGAAAAATTCAACAGAAAAACGTAACAAAAAAAAAACAAAATAAAATAGTCGCAACTCGAGTTGTCCTGTAATTGTATTGGTCAAATCTACCTAAAAAGTAGGCGTTGAATAAGTAATTAGAATTACTAATTTTTATATGTATAAAATGTACATACATTTATGTATGTATAAAAAAAATAAAAATTTATGTTAGATATTTTTATTATTTTGACTTCTACAAGGTGAACAACGCAAATCAATTTCTTAGTTCCTGCTACGAAATTTTTTTACGAAAAATAAAACAAGAGATTTTTTACGAAAAAAAGATTTGTAGCTTGACCATGTCCTTTTTTTTTAAATTTTGAACCTGAACCCAATTTTTCCAGGATTTCAGTCCTTAACTTTTTCTATAAAAGCATGAAACTGAACTTATCTTGTTAATATTTTTAAACTACCTATATTATACTTTTAACGGCTATTATTGTTTTGTAGGGTGAACAAATTTAAAGAGTGCGTATATGTTGAGATTTATATGAAAATTAACGAAATTTGTCATAAGTGGTGTTATTTTTTTTTTTTTAACTTTTATAACACAAAAAAAAGTGATTTTTGGGAAAAGTAAATAAGTATTTTAATGGTAAATTTTTATGTGATCGCTTCGCCACTGTATGTGTGTATGATAAAAAAAAAAACAAAAAAAACATCATAAAATCATGAGAGCATGTAAAATTTGTCATAATAAATTATACAATTGTTTATATATTATTGTTTTGTAAGCAAAAATATATATGTATACATATAACTATACATAATACACATACGTATGAATTATTATTTATAAATCTTCGATCTAAAATAATATATATGTACAAGAATTAAATAGTTTTATTTTCGTATATATATTTACTTCTAACCAATTTATATTAATTTATAATAATTTACTTAACTGTTAAAATAAAAAAAATTTAAGCATCTATCATACATTTAAATTTCAACCAATATGTATTTTACTTATTATATAAAATCATTTGTTTAAATCATTGATTCAATAAACAAAAAAAAACACATACTTATTTAAAAAGTTTTTTTTATATAACTTCTAACACATTGGAAATATATCATATAGCATAGATTAATTTTGAATCAATATTTAAGTACATACATTTAAAAATTCAAGGAAGCTACATACATATAACTTTTAAAATGTAAATCATTTAATTACTAGCTATAAAGTTAGGAAATAATAGAAATTGTGATTAGATAATGAGAAATGAATCATAGAACTTGGGGTTGTGTGGTGTTGATGGCTAAGAAGTCTAGAAACATTGAATTTGAATTGACATGATATTGAATAATTAAGTTGAAAAGATGTCTGGCACATACGCCCTATAATAATCCAATGTTCTATGTAATTCTTAATTGTTGTATACGTATACATTAAAATTACATTACAGTATAATATAATGTATCAAAAACTACTCAACGGCCCTTGGTGGTGTAGTCGGTAAAAGTGTATGAAATACGTTGTAAATACCGAGATATGAGTTCGAATCCCACACACGTCGTAAGAATAATTGCCCCTTACGCCCTTTACAATCACGCCTGAAAAAGAAAGGCTGTGTAATTTCCTTGTCACATTTATGTGGCAGGAGAATAAACACAAAAAAAAAAAAAAAAACTACTCAAAAAATAGGACCATAAAGAAACTATATGACGTATACCTTTACTGAAAATAAATGTCAATTGTACAAATAAAGATCCTTCAATCTTTTAAGATGAAATTTTAATATTTTTATTTATTTATTTATTCTCAAAATTATAATATTATCTTACATTTGTTTATAGTAACTAAATATTTATATAGAGTTTTCTTTATAGCTGAGAAATTTATTCAGTTGATATAATCATTTAATTTTAAGTGTTAAGTTTTATTAAGGAAAATGGATCTAACACCTTGATTAATTATATTTTAATGTAAAACTTAACGCTAATTAAAACTAATCTACCATATAACTTAAGACTTTTTAATTTTTTTGATATACCTACAATAGGTTTTTAACTAGAGCAATGTCAGAAAATTGAAATTTGTTGATTAAATTGATAATTAATGTTTTAAATTTTATGTATCCATTGTTGACTTTTCGGAGACGAATAGTAAAATAGTTTTTTGTTTTGTGCGATTTGTAGTTTTCATATTAGATTTATAATAGATTTTGGCGCATTCAGCCCAAATTGATGAGGTATATACTAGTACTCGTAAAATTATAATTTTATATACATATATCAATTTTTTTTCAAAAAGGTGGATACAATATATATATGTTTGGCCTGAAGTCAAATTGCTCGTCTGACAGGATTTTTCTATCATCTATAAACGCTAAAGCCTATTTTTTTAAGTTCAGTTTTAATATTATGAAAGTTGTTTAGGTGGAATAATTCATTATTTATAACTTCACTTTTCATATGTATATGTATGTATCATATATAGGCAATAATGTATGTTTTGTGTTTTTATTAACAATGATTACGACACCTTCGCCTCTATTTTTGGTTCTATCATTTCTATATACAAAAAAAAGTTAGATTTAACAGAGAAGGCCAACATGACATTACAAGACATAAGGTAAAAGAAATTCTTATTTATTTTTAAATGCACAAGCATTCCACATTATACTTTAATAATATTACTACGCATATAATTACTTAATTGCTAATTAGGTTATGACTTATGACTTACTTAAATTGGACATCAAATTTACATATTAATAAATTACTTGTTTCTTCAAAAGCGAAAAATTTTTCATTACTATTACATATTACTTAAATTATTTTTATTATTATTATTAGCAACTGAATTATTATAATTATTATTAGTGAGGTTAGAATTACTAATTGAAGCTAAATTATTTACATGATTTTGTTTATATAATTTATAGATTTTTTTTTTCTATAAAATTACACCAAATATTCCTGCTGACTTACCAAGTACATAATAATTTTTTTTAATAAAATTTCAGTTAAGCACATGGTTATATTTAGTAAAGATAGTAAAAACGGGTAAAAGATAAAAGATCTTAAATTGAAGCTGAGGAATAGGTGATTTTGAAAATGAAATAAAATTGATACATTAATAACGGTTTTTTATGCAAAAATTACAGTTATTTTAAAAAAACAATGTAAAATATAAATATTTTTCGTATTTATAAATAAAAGTAGGAACATTAGTATGAAATAACTTCAGCTAGCTACCGACACTTATACGAATCTTCTATGTTATACAGGGGCAAAGATGTTATTTCTTTAAAAAGTGAAAGAAATTACTTTGAAGGGCGTTATCTCGGAAACTGTTAAAAATAGACTCCTCCAGAACAATTTTTGTTTGTTATGAACTTTTTTATCACCTCCGTTTTTCGTGATCTTTGAGTTCCGGACACCCTCTAAGGTAAATGTACGTAATTTCGATATATGTTTGTAATATCGATATATTTCATATTTTTATAAATAACTTCAGTTAGATTCCATTAAAATCGACGGTTGAAGTGGTATTAGATTATGAGACACTTAGTTTTAAATTTTGTGAAATTTGGCAGGAATTGTTAAAGTATTTAATAAGAAATGAGTTTAAATGTATAAAGTTACAGAAACGGACGGATTTTGATAGAAAAGAAGCAGAAATTGGTTGAATGAGAAACTAATTTCTATAAGTAAATGTTTTAATAGTATATTTTTAAATTTGGACAAATAGAATTAAGTATTAAAAATCAAAATTTTAAAGTTTTTTGGTTTAAAAGTGTTTAATTTTAATAAAAAACTTAAAATAATATATATCGGAATTAGGGACATAATTTTTTGGTCATGTACCTAATATCGATATACATAGTTCAATATTAAGCAACAAAAACTAAAATTTATATTTTAATTTAATTCTTTCAAAATACTTTATATAGCTTTGTGGAAGTGTATATTATATAAGATCTTGAAACGAATTTTATGTTCTGTTAATTTTTTATTATTAAAATTTAATTTGTTAAAAATAAATTAGTTGAGTTTTGTCATATGTTGATATTAGGTACATTTTCTATCGATATTAACTTCAATAGTGATTCTATCTGCAAACTTAATAAATTATAATCTGAAATTAAATTGAAATAATAAATATATTAAATTTTAATACTTACTTAAGTATTATTGTTTTATTATATTTTATTTTTCTAAACAATATCAAAAATAATTAATCTAGAGATGCAGATAAATTTGTTCCTATAAGATAATTATGGGACTTAAGTAAAGCATAACTTAACATGTGATAACTTTATTATTTCTAATGAGCTATTTTTAAAGCTCTTACAAAAATCGCTGACAATGATTTATACAATTAAGAAAAATAAAACGTCGATACCATCTGAGCTTATAAAAGTTAAAAAACTGCCATTAGTTAAAATTTATTTTTGCTAAAGATGTTACGATAGTGTCACATATTTCAAAAAGGAGAAGTACTTAAGTACTTATAGTAAGTAAGATACGTACTTTTATAATCCATTTTTCATTTGAATAACAAAGTTAGTATAGAACCTAATAAAAAACCTAAAATAATTTTGTACTATTATAACTCTACAAAAAAGCGATGTTGGTACTAGATTAATCATTGCCCTGTTATTTTACCAAAACGAAATTCAGGAGATGGCCCGTTATTGTGTTTTTATTTAATAAGATTGACATTCCGGTTTCAACACTTTTATAATATTTTATCAAGTAAATCCACAATGGAACTCAAATAATCTACATAAAAGAAGAATGTTTGAATATTTTTTGTTTTACTTTACGAAATGGATTTTATCAAATTACATTTCACGTAAATTATTAAATAATTATAATATTGATCCTAATATAAATCTTATATGTATATTTAAATTACACACTTACTTATTCCGACTTTTTATTACATTAATTTTTCAACAGTCAAATATGACCATAAAAACTTTTTTTTTATAAAATTTTTTAAAATTATTTTGTTATTTGATTATTAATTATTTAATTAATTTTTTTATATTCTAAATTCTAACAAAAATATTGAATGGTATATACTTTTATTTTAATTATTGGATTTGAAGATTGCGCATAATTTTTATATCGATATTAGGTACATCTATGTATCGATATTAGGGACATGCATTTTTCATTATATCGATATTAAGGACATATGGCCCTGATACTTTAAACTCTTATAATTTCCAGAAATATTATTCAAAATGTTAATTTTTAAATTCTATTTTATAAAAAAAGTTCTATATTTTCTGAAAATTTGTACTTCTATTAACTTATTTTGATTAATATCGGAGTTATATTAAAAAAAGTAAGAAGGCCGTTCAAAATATATCGATAATACGTACTTTTACCTTATATGTTGCTATTATCAAACAGTAAAATTAGAGTACAATGTTAACATCTTACAGTATATCCTGGATTATCAAGAGGAATTTAATGTGAGTCTCATATCATACGGCTATTGTCGGTATATTCAAAAAAACATAGGAAATCTTCGTACTAAACTGTTTAAAACATTTTGTGAGTTGCGATGAATGTTGATGTATTATGAAAATGTTAAAATTATATGACAAGACTTAAGGCAATAAGTTGAGAGATTAGGTCAAAATAAAAATGTTGGATGAAACTGTAAAATATGATTTTTATACAATTTAATTAGCTATAATTTTTTATTGGATTAGCTAAAATTAATTATTATTTATACATTTATACTAAAAAAAAAATATAAAAATGAAATAATCAAATATCCAATACTAACAAATTAACCATGTTTTAATTAATTTATATTTTTTCTATAAGTTATATATGTAATTACTATATATAAAAAAATATAGTATACTAATTTCTTCCGTAATTGTTTAATATTCTGTTAATGTTTTTTTTGTCAACGTGTGATATGGACAGGTTAAAAACCTAACCAACTTACAAAATCTTAAGAACATATGGTATAAAAGTACACACTTCACATTATTTATTAACTGATAAAACAATAAAATTTTTAAAAATTGTATTGTACTTTCATAAATAGGTGCTTATTATGATATTTAAGTACATACTCTTTTTTGGTAGATTTTAACGATTTTGATATAATCAACACGAAAAAAAAAAAACAAAACTACTTAGCATGTAAATAACTAAGTTTTATAAGTTTCAAAGTAATTCGTGGACCGTAGTTACTGTTAAAAAAATATAAATATCAAAAAATGCTATTGAGCAACTCTAAGTATTTTTTTTTTTTTGTTTTTGCACAACAATAAATTTGTATTTTAATTTGTATCAATGAATTTTTTTGTAATGTACCAAGTACTAAGTATGTACATAGTAATTTTTTTCTATTGAATAAAATATTATAAATATATACTATAATTCATTCATATTATTTTAATTACATAAATATTATTAAATATTTATAAAAATTAAATAAATAAGTAATTACATAAATTAAAAAGAGTAAGGATAGTAAGTACAATGTTAGATAGACTTTTGTTTTGTGAATTTGATAATTAAGTACTTAATAAAACTTTTGTATCTTTATCAATTATTTATGGTAGATGTATGTATTTACATACAATGTTTAAAACAAATAAGTAAACTTACTTATTTAAAAACTGCAAAATCTTAAAAAAAGATCTACAAACACATTATGTACAAATAAACAAATTTCTTTTATTTAACATTTTAATCTTTAACAAAGATCCATTAACAAAATCTTCAAAAAAAAAAAAAAAAAGACTGAAGCTTAAGTTGAGACAGTAAGTAAGTTTACAAAATTTCAAGCGTTACCCTAAAAATAAACTTTTTCATTGCATAAAAATTTTTGTTTTGATTTCATACTTATTGTAGGTACTTTCTTTTTATATATCTATCACTAATTAAATAAAATATCATGAAGTTTACAAAAATGATGATTTTTTTAAATACATATGTAGGTAATATGATTAATGATAATAAATAATTAAAACTAAAATAAGTACTTATTAATATTTAAAAATTTGTATGGAATGTGGACACTTTTTGTAATAGTTGGCCTAAATTTTTTTTTTTTTTTAAATTTTAATTGGCCCAAAATAATTAATATTCTTTACTATTAGTAAAAAAATTATTAAAATATTATTTGCGTACGCTCAATAATTACAAATTCAAAACATCAATAATTACAATACTAAATTAATTTTACAATTTAAAAGTAAAGATTTTTCAAAATGATTTTTTTAAAACTTAATCGTAATTTAAGTAAATACATATTTACATTTATCTAGTTTTTATTAATAGTAATATGTCACAAAATATTAAAATTTTTAATTAATATAAAAAACATATTAAATAGTAGTCATTTTTAAGTTAAAATTAAAATATGCATACATACAAATACAAATTGGATAAAATTATTAAAAATTTGTTTTTTTTTTTTTAATGTTTCTTTATTCTTGTTTTTTTTTTTTTTGTAGTTTAAACGTGTTTAATAAAATAAAAACAATATATTTTCAACAATAAATATAAATAAAACTTACAATTGAAAGTAGTTGATTAGCTGCTAGGTATTTAATTTTCCGGAGAGGTTGATTAAAATTGAAAAACTTCGTCTAAATTTAGCTCAAATCAGTTTGTTTTTGCTTTTTACAAATTATTTTTTTTTTTTCAAACAAAATTAAAAAAAGCATAACATTTAACACAAAATTAAAATCAAAATGAAAAACAATAATAAAAATAATATTTAATATTAATAGTTATAAATAACAAAATTTAAATTCGAATACAATAATAATCCCATATAGTTCCCTTGTTTTTGTTAGTAAATATGACACATTCGGCAAAATTTTAGTAAATTATGATTACTTTTTTATTTTTTTTGTTTTTTTACGAAATTGCAATTATATAAATGATGATGAACTTATATTTTTTTTTTTACTTTATTAACATGTGGATTGGAATATTTAGCCTAAATTATATAAACGTTCTATTTTTTTTTTAGAAAAAAATAAACAAGGAAAAAAAAAACAGGAAAAATACACAAATAAAAGATAAACTTTCAGTTTAAAAGAACAATTACAAAATAAAAGGACAACTTTTGAAAAAGTTAAAAATTTTACACGAAAAATTAACACACAAAAAAAATTAGACAAAGTGATTTCTTTTACGACAAAAGTAACACTCACTTTAATTTGAATGTAAAATTCATACTATTGCCTATTCATACAAATCGTATACAATTAGTACAATACAAACAACTACAATATAATATGAAAAGTACTCAGTAGTCACTACTCGGTAATTATGACATTTATAATTTATATACAAAAAATCTTAAAAATAATCGCCCAACAAAAACACAACCATTCTGTCAGATTTTTGTACTTGACAGAATTGTAATTGTCAAAAGTCAATTTAATATACCAATATACCATCCCATGATCCCATATTGAATACCTATTACCCCTATTACCTTTGTTTGTTGTGCTACAAAAAATGGATTTAGTGATTTTTCCGTACATTATAATTACTTTAATTTCAAAAATTTTATTTTAATATAAAAATTTTAATACATAACTTCATTTTCTAATAATTTCTTTGTTGAAGACTCATCACCAGAAAGAGGGTGATGATGATGAACAAAGGGCAAAGAAAGTTACAAAATATGAAAATAAAAAATGTATAATATTATTAATAATAGGAGTCTTCAGGTAAAAGTACAAACTAGTCTTGAATCGGAGGATCGGAGAATTAGGCACCAGTTATAGCTATCATTGAAATGTTTCCGGAAAAAAACGTTTCATTGAAAACTTATACTTTTTTCCGTATAGGCGATTATAGCAATCAGAGACTCTCTTAATTTATTTAATTATTATTGGTAGAAAATGGTATTAATAAAGAATAAAAAAAGATTTTTTTATTTAATAATGACATTGATTGAATTAAGAAGAATAAAAAAGTATAAATTTTCTAGAATTAATTTTTTTTTTTCTTTTTTTGAAATTTCCATATTAAAACAAAAAGTTTTAAAACTAAACTTAAACAAAATAATAAAAAAACAAAATTTAAGTCCAAACTCATTAAAATAGGATATATAATAATAGCCTTAGGAAATTTTTGACAGAAATGGTTGTTGTTTCACGTATAAAAAAATTGCACCGATCCTCGATTAAATTATCCTCTATCTTATTTAACCCTATTGCATATTATTTTGCTCGAGGAAATTTTTTTGAAGTTAATTTGACATTTCGTTTTTAGAATTTATTTGAAGTTTAAAATTTATTTGGTTTAATGGTTTCGGTCTTGGAATTTATTGGAAGTTCATGAAATAAAAATAGCATATTCGACTAAATAATATATAAAAATGTTTTAAATATTTTTTTTGTTTTTTTTTTTATTTAAAAATTATTTATTTACCAAAATTTAAACTCAAAAATTACATTTTAGTTTTTCAAAGTGAAAAATAGATATTTATTAATGTATTTATAACAGATAGATGATACCAACTAACATTTTTTAAAAAATCAACATTTCTAGAAAAATACCAATAAACGTTTCTATAAACCAATCAACATATCTGTCATTTGTAATTTTTTACTTTGCAATTTAAATTTTACATCGGGTCGTTCACGTAATGTAGGAAATTTTTCCTTCGATGCACTTTTACGTGAAGATCCCTAATAATAATAATATTTATTTGATAATACATTTGTCAAAATTAAATTAAAAAGAGAAGTAGTCTTCATGAAGCGGATTCAGTATGAAAATTGAAAAGTGTAAACTTAACCAATGAATCAGCTAAATTTTTGTTTCAAAAAATCTTTCCTTGTGCATTAATTTTTGGGGACTTTTCCTTCAACTGCGAGTGCTCTGGTGTTAAACGGGGTATTTTTAAATACACATTTTACTGCTTCATTTTGACAACTCTAACTTTTTTTAGAGTCACTTTTTTTTTTTTTGTTATACAAAAAATCATTAAATTACAGACAGTTAAAATTCAAAGAGAAAGGTTGCAAAATTTAAAACAAAAATTTACCTTTTTGAAAACTTTTATTTTTTTTTTTAACAAATACAATTGAAATTCAATGTCCACTTTTTAAATTTTGATGTGTTTTTTATATTACAGGTGCAGAACATATATTATTACTATACGATTACGCCTAGAGATAGGCATTGAAGAAAACATTTTCAGTGAACACAGTGAACCGTGTTTATGTATTGCTTTAGTAGTTTGCTCAGAAATAGTTCCTAAAAGGTAAACTAGTTTCATTTTTCATTTTTTTAAGAGTATTATCACTTATTTAATTACTTTACAAGTAGTTAAAATTTTTAATAACCTTAATTAAATTAAATTTTAAAAACAAAATATATCTATCAATTATTAAGTTATATAAAAACTTAAAATCTTGGAATTGTAATATATTTATGGCAACAATGAACAAAAATGTCGTAGGAATAAATGCAACGTCAACACTACATCATCGTGTGATGAAATGGCAGATTAATTAGATAGGTAGGCAATATAACAAAAAAATTTAAGCCAATTTTTGAGTAACAGCTGTTTTTGCATTAAGCATAATTTACACTATGAACAAAAAAAAAAGACATTAAAATTTTGAGAACTATGCTAGAAAGAGTAAACAATAGACAAAATATGAAAGATGAAGTTAGATAAAAATTTTTGATTTTATATGTGTATTTAAAAATTAAAATAAAATACTTCCCAAAAGATTATGTTTACAAAACTTAAAACTGACATTTCATTTATCATATACTGTATATGTACATATGTACACAATTGTTTTGTTTTTTCTGCAAATGTTTTTGTTAAAAAAAAGACGAAAAAAATGAACTTTGACATTTTAATCTTACTATAAAAAAAATTATGGATGTGAAATAACAAATTTTTTTGGCATTTTTATATTTTTTGTCTCGTTTTAACTTTTCGTCTTTTTTTTGTTCATAGTGTAAATCATGTTTTATTTAATATTCCGGAAATCATGTAAATTATGCTTTATCCCGGAAATGTTCCCGCTAAAAGAAACTTTCGCGCTTTTGTTGTACTTTTACTTTACTTTTTTTTACTTACCTATTATTTTTCTATTATTTGATTCATTATTCTGATCTAAACTTTTATTTTTATGTTTTTTATTATCATTTTTCATATTTATTTTTTTCTTACTTTAAAATAAAATTTTTTTTAGTAACAAATTTTAGTAATCTTTAATAATTTTATGGGAAAAATTTTTTCAATGATGTACACGTAATCGAAAATTTAATAATTTTTGAAAAGTATAAAATAAAATTTCAAGTAATGTATAGCTAGTCTTAAAATTAATAAGAGTATCGTGTGGCCTAAAATGCGTAATTTGTTAAGAGATGCAAATTAATTATTATTTCAAGAATTATCATTTTCGTTACAAATTGGGCTTCCCTGACCTGAAATCTAAATATTTTTTTTTTTTTGTTTTGTAAATAAATTGCTAAAATAAATATATATATATAATTTATTTAATGATTTTTTATTTATACACATAACTTTAGTAAAAAAAAAAATTACTTTTTTCTTAAGTAACAACAACAAAAAAAAAAAAAAAAGAAATTATAATTAACTTATCATTTTTTTTTTTTTTTTTTTTGTTTTAAATTATTTGATTTAATTTAAAATTCTTATTTTTAAAATTATATTATTTTTTTTAATATTTATAATATATATTAAATATTAGAAGTTGATGGAAATATTATAGGGTTCATTTAAATTAAACTTTTTATATAATTTTCTTATGAAATTCCAAAATTTTTTTATTTTTTTTATTTATTTTACTTATTTCATTAATAGTTTTTTTATTTTCATATCCTTTATTTTGTTGTTGATTAATTTCATTTTGATACTGATGTTGATGACGATTATGGTGATGATGATGATGATGATGATGACGATGATGATAATGACGATGATGATGAATCTTTTGAATTTTTTTATTTTTATGTTGCTGTTTTTGTTGTTGTTGTAGTTGTTGTAAATGTTGCTGTTGATAGTGCTGATTACCAATTTGTTTCTCATGATGATAATGAAAATGATGTTTTTTATTCTTTTTATGCTAGTTTGTTTGTTTACTTTTCTTTTTACGTTTTTTCTTTTTATCGGATTCATGAGTGGCTTGCTTTTTAGCTATACATACACGACAATACCAATCTTCACTGTCATCAGGTGGTACTTGAATACCAACACAAACCCTATATTAAAAAAAGAAGAATTCAATGCAAATTATATAATAATATATAGAAATATGTATTTAATAACTTTAAACAATATCATAAAAATAAATCAACGTTTTGCAGATTTAAAAGTAGTTTCCAAAAATTTTAGGAAGGTGCCTTGCTTTACAAAATTTGTTTTTGGGTAGATATGATCTCTTACAAAAAAAAAAAAAAAAAAATTGTTTTTTTACATTTAACACTTTGAAATCTACCAAAAAGGTCCAATACTATACAATGCATTTTCTTTCTTACGAAATTAAGTCTTATTTGATTAATTTTAATTTTATTCAGTGTTTGGAAAAATTTATTTGTTTAATAAATAATTCATGCCGCTATTTTTTGCACGAACAGATTTTTTTTACCTCATGCAGTAAGGCGTTATATAATACTGTATGTTGTAACTATTGTAACGACTATGGTCACTGTTAGTAAAATGGTAATAATAATAGGCGAATTCATTGTTTCCTTACTTCCAATTCAATGTTTCCGTATCCATTTCCTATCCTTTCCTATATCTCTACTCCCTAGCCAATGTACTGCATTCGCAGGTAAGGGTTTCATCCCATTATATTGGGTAAAGGGAGAGGTCGGGTTAGTCAGTAAGAATCTGACACTATCAAGGGAAAATTCTTGGTGTCTTTGGAAGATCCCCACCTATCCCACCTTTCTATACACTGTATAAATTTTACATACCGTCTCTTTTCATTTTAGCTAGAAAAAAGTGTTTATCACTTTTAAAAAGACGAAGCCAGGGCCTTTAGTATGTACATAAAATATATATATTTATATACATATACATACATATGTATTTTTTTTTCCTTACCACTCCTATAAGGAGCATATTGCATCCACTAAGTCATTTATTATTCATATTTGACTAAGATTCAGTTTATAAACATACTTACAATATATATATATACTTACAATATATAAATATATATACATACTTTTAATACACGAAACATTTGAGGCTAATTTCTAGAATGCTGAAAGTCAGGATTTTGTTGTTCGTTATGCATATATCACTGTACATATAAATGGTAAATTCCAGTCTCTATTTTAAAAATGCTAAGAGATATTAACTGACTGTTTGAGACTGTTCTCAAAAAATCAAAAAAATATGTGAAACTGAAGGTAAAATGTATGTAGACAATTTTTTGGATCATAATAATTTTCGTGAATGTATGTATATAATCCGTTTTATAAATTTATACTTTTATGTTTTTTTTTTTTTTTTTTTCTAATTCTTATAATATATACTAACCAATGATACCAAGCATCACAACCATCGCAACCAATCATTGGTGTACCATCATCAACTCTTCCACATGCAGGACATATCCAAACTTGATTGCCATCAGCATCCTAATTTACAAAAAAAAAAAATCGTTAATTAAAAAAAAAAATTACCCAAAATAAAAGGGATCAGTTCAACATGCAAAAAATGATTCATATGAATAAAATGGTATTATTAATGCAAAAATTAATTTAAAAGTTTAGTTAACAAAACGAAACAGAACCGAATACCCTATAGCAAGTTATATATACATAAATAGTTCATTATAATATGTTATATTTATAGTATAAAATATTAAAAGAAAATGTTTTTTTTTTTTTTTTTTTTCGTAAATAATATAATATTGGTTTTAAGAGAGAATTACTAAGAATTATAATTTTATTTATCTATTATATTTTAATAAACACTTTTTTTCGGCGAATTCAATATTATATTAATTTAATGATATGGTGAAAAAAAAAAAAAAAATTCATTTCTCCAAATAAATTTCAGTATATATATGTATTCTAAAATCAATAAATTTTATAGAAATTTTTTGTACAAAGAATAAAAAAAAAAAAAAAAAAAACAACATACGGTAGAATTTAAATTAGTTGGTCTTGAAGGATTTCCATATATTGTTGCTGATGTTAATGATGTTAAATTTGTTGTTACTGTTGCCAATGATGAAAATGATGATGTTCCTCCAACATTACCGGTTATTCCAGTTACAGTATTATTATTATTACTTGTATTATTAGCTGGTAAATTAATTTGATTTGAATTTAATAAATTAATATCATTTAAATTTTGGTTTTTTCCTGATAATATCGTCGATGAAATCAAATTGTTATTTGTTAAATTTTGTTGTTTACTACCACTTCCTTTTGGACGTCCAGGTCCCCTTGGTGTTGTTGTTGTTGTCATCATATTAATTGATGGTGTTGGTGTTAAAATTGATATTGATGATATATTTTGATTTGATTGTGTATTTGTAGTTTGAGATGATTGTAAATTATTTGTTCCTGATGTAGAGGAAGTTGTTGAACCATGAAGTATTGCTGCTGCTGATCCTGCTGATCCTGCCACCACTGACGAAGTTGATGTTTCATTATCACAAATTTTATCTTTTTCTTCTATAATAAAATGTTTTTATATTTTGATTTAGTGCTTTTTTTTTTTTTTATTCTATATTTAATAGAATTTTTATTTTTTGTTTATTTAGAAAAAAACAAAAAAGTTTATATTAAGTAAATTTCCGAAAATATAGTATATGATACTTTTCTACATTTTAAAGAACTGTTGATAATAAAAATGACTGTTTTGAATTTATAAAAATTTGAATGTCCTATATTAAATTAAAGACAATGAGTCAAATGCTTAAAATTGAGTGTAAACTCAAAAATTCACTTTTTCAAACAAAAGGGTCAATGCATAAAATTGAGCTTAACTTCAATTCTTATTTTTTCAAAGAAAACTATGCACTTGAACTTGTGCGATTTTGTTTAAAAAAGTAAGATTTGAGATTAAGCTCAATTTTATGCATTCGGCTCAATGACTTTTTAGCTAGTTTGAAATTTATATAAAGATACTTATCTAATCTCTCTACATAGAAAGTGTTAAAATCATTTTAAAAACAATATTATTTTTTAATGTAATTATTATAATATTTACATTTCAATAAAAACTTGGTTGATTTTGAAAAAAAGTTTTCATTGTTTAAAAAGTTTTAATTGTAAAGATAGTAATTGTAAAAAGATTATATCTGATTGTATTAAATATGAAAAAAAAAAAAAGTTTTATTTTTTGTCTGATTCAATATTTTAAATTGAGTCTTATCTTATTATCGAATACCTTTCCAAATATTACTACATATATATCTTAAATCTGGTCATACTAAAAAAATATTATTATTTATTTTCAATACAAGTATAATATTTTATATATTTTCATTTATACGGATAAAATAATTATATCTAAAATTTATAAAATGTTAGTTACTTAAATTATTGAAAATTAAAATATATATATATATATATATATATATATTTCGTATATGAAAATGAATTATATTTAAACGAAGAATTGTGTACAGTTAAAAGTACGTTCATGTAAAATGCATGTGTCCACGGATGTAAAAATTTTTTTTTTTATTTGATTGATTTTTTGATTTTTTTTTTGAAAATATTTATTGTATTAATGAAATGTTGGCATCCTTTGTAAGATTGCTTACAAGATTCAAATTTATATTAAATACAGCAGATTATTATTAAAAAGAAAAAAATATAGACAAAATTAAATAAAATAAAATTAATGTTAAATATTGCAAATTATATTTTAAAAAGATAATTTTTTTAAATTCTTAAAATAACACTTTTTTTTTTAATTTAAACAAAAACACAATATAGTAAATACCCTATGTACATTTTTAATAAATTTTCAAATTGAAAATAATCCTTTGTTTACTAATCATCATTTTACGGCAAAGAATATTTTTTTCTTTTAATTAATCATAGGCAAAAAATATCAAAGTAAATATTTTTCGTTTACGTGCAGCAAAAATGCATAAACGTTAATATTTCTGTAAGAGTATGCGGAAGTCTAACTAAAATATGTTTTGCATCCGGATGCATATATCCCATGTAAACAACGCTTAATTTAACGAATATTTTAATAATTTTAATTGCTTATAATTATCATTATTATTAATATAATTTCAGTGTCTTAAACTATTATTCATAAATACAAATTTAATAAAATAAAAAAAATAAAAACAAAAACATTAAATAATAAGAACGTAAACCAAGAGATATCTATACAAAACTTATTAACAAAAAAAGAAAATATTAAAAACAAAAAAAAACTTTAAAATAAATTTGGAGAAATTAGGCTAAATTTAAGTCTTATAAAAATAAGTATATAATCATTTATATATATATAAAAAAAAAAAAAATGGCGCAATGTTGTTATGAAAAAAATTAAAAAAAAAAACAAAAAAAGCATGAAGTAAACAATCAATTATTAAATGAAAAATGTAATATGTATGTTTCATAAAACCAATCATCGTTATTATTTGCACTTATTTTTTTTTTTTTTTGTATTTGTATAGTATTTTTACTCACAATATACGAAGATGGTCGACTATTTTCAGCTGATAATAAACCTGAAGTGTTGGTAGTATTTGTTTTATTTGCCGTATTTCGTTGATTTAATATTGAAGTTGCTACTGTTGCAGCAATAAAATTTGAATGTGATGATATTATGGGTATTATACTTTTATTATTATTATTATTACCATCAAAAGAAGAAGATTGAATATTGCTAACTTTAAAATATTTATTTAAGTTTGTAGTTAAATTGTTTTGTTTTATATTAGAACTATTATTAACATTTATTTCTTGTTCTTTTTGTTTTTGTTCTGATTGTTTCATTGATATTATTGATGATAAATTTTGAATTTTATTAAGAGAATTATTTTTTATTAAATTTGATGGGAACGTTTCTACTGTTGTTGTTGTTGTTCCTGATGTTGTTACTGTTGAATATTCATTATAAACATTATCATTATTATCATCTTCTTCATCATTAATACAATATTCATTTAAATATGAAGAGTTTATTATTTGATTTGGATTTGATTTACGCAAATCAATTAATGAAGTTATATTTGGAGGATGATGTTGAAGATGATGAGTCGACTGTCGATAATTAAAATTACTTATTTGTTCTTCATTATACAGTAGTTCTGTTCGTTGTTGATTATTACATTGATTTAAATGTTGATCTAATTATCGATTTAAAAAAGTTTGAATAAAACCATAAACAATTTGAAACGAAAAGAAAACAATAATCATTTGTATTCTTTAGATATCAAAATATATATATATATATATATATACATATTAGATTTTTTTTAAATATCTTTATTTTTTGAAATTTTTTTTTTTTTTTTTATTTAAAAGATATTGGTTCTAAAATTTTCCAATGACATTATATTATTTAAAAATTTTAAATCAAATTTTTTAGTTAACTGATTTTTTTTAACCGTTTATTCAATTTTAAATTAAATAAATTAATTTAATTTATAACTAATTAAAATATATTAAACATTTAAAATCAAATGAAAATTTAACAAAATTTAATAATAAAATTTTTATTTATTTGATTAAACAAAGTTACTTACAGATTTTTAATAGTTTTTTTTTGTTTTTTTTATTACATGCATAGTAAATTAAAAAAAATAAATATAAAAAAAATAAAATAACTAAATAATTTAAAACATTTTCCAAGAAATAAACTGTAGAATGTTAAACGGTAATAAAAAGTCTCACTTTATTAAATTACAAAAACAAAAAAAAAAATTTTAAACTGATATTAAAAATTTTAGAATTCAAAAGTAATGTATATATATATTGTCAAATAGCTATAAACTTATTTCATTTCAACAATAAATAATATAATAGTTTAAAGATTATAAATTTAATTATTTTAGTTAAGTCTATCATCAGCCTTAAAACAAGAATATTGTAAGTATCGTAATTAATTGGAACTAAAACCATATTTTCGAAAATTGTAATATTATTATGTAAAATAATAACCTTAATACAAATTTGAAATTTTTAATATAATATGTACTCTATTGATTTTCGTAAATATTTACTACAAGCTAATTTTAAAATTTGATTTATTAACGAAAATATAATTTTTTTTTTTTTTTATTAAAATACATATTTATAAATTAATAAAATATTCAACATTAATATGTTAAACGTTTAATTGAAATTTTTATGTACTTACTTGATTTTTGTTTTGGAGGTCTTGTCACCAATGGTGAAATTCTTGCTAATTCCGGTGATAATTCTTTTTTGTAAGCACTATTTTGATCTATTGTTCCAGATGTTCCCTGTACAATACCTGCACTAAAATCGGAATTTTCATTCTCCTGCAGTGATTTAATTGAAATTTTTCTATTATTATCAATTGAATCTGGTGTTGGTGACTTTCCGATTCCTAATATTAAAGTTAATTTTGGTACAGAAGTTCCAGTTAAATTATCACTATTTGCACTTTCATTATTACTGCTTTTAATTAAATCAGCACCACTAGGTGCTATACCAATAATATCCTCGTTTACAGCACCATGATATTTTGCTTTTGTATTTATATTTGATTCAAAATTTATATTTGAATCAATAATATTAATCGATGAACCACCACTTGTTAGAGATGTAGCTGATCCAATAGATAATTGTCTTAATTTTTCTTTCTTTTTTTCTTTCTTTTGTTTTTTTAATTTTTCCTTATCTTTTATTCGTTCTTCTTTATCCTTTTTCTTTTCTGATTTATCTTTATTTTTAGATTTATCTTTTTTATCTTTTTTCTTTTTAATTTTACCTTCTTTTGTTTTCTTATTTTTCTTATGATGTTCTTTACGTTTTTCATGTTTTTGAACTGTTGATGATTCAGGTGTAAAAAGAAAAAACGAATCTTGCATTTTTATATCATCTTGTTCAGGATTAAGGTGTTCTCCTGTATTATAGCTTACATTATTGATTTGTTGTGGTAATGATATTGAACCAGTTATGGCATTAGGACTAGCGAATATTAATTGATCAGATGATTTACGTGAATCAGCATCAGCTATATTTTTAGAATTGTTAATAGTAGTAGATGTAGAAATTGAATTAATTGTTTCAATATGACGGTTACTCAAATTGCCGGATTCCACTAATTTTGAAAATCCTAATGATGATTGCGTTGTTTGATTTGCTAGTGAATCAATTTGTGATTGCGAAACTTTTTCTTCTGAATCGGACTTAATTTTTTCATCGTCACTTATTTCTATCGTTGTATCAATAATATTAGTACGCACATCATTTGTATTATGTGAAACATTATTTTGAGCAGTTCCTTTCTTTAATAAAGGTAATTTGACAGACTGAAAACCAAAATGCCGATTCTCTGCTGATTTTAGAGATTGTAAATCTAAAAACATATATAAATTAATGTATATATCTTTTTTCTTTAAATAAATATATATAAATATATATTTATAGAATATAATGTAAATATATATATATATAAATATATATTTATGATTATATTCCATAAATGTAAATGTAAATTTATGGAATATAATGTAAATATAAATTTATGGAATATAATGTAAATATATAATATATATGTACATAATATATTAATGTGTATTTATATGTAGATACACATATATAAATATTTCTATATATATATTTACTTAATATTTATTTATATTTATGAAATATAATTAAAATTACCTGAACTTGATTTTTGTTTACTTTGCTTACTATTTTTTGTTGGTGATAATTTAAAATTTTGTATCATAGACTCTGGTACTAATGGTGCAACATTACAATAATTCTTTTCTAAATCCAAACCACCTAATTGTTGATTATTAGTTAAATTTGATTTAACGGTTGAACTTAACTGTTTAATGTCATCTAATGTTGAATTCGTCGATTTTAATGAATTAAACTTTGAAAATGGCATTATTGGTAAAAATTTATCAAGAGCTGGTGGTAAAGATGGAAAAATTCCTGGTGTTGGGATTAAACCGGGACGAGATGGAAATGTATATGGAAATGGTGGATATGGAAATGTTAAAGATGCCAAAGCATTCGCTGCAGAAATTGAAGATTGGTTTGATTTATGTTGCTTTTGATTGTTTCCTGTGTTGCTGGTTGATTGGGGAGAAACTAAATTATTCGCATTTGATTGTAATGATGGAGGTGCAGGCTGCATTACTGTATCTATTTTCATTAATTTTTTATTAATGGCAGCCAAATTTTCGGTTGGATGTATGATCGGCTGTGTTGATGAAACATTTGAAGTTGGGGTAGTTGTTGAAGATGTTGCAGCGGCAGCTGCTGCTAAATTTTGTATATACTGTTGGTGTGCAGCAGCTAACACTGCAGCGGCGGCAGCAGAAGATTGTTGATTCAAATTTGCTTGCATGTTCTTTTTATTCTCTTTTAATTTTGGTTTTTTACGTTCTTTTTTCATCATTTTTGTAGCAAGTGCATATTGTTGTTGTATACGCATTTGTTGTTCTAGATATAATTCTTGTAAATCATTTTTATTATTGCCTCTGCCACCAGATGGGCTAATATTTGTGCCAGATAAAATGGCAGGGTGTGTTATTTTGTCATTAGAAAGATTGAGTGGTTCATTTTGTTGATGTTTACGCTTTAATTTTTTTTCAGATTTTAATGGATGTTGATTAGCTCCGGGTGAAACCATTAACAACGGCGAATTAATTCCTAATAGTTGATTCGAACTATTGGTATTACTATTTTCGTTATTTGGTGGTAAATGTAAACGAGGGGAAATATTTTCTAACTTGATATTTGATTTGTTACAATTAATCATATTATCATCATCATCAATGCAAATTATCTGATCAGTGTCGGTAGGTAATTTTGGTATTTTGCTAACCTGAGATATCATCGTTCCGTTTTTTGATGCCGTTTGTGCATTTATTCCTAAATTTGTTGTCGTAGATACATTATCTGTTGCTGGCGTTATAGTTGTACCAGAAGGCAGATGAATCAAGTGATCTAGTGTAAGATTTGCAGGATCATTCAATTCTTTTTTGGTTGAAGGAAGTTTTTTAAATATATTTAATTTTCCTTTTTCGGAATCATTTATTTTTCCATCATCTAAATTTTGTTTCGCTAGTAAGTTTACTGTAGACGGTAGAGCATTAGTATTACCTGCTGGCAGTAAAGCGGAAGGAGTAGGAAATCCAGACGATAAAACAGTACCGCTATGATTGAACAAATTTGTAGGTAAATCAGCTATATTACTTTCAGTTCCACTTAATTGAGCTACCAACGCTTGTTGTTGTGCAATTATACTAGAAGATTTTAATGAAGATTCTACTGAGGTTTGCTGTTTTTTTGATTGATGTTGTTGCAAAATAGCTAAAGTTTGTTTATCAAAACCACCACCACCATCATTATTTGAACTAATATTAAAAGCTGAAGGATTATTTATTGGTCCACTATTATTCTTATCATTTGGATTAAGAATTAATCGTGTCTGTCTATTCTGTATCATATTAAGTAATAATTCACGCTGTTTTCTTAATATTCCTTTATGTTTCTTTGATAATTTTGTAATTCTTTCATCTGACAACACATTAGATGTAGGCATTATTACATCTGAATTTGTAATAATAGGTTCTGATGAATTAGACCCAGCAGTTGCAAAAGGGTCTACAATATGTGGCGCAACTAATTTTTGCTGTTGCTTTTGTTGTTTTTGTAATTTTAATAGTTGTTTTTGTTGTTGCTTTAACATTTTATGCTGCTGCTTTTGTAATAATTGTTTTGAAACTGAAATACTATTTAGTTTTTCAAGTTTTCTTTGTTCTTTTTCAAATGCTAATAAATTTTTTCTTTTTAATTTTTTTAAATATTTAGGATCATAGTTTGTTAATTGTAAATGTTCATTTGATTTATTACTATTAGCACTTGGATCTACAGTTGAAACATTTGGTTGCTGATGATTATTTTTTTCCTGTTTTGACATATTATGGTGCCCAGATTTTGATGGTAAAGCTTGAGCTGTTGCTGACGAACCTTGAGATATTTGTTTCCCACCCATTGATGCTTTAGAAGTTGTTGGAGTAGGAAGTGGCGGTGAAGGAGTACGCACTGATCGTGGTTCTTAATTTAAATAAAAAGACATAGAATAACTTTTGTTTTTATATATATTAATATTGTTTACCTGTTATAATTGGTATTTTGCAATCTGGTAATTTTCCTTCACGTGCTGGAGAAATAAAGCCAGAGGAAGTCATCATAACGCTACTAATTTCACGTGTTGGTCGTCCTTCAATTTCATAAGGTAAGCGAGGTTTAATAAATTTACTTAAATTTTGCCCATTTAAATTATTAATGTTTAGTGATATACTTCCAGATGTAACTGCTACTGAATTTGATGCTATGGTTGAAATTTCAGTAAGAGTTTTTATTGAAGATGCAACTTTTATATCTGTTTTTGTTTCTGTTTTGGTAGCTCCATTTGATACAGTTTTACTATCAGTTAAACTATCTCCTAATTCTTCTAATGTTTGTTCCTGATTATCTATTTTATCGCAATTTTCATTTTTATTAATAATACAATTGCTTTTATCATCAGCATTGATATTACTTGCTTGACTATTATTGATTTTAAAACTATTATTATTTCCACTATTTTCAACGTTTTCATTTTGAACAACATTTATTGTAGACTCATTATGATTTGAATTTACTTCAATAACAGTATCATTTGTTGTATCACATATTTCTAATTGTTTTTCTAGCGTTTCTTTACAAAAAAAAACCAATAAAATACACCAAAAAAAATTAAATTAAGATTATTTTTTACCTTCTTCTCTTTCTGGATATATGGGTGGCAAGTATTCTGGTATGAACATCGGTCGCGTTATAACTTCTTTACTTCCAGGTTTTAAGAAATTGAAATTGGAGTTTTTATGTACAGGAAATTTTGGTACATCTATGTTACAAGGAATTGGTTGTACATAATTAACGTACTCTTCTATTTCATGAAGATTAATATTTAATTCGCGAAAAGCTAATCCAACATCATCTAAACTAGGTTCAATTCGATTATCTTAAAAAAAAAAAATCATTAATCATTATCTGTTTTCAATAAAACTTTTAAGACCAAATTTTCAGAAAAACATATTGAGTGTATAACTTGTACATACATACATATATGTAAAAAAGATAATCAGTGTACATCAACAAAATTAATTCTAACGTTTTTGAATTTGACTCTATATATACTTACATAATTCAGTATATCGAATAATATTTCTAGTAATTTCATGTAAATATTTATGTAAAATGTCCACTAAAAGTTCAAGTGGCGTTGTCTGAATAGAATGCCATCCTATTGTAAGACATATTTGAGCCACTATAACGCGAAGAACTTGTTGTATATACGGATCAATCATATTTGAAATATTTTTAAAATTTAAACATCAAAATAACAATATATTAATGTCTATTTAACTAATTACAATTTTATTCCTCTAAAAAATGTATAGAAATGTTTTCATACAATGTTTCTGTTTTGTTTTGACATTTTTACTATTGCTGACATTACGCATTAACGCATCAAGTTCAAAATTTAATTATTTTCTAATTTAACTTTACTTTTTAATAAAATCATATAAATTGATATATAAGAGATAAAATACTTTATACTTATATATTAAATAATTTTGAAATTTTTAACTAAATATTTACAACAGATAAATTATAATAAATTAATTCCTCTTTTTCATCTAATATTTGATTTTCAATAATTTTTGACAGCTTATATACATTTGTCAAATCTTGTTAAATTTAGAGATGGGTCTTATTTGATATAGAAAAAGTAGTACATATTTTACTTATTTTTATTTATAAATTTGTTTTTTTTATGGTGATTTCGATTCTCAAACAAATATTACACTCATTCTGCACTTTTTTGACGAGGCAGAATTTTTTTCGTTCATTTCTAAAAAAAAATATTAAACTAAATAAAATTCGTGTTTGTTTCGAAACTTCTAAATGTAACATTTTCTGCAAATTGACGACGATTTACAATTTTTGCTTTGAACAATCAGTAACATTATTATAAAAGAAAAAATGACAAATGTCAATCACTATTTAGTTAGAAGAGTATTTTCATTTCATTCCATTAAAACTAATCAATAAATATTTATGAATAAAAACAAAATCAAATGACAATGCAGTTTGAAACGCCCCTATGAAGAATTTTTTAGTAAAAGAGTTTGGAAACACGGTGTGTTAACTTAGAACAAAATGTTTTTTGTTATTTTTATATACTGTGAGTAAATGCCCGAATGACGTCGCTGGGATGATAATAAAAATGACATTTGAATGAATTAGTAGTTTGTGTAACGTAGTTATTTGATGATAAATACATGGCTTAGCATCACGATTGGTCTTAATTAGTTGTTTGGTGGTTGATTCTAGATAGTTTATAGTGAATTGTAATAGTAACAGTTTAGAATATTAAAAACAAATTAAATTAAAAGAAATTCAAATAAAACTGTTTTTATTTATATTTCTAAAATTTTTCAGATTAAAAATTACCAAAAATTTTGATGAAAGTAATTAGTAAATACTGTTAGATTTGTAATTGACTTTAATTCAAGTAAACGCCAGAAGGATGGTCAGCAATGTTAGTTATAAAATTGGCCTTCAATTACAGTATATATTTTCTATGTTTGGAAATATATTTCTCTAAAAGATTTTAATTATTAAAAATGACGACCAAACGATGGCGCCAACTATTAAAAATAATTTAAACCAATGAGAATTGCCATTTTTATATTTCAAAATATACACTATACATATATGATCTCTTATTTTTTCAATGTGTTCTTAAAAGTTTATGAGTTAATTATAATAAAGATACTAAATTTTTTTATTTAATTATTTGATAAATTTTTCTGCATCAACGTATGTATATCAGAAATACTGAAATTTTTTCTTCTATTTTATTTTAACAAAGTTTTAGCCATAGGGAAACCACTATTGGCTACATTTAAAAGCCGGGAAGGTGACATCTAGCGACATCCACTTGATGGAGACAAAAAATTGATGGAGTTGACTTCTACCGACAAAATCAATAAAATCAGCGTGTATTATTTATTATTGGTATTATCTGGTATTATGTTAACGAAGAGACATCTAGCACCAAAAATAAATAAAGAATTGGTTATGTTTTCAGCCATAACATTGTTGTCGTGATTTGATTGTCAAAATCGCCAATAGATGGCCAACTTACGTTATTTTATGCTTTTTTTTTTTTAATTTTTAAAGTAAATAGAAAAACTAGTAAAATTGTATTAATTTTGTTTTATTTAAATAATTTGAATTATAATGTTTTTACTAATTATTTGATTTTTAAATCGTTTTTACTAAAGTACCGTTGTTTAATGGATATGATTGTATTGTATATCTTCGTGTTCGTGTAAATCATTCAAAAAAATTTTAACTTTGTTTTTCTAATTGTTGTAGCAAAACTTTTTTTTTTTATTCCATTTCACAGTCAGCATTTTACAACTTGTTCACGTTTTTAATTCTAAAATAATAATAAAAGATTAAAAAAGTAAGCAAATTGCATTATTAATAATTAAATTTTATATTAAATCATATTAAATTTAAATATAATATTATACATAAATTTTCTAATTTGTTGGAACTGGAATATGCTCTATTAATATCTCATCTTAAATTTCGTCTGTCCTCGTCCTCTATCTGAGTTCAAGAGTTTTCTACACCCAAATATTTTATAATTCGGGATTTTTTTCCCCCAATTCCAAATTTCAATCCAAAATCAAATGATTAAACTAATTCAGTTTTTTGGATGAACGTCCGGCACTTTTTGTTTTTTAATATTATTTGTTTTTATCTAAAGAATAAAAGCAATAAAAGTATAATAATAATAATTAAAAATCACATATTTTTAATGTTAAAAATAATTTTACTAAAGTCATGAAAAATCAAATCAAATAAAGTCAAAAAAAATTGTAGCTCATCTTGTAAAATAAATTATAGACCAATTTTTCAATTTTAAATGTTTTTTCCAAAATTTTCGAACACGTAATAAAAACCCGTTTACATTCGTTTATGTCTCAAAACAATATTTTAAGTGATGATCAGTTTGGATTTGAAAAATTGTTTTTGATTAAAATTTTTATTTGAAAAAAAAAGTTAAGACCAATACTTTTTTACTCGTATAATCTGGTATAAATTTTACATTTTATAAATTACCCATCGAAATGTTAACTGCGGGTAAATTTTTTATTTCTTTTTTATCAATTTAAGAATTTTGCAAACAGATTATAAATAAGGTATGTAAGATTAAAAACTCCTGTGCTGTATAAAATTCTATACTGGATGAAAAAATTATAATTTTATCTGAAAACTTTGACCTAATTTAATTTTTATTAATGTATTTTAAAAAAAGGGAAAAAACCGAATTGAAGTTTCAAAATAAAAAAAAAGCCCTGAATTGAATTAAAAGTTCCATTCAGCATAAAAAACTCTTGTAAAACAAAATTATAAGATAAATATATACATTTTGAAGTCCATATATCAAACAAGGTGCTATCCTTTGGTAATCTGTAGAGCCTTCCATTAAAATTCAGCTTACTATTTTTGCATGTGGCGCAGGTTCTACCTGATTTGCGGGAATCTGATTTTATATTTTGAAACATTCTAAACAGAGGATGAATATATTATATGTTCATGCTAATGAAAGCAAAAAAAATGGAAAAGATAATAAAAGTATGTAGATAAATAAAAAAGTCAGAAAAATAGAAAATTTTAATTATAAGTTTTGCAACAAGTTAATGAATAAAATAATTTAGACAATTGGATAAATTTGGAAACAAATTCTTAACAATAAAAAAAAAAATGTTTTCTTACTTTTTGAATAGAAATTATGTTTTAACTTCTTGATTGATGAACAAAAGAACTTGTGCATTATATATTTCGCATATGTATATGAACTTAACTTTAACTTTTTATTAAACTTGTAAAACAATTTTTAATTTTTCACTTCTATAAAAAAAATTAACTTATTTTAATAAAAAAAATTCAAATTATACACATTGGATAACTTAACGCTCAAATTTAAATTTTCTTTATAAATTTCTTACGTTAAAATTCTTTTAACCCATAATATCAGAAACTATATTTTGAAAGGTAATTTCACAAAAAAAGCACAAGTCACTAGTGTTAACAGTAACATCTTTTTTTTTTCATTTTAAATAAAAACTACTCATGCATTTCTATTGATATAAAAAAAAAAATATTAAATACTAACGCATACATAGATAAACATTATATACAAATACACTTGATCAACACATAATCAGTCCATCCAAAATGGAGGACTTAAGAAATCAGAAGTAAATTTTTTATATAGTGCTGCCATGTTTATAATATATAATTATTTGATTTACTTCTGCAATACAAAAGATATTAAAAACTCTTTATGCGAACATGTTAGATTGAAAGAAAAATGTTAAATACGTTTTTTGCATTATTTTTTGAATAAATAAAGTATGTATTTAAAATTAAAAACAAAAAAATACAACCAAAATCATTGATAGACAACTCTTCTAACCAGTTTTAAAATATAAAAACATTATAAATAGATTTTATTATACCATTTGTAATAATAGGGTATTTTCAAAGTGAATTCTTTTTTTTTCTTTATTCTAATTATAATGATAAATAAATAAAGTAATTTTTAAAATATTTTAAGTGTTTTCGACTTTAGACTAAAGTTGTGTGAACGAAAAATACATGTATTCAAGATTTGTTATCGTGTATTTTGGCTAAATTCGAGTACTACCTAAATAGTTTTAAAAATAGTTTTATAATGGTAAATAATCTAATAATGGCTTCGAGTTGTACAAATTATACATAAAAATAAATACTTAAAAAAATAGAACTTTAATTTCAAAAAAAAATTTCGTGAATTATATGGCAATATTGTCTTTTATTCAAATGCATTCTTCTAAAGAGAAGTTTTGTAGTTTTTGAAGAAAAAAGAAAAAAAAACAAAATAAAAAATAAATATTTATCATGTAGGTATGTATGTACATATCTAAAATAGGTATGTACAGCTATCTAAAATTAAAATAGAATCAAATATTCACGAGGATATTTTTTTAAAAGAACTATTGAGATTTGAGAAAGAGAAAAAAGCATAGGAAAAAATTAGAGATCAAATGGGGCACTTAAAATTTGAAAAAATTTCGAGAATTCTTATTGACATTTTTTGTTCTGCTTGCGTTATCTATACATATATATATAATTTCTAGTTAGATCTGGTCAATCTGGTTTTATTTATTTATTTATTATCCATAAATGCCTAAAAATTAAAATAAAAATTAAGCACATTCAATATTTGGTTTGTGTTCTAACTATTTTAATTTTAGCTAGGATATTTTCATGTAATTACATCACTACATATTCATTGACTAAATGTAAATATGTAATGTGATAATGTCAATGTGTAACAACCAAAAATTTAAAACAAAACATGGACTATTTTTTTACTATTTTTGTATCTGCTATATATACTCTAACAGTTTCGTGGATAAATCGCTGTAATGAAAATCAGCCTTAACAAATTGGATAATCTCCCTTTAAAAAAAACGCACCGTAACCAAACCATTAGCGAAGACATTTATTCATACAAGACATCGCAAACGAAATGTTGTTGCGATACAAAAACGAACCGTAAAGTAAACGTAAATTTTAGAATAAGAATAGTTAGAAAAAGTAAAGTAGTCATGTATGTGTATTGGTACTTCGCTACAAGTTCGCTACGTTTACGTAACACCAAAAGCGAATAATTTTTGTCTTAATAAAATAATTAAGTTTTCGAATGGAATAATATTATGTTATAAGAAATTAAAAGTGTTTATTAGGAAATAAAAGATTTAAAACAAAGAAAACTATGATACACAAGAAAGGTTTCAGTTAATGTATGAAAAAATATAAATTTAGTGAAAATGCTAGAGTAGGGCAACTTTCTACTTTTACTTACAATAAATTTTTTTATTATTATTTTAAATTGGTTGTTGGTCGCGACGCTATAAAGCGAGTCATATTTTATTTAGAACGCGATGTTAAAAGCGACGCTAGAAGCGACGTGAGCATTGGATCATCACTTTTAAGTTTTAGCGCCGTTTTGAACAAAATTTTAAAATGTTGCCTTAAACCAGTGAGTTTGAGTTGAATTTTAAATAGTGACCAATAACAGTTAAAAAAATTTCGTGTCGAACTTTTAATTTAAATAAAAAGTTAAAGAATATATTCTAAAAGTAAACTAAAAGAAATAATTAATTTAATAAAATACAATAATATTGTAATAAAATGTAAAGTAATTTAAAAAAAAAATAAATATAGTAAGTATAATAAAATACTGTAAAAACGCAAAAACGCAAAGAATCAAAATCAATTAGAATAATACATAATGCATTTTCAATACAAATATACGTGTATATATGTATGTATATATATATTATATATGTTGTATATAATATGTATTTTATTTTTTGAAGAAAATTTATCTTTGATTATCCTGATCCATAAATTAGATATTTTATGTACATATGTAATCTACAGACTACTGCTACTCTATGGATCAAACATTCATAAAATTGAACTACTTATCAAAAACTATGGAAAATAAGTTTGTTGTTAAATGTGATGAAATTATATTATATTATAAGAATTAGATGAAAAACAAAGTTTTGTATAAAGTTTTAAATTTTAGGTACATACATACATACTTATGTATGTACATATATCAATTATATCAATCTTCCTTGTGATATCTAATACATCTAATTCAAAGTTTGAAGAAATTGTTATCTATGAAAATGTTGAATATGTTTTACTGTAGAAGATGATGGTTATTAGTATCTGGTTCTATCTTTTTATATGTTTTTGATCCCAAAAAAATGTAGAACAACAATTCAATTTTAATTTAAGAGTAATTATGATAAAAATGATTAATCTAAAAATAACGAATTTTTGTGAATATATAAAAAGTAAGGTGAAGCAAAAGAAAAATAAAAAATAGCATCAATAAAAGGTACATATGTACATACATTGGGTATGTAATTTTTATACACATAACCAAAAAAAAAAATAATTCAAGTATTGGGTTATGGAATTACATACTAATTCATTTGATTTAAAATTAACTATAATAAAATATATGGATTAGATCGACTGGTAGTTTCTAAATCTTTGGAAATCTAGTTCCATAATACCTACAAAAACTTATTTTAAGTATAACACGAATCTTTCTACATATGTAGGTTAATTTAGGGGTAAAGTCAAAATTTAGATATTTATGTTTAATATTTTTGAAATATTTTGCACTAATACATATGTATTATTTAACTATTAAATGATTATAAATATTTCATACCTACATAAATATATAATATAAGATTCAAACATCATTTACTTTGTGCATCAATTCAGCTTTATGAATAAATGTATGCTTAGTTATTTTGAAATGTTTCTAGTAATTCTAGTTATTATTAATTTGTAAACATGTTAAATTAAAAATTCAAATTTTTTTTATTATAAATGTACATAATACATGCATACATATACATATGTATGTATATTTAAACATTTTCCCCAAACATTTTTGTTTCAATTTCAAATACGGTACATTTTTTTAAAACAATCAAACTGATTAAAATTACAATACATATACATACATACATATATACTTTATTAATTTTATGAAAAATGGTGTAAAATGTTCAATTTAAAATTTTAAAAGAAAAATTAAAATTGAGAATCTGATCGTTACATTGAGACGAGTTTTATATGATTTTAAGCAATAAATTTCCATTTTGATTAGTTTTAAAAGAGCCGAGCGCGTTCGCTTTTAAAAGGATTAATTCTTATTTTTTATTATGGATGTTGTTTTTTTGTTTCGATTTGTTTTTCACCTAAATAAATATTAGAGTTCTAAAAATAATAAAAAATATTACAAAAAACCATTTAGGTAATTTACGTAAGCCTAAGTGTTTTTTATTACAATTGCAAAAAAAAAACATTAATTTATTGATATGTAGCCATTGTAGCATTTTATTTTTGAAATAACGGTATCATTTTTTATATGTATTGTATATAGGTATATTAATCATTTTTAAAAAATTTCAGAAGCCATTAAAATGGCGAACTTCTATACTGTATAATAAAGTGTGAAAAGTAATAAAATATTACTTACATAAATTAAATAATTAATATAAATAATTTTTATTAATTATATTATATTATAAATTATTTTATTATAATATGTATATTACATACAGCAAAATACCTGTAATAATACCGAGTTTGAAAATAAAAAAAAACAACTGAAAATGGTGAGTTTTTTCCAATTGAAAATTTAGAAAGGTTAATTTGTGCTTATAATTTTAAATGTTAGTTTTTTCGTGAGTATATTTTTTTTTTTTTTTGTAAATTTTATGATTAGTTCTCAAAAGTTTCCAAAGAATTTAAAGAATTAATTCTAAGAGTTTTATTACTTTTCAAATAATTTTAATATACAAAGCTGATGTTAAGAAGGTTTTTTTTCTTTTTCCTAGAAATTTCTAAGCCTTTTGGTGTAGTGTAGATATTAGGAATTTGGATAAATATATCCTTGTATGTGTTTTGCGCATAGTATATTGTCTTAAGAGTAAGTTACATTACGATTTGGAAGATTTGGAAACGATATATTTATTTTATTTTAGGGATAAGATTAAGTAGAGAATTTACGTATCAAATAAAAATAAATAAGAAAAATTTATGACTAGATTATATAAGTAATTAAAAAAATATAAAAGTGAATCAGCAACTGAAAAAAAGTCCAGTAAATAAAAGAAAAGTCATTTATATTAATATGTTTTTTAATTAAAGAAATATAAAAGTGAATCACTACATGAAAAAAATTAAAGTAAATCAAATAATCATTAGTAGATTAATTAATGAAGGAAAAGCGAGTCAGTAAATTAAAAGAAGTCAAGTAAATCAAATTAAAAAAATAAGAAAAATTCCTTGGAAGATTATTAAATTAAAAAAAAATATATATAAGTGAATCAATAAATGAAAAAAACGTCAATTAAAGCAAATAAAATATAAATAAGAAAAAAATATAAAAACAACAAGAAATAAAAGTGAATCAGTATGTGTAAAAATGTTAATTATTAAAATTAATTAATGAAAATCAATGAAACAAAATATAAATGTGAAAAGTTATAAAAAAAATAAAAAAAAATGTCATTAATTCAATCAATGAAATGAAAATGAAAATTTTCTTTGTTAATCAATGAAAAATATGTAAAAGTGAATCAGTAAGTGAAAAAAATTTAAATAAATCAAATGAAAACATTTCTTCAATAGCTTTTAATCAATGAAAATAAAATGTAAAATTGATTCAATAAGTATGTTAAAAAAAAACATCATTAAAGTAAGGAATGGATAAAACTGAATTAAAGAGTCGGATAAGGTAGGTTATAATTTACATTATAATCATATCATATTTATATATAGTAATGTTTAATACGACAAGGTGTATTACTAAAAAAATTACACAATTTTAATAAGAATAAGCATCAATTATAAAAACTTTTAAGAAATACTTTGATCGGGAAAATTTTCCAAATTTTTTATTATCATATAGGTACACATACATACAATACGTAAAAAATAATTAATTATACAAAATGTAGTACGAATATTTAAATTTTTTTTTATAAGGCTTGAAATATAATATTATATAATTTCTATTAGTATGAAAATAATAAAATCTGTAATATATGTAAATTGTTATACTGTAAACATTTTTTTGAAGGCAGTTTTTTGGGGTACAAATTTTTTTGCAGAATTTGACTAACAAAATTTTGTTCTACGTGAATAAGGAATACTGTATCTGAATGTGGAATAATGATAAAATGTGAAATTTATAAAAGTTTTGCAATTTTGAAAAAAAAAATGTTGTCTTTGGAAAACAAGTAAATTTTTCTTCGCGATTTTAAAATTTAAAATAGCATTAAAATACTTGCCATCTTTGATAATAGATGGCGTATAAATAGTAAATTTTCTTCTTCAAGAAGAAAAAAATATTAGTTTTAAGAGTCTATAAAAATAAATATCCAAATAATACCAGAAATTATATATATATAGATAACGCAAGTAGAACAAAAAATGTCAATAAGAATTATCGAATATTTTTCAGATTTTAAGTGCCCCATTTGCTCTCTATTTTTTTCCTACGCTTTTTTTCTCTTTCACGCAGATTTATTCGAAAAAAATATCCTCGTGAATATTTGATTCTATTTTGTGTGTGTAGGTGGTACCTATGCATATTTCTTTTTTATTTTTTTTTCTTGACTTTTTCTCTAATTTCTGATAATACTTTCTGCCGCTACCATAAAATATTTTTAAAATTATTAATTAAAACTAGTCTTAATTTTTTTTTTTAATTAGCGTCATCTTTTGGCCGAAATTTATATGATTATATAAGTTAAATTTAATTTGTTTTACACTAATTTACTTTTCACATTTTCGGATAATTTTTTTATAAAGTTAAGTTGAAGTCTTGGAAAGGGTTTAAAATTATAATTTCTGATAGTAGGTATTAGTAGGTAGGAGCTAAAAGAAAACTAGGTAGTAGTGCCCTGATTTTTAACATTTTTTTATCATGAAAATTTGTAAAACGTGTATGGTTCCTTTTAATTAAATTATTGTTTTCCTATTGAATCTATTTTTTAGAAAAATAAACCAAGGTACATACATACATAACTATGTATATCTATAGTTCTAAGATGTAGTTTCACTTGACCATGTAACCATAAAATTTTCTTGCTAGTCCAAATAGGTATATGTATGTACATATATGCAAAAATTTATTAAAACTGTAAAAATTAGATAGTACTTAATAAGAATTTTTCATGTAGTAAAAAGACAGAAAATTAAAAAAAGAAACATATGTTTGTGCGTAAAATTATATAAGATTGAATTTTGGTAAAAAAAAATAATAGAAAAAATAAATAAATGTATGGATTTTGGAAGTACGTATAGGTATTTATACATATATATATTTATATTTTCCATTGATATACATATTGCTTAGGGCGCTATAGATATACATATATCGAAGGTCATGGGACCTGTCTTAACATAAATGCATTTTATACGATATCGGGCAGTTTCTCTCTAGTTGGCGGTTTGAAGCTTTGTAGTGATTTTGGGAGGTATAAATTATTACACATATTATGCCTGCATATTTAAAAAAAAAAATGTTAAAAGCATATCTACCTATCCCTATTTTTTTTTTTTTATATTATTTTTTGTTTCAGATTTTCGCAATGAAATTTAAAAAAATACTGCTATTAATTTCATATGTTTTTTGAGAATATTTATTTATTTAAATATTAATTTTTTTCATACGAAAGTCCACAATTTTTTTTGCCATAACTTAAGAACTAAAAGGGCTAACATAATATGTGAGAGCTCTTTGGAAAGAGAGAATACAAAAATAAAAATTTTTGGTAAAAAACGTACCGTTATATTCAAAAAAATAAACAAACATTTTTTTTTTTTACTTTTATATACCCTGTACTGAAATGGGACAATCTGTACCAATTAAGTATATATGGGTGTTCAAAATTGAGGTATCATTTTGATTTTGCCGCCATTTTTTTCTACCTGGAATTTTTATACGAGGTTTCTTTAGGTATATTCTAAATACATTCCGGTTAGTTAATATGGAACGTTACACGAAGGAACAACGTTTTTTTGTTATTACAACATTTTTTGAAAATGGTAAAAGTTTTCAAGATGTAATTAGGAAATTTCGAACAAAATTTGGTAGAGAAAATGCTCCAACAAATCGTGCCATCAAACTGTTGGTTGATAAATTTCTTGAAACTGGATCTGTTCTTGATAACAGAGGCAACATTTATCAACGTAGTGGCCGTTCAACCGAAAATGTAGCAGCTGTGAGCAGAAGTGTTGAAGAAGATCCAAAAAATTCGTCATCGTTCGCAGCAATTAAACATCAAACCATCCACATTATTCAACATTTTGCATCGTGATCTCCATTTAAAGGCTTATAAGATCCAGCTGGCGCAAGAATTAAAACCAACTGACCATGTATTACGTCGGCAATTCGTTTCTTGGGCTATCGAAAAACAAGAAGAAAATGAGAATTTTTTTAACAAAATAATCTTCACCGACGAAGCTCATTTCCAGCTCAATGGCTATGTCAATAAACAGAATTGCCGCATTTGGGGTGAAGAGAATCCAAGGGTTATCTTAGAGCAACCAGTACATCCACAAAAAGTTACGGTTTGGTGTAGTTTGTCGTCAGGAGGAATCATCGGATCATATTTTTTTGAAAACGCAAATGGAAATGCGATTACGGTCAATGGAAATCGCTACAGGGAGATGATCTGAAGCTTTTTGTGGCGGGAAATTGATGATTTGGACGTAGAGAATATGTGGTTTCAACAGGACGGTGCCACTTGCCACACACCAAGAGAAACAATGGATCTTTTGAAGGAAAAGTTCGAAGATCGCATTATTTCTCGTAGAGGAGGAGTGATGTGGCCACCAAGATCGTGTGATTTGACACCGTTGGATTTTTTTTGTGGGGTTTTGTGAAATCGAAAGTGTACAGTAATAATCCCACAACAATTCAAGAGCTTAAAAACAACATCGAGCAGATTTCAACCATTGAGAACAGTTTATTGAACAACGTGATTCAGAATTTTGGTAAAAGATTGGAAGCCTGCCGAAGTAGTAGAGGAGGCCACTTGGCCGACATAATTTTTCATTATTAACCGGAACCTATTTGTAATAAATTCAAATAAAAATATATTTAATATTTCAAAAAAAAAGTCTTTTTATTAAAATTAAAATGATACCTCAATTTTGAACACCCTATAGATACTATTTTGAAGACCTTTATCAGACCTATTTTTTGACACTAACAGTAGTTAGATATATGTACGTATATTCTTATTTTGGAGATATGTATTCACAGTTAAATGGCAATTTTAAGCCTTTAAAATCGAATTGTGGTCCTAACCTAAACCAAAAGAACAGCCAAAGTGATTCAGTTGCATATAATCTGAATTGTGTAATGCAATACATAATATTTTGCATGTACCACACTATACCAACTAACCAATGTGTTATTATTCTAGGTGTAATTAACATATTAATGTGCTGCGCTTGCTTAATAAATTATACATTTATTACAATTTTTATTTAGCCGCAATTAGAAAACATCATTATTCAAATTTCAATTCAAATTGTATGTGATATAAAAATTAAAATAAGATATTTTTTTTTGTATTCTCTAAAGCACGCTGTATATTTTTTTAAGGTAAATGTATTATAGCACCAAAGACAGAAAAAAAATATTTATTTTACCATTTATTACATACAAGTATATGTACCTATGTACCTACAATCCATCCTATAATCTCTATGCTTATACACAAAAGCTTTTATTATTTAAAAAAATAAAGTAATGAAATAAACAAAAATAAAAAAAATATAAAGTCAACACATTTTAATAATTTTTTATCTCTTTCTAACATAATCATTATAAATTTATATTTGTTGGGCTTGTAGTTTTTACATAATAATGTATTTCTTCTCCTCACCCCTTTTATTTTGTTATGGGTGGAGTTGCTGTTTTTATTTACTTGGATTGGTGATTTTAAATTTATTATTGTATTGAGTAGGCGTGTAGTTTAATATATTCTTTTGTTAACACAATAATTTGATATTTAAGCGGTACATTCATATCATATGTATTGGCTGCTGGTATTGGTATGTTATTAAAAAGTATAACAAAAACAACATTAAAATAATAATATGTATTGTTTGAGTTCATTTGTATTTTTATATTTTGCGCGCGTGTGTGTATAGGTATTATAATAATTTATAAGGGTGTGTTTGTAAAATATCTTTAGTACTCAGTAATCACTCAGTAATCATAGAGTATCCTGCCTATACTGTTTTGTATTTTATTTTATTCTATTTTTTAAATTATTTTACAGTTTTTGTTTCAAAGTAGTACCCCATCAGAGAACCTATAGTAATATATACCTTTGGAAAAGATTTAGAAGTTTACATTGAAAAGTAAAAGGATGTAACGGGTTGAATAATAAATTCAATAAAAGATAAGAAAATAAAACGAAATTTTCGTAATTATAAGTCACGCAATATTTTACCTACATTAATAATTTTTTTTATTCCCAAATTTTTTTTTTTATTTTAAAGTTTTGCTATAGACAAAAAAATAAATCAAAAAATGTTAATGCATAAAAATAATTCGGAATGGTAAAAATTAATTTGTAATGTTCAATAAAAGTATACCTATAATAATTAGGTAGGTAGGTACATACAGTATAAACTGGAATAATTTGTATAATTTGATAATTTTAAACCTTTGCTTTGTTGTTGCGTGTGTTATATTCAAATTTTATATACCTATATATAAATCTATATTTTTCTATTTATGTACATATATATGTATATTAGACTAAATAATGAAAATATTATAGGCTCGCAGTAATAGAATTAAATAAAAATTTTTTATCTTCATTTCAATTTATAATACCAATATAGAAAAAGAAACTGAAATGGTTGGGTATTAGACCTACATAGGTGACATTGGATTAAATTTAGTAAAATTAAAATAATGTTAATTACCTACTTATATGGCTTAATTTTATAAATTTATATCACAATAGATCAGAACAGCAAATCAGTTAGGTATTTCAGAATTAGAATATAACTTAAACTTATGTATAGAATGAACGCTTTTTTGGTCCTTTTTTGTTTTACATTTTCAGAATAGATAGGTATATTTAAATATGTATACATTTATATCAAAAATTGACAAATTTGAGAATCATATGACAATAGATTTGAGAATCATATGCAATCATAAAGATGAGAAACATATCATCTGTTAAAAATTTTTCTCAAAAAAAAAAAAGCAGCAACACAAGAATACAAAAATTGTTATCCAAAAGAGCTCAACGTAATAGCGTCAGACGAAATATCATCCAAAAGTAAAAAATTAAATGAGATCCAAAAAAACCAAAACGACTAATACGTTTTAAAATAGGATGGTTTATCCCAAAATCAGTGCATTTGTTATGAGATGCAGTCCTACGAATACATTTTTGAAAATTTCCCCGAAAGTGAATAAGATAAAAATGAGATTAGCGATGATAAAAATGCGACTGCATCTCCTGAGGACAATAACTCCGAAGTTGCATTATGTATAATATGTTTGAACAATAAATCAAACATAGTACTTTTACCATGCCATACCAATGAAAATTTGCAACGAGTGTAATTTGAAATTGCAGGCCCCAAGTTTAGTCAAACGAGATTCAGCTGCGTATAACTGTCCTTATTGCAGATCGTTTGTGACACATTTCTTACAATACAAGTTTTTGTGTAATTATTATTGTTATTTTTTTTTTCGATGTTAATTAATTTTTTAAAGAAAATTTATTATTATTTTGGACGAATTTCATTTAGTTTTGGAGTTTGTTTTGTCCTTATTTCATTCTTATTTGAACCTCATTCATTAAATATTTGGCTGTTATTTAATTTTTGACTAAATTAAAAGAGAAACACAAAAAAATTTTATCTTATTTCATTTTTTACTTTTGAGTGATATTTCTTCTAATGCTGGGTCGTCCAAAAGTATAACATAAAAGTACAACGTAAAACACTTTTGACAACTTACCAGGTACTTTTTTTTCTTTCTAAGATTAAACATGAAGATAAGAATAGTGTAAGCATTATGATATACATTATAATATGAAATCATCCAAAAATTAAAAAATAAACTACTTACTTTCAAAATTTAAAAATACTCTTTTAGTTCAATTGCCATGTATAGATATTTTGGCTTTATGATAAAAGATATGATCGAAAAATATGAAAAAAAAAAAACAAAATACTAAATTGTTTTGAATTTAATAATAATTATAATATCTAATAATTACAATAATAACAACAATAATAATAATAACGGATACAGTGGAATTATCTTTGGTTACATCATGGAGAAAGGTGTTATATAAGTACTATTGCATGTTGTAATCGACTGATAGTGCTGACTCTGTTTAGTAAATAAAAATAATATTAATTATATACTATTACCAATAATAATTGTTGCTACAGTGGCAGTGGAATTGTCTTCAATTGTTACCTAATGCAGCAAGGTGTTATATATTACTGCATGTTGTAACTGTTGTAACGGCTATTGTCACTAATATAACATAAAATAGTAATAATAATAGATGGATTCATTGTTTCCTTACAGTCCCACTCCCAATTCAATATTTCCGCATTCTTGTTCTATTCTTTTCTATCTGTATTCTCTAACCAATATACTGCGTTAGCTGGCAGCAGTGTTATCTCATTATATTGGCTAAAGGGGGAGGTGAGTTTAGTCAATAAGAATCTGACACTACCAAGGTGGAATTCTTGGTGTCTTTGGAAGATTCCCATCTCCCTTAGGAAAAAAATGAAAAATTATTTTAATTTTTCGTATTTATATATATACATAAATAAACTATATATGTATATGTAGTGTGGGGAAATAAAATAAGGGGAAACAAATAAATAATTCAACATATAAGCAAAAAATTGTTTTTTTTCTTTTTCTCTCCCATATGACATTCACTAAATGGTTTATTATTTATATTTAATGAAGCTTTAGTTTTTAAAATCATTATCTTCACTATACTTCACGATTACTTGACTTTAGGTATTGTAAAAACAAGATTATGTCATTTATGTTTGTGCTGCATCTATGTATATATTTATGCAAAAATTATTTATGTATATACTTATTATACGATATAAATTATTACGATATTAATTATTAATATTGAATATGATTTGACCAGGTTTTGAATCCGAGATCTTTTAATTGTAAGATCGACGATTAACTATTACGCTGTTAGTCATATTACTTCAAGTAGGTATATAAAGATATAATGTTCCTATCTACATAGATAAATGAAATGAAAAAGAGTTTATTTCTATATATAAAAAAAAAGAGTTAAATAAAACCACAATACTTGTTACTTAAAAAATTGTAATTCGAAATGGGTTTAAATTAACGCCCCGCTATCAGATCTTAGTTATTAGATCTTAGATAACAATAAAATCTAAAATGAAATAACATTCTCTTTACTCTTTAGAACATAATAAAAAGAGATGCAATATTATAATAATACAAGAAGTAAAAATAAGGTCATTTTGTTAAAAGGATAATAGGTAGGTATACATAATATAATATATATATTATTATGATTATAATATTATTCTTATTATTTTAACGAACCCATTATTATCAACGTATCATTTATAATTGTATCATAATCATTAAAAAGTAAAATATAATATTTACATACATATGTATGTAAGTACATTCCTATCCTACCTATTATTTATAAGTATAGTGTAAAAAAATTTATGTACTTACATTATAGATTAATATTGTTTTATTAAGATCCTCAAAATACCGGCATTCAGTTTTCTTTTCTGTTTTCATTTTTTTTTTAATTTTCATGATGCTTTTTTAGTATAATTAAAAACAGTAAAATAGAAAAATAAAAAATTCTTTATTTTTTTTTTCAATTTTACTTTTTTTTTTAACAAACCCATTTTGTTTTTACCTTCCCAAAACAAAAAAAAAATAGAAAAATATATTTTTATACATTCATACATACAGACATAATATCTATATTATTATTTTTGCGCACAAGGAGTTTTTACAAGTATGTTATGAGTTATGACTTTTTTATTTTGTATGATTATACATTCATACGTGAATAAAATATATATGCACCTATGTATGTAAATATGTAAAAATAAGAAATCCTATCAAATTATATTGTACACCTGCATAAACATATATTATGTATCTATATTTATAATATTGTTGATTATACATGTGTACTTAAACGTACATACATATGTATGTTTCATTCAAAATGGAAAAGAAATCCAAAAATATAATTTCAATTCACTTTTTTTTCAGAGTTTTTCATCAATTTATTCTCTTTTTTGTTTATTTTTTTATTTTGTTTCTGTTTAAAGAAAAATTATTTATTAAGGATATGAAAATAAAAATGGATCCCTCAAAAAAAAAAAACTAAACACGGATGGAGGAGTTTTTCTTTTTTTTTTATGATACAAATATTAAAATAGAAATGGCATTGTATATTATAGTATTGTGTATAATATGTATGTATATGTATGTGTTTATTTGTGTGATGGGAGGGATGTGGAAAAGTAAAAATATTAAATGCGTACATACATACCTATACCTAATAATTATACAAAATGCATAATAAATGATTTATATTTTATCATAATATGGCATAGAATAAAAAAAAAGGGAAGCCAAAATATGAAATATACAAATTATAATAATGATGATAATTGATAATTATTGATAATAGTAAATGTGATGAATGGTAGGTATGTACAAAACATACCTATATAGTTTTTTTTTTTTTTTAAAACAAATATACAAATTTTTTTAATATCTACAAAAAAAAGTGGGGAGAAAATGGATTCCATATAAATACAAGAATGAATCTGCATATACATGCATACATGCATATAAACGTACCCAAAATCCAAATGTACTTATGTGAAAATAAATAAACTTGATGAACGAATTTATATTATTGTACATTTATGTTTATGCTATGTAAAAATGTGATATACTATATACATACATACATATATGTCAGTGTATTAAGAAAAATAGTATTATATATACGCTAATTTATTGGACAATATACATATATTGTAATATAGTATAATAGTATAGTATGTATGATGTACCCTTACGCAATACGTATTTGAATATATACATATATACATATGTACATTTTTGTATATGTTTATACATAATAATATGTTTATAAATTTAAATTTAATATAATGTTAAAATGACATTAAAAGAAACTAACAAAATAAGAGTTAAAGGAAGTGAAAAAGGGGGGAGGGGTTTTTGTTGTCGGTTGTTGGTGAATGGTGGATATAAAATTTATGTTGCGCAATATTGTATCCAAATATTTTTTTTTTACTATTTTTAACTATTTCAAACAAACACATCCATACATACAATATAAATAAACAAATTCATAAAAGCTTAAAATGTATATGTACATAGGTGGATATCCACATATGTACTTATGCTGCATTATATGTTACATTATACATACATACATATTAATGTTATAAAATTATGTACATATATATTTTTTATGTGTGTTTTGTTTAAGTTTTACTGTACATACATACATACTATTTCTACAAAACTTATTCAAAATCTATATTAAAATCTGTAATTCATACTGCTTACATTCATACTGATTATTGATAACAAATTTTAGTATGTAATTACTTTTTCAGTAATTTTGCTTTCAATTAAAAAAGCTCATTATACCTGAGCAAGTTTTAAATTGTCACTTCTTTACTTAATAAGTTATGTCCCTAAACATTTTACCACGAAAAATGAAAATGTTAAGTATATGTACATACATATGTATGTAGATAACTCTTATTTGAATTTCTGATTGACTAATTTTAGGATAAGATGATGTTATGAAAATGAAAATTACTCCAACTTAAATTGATGTTGCTTTTGTGTACATATACAGGGTGTTTCCGACTCGATGGTGCTCCTTGAAGCGGGTGATCGGACATGTCGAGACGAACAATAAATTGTAGTGGATGGGAGGGGGGTATGTTTCATAAAAATTATGTTTAAAACGCAATTTTCTTTTGAAACATCCTGTATTTGAATAATTTTTATAGCATATTTCGAAACAGCTTTTCAAGCCCTATAATTAGTACTTAATAACTTTTTCTCTATCTCTAACCGTTTTTGAGATATAAAGAATAGAAAAGTGTGAATTTCTTTTAATGAATTTTTTTCTATATTAATGATTTTTCTTGAACTGATGTTAAACCAGAAATTTTATCAAAGTTTATGTTAAATGGATATTTTAATCTGGAATTTCGTGTCATCTGGAGTTGGAAAATATATTGCATATATTGCATAGTTTTAGTATCATTTCCTCAATTTTATCTTCAACATGAAATATTATGGTATCGAATCCTTGCATACTCAAATTAATTAAATTTAAATGCCATATAAGTTTGCCATATAGGCCAAAATAGCTAATCACGAATAGTTAAATACATTTTTACCAATTGGAAATGATGATGAGAAATTAATTAAATAAATATTTTCCTCGCGAGAGCCAGCTTTCTTCTATGTGAAACAAAAATTTTTGATGGCTACTATCCATAGACTGGCAGAGCTGTTGAAATATTCTTGAGTTTAAAGGCCTAGCTTTATTAAAATTTACAATATTAAGGGCTTCATTCAAGACTTTTTTTTAACTCTCCTGAGGATTTTCTTAGCAGCTAAAGCTGCTCGATGGATAAAACAGTAGTGCCACTTAATTGGACAATTGTTTTCTCTTGCTCGTGTAATCAAACCATTTAGTTTTCCTGACTTGGCACGTGCTCCATCTATACTAATTCCTACACAGTTAAACCGCTTAATTTCATTTGAAATTAAAACTGCATCCAAACTGTTATACACTTCTTTCAATCGTGGTATGGATCAAATCATGGCAAAACAATATTTTCTTCTCGAATTCATACCTAATGTAACATAGTAACCACGATTTGTTATTATAGTCTGTACTTTCATCCAACTGTAAACTATAATATTGGCACTTAAAAATTATGTCTATTAATTGGTTTTTTATGTTGATAGAAATTTGATCTATTCGTTTTTTTTATTGTATCAGATAGAGCCACTAAATTTAATTCTTTTGCAGCCTTTTGACCTAGCCTTGTATTAACAATGGCTTTAACTACAGGTAAAATTAAGTCCTACCCCATTGTGTGAGGTTGCCTAGCTTTCGCTTTGAGTTTAGCAACTTCAAAAGACGTTCTGACTGCATTATCATTATTTGATCCTTTTGCTACATTTCTAATTTAAAGTTTAAGAAATTACAAAATATAAATTTGCTTGTAAAAAAAAGTTTTTAAAATTATGAATCTTAAAGTACGGTGCTTTAAGTATGGCTATAATCACGCCTTCATGTTACATGTAGTGTAGCTATTCACAAACTAATTATGTAGCTTTGGAACTAAGAAACTCTAATTCTTACTAGCCTAATTTTTGGTCTTAACATAATTGAATATCAAGAGAAACAAGAAAATCAAAATTTTATTAATTACTGAAATAAAAATTTCAAGTTAATTCACTTTTACTTTCGAATATTGACGTGCATACGCAATGCATATGTGTTTTGAATTTAATATTATATGTATATACATACATACATATGTATGTGCATATCCATATGGTATTATATCATCTTCAGCTAGCATATACTCACATGCATATGCATATATTAGAAAGCAGAAAATTTAAAATAAAAATTCTAGTATGTATGTATGTATGTATGTATATATGTAGGTATACATGTTGTAAAAAACCTTAATGTAAAAATATGTCGTGTAAGTACGTATGTACATTGCATATGTATGTAAAATGTGATTTGATTAATTTTTAGTAATCCAAAGTACTTGTATATGTACGTAGATACATACATATATGGATGTATGTTCGTATGTAGGTACATAATCTCTTATTATAATGTAATTATTATAATAAGTATATACTTAACATATAAATTAAAATATAAAATTATAAATATGTACCTATAATGAAATGAGAAAAAAAATGTCTTTCTTTGTTTTAAATATTTACATATGGATATTGGATGGCTACATTCAGGTATTTATTTATACATATGTATATATTCACGTATGTGTGTATGGAGCTACAAATTTACTTAAAAATGTTCCAAAATATTTTTATTTACAAATTACAATTTACAATGTAAAAAGCAATAGATACATCCATACATATATTGAGAAGAGCTTTTAACTCAAATCAAATAAGCGGTATTTTTTTATATGTATTAATATACACATTGATACATGTCCATTCTGTTATATATACATATGCACATGTGTGCGTATCCACAAGTATTGTGTGTTACACTTTACAGGGTAAAAAGCCATTATTTGGGATCCTGATTGGAATGGTGAATAAATATTTCAGTTATGTAGGTATGTAAAAAATAAAAAAATAAGGGGAAGAGAGAAGGGTAGAGATTGGAGTTAAAGGAGGCATAATAAAGAAAAGAGTAGAAGTGAAGCATTCAGAAATAAAAGGAAAGGAACAAGCAAACTAAAATCAATTGTAAATAATACAAAGTTTTCGCTTTGAAAATGTTCTTGATTGTTTAAGCTTTTCTGTACACTTATACAGTAACAAAAAAAAAAGTTCAAAAAACTAACATACATATATTTATTTATTAGTGTTTGTAAAATATGGGAATATTGTTAATAAGTTCCTACCTTCAACCATATCTAACAATTATTTTTATTATGACTGTTTTTTTTTTTTTTGTTTTTTAAATAAAAAAAAAAATTAATGCCTACATTAAAAAAAAACAAAACAACGAAAAAAGCAGTTTTTTTTTTTCACATACTTTTCATCATATTTTGTATATACTGTGCACGCAAAATAACAGTATACTATTTTAACTGCACTGATGAACAATATAATAAGTTAAAATTTATTATAACGGAATTTTATTCGTCATAGTTTTAAAACTTAATACAAGTATTACTTAATACAAAAAAAAATCAAAAATTCGTAATATTATACATACATATGTATACTGTTATGTTTTTTGTTCGTATCGTATTATTGTATTATTCGTGCAGTAACTCTCGTGAATTTGAAGTTATTTTAAAAAATATGTAAACAAAATATTTTCATTCCTTTAAAACGTCGTATTACTATTACGAGTTTCGAATTAATTTTTTTTCGTGTACTTTTATAATAAAAAAAATACCAATACGTTATTTGTTTTTTATTTATTAAATATTAAATAAAAAAAAAATTAGGAAATGTGAATATTATTTTATTTTTGACAAAAAAAAAAAATAATAATATAAGAATAAATTAAAAAAAAAAAAAACAGATATCTTGGGGTTGGAAAACCATAACTTCAATATAAATAAAAAGAATATTTTTGTAAGAATTTTATATTAATAATAGGTACATACATATCTACATATATATTTTTTTTCTTCTGATTAAAATAAAAATATTAAAATTTATTTAAGAAAAAATTGACAATAAATATAATAGACTACATAATAGATATTCAAAAAGACACATAAAATAACACACATAACATGTATGTAGGTATGTAGTAGGTATTATTAATTATTTAAAATTCTTAATGATTGAAATATGCATAGATATATGTACATATGTATGTATGTAGGTACTACTAATTTAAATTTATAAAATTAAATAATACATTTTTTTTTTTTTTTCATTATTTGTAACGGTTAAGTTTATAAGGTTTTATATACCACAGGTCCGAATTACGACAATATATAATTTCACAACCTCACACTATACATTATACTTGTAGCTATAGAGAATATATAATACTTATGTATGTATGTAAAGTTCATAATATAATATAAGTATTAGGTAGAATATTACAGGATATTTTCATAGATTTAGATACAGACTACAACTTACAAGATACATACATAGGTACTACATTTAAAAATAACTACTATACAAATCATATTATGTATTAAAATTAATTACCTAATACAACATTTTCGTAGGGGTTAACATAAATCTAAAAAATAATATTAACTTTTATTTATAACTGTAGAAATGAATTTTCAGGACAAAATATACATACATACATATGTATAAACATACTTCCATGCATATAAATTAATATAAAAACAAAATAATTTTCTATCTAGCTTTCTATTGTATGTGCCTATATATGTACGTAATATGTATTAGGTACTGAACAATTCGATTCTACAGGTTCTTAAAGAATAAAGAAACTTCTTTACCTATGTATAGTAGTCAGTTACATATGTATATAGGGGGCTGTAACAGTATTTAATTGTTAAATTTCTCTGGAATTTTAAAGAACACTATAGGTATCAGGGTTCATATTAATAGTTTCTTGTTTGACAAGCTACATAAGTTAAAAAAAACATATTAGTCTGAAAAATTTTAATTGAAAAATAAATCTATAAAAAATGTCATATGTATGTACCAAAACACGGTACGAAACATTAAAGAACTATTAGTTACTGCATTATAATTTTATTGCCTTTTCCTGATGCGCTTTATCGTGATTCTATACTTACTTATCTATGTACATATGCATATGTACATAGGTATCCATATGCACATATTCACTAATGTCAATAGTGTAAAATATGTTGTACATGTATGTAAATCTAATTAGGTACTAACCGTAATTTTGTATTCAAAAATTTTATAAACTTAAAAAAAAAAAAATATGAAAAAAACGCAGTTTTGAAAATTTCACGATAAAAGTACGAGTAGTGCATAGTGCATAATTTTTTTTTTTTTTTATTAAAAACCGACGCGAAAATTTAAAATCTTCCAAATCGAAGGATTACAAGATTTACAAGTTACAATAATTCATCTGCACGTACTTATGTACAAACAAACAAACTTACGTACCTACATACATACATACCAATGTATATGACAAATAAAAACTTATAAGAGTAAAATTTTGTTATTAAAATGTAATTACGTAATAGGGTATAGATATAATGTACGATTTATGTACTTTCATAATAAGCATAAGTGTGTACCTATCTATATTTAATTAAATTTTAATGCTTTTACATACATACATATGTAGTACATACATTATATAACAAAACAAATTAATTATTTATATTATTAGTTATTATATGTATGTGCATAAATATGTGTGTACAATATTAAAATAAAAATCACATAGAGAAATAAAATGTAACCATTGACATAATATGTATATCCTTATGTATATCTGACTGAATTATCTAATTAATAATGTACCTTATTATATGGATGTATGTGTAGGTATGCATATATTTTTTGTATAAAGAGGTAGTATAGTATAAATGAGTATACTATAGGAACAGTAACAAGTTATCTATGTATACATGTTTGTATATTTCTACAAAGTAACCATGCTTTACTTTCCATACTGCATTCTTGTCGGTCGGTATAACTTCTTAGCACATTATTTTATTTTAGCAATAGAAGGAAGGAAGCACATGTAATAAAAATATAACAAACCAAATATGTACATTCTCAGTAGCACATTTAAGAAATATACCTAGACAAAAACATACATAATATGTATGTACATACATACGTACATATACTATTAAATTGCAATTTTGTTTCGGTATTTTATAAAAATATCCATACTAAGGATCAGAAAATTCTTCTTAATTTTATAGGGAGTAAAAAACTACATACATACATATGTATGTATGTACATAAATAATTACTTACAAATTATAATAAATATTCAATTTTATATTGACCACATTTTAGGCGGAAAAGGTGCCGAAGTTTTTTGTGCACTATTTATTTCTTTTAAGTTTATAACTCTGGGGGGGAGGGATATGTATCCATATACATACTTACATATAGCCGTATGTAAATATAATATGTAATTACTTATGAACATATGTAATATACAACATAATATTTAATAATTATCCTTATTTTTGTTACCAATATGTATATTATCATTTATCATTTTAAATAAATACATAAATATTCATACATTATTCATTATATATCACAATAATAATAATTCAAATATAAAATTTAAAAAATCAATATTAAAATCTATGCAAATTTTAATAAAAAATTTAATATATAATTTAATAAATTAATTAACATTAATAAATGTTAATAATGTACGTTTTATTTTTAATTTTGTAGTTTGAAGTTTTAACCTCTAAAACTACACAACGATAAGCAATAACAATAATATTTTCCTACATACATACCTACATAAATCTTTAGGTAAAGTAGTGCTGATTTTAATATATTAAAAATAATACAAAAATAAAAAACCAAAGCTTCAGTTTAGTAGTGGTATTGAATTCAAGATAACAAAAAAAAAAGAAAATTCTAACAAATAATTTTTTTTTATTAATAAGTTTTGTAGTTTCTTTTAAAATAAAAATTTATTTACAAAAGAAAATTGTAAACAATGAAAATTGTTACTCATTTTTGAGAAAATAAAATAAAATGGAATGGAATAAAAAATGAAATAAAAAAATTTTAAATTAAAATCAAATTTTAAGAAAAAAAAAAAAAACAAAAATTATGTGTGTATTAAATAATAGCGCGATATTTATACACATTTGCATGGATGTATGTATGTACATATGCATGTAACTATATATACGTAGATTTGCTTTTTTTGATTGTGTTTTTTTGACATAAAATTGGAGATGTAAATCTTAAACCAAGGAGTAAACAAAAAAAAAAATATATGTATATATATTACAGTAAAATCTAACGGCACGCGTGAATTATTTTACTTTTGTGTGCATTTTTATGGTGGTGACTGGTGTTTTTTACTTATTTATAAAAAAATAAATTTTAAACCATTTTAAACAAAAAAATTTAATTTATTGTACATATGTATGTATATTAAATCATTTATTAACTACATATGTACATAGATATATTATAAATATATCAGTTCTTATTATTTGTATTATGAGCATTTATATGTACATTCGATCTTGGATTTACATCATATTTACATACCTAGTACTGTTTACTTAGTGTTTTTTTTTTTATTGAAGAAAGTGTTTTCAATTTCATTTTGATCTCATATTGTTTTTTTTTTTTTTTTTTTTATTATAAAATAATGTTATTAATTATTTTTATTGTTTTTCAAATGAAAAAGTTAAAAAATTTGGTAAATAGTACATAGTACATCCATACATAATATGTACTTACGTATGTACATATGTATGTACATATATGTATGCATATTTTAACGAATTAGTTTTCGATTTTAAATAAGTTAAGAAAAAAAATAACTAGACTTAGTAAGATTATAAGAATAAATTTGTGTGTTCGAAAGAAATAAGTTTTATATTTACCTATGTATGTTTGTATATACATATGTACCTATACATAAGTACATAATAATATATGTGTGTACTTTACATAAAAATATAAAAAAATTTATATAAAATATATAGTAATGGTTTTAATTTTAATACTTAGTGTTAATAGGTATTATAATTTATAATTTTTAAATTTTCCGGCGGCGGTTACAACAGTTGTAAAAATAAAACGAGTGCTTTTTTTTGTTTTTATTCTAGTTAAATTTGTAAACAAAATAAAATAACAAAGGAAAACATCAATTTATTTTTAGTTGACATACATATGTATGAACATATGCTTTTTTTTAAGGATTATTTAATTGGTTTTATAAAATAAATAATAGTTATATATATACATACATATGTATATATGTACATATGTACATAAATATATATAAAAAAATTAATTTCCATTTGAGCAATAAAAATATAGGTACCACATGTACATAATATAAAATTAAAAAAAATTAAATAAAATTGTATTTATTAATTTAATTACATTACATTTAACAAAACAAAAAAAAATTAATTAGAAAAAGAAAAAAATTTTAATAAGATTTTTTTTTTATACTGAAAACGAAAAAAAAAAAAAGTGATTAAACATTTTTAAAAAAGTTGTTTAAATCAAAATAAAAAACCAAAAGACAAAAAAAAAAAACTATCTAAGTACTATGTACTTTACATCATAAATAAAAGCCGAACGAATATTGGATTAATCTAAAGAGATAAACTGAATATAAATTATTTGCAACAAAAGAAATAAAATCATATTTTTAAAAAGTGATTAAAGTTGTAAGTTTATTTATTATTATACAATGTATACGTCCTATATATGTACATACATATATATTATATGTATGTACATTAACCAATTTGCAATATTTAAATGCCTTCTATAATTTTTACACTATAATACCTGTATAGGAAAAATGAGGTTTCATTATGTTGCTTTGGTTTGTTTTTTTTTGTTTTGTCAAATTTTCATCTTTACCTGTTGAATGATAGATAACCATATATTACATTTTATTTTTCTTTATTTAATTTCAAACTGTACCATTATTTTTCTACCTTTTTCCAACAGGCTCAAATAAAAAAAAAATCGTAATACAGTAATTCTTTTCCGACGGAACATAATGTAGCTACATAGATAGGAAAAATTTTGACATAAATGTATGTATGTTAGGTGTACTTAGAAGTGTGCTTAATTTTACATAAAATTTCATTTCAAGGTTCATAGAAATTAAAGGTCAAATTATAATGACGTGTTGTTAAAGCTACACGGGTGCGGCGCGATGACATTTAAAGTAGAATACACAAGTTTAAATGGCTCAAGTTATAATGATGTAGCAACGTTGTAGTAACGCGCTACGCTTTTCTAAAATAGAAAATTGTTCTAAATTTGCGCGTGTTGTGAATGGAAAACAAAAACAACAATCAAATTTCAAAATCAAAAGAAAAGCCGACAGTTAACACAATATAAAAATTAGTGAAAAAAAAATAATTAAAATAAAATGGATAAATTCGAGGAAAAAATTATCATTTTGATTGAATTTTTGAATTTTTTTTTTAACTTTACAAAATTAAAATCTTTCAGTTTACGAATTGTTTATGTTTTTATTAAATGTCAAGCGTGTAGTGTTGCGTGATTATATTTTGAAGAAAATTTCATGTAGCACCGCACGCGTAGCATTGAAACAAGCGTGGAATTGACGCGTCATTTTAATTGGGCCTTAAGAACTATTTTAAGCGAAAAATTTTTTTCAGCCACGATACAGAGATTCGACAGTATATTATTTGATATTAAGTTTTTTCTTGCATTTTTAATTGTTATTTTTTGGTAGGAGGATAGATCGCAACTATTCTTACATCTATAGGTTTTGCGAGCCGTGGTATTGGAAACAATTTTAAATAACTACTTCTAAGTTATAACGTATTTTAAACTAATTGTTATTATTTTATTTTGCATAAATTACAAAAGATAAATTAGTGGTTTCTGTAGCTTAAATAGTTGACTATTTAACAGTAATGATAGAAAAATGTGACTGATATCTGTTTTCTATTTAATTAAGCTGGTGAAAAGTCAAATTTTAGGGTTACAATTAAATTTAAAATGAAAAGTGATTTTTATTGTATACATACATTTACATACATATGTACATATATGTAGCGTTTGCTAAACTAAGTATATATATAAAAAATTCATACTACACATAACTTAGTAGAACTTTTATAACGTGCACTTTCATAAATGCAAATTTTACATACATATTATATGTTTGCGTTCCTTTTACAGAGTAACCTACTGTTTTCTACTCCCAACTACACCAACCTTCGACTTGGAGTTCTTAGGATATACCAAATCAGGATTTCAAAAATTTGTTTAGCAAGAGTTTGGAAGCAGACACCCCATTATTTTCATTTCTTAGCTATATTATCTATACGTAAATGTAGAAAAGAGTTGTCCTTTCTTTTAAAAACAAGATTTCTTAAAATTGAATTGTCATAGTAGACCCGAACATTCATGTATTTCAGTTCTTCTATTAATAATTTGTTCATATTTCTAATTTTATGTATGTACATACTTACTTATTTATAAAAGGAGACTTATTTAACAAAAAAAATTTCTTAAAAATAATAAATTGATAAAAATTTCAAAAATTTTAATTTAATTATTAATGACTTACTTAGACATAATATGTACAGATTTCTTTTTCAAAAATTTAAACTAAGTATATGTATTTATTTATTTTGTTTTATGTAAATATTAGGCACTTATATCTTTTTTAAAAATCCAGATCCTTTTTATATCATATTATTTTTAAGATATTGAATTTTTATGCTCGTATGTATAAGTAACTATAAAATAATGAAAAAATAAATCAATTAGAAAATAATCTGTTTTAAATTTTGATTTTAATGGAAGATTTGTTAGCAAATGGGTATAGGTACATATGTATAGTTACATGTAAACATTTTCAATATATCATTTTTAGAATTGATTTGATTTCAATAATATTCATTCAATTACTAGATGAGGAAATAATAAAATAATTAAGTATATAAATAATAATAATTAAAATAAATAAGTACTAAACCATATCCAAAACCATACATGTAGAATTATTGTAAATCTGGTGGTGAATAGTAGTTATTAATCAGTTCGGAAATCATTGACATTTGGTTATTCTTCAATCATATTTTTGAGGTGTTAAAAATGTTCTTTAGAATCAATAAGTACGTATGTACATACAGTTATTATTATTAAACCAAAACAAAATTTAAAGAACCCATTAATATCGTTTAGAAAAATTACGCAAAGTTATTGACTTTTTACCATGTTTTTGTCTTTATAAATAAGTATGTTTGTATAAATAAGTATGATTTCGACAAAGGATGTACTTTTTTAGAATACTAGATTACAAATAGAGTTGGGTATTTCCTGAGAAAAATCAATCTGGAGATTCGGGATTTCCCGAAATGATAAAAATATGAATTCTCGAGATATCGAGAAAATTAAAAAAAAAAAACCTGTAAAAAATCCTAAAATCGGTGTAAAAACAAAGAAATTTAAAAAAATAAAAATAAGGAAAAATTTACAAATAAATCTTAAACAAGTGCAGTTAATAAAATATTCAAAAACAATAAAAGTAACTTTTGAAAATGAACACCCAACACCCACACCCATATTGAATAAACTCTTTTTCTTAAGATTTTTTATTTTTTTAATTTCTTAAATTTGTATACATACATAAAGCATATTGTTTTGGTGTTTGTCTGGTTGTTGCAAATTAATTAAAAAAATAGATAAAGCTAAATGTATATAATATAATATGCTATATACGTTTTGCTATATACTTTAATCGGTTTTTCAAATTAATAACAAATTACTTATTTCCTAGAAAATTTCATTTCTTAAGTAATAAATATTTATAGATGTTACATACATATAAGTATGCAATAGCATTATTGTCTTTCGTTATGTTATGACAACATTTATTTCAAAAAAATGACAATCAATTTAAAAAAAAAATTGTTTTTTCAATTAATATTTGATAAAAAAACAATTAAAACACAAACTGGATTTCTCGAGAAATCTTGAGAAATTTTCGAGATTCGGGATTTCCCAAAAATGTTATAAATTTCATTCACGAGATTCGGGATAAAAAATTTCGAAAATTTCTTGATAATTCCTGTCGTTAAATCCTAACTCTAATTACAATCTATATCAAATAAGCTATGTCAAATAAATAATGGCTTTTTTTTTAATTATAACAAGCCGAAAATTAAAAAATAAAATGCCTAAAACTTGAAATTAAAACTTGAAGCTTGGAAGAACAATAAAATTTTTCGATATGATATTTTTATATTTAATACATGATCAAATTACAGTTTTGTATAAGTACTTAATGTTAAAATTTGAATATTTATGTATATATATATATATATATATATATATAATATATATGTGTGTAAGTATACGCGAGATTAGGGATGTATTTAAAGTTGAATTCAAACATGTATGTATATAGGCATATATAAATACCCTGATTTTGAATTCAATTCTAAAATACCTTCTATTCAGAATATCGCATGATACTTCACCTTTGAATTGCAAACAAATAAGCCAATTTGTCTTTTTTTCTTTTTTAAAAATTTTTAATAATGAGATAAAAAAATCACGATTTTGGTTTTATTTCAAATGTATATGATATTGAAATAAAGCCAATTGGCCTTATTTCATTTGGCTTTATTGTATATACTCAATATATGTATTCACTTGTACATTATGTACAACACTTAGTTTTAGTTTTTTGTATATTTATCTGTAATAAACTTGGATTGAAAAGGAAAATTATGGTTGCCTTGTATATTTTGAAAATATCTTGTAAATATCCCCATGTAAAAGTCAACAATGTTTCATAATTTCAATATTGATTTTAAATATTTCGTAAACAGTAAACAAAACAACAATTTGTCAAGTGATGTAACACAGTACTTACAATTTTTGTTTGTTAGTTTTTATTTTTTTTTATTTTTTAATTTTCTTTCATCTTTCATATTTTTTTTTTTCAAAAACTGTAAAGCTTACACTCGAGAAACGGTTATGTTCTATAGTAAGTTACTATTTCCCTGCATATTTTTTTTTTTTTTTAAATAATTTTAATTATATTTCCGTTTTGATTCTTTAAGTAATTCCTTCTGAATTACTTACTTGAATTTTTGCTGTAGGAAATATATTTTATGTATTTTTTTTTTTTCAATTTTTCTGACTTGTTGAGGGGCAATTAATTGGAAAAAATTGTTGTAAGTAACAATTGTTTATTTTATTTGACACTAAATATTTTTAATTGAATAAACACCGTATACAATGTTGTACCCATGCTAAGTTATGAACACTAAACAATATGTTAACTTTTTTTAATTTACATTTTATAAGTATCTAGGGGTTAATGCATTTTAAATAAACAATTAAATCTTGTTCATAAAATTAATGTCGTGAATTCTTAATAACAGAATCACGGTTTCGATTATTTTCAGAGTACCTACCTGAGTCCTTAGAATATGAATATTGATTCGGACTCATTAAAACATAGAATGAGCAAAAACGGATGCTTGAGTGACAAACGAATGTAGGCAAATGCTTTTCGACAATCATTGTCCAAAAATAATATAATATCTTTTTTTCAGACAAATATCAGATAATCTTTGAATACTCAAGTATACGATATTATTAAATATTTATTTTTGTTTTTGAATATAAATCATCTTTTCTTTTTTATTATAACTAGAAGATGCTTAAATCATATTAATCCTTCGTCCTCGTTATATATAAATAATGAGCTAACGTCGGGAGATATTTTATATATCTACATAATAATTTCACTCAAAGATTATGTAAACCTAATTAAGTACATATAACATATAAGTACTTTCTTATGCTTAAATATATTTGTTAAATTGATATTAACTTTATAACTTTTTATTAATCAGCAGAATAATAATTTGGAAAAAGTTATTTAGTTCTTTTTTTGGATGAACTACTACTTATGTATGTAATATCTTCGATGGCGAACTAAGTAACAACTTTTCGGCAGATTTATTTAAAACAGGTTTATTTATTTTACAAGATTTATAACAGGTTTATTTATTTATTTATAACCTTGTAGAGGGTATCTATAAAGCAAGGTCAGTGATTCAACTATAAGTCAATGACTAAGTGAAGTAAATGCTGATGTAACTCTGAGATTTTCAGTAACATGAATAGCTCTGTTCTCAGTTTTATCAAGATATCCCTTTGCACTTGAATCAGTTTCTATACCAATTGTTCGCACTATTATCTTGTTTATGCTATCATTGGTGTCACCATGTCTCTTCAAAAAATACGAAAATTGACGCGAAAACTCTTGAATTGAACTTGAAATTGCAAAAATCAATTTGAAGTATTAATTCTTTATCATTTTTGGCCAAACATCTTACTGGTATGTAATTTTTTTTCATAGACAATACTAATTAGTACTGTGTATTATGGAATTTATTATTTTAGTTTAAACTCAGCTGTACCCAAAATTTTACTTGAAAACGTGTGCACTGTACACGAATACTATCCCCAAAGGTTTGAATTCTGTTTTAATCTGTAAATCTGTTCAGTTTGCGTGATGTTAACCCTTTAAAAAAAAAAAATGATTAAAAACAGGTTTGTTTGGTTCAATTTCCAAAAAAAAATTATTAAAAGTTTACACATGAACAGAACAGAGACAGTAAAAAAAAGATAGTTACTAACTATTAATAGAAACTAACAAATTTAGTACAATCAATTTGATTTTAAGCTGCTGTCTGTAGGTTAAATTCAAAAGTTTTTATCTTATCTTCGTAAATACCTGCGTTTAATTATTTTTTTTTTATTTAAAAAATATTAGTTATATATTTATATGGATGTATATATATATCTTTATCTATACTAATATTTTATAAGATACTTAATACATGAGTAAGATATTAAAATACAAAAAGAAAATCCCTAAAATTTGTTTAAAAAAAATTTTTCCGATAATGTCCTGATGTCAACACGATTGTGATTTGAATTTATAATGAATGTTGAAATTTAATTTTTTCTTGCATTCTTTTTTTTATTAAATTAAAAATATGTTCAACCGGTTGACTGATTTTTGTTGACTTTTTTGTTTGCTATTCCTTTAACTTATTCTAAAATTCACTATATAATAATATAAAGGGGGTTAATTTTATTTTAACTTGTTTAAGAGTTTGTATTTAACCTTTTTCTAAATTTATCTAAAATAAACTAAAACATGTTAATGGCGTTTTGATATAATGTTGATAGAAAATTTTCACAGTTTATTATTGTTCAATAAAAAGAAATGTTTCGTTAAAAAATAATTTAAAACCAGAAACAATTATTTAAAATAGGAACTTTTTATATATTATAACTATTATAATATAAATAAGTAACTATAAGTACTTATGTATCAACTTATAAAGGTATTTTAAAAAGATTTTCTGTTTTCTTTGAGTATTTTTTGATTTTATCTATATGTATAACGTACCTATTTTCGCCCCCTTAAGATTAAAAAAAAAACTTTAAGCTAAGAAATTTAAACGGTTTTATTAAATTTTTTTTTTAATAAATAATAAAACGTTTTAACTTACCCAAAAATTAGAATTTAAGAATAATTCCGCCCGTCGCTATTCGGTTTTGTGAATCTATTTGCGAACAATAACTAATTAGAGTGATTTAAAAAAAAAATATTAAGTATTAAGTACTAACTATTTTTTTTTTATATAAATAATATTAATTGCATCAAATATTTTCAAATCTAAATTTGAAAAACAGTTTCTTATATGCATAATTTAAAAAAAAAAAAAAAAATTGTAAAAATTTAACATTCATAAAATAAATAAAAAATTAAAAATAATCTAAATTTGAAAAAAACTAAAAGTTCTGTTCAATATTGAAAAAAGTTCTTATCACATTTAATTTTCAAAATCTCTTAAAATTTTAATTTTCGGAACATTATATTTTTCTCTTATATTCATTAAGATTGAAGGGTCTATTTTGAAAACTATGTCACTATATGTATACAAGAGAATATCATCTTTTTTAAGATAACACCAAAAAGTGTACACATTATTATTGATTCACACTACTTTTTTTTAATGTATCAATTATATCCAGAATCATAATGAATCTGAAACTAATTGTAAACTCATTTTTGTAACAATATTGAATGGAATTCACTTGTAAGGAAAAATAACTAAAGGAGGTGCCAGTTCACTATTAACTCTCATTGTCAATAATACTGTCATAGATATTATTTTTGATCATATTTATTGCAATGCGATTGTAAACTTTTCTTGGTCCATTTCTTACAATCGTTCGCTTTTCTTTTGCCACTAAGAAAAATTCGGTTTCATCACAATTAAATACTCGAGTTGAATTTTGCAAAACTTTTACGCATTGCTATTTTGCAAAAATATGACTCTACTCTAGTAAATCAGTTCCTTATTATATGCTCAGTCAGATTTGCAGACTATTTGGTTAAGTCATAAGTGATTCTTTTTGGAAGAATAGACTATATCTTGACAAAAATCCTTCAAATACCAGTGTTGTTCTAGGATTCCGTTTTTAAAAGAATTTTGCCGATCAAGTTTTTTAACCAGTTCTGTAACACTCTTTAGCAGCCGCAAGTTGGTAACATTTAAGACAATTGGTGGCCCATAAAGTTAGCTTTTGTATTACATTAAATTTTATTTTTTAAGATTGCCTTGGAATATGGAAATCATCTGAAGGTTTTTTTTTTATAAGTAGCTCTGAAGTTTTTTTTTTTTTATTGTAAAAACAGAATTTGAAATTAAAAGCGCGGAAATGTTATAATTGAATACGTACAATTACTTTAGATTGTAGTTTTATTTAAGTACATAAATTTATTAATTTTGATTTGAAAAAGTATTTTAAAAGTAAGCTAATGGCGCTATAAACTAATCCTAAAATCAAAAATGTAATCAATGAAATAATATAATCAAAGAATAATAAAATGTTCCCATTATTCTTGTCTTAGTTCACAATATTAATTTTAATTGTGAACTAACCCCAAAAAAAAAAAAATGAACTAATCTCTAAAAATATTTCTGGAATTTTTATGGTTTAATTTGGTGTGATGACAGATCGCCCGGGGAAATAAAACCAGCGGGATTTAATTTCTTTCGAATTAGAACTAAGACCAACACTATTTTTTTTGGTATAAAAAAAAAGAGTATAAGAATATGTAAGAGCAAACGCACTTTAACTCTATTTTAGTATAATTGGTATAATTTGTAAAATTCTTCTGTAAATAAAAGTAAAACCAGTTTTGATTTGATTTTAATAAGTAGGACATTTTTGTCTAAATTGAGTCGAAAACAATTAATTAAGTGGGGGTGATATAAGAGGCCTTTACGGTTTTATTTCACATTTAAATGAAAAATGAGGCTTATTTGCGAACAATGTTTATTACTCATTATACCCGTACTAATTTAAAAAAAAAATAAGTAAGATGAACTTTAGAGTTGGTTACAAAATCAGGGTTAAGTATAAGCTTTTCCCATAATCCAACTCCTAATCAAAATTCCTCTTAATTCAAGGTGTTGCATATATACATAAGTATATATATATAAATATTCTTGGAAGATATATTGGGAATAGATTATATACATATATATAACATATACATACTTACTTAGTCAAGTTTAAACCGATACAACATACGATAACTAAATAATTATTAAAGAAAAATAGAAGGATAAGAGTCAAAGAGAAAACAAAATGTGTATAAGTTTCAAATATTTTTTTTTTTAGGTAACTAACTAATTTGTTATGTCACTTTGCATATTATTCAATTTTTCATTGAATTAATAATTATAAGTCCATTTTTTTAAAACCCAATCATATTTCCTAATTTTAAAATTTGTTTTTATAAAAGAAAAAAATATAAAATAAAAATAATTTTTTGTCAACTTTATTTAAATTTGGTAAAAATTTAAATAGCAGTTATTAGGTAAAATATAAAAGTTATTAGGTGAATGTTAGATTTTAAGTAGGTAACGGCTTATTTTTTGTTTTTAAGAAATGAATTATTCGAAACTGAAATGGAATATACGATAATTTTATTTTTAATAATATGTAAGTCTATGTTTCGTTTAAGGGAAGTAGAATTAAAAAGAACAAAGACAAAAATAAATAGAAAACGAGGAAAAGTACAGTAGAGTAGAGTACTGTGTCAACTCTGGGATACCCCTATGAACGTAATATATGCTGTTTCCATATAACTTGATCATCTTTTACAAAATTTCAGATGTTTTAGTACCTACCGACGGTTAAGTACCGAAATATATTTATGTAAATTTGGAATTGTATTTAGTATCTACCCAAACCTATCGCATCAGTACAATGAAATTTTACAGATAACTCGACATCATTTTGCACAAAATTTCAAAAATCTAACTTCATTAGGCACTGAGTTATTTTCATATATAAAGAAAGAAGTTGTATGGCGGCTACTCGAACCCGGCGGCCGTAATTGCTAGATTTAAATAGCAAAACTAACAATTTTCTAAAAGTGACGTAAAAAAATTTTAGTCTCCTAGCTTTTTTAGTCTTTGAGTTTTTGTGCGGACGGGCGGGCGTACGTGGTTTAATCGACACAAAATTAAATTCTGACCCGATCCATAGGCTCAAATGTCGTAATTCGACTCCTTTAAGATTTCATAATGGCAAACAAAAGTTTTTATTACATATAACTAAATATATATATAGATATATACATACATATATTATTTATTTATTTAATATTAATTGTATATTGCCAAAACTCTTGATAACTAGATAGAATTTTTGAATTTTTAGATTTTAAAATGAAAATTTTATGTACTTAAGTAAACACTAAATGAAATCTTATTATTCTGATTTGATTTTAATGTATAGGATGTCAACAAATCCAATAGAATCTTCTTTCATATATAGGCTCTATTAGCCATCATCAATAACATATATATATATATGTACATAATACATATACATATATATTTATGTAGATACATACTTATTTAAGATTGTTGTGATTTTTTTTAAGCGAAAAGAAACAAAATATAAATTTTAAATTAAATTTAATAATGAAAAAGAACAGAAAGTATTATACAGGTACATATACACACATATTATTATATAATATAAACTATATAAGGTATAGGTCAATAACAGCGGATACTTATTCTATTAAAAAAAAAAAACTTTTATTAGACTAGACTTTAAAAAAAAAAAAAATTTAACTTAAAGTATTAATTATTGTTTTTTTTTATGTTTCTTTTTTTTTATTTATTTTTTTAAGCACGTTAAACTATTTAAGTAAAACACGATTATTTGGTTTTTTTTTATTTTTTATAAATAAGTTATCTCACCTCACACTTGGTTTAATTTTCCATTAAATTTATTTAAAGGTACCAAAATCAAATCAACCATAATCTAAAGCTAACAATGAATGCATTTTAAAAATATATGTACATATACATACATATGATACATATGATAGTCAATATATTATATAGTGTGTAAAAATTAATTTAATATTATATCAATGATTTATATAATATATTTACATATATACACACATACTTATCTTATGTATCCAAATATTGAATAATAATAAAAGAAGAGTAAAATAAAACAAAAAAAAAAAAAAAAAGAAACTTTTTTTTTTAAGACAATGTAAGTAAATACATAACCTGTATAGGTGCCATATAGGTACCTTTCGAACAAAAATTTAAAAGTAACAAAAAAATAGCATTTTAAATTTTGAAAAATTATTTCAGTAAAGTCTAATATAATCTAAAATAAAAATAAAATATTAAATTTTATATAGAAAATCTCATATTTCACTTAAATCACTTGTCATTAATATCAAAATTCATTAAATTTCAATAAAAGGGTCCCTTTAATGATCGGTTAATGATTCTTCTGACTTCTGTTTTTTTTTTTGTTTACACAAAAATTAAAAAAAAAAAAAGAAGAGAAGAATTTAATTAAAAAATATCATAACATATATTTACTTATACTTTAGCTTCTTTCAGTTATTTTTTATCTTAATATATATACCAAAGATAGTGGATAAGTAACTTTAAAATAAATTAAAAAGCTATACGAATATTTATTAATTTTGTTCTATTTAATATAAAAATCTTATATAAACTATACATATTACCTATAACATGAACTACTTACATATATTTGTAATTTGACCATACTTCCGATTACAACAAATATTTCCGAACTTATTTTTCCAATTTAATAACAAACTAACTAAATTTTTGAATTGAAATATAGCAAAATAAAAGAATTACCCTGAATTTTTATTAGCCCTAGGTCAGTATACATATGTACATATTTATATATTGCATTTTTAATTTTTAAAAAATTTCATAAAATTTGCTGGTTAGTCTTATTCTGTTCATACATTTGGGGCAAAGAAACACCAATTTGGGGCAATATCTCTTCAACAACCATAGCGATCTCAAATTGCTTTTAACGAGTGGAAAAGAAAAGTTTCTATGTGGTATCACAATGGATCGCAAATATGGTCTTAATGTCCCTTTTCGGCAGCCACTTTAACCTAACCTTCATTCTGTTCGTCCATCTGTTTACAAAACTTCTATATACCGTTTACGATAGACTGCATAAATAGATTAGAGAGGTGTCACTAAAAAAATTAATTTTGTGGAAGAACTTTTTTATGTAGCCCCTACTGATTACGATGATAGTTGAAAAAAATTCTATATTCATTTATTAAAATTTTATTAAAAATGTATATAAGTTTTATTAAATTTGTTTTGCTAAATATTTATTCAATTTAAAAATCTCAAATTTAAGACATCATTTAAGTAATATAAAAATATTACATATATGTATTTAGATATTTTGCAATTTTAGTATATTTAAATTTACCGTTATGTAAAATTAAAATTTTGATTCCTCTCTATCACCGTAATGTTCACAGGATGAAAATCTTTTTAGAATAAGTACAAGCTTTCCTAAATAAAAAATTTTTGTATTTCTTCCTGTTTAAAAGTCATTATAGGGATCAAATATTGAAATTTTGCTATTTTTAAACGACTGTAACACTTTAGACACTTGTACAAATTTGTCTAAAGTAAAACATAAAAAAGATATATAAGTATTTTGTTATTATGTATTTATATATTTATTATTATATTTTTACATGACTTGAAAAATATAGGGTTTCCTTAAAAAATATTTCATTTCCATTTGGACTTCTCCAAAAATTCGAAAATTAATGGATATTTAAGATTATGCAGTATAATATATCTATAATATATTAGCATCTATCTATAATTTAGTAGAATCTATCTATACGGTATTATAATTTATCTATATAATACAGTAGAATTTATCCGAAATCCTGGTTTGATTTTATAGGGAAAATTATATGAAAAAGTTCTCTTACACTTTTGAAAAGTATGGCTTGATATACAAATTATGATTTTATAGTTGAGTATGTAAGTATAATATAAATTTTAAAACGTTCTTTCGTTTTCGTATTGATTTTTCCTGTGAACAAACTTGTAGATACTTAACATCCCACTTGTTCCAATATTTAAGTTAATAAACAATTATTATAGGTTTACTTTTTCGTTCTTTTTTATTCATTCGTGTGGTTATTCCAATATTTTTTTTTTTTTTTCAGTTTCAAAAATTGTATCAGTTTTATTTAAATTTTCGCACTAAATATTGTTTTTCTGAATATTTTATTTTTAAATTGATCCCCATACAAGTTTTACCATAAGAACAAATATTAAATTTTGCTGAAATATTAAATCAATATCAATATTATGCAATATTTTGTAATTTACTGTTTAAATTTACCGTTATGTGAAAACCAAATTTTGCATATTTATTTTATCATGACTCCGGCACGCTTTTAGATAGGAACTTAAAATTTTGAGACAAAAAAGAACTTTTAGAATTAGTATAAGTTTTATCAGAATTTTTAGTGTGCAAATTTTTCTTTGGCAAGATAAAAAAATTAAAGCTTTAATAATATTTTTACATGCGTTATCGGTTTTTCTTAGTTATATGGGGTTTCGAACTTACTACAGTGTCTCAAAATTGCAAAAAAGTCCTATTTTGATATTTTTGCTTATTATTTATATGAAATTTTCACATTTTGGTGCAAGTCACAATTCTAAACAGTTTGTACGCTTTTAAAAACCGTTGGTTTACTTGGCTTGTTAATAAATATTTTTCTAGTCTTTAGAAAAATTATAAAGAAAATTGCCTCCAATTTCTTATAAAAAGGAAATTTTTCAAAAAACGGCGTACAAACCTTTTGAATACAAACTTTACTTTTAAATACAAACCTTTTGAAATATTGGGGCTCTTAAAGGCTTTTTACTATCGTTTAGACAATATGTAAATGTATATATGTAAAAAAATATTGAACAATATATAAAAAATATTGAAAATATATTTATTAGAGAAAGAGAGAGACTTTTTGTCAAATTTTGTAACATAATAAATAATATTACTTATATATTTGTAAGTAATAAATTGTAAGTTGTTTATCTAACAGAAAGTGTTATTTTTTGATACATTTTGCTTTTTCTTTATTTAGAATTTTTTTTTTTTAGGTGGGTCATATTATCCTAAATTAGGGCATTTTGTCTCATTTTGATGGGTTCATAACATCCAAAAATAACAAAAATTATTATGGCCTTATGTCTCATCAATTTAAGGGTATTCTGAGTCACAACTAATGGGACATTATCCCCAAACTCAATTAAGAATAAGAAAAAATTTTTATTAGATACAAAAGTAACTTTTTAACAAATTAACAATAATATTTTTTTTTTTTTTTACAAAGTGAATTTTTTTTTTTTTACATAACAAATACATATCTAATCTTTTAAATTCATTTAAATTTGTAATGTTCTTCGTAGCAGCTGCTAATTCGTTAAATAGAATTAAGCCTTTGTACATAACATAGTTTTGGTCATTTTCTCTTCTTATATTCGGTAGTCTAAAGTTCTTCCCGTTCCGTATGATGATACGGTTGCTCATCTCTTACATACCTCAGTTTACATTTTAAATATGTTGGTAATAAAATAAATTTTAATTTTATTATATATGAAATTTAATACATTGTAATTAATTCTTTGTTTTCGCTCATCCAGTTCAATTTCGTTAACATGAAATTCGTGGATGTACGTCTATTGGCTCCCAACAATAGTCTCGTCATCCTATTTTGCAAATGTTTGCAAATTATCTATTGTGTGATAGTTACACATAAAAATAATTGATGAGCAATAATCATAATGTGGTCATACATAATGTTGACTGGTACTTTATTTTTAATTCTGTACATAAAATTTATTTTTTTTTTAGCAATTTTTGAATATAGCCTATTAACATGATTTAAAAAATTTAATTTAAGTACTTTATTTCATTTATTATTTCGATATTTTCATTATCAATATTTAAATTTATTTGTTGATTTGTATTTTATTAGCATTGCTTTTGTTTTATTTAAATTTAGTTTTAATTTATTTGTGTTTAACCATACTCATATAATTTTTGTAAGTCTTCATGTAATAGTCTTTCACATTTTTTCAAATCTTTATCATTTATATTTATGATTGTTATTATTAACGTGTCATCCGCCAATAACAGAATTTTAACATATTTTACACTTTATTTTATATCATTAATAAGTAATGTCCTTAATGAAACCACACAGCTGGTGAGTCATAACACTTAAGGGTATAATGGGTTGGGGCCTAATGGCAAGTCGCCGTTATTTTAACTATCATAATCAATTGCAAAATAATTTATATACATATATGTAATTATTAAACATCCATATACATATACATATATGTATAGTTTTAACTTATAACTAATTATTCTTATTGCTTGTTTGAGTTGTGATAATAGAAATGTTTTGTTTTTTTAATGTATTTCTCTGCCACATAAATGTTGACAGGAAAATTACACCTTAGCCTTTCCTGTTTAGACGTGACTGTAAATGTCGTAAGGGGGAATAACTCTTACGACGTATAAGGGATTCGGACCCAAACTCCCTCGGTGTTTACAGCATATTTTATACGCTCTTATCCCCTGGGCCGTCGAGGCCCCTAATCGAAATTTAAAACAATTAAATGTAATATCTACTTATGAACATATTACACAATAATAAAAATAAAAACCATTGACAGTATAATACAAAAAAAAAAATATGATAAAACAATAACTGATTTTATATATAAGTAAATCAGACAACCTGAATCTTTTTTGAGTAGTTAGGTGATGTTGAAGATGATAATATTCATAATGACAGACAGCGAATTCCATAAATTTAAACATGCATAATTGTTAATTTACAATATTATACAGAGTGTTTCAGAATAGTTCAGAAATAAAAAAAGAAACTACATAAGTATATAAGTATGTAATTAATTAGTGAAAAGAGTTTTATTAAAATAACTGCGGTATAGCAGATCAAATTCAAATATATGCAATAATTTACAGTTTTAAATATAGGTATGACATATGGATAATAAAAATAAATAATTTAAAGAACACCTTAATAGTTTCAGTTACCCAAAAAAAAAAAAAAACTTTAAATAAAATTTCTGATTAGGTTTTGTTTATCGTAAAAACTGTTCAGAGATACATTTATTAAATATTAATTTATCTGTTCTATCTGCCAAATTGAACTTTTATAGTTTGTTTCAATATCTCTTATACAACACTACATTATTTATGTTGTACATCTCTGTATATATATACGTATATATGTATTTATGTATATTCATTTAATTGAAGTAGTTTGGTTATTATTTTTTTTTTTATGATGAATTGTTGAGAAAATTTTGTCTTGATTTTATAAATGATGGTTTATTTATTTATTAATTTTTTTTTTACCTTCTATATAAATTGAATATAAAAAAAAAAAAAACGAAAGAAAAATTTTTCAGTAGCTGACATTGACGTGCGACCTACAATTTTTTCTTTTTCTTTTTTTTTTATTTATATTTTATATAATATACATTATACGAATATCATCATATGATTTATATTTAGTTTTCTGGCATTTGACAGCAATTCTTTTTAAATATACATATCTACATACTTACATATACTTATACGCAGGGATAAAAATAAAACTAAAATATAAAAAACAAAGTTATAAAACTGACATGGACATGATGACTAGTAAAAAAAAAGTAAATAAATTTATTTTTATAAATAGAAAATAACAAAACCTTTAAAAAATAACCACTTTTTCAAAAAAAAATTTAAAAGTAAATTTTTAAAATTATTCAAGGGAATTTTTCATCAAAAAAAATTTTTTTCACAAGACTTTTTGGTAAATTTTGATAGTTTATTTGAATTCTAGAAATTTTAAATATAAATCAATTTTATTAAATTATTCTGATGTTTTATATTATATTGCTGATGTTTAGATTAAAATGTGTAAAGGAAATAGAACATAAGTATAATCTTTTTTTTTGCATTTTGCATTCAAAAAAAAACTGTTCCCATTACAAAAAAAAAAACGAAATTTTGAATATTTAAAGGCACAAAAAGTGCATATTCTGAGATCCTATTGCGAGACAAGATATAGATCATATAGAAAAGTATCTATATTCTTGCTTAAGATTGAATTCTGAGTCAATTTCGATATATGTATTTAAGTTTGTTCGTCTGCGTGAGAAATTAGAAAATATCTAGGAGCTAGGATTTTGACATTTTTACCCATTTAATTTTTATATAAATGCCCGCTTTTGTTATTGAAATTGATCAAGTTTGACAGGTGGTTGGTAATACAAATTCCTTTTTTTTTACATGACCATAACTATATTTAATTGAGCTGATTGGTACATGACGTTTTGGCCAAATGAAGTTAAGTTTGCGTGTAACACTGATGTCATACAATTCCAAAATTTTTATTTCAAGTTTATTTAAGTATAAATAAACTTTAAATTATCTGAAATTTTATTAAACATGATCAAGTGTTTATGGCAATAATTTCTTTAAAACATGATTAGTTTGGGACAACGGGTTCGAATAGCTGTCGTCATACATTTATACGAAATGTTCACTCTACACTCTTCCTCGTTTTTTTTTTTTTTTTTTTTTTTTTTTTGAATATTTCGCTTTTACTTATCCAATTATCGAATCGGTTTTAACTTCAGAGTTTTAGACTTAAGATTTAACCTAAGATTATTATGTAGAGTTTTGTATTATAAAGAAATTGTAATGATGTGAATTTCGATGTTTCAAAATCTTTTTGAGCTCTACAATATAGGTATAGGAAATATCTTTTCTGTAATAACATCTCAATTTTTTTTTTATTTTAATTTGGATCATTTGGATCGAATATAATGCAACTTAATGGTGTTATTTATTTACATTAATTATCTTTCAAATTAGTCACTAAAAATTTGACGAGTCAATTAGGTGTAATTAATTGATATTTAGTGTGAAGTAGATATATATATATGTACTTAGTTACTAAGTGCAGATACATAAAATAAAATTGGAAATTAATCAAATGCGGTTCGCTTTTAATGTCAAGTCAAGTGTCAAGTACAATAGATTCAAATTTTTAAAACTTAAGCATTAATTTAATCTAGACGTATAGAATATTATACAGGTAGATTTTCTTATTAGTTTTCTAATTCCTTGGTTTAAACACTTGACTTTAGTTTTTTTTTTCTGTATTAAAGTAAAACCTATATATATACATTTTTCGCTTTTTCCATACTAACTAATTAATTAAAATTAAATTTTATAGTAGATCTAAGTACCGCAGCTATTGAATTAACTTTTTAATATGGATTTAAGATCGTTAGAGCTAATTATCTCAAAAACAAGTAAAAATAACAGTAAGTCGATGCAACCGACTTATTTATACCCTACACCTAAAAAAATCAAATTAAATTAAAAATTCATAAGTTATTTTAGTTAGGTATTTAATATAACTAAGCTAAACAAATAAATGCTTTTACAACCTTTGTATAAAATTTCAGATTTCTATCTTTATTGAATTCGAAAATATGCTTGTTAGATCTTGGAAAGTGTGTGGAGGCACGCGGACCACCACCCCAATTCATCTCAAATTTTAGAGACATCAACAGAGTAGAACATTCTTATATCAAATTTCAAGTTTATATATTTATTAATTTCGAAGATATGCTTGTTTGGTCTTAGGAGTTGTGTGGCAGATACCCGAACAACCATTCTAATTCATCTTAAATTTTGGACAAATCAGGGATTCAGAAAACAACATCCTAGTACCAAACTTGAAGTTTCTATCTTTATTAATTTCGAAGATATGCTTGTTCGGTTTTGGGAGTTGTATGGGAGGTACCCGAACGACCATTCCAATTCATCTCAAATTTTAGGCAAATCAGGGATTTAGGAAACAGCACCCTCGTATCAAATTTGAAGTTCCCATCTTTATTAATTTCGAAGATATGCTTGTTCAGTTTTGGGAGTTGTATGGGAGGTACCCGAACAGCTCCTCCAATTCATCTCAAATTTTGGACAAATCAGGGATTCAACACCCTAGTACCAAATTTGAAGTTTCTATCTTTATTAATTTCGAATATATGCTTGTTCGGTTTTGGGATTTGTATGGGAGGTACCCGAACAACCACTCCAATTCATCTCAAATTTTAGGGATATCAGGGATTCAGAAAAACATACCCTCGTACAAAATTTTAAGTTTCTATCTTTATTAATTTCGAAGATATGCGTATTCGGTTTTGAGAGTTGTATGGGAGGTACTCGATCGCATGGTCCGATTTCGCCCATTTACAATCTCCGCCTTACCTTAGTCATTGTTAACCTACAGTATAAATTTCATAAAGATAGCATCATTATTTTTTGAGTTATCGTGCGTACGGACGGACGGACGGACGGACATCGCTAAATCGACTCAGGCGGTGATCCTGATTCAGAATATATATACATGTCTATACCTAACTCGCTTCCTTTTGGTGGTTACAAACACCATACCAAAGTTAATATACCCTATACTTAATCTGTAGGGTATAATAACAAATAATTTTATACATATACCATTATTTTGTTTTTTTGTGAAATTTTAACTATAATTATAAAATCTTTCAAATATTTTAAATCTCAGTTTATAATATAGCTTTTCTACTGTATTCTTAAATTTATTTGCAATGGTTATATTTTATTTTTATTATATAATATATTTAATTATTTTGAGGAAAAATGAGACAATTAAAAATCTCATATGAATAAATTTTAATAAAAACTTAATAATTATCTTATGCTAACTATACTTAATCCTATAGATAAAATACTTACTTGCGCAATACTTTACAAGTAAGTAAGTATTTTATAATAAAATACTTTCTTGCGCAATAAATTGATATTACAGATATATATTTCGTATAATCATTAATTTGTGGAATGCATATAAGCTTATATTTGTATAAGTTATCTTTTCTTCAGTACGAGATGTTTCAGACAGATTGTAAAGTTTTTTTTTTTTTGTTGAAAAGAAAAATGGAAAATTTTGCATAATTTTTTTTAAAATTTTGTTTTGAATAGTTTGTAGTTTTGTTTTGTGAGTTGTGGGACAGTTGTACCAAACTGATGAGGCGTATAGAATTATAGATTGGAATACCTATTTTCATTATGATTAGCAAGGAATTTCTATTTATTAGGGGGTTATAGCCTTCTAAATAACTTTATTTACTTTATCTATAGAAGCATCAATATGTTTTTTTAAAAATGCAAGTTTTTGATCTTAATATAGTCCTATTGATAATTAATGTCCTGTTTCCATATGGGACTTTATTTGGATTTTAGAACTATAGATTATTTTGAAGTGTAAAGTATTTTTTTTTTTTTTCCTCTTCCTAAGGCAGAGAGTAAATATGCGATGTAAAGATACTCTGTCATCTGCTAAGATTAACAGGTTATTTGCTATTTATGGGATATCTGATAATAGACCCTAGCACGGAACCTTGTGACACTCGAAGCAGAAGCTATTATAATGTTTGGAGTATGAGTATTCTCAATATAAATTCTTAAATGATCTAAGTATTTTCTCGATAAATTGTTTTTATTATTTTATTATATGTATGTGTGAAGTTTTTGTAAGGAAATCAAAATTTTTTAATTTATGAACCCAGACCTTTATACCAAACAGTGTCAAAAACCGCGTTTATTTATGTTTAGGACCACCATGCCAACTGAACTTATTTGTATTTAGACTTGATTTAACAATTTTTTTTTACATATATGCAAGAGAATAGTATTATTAGTAAACTACTGTGATTTTGTATAACATTGTATATAATATTGTATATAAAAACAAATCTTATATTTTTGTGTAATAAATAAACAATTAAATATATTATTAAATACTAAACAAATAAATAATACATAATTAAAATAATTTAAATTAAAATGCTGTTTTTTTTTTCTTTTTTTTTTCATTTCAGGTTCATTTTTGATGTTTTTTGTAGTTAAAAATTCTATAGAATCGAAATTTCATATACCTACCTACATAATATTGTAATAATTATTATCTTACAAAAAAAAAAAAAAAATGAATAAAAACGCAAATAAGATTCCAATACAATATGTATTTTAGATACACATATGTATATATATTGTATACACAAAAATAAATCAAAGTGATTCTGAAGAGGCAACATAACAATTTAAAAACAACACTAAAATACCACTTTTTTTTATTGTCTAAAAATTTATTTAAATTTTTAAAATTTTTAATTAATTTGTTTAATTTTTAATGAATTAATTTTAAACAGCGTGATATAATTTTAATAAATTATTAAAAAAAAAAAAAAAAAAAAAAAAAAGTGAAAATAAAAATATTTCCTAAGAGTTCCTAAAATTTAATATTCAACTTGTTTCGTTTTTTATTTTTTTTTGTTTTTTGTTGTTAAATTATTTAAAATTATTTAAGCTTGTTTGACAATATAATTATCAAGCTGATTGGCACAAGTTTGCAACACCCGTTGTCGCGGGATGGTGTTGACGCTTTTTGGAAAATGCCACATGCAGGTAAGCTTTATTTTGATTTTTTTTTTCTTTTTTTTTATACCTAATATTTATATTTATTGTTATAAGTATATATGTATAATATAAGTGTTTTAAAATTCAAAATACAGTAAATTTCATTTAGAATAAAGTTATAATATACTTATATGTATATATATAAATTACACATTCCGTTTCACGTAGGCGTTAAGAATACTTTTATATTTAGGATAAAGTACATAATACATTTTTTATATCGTGGTAAAAATAAAAAAAAAATAAAAATTAAATATTAAATTCAATATTAAATGAAAATTTACTGTAAATATTTTTTTATATTAAAATTAATTGAAAATTAATAGATGTACAGTTATTGATATATATATATATATATACTTTTTTTTTATAATACATACATACTAATAAGTATTACAAACAAATGTTATGGGCCATTTTTCCCTTCAAATGGTTAACCATTTAAAATTATTTAAATAATCACTTATAACATAATATAACAAAAAAAAAAAAATAAAACTAAAATCTAATTAAGGTTATTGAAAAGTAATATAAAAAAAATAAATTATTATTTTATAAAAAAAAAAATTATTTAATCGTTCCTAATTTTGACAATACAAAAATATTTAAAAATAAAAATTAATAAATTAACAAAACATCATAATTAATGTGAGTGATAAACTGACAATTAGTAATTGAATATATTTTTATTTAATTTACAAAAAAAAAAAAAAAAAAACTAATTAAAGTGTAGTAAAAAGTTAATATAATTTAGGAATTTTTTTCTTCATTTCCTAGTTTTATTATAAATCAATAGGAGTGCGTTTCGTTTCTAACTCTCTGGTCTTTAGTTAACACTATGATAGATAAAAGTCGTTTCGAAATGCCGGAGTAGAGTAAAAATAAACTCTCTGACGTTATATATAGCGTTTCGAAACACCAGAATAAAGTTCATAGAGTTAATTTTTTTGTAATCCTACTCGCAACAAGAATTAAGGAGTGTTACAAATGTCAAAGTCTTATGAAGTGTCATTATTGTTTTTTTTATTTAAAATTTTAACATTATAAAATTGTAATTGTAAGCGAAACCGTTCAATTGACCTTATAATACTTTTTAAAATTAATTTTTTTTGGAAAACTTCATTATTTGTTTGAAATAAATAAATGGTCCAATCTAATTTTGACAATTCAAATTCATATTTAATTCTAGTCGTTTCAAAATGGCAAAGTAAAGTTAACTCTGGATGTGAATATGGTATAGTTAATGATGTGAAAATGTACATATTTTTATGATTAAATTCATTGCCTATTATTATTAATATGCACGACGTTTGTTAAGAGGAGTGAGGGTTACCTGGACGATGGGATACTAGTTAGGCATAAGGCGCGATTTTGAATTTTGTCAAGGTAACTTAATGTAGTTTGAGAATCACCAGCCCATATGTGTGAGTTGTACTCCATCTTAGGTTAAATATATACTTTATAGATATTGAACAGATCTCTTGAAGAAAATTATGCTTTACATCGCGAAAGAGAACCCAAACATTTGGTAGTATTCTTAGCTAAATCAAAAATATGTTCTTTTCATAACATTTTTTTGGTTTAGTTGCATGTCATGCAAATAACTAATAAAGTTTTCGCTGTAAAGTTTCTTCTTGAAATCGCAGATTTTGGATGAATTGATCTATTTTGTAAGAGATCAGACAGCATTGAGTTTTGGGCGTGTTCAACTCAACTCTGTTTTTACTACCACAATTACCTATTTTTAGAGAGGTCATAGTTGACTGAGCTATATAGCCATGTTTATCGTTTAGTTATAAGTAAATTGTCTAGATAAGAGATTCTAATATATTTTAGATTTTCTTTTTGTGAGTATTACTATATTGTTTAAAGTATATGATCTTTGAACAAATAATATAGTTACATTACTTTATTGTAAATATTATATAAGCATCCAGATTTTAGGTATAATTATCTTAATTTGTCAATCAGTTATAAAAAGATGTAGACTTTTTTGACAATTCAGGAAAACTTCAGTGATAAATAGTAGATCCTACTATATGGTATATGGTAGATCCTACTATATAGTATGGTATAAAGAAAACATAAAAATAAAAATTAAATTAAATATTTAATGTTTAGAGCTGCTGGAAAATAATGCAATTTTAAGTTATTTTCCTTCTCTAAACCATAATATAAAAAACAAAAAAATATTAAAAAGTAAATTAAATTAACTCGCAAGTTGTTTGTATAACAAAAACAAAAAAACGATTGAATATTTTAACCCCTAAGTATCTATACATATATAAGTACATAATTTTTTAAAAATCTTTTTGACCATAATGAACTTTTCTAAACAAACAATTTGTTTTGTAAGTTTAGTTCTTCCATAGAACATTTAAAATATATAAAAATTAAATTAAAATTTATACTAGCGAAAAAATTTTAGAAGCTTCTAATTATATTCAATATTCTTACAATTTGTTTTCTATTCTGAACTGAGATTAATGAATGAATCTATACTGTATTTAGCGTTAGTAAAACTATAAAATATTTTGATTCTATTTTATTTTATTTTTTTTTTTTTTTAGAGCATTTCTCTGCCACATAAATATGGACAGGAAATTACACAGCCTTTCCTGTTTAGGCGTGGCTGTAAATGTCGTAAGGGGGAATAACTCTTACGACGTGTGTGTGATTCGAACCCATACTCCCTCGGTGTTTACAGCATACTTTTATACACTCTTACCACCAGACCACTCACCAGACCACCGAGATCGCGGTTTTCATTTTATTTAAAGTAAATTGTTTACTTCAAACATTTTCCATAGTTTTTCATTTTCTGAAAATATTTGCAATACACAGGGTATTAAACGGCTCTGAAACGTCAAAAAAATGCAAGTGCGTTAATGCAAATTAAAGACAAAATTTTATGAACGAAAAAAAGAGAGTTTATTATTATTCTACTGGTTTTATAATTCAAAAATTTAATTATTTTAATTTAACTCAATATCTTCAAAATCGAAATCTATCTTGGTATACTTATGAATAAATTTTAATTTTCATTGAGAAGTGACGGTTCAATTTGTACTTTTTTTTTTTTTTATTATTATAATAAAAAGAATCTAAACTTTTGTTCCTTTGTCGAAAGTATATATATATTATTAAAAAAAAAAAATGTAAGTAACCATTGCACAATAAGATGTAATTTTAAAAATTTTTCAAAATTTTATTACATATTTTATTTCCTTTACAATTTTCTACATAATCATCCAACTATTTTAAGTAAAGCAGTGTTTTAAAATCAAACTATAGATTAATACACCTTTTTTTTTTCTTTTTTAAATTATTCTTTTTTTCACTACAGATATATTATAAAACCATTATCCTTTTTTTTTTGTTTTCTATACCATAAAAAATGAAAGATAGAAATTAGATAAATATTTTAATCTTTAGCGATATCTTGATAGATAGATTCTATATATGATAAGTATATATATACAGAATTAACCCTGAATTGTGTTAAATGTTAGTTTTTTTTTTTTTTTAATTTAAAAAAAAAAAAAGGAAATAAAAAAATTTAGATAATAAAAATAATATTATTGTTACATTACAGTATATATGTTATGTATTTTATGAAATCTTGCGCAAATTTTTCACTTTTCGTTCAAAATCCCTTAACAGATATTTTGTTTTTTTTTTTTTGGTTTTAAGAACTCAGTATGAGATAAATCAAAATCGCCACTTTTTGTTTTTTTTAAAAACTACTTTAAAAAAATAAGGAAAAACAGAAAAGAAAAGGGGTGTAATATAAGTAAGTGGTGTTTCCTATATAATATATCAAGGTTGAAATGTTTGTAATTTAAACACATATACATAAACATTTATATAGTTATATGTTTTTTACTATTTTCACCACCAGCAGGTTGTGAACAAGTGGTTTTTTTTTAAGGAAGACACATTGAATATTATAATATTATATATATATATATATATATTTTTTTTTTTGTGTTTTTCCCCTTTTTTAACATATTATAAATATACAACTTAGATTGTGTACATTTATTCTAATATGTTCAATGATCAATTCAAAAGTAATTTTTTTTTTTTTGTTTTTTAATGTTGTGGGATTATTTGATTTGAAGAGTTTTGTACGTATACATATATAAAGGATCTTATGATGAGAATTTGAGTGGTTTTATATCTTGATATCCTACTGTTTTACAATATTATTTTTCGATGTTCTAAGAACATTATAAAAATCATCTTTTTATCGTTTTCAATTAATTTATATATAATTTGTAAAAATTTTTGTTTGGTTTTTATACTCGTATGAATATATATTCATAATTTTAAGGGTATAATAAATTTGCCATTACATTTATGACATTTTAAAAAAATCAATATTAAAGATAGGTATCTGAAATTTTATGGTGAAAATGCTAAATTATGTATACAAAAAACTTCTGTAAAAATTGTTTGTGCTAGTATGTACAGCGCGTTCAGCTTGCTTATATTAGAATTTAATTAAGATAAGATAAGTGTCTGAAATGATGTAAATGATGATCAAGTTTTATATCAATAATTTCTGTTTTTCAGTATTTATATTGAAGCATAGGTAACTGAAATTTTGTAAAAGATGATTAAATTTGATGAAAACAGTATAGACGTATATTATATATGTTTATACGGGTATCCTAGAATTGACACAGTCTATTCTACACTCTTCCTCGTTTTTTTTTTCTTTTTAAATTAAATATATGGTAGATTAATTTTAGATCAGAACTTGATGAAATCAATAGACATGTGTTCCATTTTGTGAAATATCGTTTTTTTTTTTTTTTTTTTTTGCTTTTATCAAGAAAAAATGAATAAGAAACGATTGATTTACTAGTTTTATTATTGTATTCATATTATGGTGTACTATATGAAATCTCATTTTTGAAAAAATTCTTTTTTACAATATTTTCTTTTTAAATAAAAAAATCAAAAGACTGAATTTCCTCCTTCCAGAATAAGAAGTTTAAAAATTAATTTTGTTTATGAAAAATTATTATTATTAATTAATTAGTCTGGGAACATCGGAAAATAAGTTTTCCTTTAGTATAGAGAAACCAAAGTCAAATGTTTAAGCCAAAATTTTTATTTTTTATAATGCATTTCTTTGCCACATAAATGTGGACAGGAAATTACACAGCCTTTCCTGTTCAGGCGTGGTTGTAAATGTCGTAAGGGGGAATGACTCTTACGATGTGTGTGGGATTCGAACCCACACTCCCTCGGTGTTTACAGCGTATTTTATACGCTCTTACACACTAGGCCACCGAGGCCCCTAATTTTTATTTCGTTACAGCAGGCAAAGTATACTTGTGCGGGAGTCCGTTAACAAAATTACGAGGGGGTTATTTTTTAAACGTATATATCAAAAAAAAAGGAGATTTAAAAAAGAGGATATTTAAAAAAAAAAAAAAGAAATTATAAAAAACTATATTTTATCAGTATTCCTAAGGAAATAAATAATAGAATTTCATTTCTGTCAAGCTTTCAGCTAGATATTACCAATAATTTTACTGTGCAAAATCAGATTTTTAACACAAAACTTATATTTTCCTTAATAAGTAATTTTTTTTTAGTAATTTATGTTTATTAGTATTAATTTTGATTCTGTAAAATGATGATATAAGTTTCCACTTCGTACAGTACAAATTCTTGTCAACAAATTAATTGAAAACCCAATATTGTACCCAAATTTATAGTTGTAGAAATTTTCACAACAATAGTTCTTTTCCTCAGCTCTATATACTGCAATATATTCCTCTTGTCAGAGAAAGTAAAAACTGTTTTCTTTTTTTGTTTGTTATTCCTATAAGATTTGTGATTTTACGGCCCATTCAGAAATCTTAGGACTTACACTTATAGAGTATTCTGTTTTTTTCCTTTTTATCTACGACAACCCAAAAGTATTTTGTCCACACTGACTGTTGAGTCGGCTGTCCTATTCCGCTAATTTTAATTGATAAATATTAATTAAGTGAATATAAAAAAATATAATATTAAATTATTCAAATTTCATTCGATAAACCGGAATAATCTATAAGTAATAATATTCTACAAAAAACCGAAAACAAGTAAAGAAAAAACCAAGAGTTTTTAAAAATACGCATTTCCAAAATTAAAAAATATTCCATAATAAGTTTTAAGTAAAAAATACATAAATAGGTATAAGTAAGTACCTACTAAATAAAATAAATAAATTTATAATAATATAAAAATTCAAAAAGAAAAATCGTTAGAAAAATTTGTTCGAACATTGGGAAAAATCAAGTTACTCTTTCGACAATTTTAAGGTAAGAAAAGTTTTTAACAGAAATAAAAATATAATGCTGGAGCTTTAATTTCTGTATAAGTACGTCAAAAAAATTTGGACAGGTGTTTAAAAATGGGGAATTTTCAGTTTTTGACCCTTACAGCTTCTAAACGGGGATCCGACACAAAAATATTTTCCAATTCATACATATTTATTTGGAAAGTTCTCTTAAAATTTCAAATTTATTACTTAAAAAAATTTATTACTTCCAGATTGAAGATATAATATCTTATCGAACTTCTATTAAGTATATAATAGTTTAAATATAGGCATTTTTTGAACTTTGGGAGGCTGGTAGCTCCTTAACGGGTGGCCCTATAGAAAAAAAGTTTTTTCAAAAAAAAATTGATTTGTTTGCTATATTTAGCCATATAATTAAAACCTCATTGCTTTATTTTAGAGGATGTAGAAGTTTTGCAAACATTCAAACGGACAGACACAGAGAGACGAACAGAGTAAAACTAATATGAATACTTAATGGTTAATGTATTTTGATTTTAATATGCTTTGTTTTAAATTTATTCCTCCAAAAAAATTAAAATTTCTTAAAATTTACATTAGTGCACTTTAATTCTTATTGTATGTATATGTATGTATATAACATAACTAATGTTATCATAATGCTACATGATTCTACGATTATTTTATTTATAAATAAATTCAAATAAATTTTAATTTTTAATTTTAATTTAATATATTTACATAAATATATGTATATTGTATATATACATACATTCTCTATACATTTAAAATATATTTTCTTATGTCAACTTTTGTCATTAAGATTTATCCCATTATTTTACGGACAAGGAGCAAGGTGAATTTAACGAATAAAAAATAATACTAAATGCAATGCGGTTGGTTTAACGATTTCTTGAATATTCACTTTTTGGAAACCAAAAAAAAAAAAGGCGATTTTATTTAAAAAAAAACTTGCCTTTGAAATGCACAATAAATCCTTATCTCTAATGTAAATTCAATAGGATTTTCTTTTTTATTATTTAAGTGTGAATTGGAGCTAATTTAAATCGTACGATGTACATTTATGTATATGTAAACATATATATATGTATATACAAAATAATTTTTATTTTAGTAGAAATCAAACCAAGACTATAATATTGATTATTAAGTGCAAGTTCAAAAGTCCCAATTACTTCTATATGAAGCAAAAGTCCCGTGAGATTTTTGACTTACCACAACACACTACATAAGACAAAAGTCCCAAAAAAAAAAAAGGCCAGAATTTCCATTGGGATTTCTGTCCTTTGCACTAATATAAAAGTTCCATGAGACTTTTGACCTATTTGGATTGGGTCAAAAGTCTCAATGGGAGTTTTGACACTGCACCGATTATTAGTTAGTTTGATTTATAATCTTTGATTTTTATACATATACATATAATATTGCGTTGCTATCTTTTTTTATTGTAAAATTTTTTAAGAAAATTTTCAATTAATTTTCTGTATAATGTTATAAAAATTGGCACAGAAAAATTTTTCAAAATTTAAATAAAAGTAAGTAGGTATATAATAGATGTATTAAAAGTAAGTAATTAGTTTTTTTTTTTTGTGTACTTATATATTTAATATTTTTTCTTTTGTTCTCTTTAGTAGTACTTATATTCAACTTTGAATATTTAGCAATAAGAACTCTACAAAATTATCTTCATAATAGAACACAGTATGTATAGCTTTAAACAAACTTGAATCTACACGAATATTTGTCAATTGTGGCATCCTTCAAGGTTTCATTTTGGTACCACTGTTATTTAGTTTGTATATTAATGCAAACATTCCCAAGTATATGAAATATTCTTAGTGCAGGCTTTTTGCTGATGACGCTCAGATCTACCTTATTGGTCGGTGTAGGTGTAAAAGTTTTGTAAACAATCAGACAGAGACACGGACTGACAATGGACGGGCAAAGTGTAAGTAATTAGGGAATTTTTCAATTTTTTTTTTTGAAAAATGTGATTCAAATCTCCAAATATTTACCAGTATCATCCTCCATATACATATACATATGTATATATATATAGATATTTTTTAGTATATACATACATGTTATATATTGCTACCAATATTAGATACATATCTTGCTTTAAAAAATAAAAACATTTTTATTTTAGTTTTTTGTACGAATTTAATATAAGTATCTAATAACGAAAAATCAAAGTTGATTCAATTGAATTATATAGTTGTAAAGAAATTTTCAATTCACATTAAAAATACATATATTAAATAATAAAGTTAAAATACTAAAACTAAATTGTAAATTAAAAACTGTAACTAAATCTGGTATATAAAAAGAAAAGTAAACCGTATCGTAATAATCTCTAAAATACCAATTAAAAATTTAAATAGAATAGAGGGGTTCGTTTAAGAATTTATTTTTCTGTTGTAAATTTTTTTTTATTTATATATATATATATATTATATGTGTACTTAAGTAATTGTAGTGAAAATTGTTTTTATTGCACTGTTATTACATAGTTTTTCATTCCTTTTACATTATTATTTTATTTAATGTTTTTTTTTTAGATTTAAATTATATTTTCTTTAACAAAATTATAAATGCGGCTAATACAATTTTCTAATAACCTTTCTATATATCTATTAAATGTATATATAAAAATATATACTTTTATATATATTATGTATACGAGTAAAATTTATTTAATCCCTTTTTTGTCTTAATTTTGTTTTTTTGTGTTATTTGTGTATTATGTAACAAATTAGATGTCCTTGCATTAAATTATCCTTTTAATACAAAAAAAAAAAAAAAAAGGGATTCTGGATTTATTTTATGAACTAAGTATATGTTTATTTTAAATTGCAATAATATAATTTTGGGCAGATGTTTTGTGACATTATATTTTCTTAATTATTAAAATCAATATTTATTCTTTTATTCTTTATATTTATTACTATTTTTTTTATTTTTCATAAGGGAGGTGGGAATCTTCCAAAGACACCAGAAGTTCCGCCTTGGGAGTGTCAGTCAATTCGAACTGACTAAACCCACCTCCTCCTTTATCCAATATAATAAGATGAAACTCCTACTTGCTAAAGCAGTATATTGGTTAGGGAGTAGAGATAAGAAAGGATAGGACAATATGATGCGGAAACATTGAATTGGGAGTGGGATTGTAACGAAACAATGAATCCGCCTATTATATGACTATTTTTGCTAACACAGTGACAATAGCTGTTACAACAGTTACAACATGCAGTAATATATAACACCTTCCTGCATGAGATAACTATTGAAGACAAACCTCACTGTCACTGTAACAGCTATACTTATTTTGCGGTAAAGTTACTGTCACTGCAGCAGCTTTTTCTTAATATTTATTTTGTGTTAAAATTATAGTTTCATATGATCCTTTTTTTTATGCATTTCTCTGCCACATAAATGTGGACCAGCCTTTTCTATTCAGGCGTGGCTATAAATGTCGTAAGGGGGATAACTCTTACGATGTGTGTGGGATTCGAACCCACACTCCCTGTTTTTTTATGTTTCATTTAATAATTAGTTATTTTTAAATAAATTTTCTAAATATTTCTATAATTGTACAAGTAAAAGCAGATAAGACATCGAAATAACTGTTATTAGCGCCTTTTAAATCACAAGGGATTTTTTGAAGAAAAGTTAAATCATTAATAAACCATTTTATTGAATTTAGATAACAACAGAATAGAATGCTAGAAAAAATATAAAAACAAATATATCTCCTTAATTTAGACATATATGTATATAATATACCTATTACCCATAGAGAATCCAGTCGGTCAAACCAATCATTTTGCTTTTTACTTTTTTTTTTTTCAATTTTGTATTATCAAATAAAACTAAAGAAATTCCCTGTGTTTATAATTTTTTTTTACATACATTGGTTATAATATAATACAATATAAGGATAATTTGTAAATCCCTTTTATAAATATAATATAAATATAACTTAATTTAGTAAAACGAATATAAATAAAATCTATGTACCGTGTATACAACAATAAACGTACAACAATAATACAAAAAATAAAATTCAAATTCCATCGAATTTTTTTCCGCAAATTTCAACTCTAACTTTTAAATCCAACCCTCTCTTTTTTTCTGTGGAAAGGTTTACTGTCAGTTAAATTTTTTTTTTTTTTTGTAGACGTGTGTGTGTGTTTTCTTTTTTTTATGAGTATAACTATTATATTTATACGAGTACATACTTGTATAGTATTAAATTAAAATAATTTGTAATTTAGAAAATAATGTTTGCCGGTTTATAGTAGGTATAGTTAGATTCAATTTTGAATATATAAAAAGTATAAATACAAAAAAAAAAGAACAAAAAAAAAAAAAATTAATATAAAAAACAAAAAACGAACATCAAATGTAACCGAATTAAAAACACGTGTTAAAAATTAATATTATGTATATTTTTTTTTTTTTTTTGACTTTGATTTTATTTCTGTCAGCATCAACTTTACTCACATCATTATTTCGATCGTCATCATAATCTTTAAAACATTTTAAATTATAATAATATGAATTTAGATCATTGATTTCTATAATTATTTGGATATTTCTTTGTGCAGTATAAAATAATAAAATGCCCTGTGTTTGAGTCTTTGTACTACACAAGACAACATTTACGCGTTAAATAAATAAAACTACAAATTTTTACAGACTATCGATTGTAACAGAATTTTTTTTTTATTTTAGGTTCAAGTTAAAAAATAAAAAAAACCACAAGTACAATATTTAAAATTTTATATTCAAAAGATTCCTCTTAAAATCTTATTTGAAAATAATATTCTTCTTTATGATTCTTCAATTTTTCTTAATCTTTAAAATAGGCGCCCCGTGTCATACAAAATATTGTCTCCAATTCATTTTTAAAACTTTACACAGTTTGTCTAAGACGTTTTCTTCCCTCTGAACGTTTGTATTACGTTTCTTCCTTCTTTTCATATGCGTTTTATATTGTACAAGCAAAGAAAGTGAAAGGCATATAAGGCATAATATGTACTAAAGTCATAGATATATTATTGCTAGGTGTGCACTACTAAACTAAAAACTAAAAAATTATGGGTCTGCCACGAAAGGTCGCTTTATTTAATTTCGCTTACAAAATTCTCACTTTTCAAAAATCTCGCTTTTCAAAAATCTCGCCTACAAAAATCTCGCCCGGTCAAAATATCGCTTTTTTTGTTTTATTTTTTTAAATTTATTTGCGCCGCGATATTAATTTTATTGTTAAAAGTATTTTATTTTCTTAATTTAATTTTTTAAGTAATAAATTTGTACTATATATTATTATATAATTATTAAAATCTAGGTGGTAATCAACAAATCTCATATTGGCTTATATAGGTTAATATCTGAAATGAGTAAGGAACTTATTTTGGCTTTAACCAAAATTGAGCGAGCAGAGTGTAGGGAATTGGGCATTCCAAAAAAAATGAAACAAATTAAAAAAAATAAGCGCATTGCAGCTATTATAAAAAGAAGAAGAAAAATAAGTAGGCTATCATTTTTAAAAAGGATCGCTCAAAATATAGTTTTAAATTAACATTTTTGGTAAAAATAAGGCGGTTTAGAGTTAATTATTGCAATTATTATTATTATTATTATTTCTTATTTTCTATTTATAAAGAATTAAGATTTTGTTTTTGTTACAAATTGAATTATGTTTTTGTTTTTCTATTTCTTTGTTACACAATTTACACTTTGTTATTACACAAATATACGAAAAAATGACTAAATATACAACTATAAGAAAACAAGGTAGAATGTAAACCAAAGGTTTTTAAAAGCGCACATTTCCAAAACACAATACAAACTGTTTAGAATTGTGACTTGCACAAAAATTTGAAAATTTAAAAAGTAAAATTTAAGTAATTTTTTGTAATAAGAAAATATGTGAAAATAACACTTTTGTGGAATTTTGAGGGGCTGTAACTCCGGAACCCTTTATAACTAAGAAAAACCATTAACATACATAAAAATATATTACTGGAGCTTTAATTTTTATGTCTTGCCTAAGAAAAATGTTTACAGGTGCCTAAAAATAGCAAATTTTCAATTTTCCAGCCTTAATACCTCTTAAACAGGGGGTGGTGCAAAAAAATTTTCTAAGGAAACTTATACTAATTCTAAAAGTTCTTTCTTGTCTCAAAATTTAAGGTTCCTATCTAAAGTCGTGCCGGAGTTATGGAAAAAGAAATTTCATGCAAAATGTGGTTTTCACATAACGGTAAATTTACATAGTAAATTACAAAATATTGCATAATTTTGATATTGTTTTATGTAGATAATAAAATTTTCGGTCACCTGTAACTTAGGAAGTAAAATGTTCCTAAGTTACAGTGTTTAAGTGTTTAAAAATGGCAAATTTTCAATTTCAATAGGGCTTTTTCAAAGTTTGAGGGGCTGTAGCTCCGTAATGGATGGAGCTACATGAAAAAGTTGTTCCATAAAATTATTTTTTTTATGAGACCTACCCATGGTTAAAATTTTTTTTCTCTATTTTTAACGGTATATAAAACACCTGTATATAAAACACCTGTAACTTAGGAAGTAAAATGTTCCTAAGTTACAGGTGTTTAAAAATAGCAAATTTTCAATTTCAATAGCGCTTTTTCAAAGTTTGAGGGGCTGTAGCTCCGTAATGGATGGAGCTACATGAAAAAGTTGTTCCATAAAATTATTTTTTTTTATGAGACCTACCCATGGTTAAAATTTTTTTTCTCTATTTTTAACGGTGTAGAAGTTTGAAAACAGACGGACGGACGGACAGAGTGAAATAGTAAGTGACAGAGTAATAAGCACATTTTTTCAAAATTTTTTTGGAAATGTGCTAAAAAGACTAAAAAAAATTAAATTACTTCATTCTTTTATTATTTTTTATTTTACACGAAATAGCGAGATAAAAGCAATATTTTGAGCGAGCGAGCGAGATTAAAGAGGGCGAGCTTCTGGGACGCACCGAAAACTTATTTATCCAAAATTAATTTTAGTTAAATGTATCAAAATAATAACCTTTAAATTTTAAGCATTTATCAAAATTTTACATTCTCTTCTTCAGCTCTCTTAAATTTATAAATAAATAAACAAAAAAAAATATTAATTTAATAATATTAAAACTATAATTATAGGCTCACTTGCTCAAAATCAACGAAAAGTAGCATCACCGAGTCACCGACAATTACACCCTCTCAAATGCACTGTTTGATTTGGAATTAAGACTGGTAGAGTTATCGATTCATATTTTTTTCGAAAATGAAACTGAGCATCCAAAAAACCGTCTCTGAGGCGGTATACCGGATCATGTTAGAAAATATTTTACATCCGGTAGTTCTCAATTATCGTGACATATGGTTTCAGTTCATACCGTGAAAGAGATAATGGCAATTCTGCGAGAACTTTTCGATGACCGAATAATTTCAAAAAATGTTGATTTCGCGTGGCCACCTCATTGCCCACATTTGACGACCCCTGATTTTTATTTTTGTGGGGTTTCTTGAAGGAACGAGTTTACGTCAACAAACCACAAAACATTCAGGAACTAAAACAGAGTATTCGTACAGAAATTACGAAGCTTAATGCAAATGTCTTAAAAAATGTACGCCATTAATTGCGTACAGAAAAATGGAAGCCATATTTAAAGGATGTCATTTTTCATAATTTGCTTAAAAAAAATTTAATAATTTATACTTTCAGTTAAAACATAAAATAAAATGAAAAATTTGAAAACAAAAAAAAAATTATAAGCATTTCAAATCAATCAGTTTAAGTTGGCCCAACCTGTATAATTTTATTGGTGTAAAACTGTATAATGTTATTGGTCTAAAACAAGAGTATAGTGTTTGCAACGCAGTTCTCTATAGAAGATTAGGGAAATACGTGCTTGGAATACGAAGATTGGAATAGAGGACAAAACAAAGATTGGAATAGGATCCAATAAATTGAGCAATAATACTTTTTACCAATTTTCGAAATTGCTCATACTTTCATTTTTTTTTTGTGGAATTTGGAATATGGTGACAAGTTATTTTTATTTTATTTACGCTTAGAAATTTTTTTTTTTGTAATATTTAAGAATTTAAATTGTTGTTAATGTGCTTAATATAAATAGAATTGATTGCAGGCCAGTTTCGAATTAATCTTAATCAATTTATCCACAAAAGAAAACATTCACCTTTTACTGGTAATATATGTATACTATAAGTCTAATGGCTGATTTTAAGCTTGCATTTTAGCTCTTTCTATTGATTTTATTTTTCTTTTTTTTGTTTTATGAATAACAATCTAGTAACTACCTATTCTTTAAATTATTTGTACTTTTAATTTTTTTTTTTTTTTTATCATACATCTCAACTATACAAATAATTATTTGTCTATGTAACATATAATTGTACAGGATATGTAAGTATGTTGATTTAAATGTTTATATATATGAAAAGAATTTGATGAATTCTGGGTGAAGGGAAGGGAAAATTTTGTGATAAATTGAATGGAATTTTTTTACGCTTGGTGAATTTAAGATTTAAGAATTTTGCTTTGGTTTTTTTTTTCGCAGGATTCAATTGTTTTGTGGTGTTGTAATTCTAGTATTTTGTGGAATGAAAAATAAAATTCTTAAAATTTTAATTCCTTTTTTTTTTTTTTTTTTTTATAAATTCCTTAAAGACAATAACAAAAAAAAAAACCTAATGGGATGATGTTAACCTATACACAAACTCTGATAAATTTTTAAACGAATATAGAACAATAATTACATTGAAATTTAGAAATATGATTGAGGTAAGAAAACATTGAACACACAAAATTTACAATTAAATAATTTTTCGGGTAATGATACCAAATGATAGATTAATTAATCGATATGATAACCAATATATTAAAAACATTTCCTCTCGTGATACATGCAAATACATGCAGATAAAAAGGTAAATTTAAATATAACTTGAATTCAAAACATGTATATGCTATTTTTTTTGTTTTACGAGGGTTGATGGAAAACTTCAAAGTGGCCAAGAGGAACTGCACTGCACCAAAACCACCCCCTCCCCCCTTTTAAAACCAAACTTTAGGATGGAACCTTTAATATAAATGGTACAGTTTGGTTTTGTGGATGGGGTTGTAGGAAGGGGAAATTTGGGATTATGGGGGATAGCTAAGAAAATTGGGAGGGATATTTTGAAGAAAGATGTTAATGTTCTTCTTAAACTTAAGTAAAATGTACACATATAAATTATCAACTTTAGGAAACACATGCGATGATATATGGTTCCACAAATGGGACGAGCATATGACAAACGAAATTCCATAAGTTGTATTTCTTCTTTCACCATCTTGATAACTTTACATGGTAAGGATGAGCTCCTATTGCCCTCCTTGTTTCTCGTTAGAAAACTTTGATTTTGGAGGCATTAACTGTTTTATTTCTTTGGAAGAGGTATGTTAATTCCTACGAGATATCTACATAAAACAAGGTCAGTGACCCAACTGTACGACAATGGCTGAGCCAAGTGAGCATTGAAGTTGCACTAGTCGAGTCGAATATACATATGAACATTAAATTTCAAAATATTAAAATCAAAGTCATAAAAATTTCGTCTTTACAAAAAAAAAAGACTTTACGAAAAATTTATCTGTTCTACATTAAAAATAAATTTAAAAAAAGAGAAAAAAAGAAATCGATAAACTTTTTTTTTTTTAAATAAAATTTAAAATGATGAATTTCAAATATTTGAAATAATTTTTTTTTTTTTTTTTAAATTGTTTGACTGTGATATAATTGCATACACGTTACGCATTCAACATTTTTCGTTTTATTCCCACTCTCTTTTTTTATTTTTTATTTTTTGAAAATTTTTAATATAATAAAGGAACAAAACTAATTTTTTTGAATGTCCTTTTTTTGTACTTTTTTTTGTTTGATTTTTTGCTTCAGTAGTGAATAAAGAATTTTTTTTATTTGATCTATAAAGTACCATACTGAAATATCTAAAACAAAAAAAAAAAAAAAAAAAAAAAATGGGGGCGGTTAAAAAAAAAAAAATACAAAAATTTTTTGTTGAAAATAATATAAGAGTGAAAAAGTGGCAGAATGAAAATTTGGCACGTGCCTTCAATATTACAAACCAATTCAGACCAGTTTTTATAAATATGTGCACTTTTTAGTTTTTTGTATTTATTTTCCATATTGCTTTTTTTTTTCTACTGTTATTTTGCAGTTTAATTCAATAAAAAGAAAAATAAAAGCGCAAAGTAAAATTTTGTACAATCGCCATGCGTTATTTTCGCAGTGGCCCAAATCTTACGTACATACATAATATGTAAGTATGTATATATATAGTAAATTATGTAAAATAGAGGTAATGAAAATATTTGTAAAATAATTTTGAATATTTTGATCAATATTTTAAGAAATTATTTAGTATTCAATATAAGGTAGTATTTAAAATTTAGTCAAAAAACATTTTGTTGAAATTCATTTACTTTATGAACCTTTTTATAAATTTGTATGTATGTAGGTTTGAAAATCAAATCGTTCGTTTATTTTAATCATTTAACAATAAATTTATATACTTTATCATATTAAATGATAAATTATTAAAGTTTCTTAAATACATAACAAATATATGTTTTCTTTCATCCACCTTAATCCTAAATTTCCTAATCCTTATTTTCTCAAAAATCCTTTCCTTGAAGTTAAACTTCAACACTACCTTAGAGGAGAACTTCGTGCAGGTTCCTAGATGGCTTTTAATGCTTCCCTCTTAAAAAAAAAAAAGTTCACTTGGATTTGAACTTCAGTTATCTTTAATATACAATGTTACTTGTTAATGCAACTTATATATCTGGTTTTAATTCCATCCGATCTTAAAAGTTAATCTTGTTTTTGTTTTTTTTTCAATTTCCTTTCTTTAATTTGAATGTTTTTTAGTTATTAAAAAATATGACCAATCGAAGCAGCTTTTTTTTTTTAGTTAAGCACTAATTATTAAAAATAGATTTGTTTGCTTTTTTTTTAAACCATTAAAAATAAAATTAAGATTGAAAATGTGTTAACTAAAAATGTCTATATAGCGGGTTTTCCGTTGTGAAAGGGTTAAAGTGAAAATTCTTAATTTTTTTTTTTTTTGTAATTTTTCAATGATTCAATGAAATTTTATTGATTTTTATTTATTATGTATATATATATATATATTTTATAATAAAAAATTACTTACTAAAGAAATAAAAATATTTGAATTCTTTTCAATTTTATTTTAATATGAATTAAATATTGGTTGGGCTCGCCCGCTTTTTTCTTTTTTTTTTTTTTTTATCTAACAATGAAATTATAAAACGGTGTGCTATTATTCATTTAAATACCTATATATATATATATATAGTCAGTCTTACATATGTTATATATAATATCATGTACATATTTTAATATTAATTATGTATTTCAAAGAAAAACAAAAAATAAAACCAAAATTGAAAAGAAAATAATGGTTCAATTTATTAAAAATTCAAAACCATTATTTTCATAGCTTTGTTCAATTTTTTATGATAAAAATAAGTAATTGGTGGTATACGATAGTGGTTTTATTTTTTTTTTAATGATTTGTTCTTTTAAATTACAAAACTCATCAAAAAATTTGTTCTTAGATGCTCTTTTTTTTTTTGTTTTATCCTTTTTGTAATTTATTTTTGTATTATTCTTTTTAGTGCACTTTGCGATTGACTTTTTTGTTCATTTGATTGTGGGGTGTGATATTGACTTGTGGGCTTGATTTGACTTTTTTTGTTTTTTTTTTACATATTTAAAGCAAAATAGAAATTTCGAACTATAATTACGTGAATTCTTATTATATATGCATACTTGTAATTTATAAAACAAAAAAAAAAAAATAAATAAATAAATGTAAAGTTTTTATTTTGTTTATTAATTAAAATATTAAAAATATTTAAAAGATGTTTAGAAAAACAATCAGGAGTGACCCTTCTTTGATCTTCTTTGATTGTAAATTAAACATTTTTAACACAAAACTATAGTATGTTGAATTTGATTTATTTTAATTAATTCATTTTACTTTCAAAATTAAGTATCTATAGGTTATTTTAACTTTTTTTATTTAGTTCCATGATTTATCTGAAAGTTTGCTTGTTCCATGAAGTATTTTCAATCAGTTCCATGATTTATCTGAAAATTTATTTTTTTCTATATAAAATAAATGTAAAATGTGTTATAATTAAATTAGATTCATGAAATCCTTTTGTTTTTGTTTTTTTATTTCCCCCAAAGGAAGGCAGGAATCTTCCAAAGACACCAAAAATTCCTCCTTGGTAGGGTTAGATTTTATTGACTAAACCCACATCCCCCTTTAGTCAATATAATGGGATGAAATTTTTACCCGCTAACGCTGTATATTGGCTAAGGAGTAGAGATAGGAAAGGATAGGACAATAGTATGCGGAAACATTGGATTGAGAGTGGAATTGTAAGGAAATAATGAATCCGCCTGTTATTATTATTATTTTGCTACCAGTGACTATGACCATTAACAATTACAATATGCAGTAGTATATAACATCTTCTTGCATGAGATAACTAATTGAAGGCAGCCCCCACTGTCACTGTAGCAGCTATTATTATTGATATTAGTATTACTTGTTAATATTATTATTTTACTACAGAGTCTGGGCCATCACTGGAGTTTTATTATTATATAGCATATTTATACCTTTATTTTATATTGGAGATATTATTTTGAGTTGTTTGGCTTACACTAAAGTTGAAGAAAAACTATGTTTAATACAAAACAATCATTCATCAAATTCTCCATAAAAAAAAGCAAGGTTTTATGTTTATAAGAATATTGTAAAAGAAAATGTATAGCTTCTGCACCTGGTTTTTATTTTATTTTGTTATTCTTAACGTAATTTAAAAACTAGCTAAAAACTATGTAAAAATATTTTTAATTTTTTTTTATAAAAAAAATAAGTATTTTTTAAGAAGATGTGACTTTTTAATGGTTAAAACGTTATATTTTGTTTGATTTTTTTTTCTGACGTCGGTTTCGTCTTTAAAAAAAACACAGTATAAATTTCTTTATAATCCAAAGAATTAAAAAAAAAAATGCCTTTAAAGAATGATTAGATTAAAAATATCTTTTAAGGATTTTAATTTATTTTGGTAAAGAAATTACACAATGGAAATATTGTATCTGTAGATTGTATATAGTTTTTTTTTTTTTTTTGTATGTGATCTTTTTAAAAATTCTCTTATGATTAACTAATATTAATAGATCTCTTTGAAAAAATTTGTCGATTTGTTTGTAATATTTGTGATTTCAATTAAAATGTTACCAAATAGAATGTGATACAGCTTGTTAATTGATGTCTTAAGAATTGTTAAAGAAATCTTTCCTAATTACATATAGATTTGAAAGCTAGGATCCGTAGTTGAACTATATTTATTCTTCGTTTTTATTGGTTGCTTAGTTTAACTATATTATACTCACCTTTAGTTCTATATACTTTTTTATTGTTCTTATTTTTATTAGTCCATTCTTAAATTTTACAATACATATTGTATAGTACAATCTGATGAATTAGCAAGGAGGGGTTCCAATCTGATTGCTTCACTGGAAGAACATATGAAGTTGCAAAATATGATTTGACAAAACATAAGAATATCGTTAAATGGTATCAACATTGTAATGGTGTTACACCTGGATGGGATTTCAATGTACAAGATTGTGAAGTTTTCAAAGGGTTCTTTTTTAAAGAAAAGAACTGAATAAAAGCAGATCCACCACTAAACAGTGTTAAAAGAGATATCTTTCTACACTTGTTATCCCTAACGAATAGAATGTGGAAAGAATTAACCTCATGCCGTACGACCATGAAAATATGGCAGTCGTACGAGAACAAAAGAACGGACAACCTATTGAAGCTATCTCGGCTGGGCATAGCCAGAACAATAGGTGTGTTAATAGGACACATGTTAAGTATCCTATTGAACACATCATGCCGGAGTTGTGGTGAACAGAATGAGAAAGAAACCATTATACACTTCACATATAAATGCCCAGCGCTGGCCAGGGCCAGACGAGTAGCTCTGGGTAGCCATGAATTTAACGATATTAGCGATCTAGCGGCTAAACAGCCTGCATGTTCCCGAATGCCGATAAATGGATCTAAAAATAGCCACGTATACCAACCACTGTATAGTACAATTATTTTAATATGGAATTAGAATTATACGGTTATTAGAACAACGGTTTTTATAAAATTTGTTTTATTTTTTTTGGGTACTATAAAAAAATACAAAGGAAATCAACAATTTGAAGGGGACAAAAATTGAAACAAACAAAAAAAGAGAGGCTAGAAAGAAAGGCATTTTTATTTTTTTGTTGGCAAGAGACAGAAATAATTGTAAAAAAGTGTACATTATGTATTCTTTTATTTACAATTAGTAGAGGCGGTTTGTTTTAAAGATATTAACAAAAATAACAATATAGGTATATGTAATTATAAATATATCTAACCACATTATACCTTTATTAAGAAACATAAAAAATTATACCGCAAATCCAAAAGAGAAACATATAAAAAGATTATATGAAAAAAAAACCCAAAAAAAAAAAAAGAAGGATATAAAAATAATAAGGATACATGGATAGATTGTATGAAAAAATACATAATAACTACATATATATACATATTATCAATTCGGATTTAAGTATATATCAAAAGAGTATTGCGTAAACCAGTAAATATCATATAAAAATGTTTTCATTTTCTATTAACTGTAATGTTTTACATTCAGCTGTAATGTTAATATTTAAAAAACAATTGTGAGTTATTAGCGCAATAATCTGTCACGTATATGTCTAATATGACAGAGTGTAATAACACCAATTAGAATGAGGAATAAAATTTAATTGGCGAAATTTTGCTGGTAAACCTAAACCTTATTTTGCATTCGAATTGGAAATTAAACCTAATTGATTTTTTGTTTAAATAAAGGAAATAAAGCCTAATTGTAATTTATTATTTTAATAATAAAACTTCATAATATTTTTCTCTTCATAATTTAATCAACAAATTTTTACCTATTTGGGTAATAAAATGTGTTTTTCTATTTTTGTTTTTTTTTTTTGGTATATCTTCAGAAATTTTTGAATAAATGTACCTATTTAGTTTCATTCTGTTCGTCTATCTGGTATATCTGTCTGCGTATGTTTACAAAACTTCTATACACTGTTTGAGATAAACAAATGAATATTTATGCGTAAATAGATTTCATAAAAAAGCTGTAACAGTTATAAAAAAATTTCTTTAGTAACCCATTTCATTGTTATTGATCTACCGTCCCCCAAAGTTAGCATAAAAGCCTATATTCATATATATTTATATTGCTCAAGTTCCACATTCCAATAACTGAAATGCCAAATGACTGGAAATTACTTTACTAATTATAAGAAAAAAGTAGTATAGTAGTAAAAGAAAAATAAAACAAAAAATTTTAAAAATAAAAAAATTATAGCATTTCAAATCAGTCAGTTCAAGTTATCCCACTCTGTACATTAGTATAGATAAATATTCTGGAAGAGCAGAAATGCTAATTTTGTAACCATAACTATTATAAAATTCCTCCATTTTAGAATTTGTTTTATATTTATATACATATTCTTGAAAAAGCAAATACTTAGCTCTGATTTTATAACCAACTCGAAAAATTACCCTAATTTCTTTTTACAGTTACATATATTTCAAAACAAAAAGTATTTATAATACTAGGAACTGCCGTCCCCCCAAAACTTCCATCAAAAGATCTATTAAAACCTTAATTTTGAATCCAATCCAATTCTAAACTCAACAATAATCATATATCCATACAGCATACACATATAAATCTATATACAAATAAATTAAATTTTTCAAAATCAAATCAAATGTAATTTTTCTTGTAATATACTCAAATTAGAATATTCTATAGTAATTTTGTAAGAACTGAATAGTACTTATATAGTAATTTTAGTACTTTCTAATAAATAGTACTTTTACATACACATATTTCTATTATAATGCATAATTCAGTTGAAAGGATCAAAGTGTACACAAAACTAGAAATAAAAAAAAAAAAATTTAATTTAACAAAAACGTATTTTTATGGATTAGTTTTTATGGTTTTAAAAAAAAAAAAAAAAAAAAAAAAACAGGATAATACTTAGAAAATGATTAAAGTATACAAAAAGGACAATTTTCTTTCTTAATAATATTATAATTGTTATTTTGTTTTTTCGTTTTTTTGTTTTTGTACCAAAAGAGAAAATAGTTAATTAAAATGAGCGTTTTGCTTTTTTTTTTTTATTACACATAAAATAAATAATATCCTTAAGTTTGTTTTTATGTTTTAAGTATTTCATTAGAAAAATGTAAAAAAGAAAATAGTAATAGGTAGGTACTTATTTAAATTAAAAATTTGTTAAAAATATAAAGCGTAAATAAAACCAAGATAACACTTGCACAATAAACTATAGTCTTTTGTTACCAAAAGACAACATATATACACTTATACAATAAAACTGAAATTTTTTTTAAGAATAACTTAACATAACAGATACTGAAGAATTTAAAAATCTTAATTAATAAAAAAAAGAACATTCGCGCCGCGGTGTCTTAGTGGGTAAAGAGCGTATGAAATACGCTATAAACACTGAAGGAGTATGGGTTCGCATTCCACACACGTCGTCAGAATAATTGATCCTTACGATATTTATAGTCACGCCTGGAAAAGAAATGCTTCTTGTCACATTTATGTGGAAGAAAGAAAATATTCTATAATTTTTTAACTTACAGATATATAAAAATAACTTTGTTAGATAGTTAGTTAGAATGCTAAAACTATAAGAAATTTTTCTAATATAGCATAATATTAATAAAAAAAAAGTTATTTCTACTTTATTATAGGTTAGGTATATGCAAAAAAAAATCCTAAAAGTTATAAAAATCGTCCTTAAACAATAAATGTCACTTTTTATTTGTTGTTTTTATTTGCTATTATAATTTTCCAAGTGCATCTATTGATGTGTTCGCTAAAAGGTGCAACTATCGTTATTACGTTCGCTAAAATATATTTTTTTCATAATGAAATTTTGATCCTGTAATAAAAGCTGTACTGTTAAATTGGAAACTTCCTATTTCCTATATCCTATAATTGCAAATATTAAAAAATTAAAAATTTATAAACTGTTTTATATCAAAACAATATTGTGTGCATTATATGTAAATGAATGTCTACTTACATAAGTAGTAAATTGAAACAGTGATATAAGAGAAATATCTGTAATATACATATATATATACTTATATTTAATAATAATTTTTTATTTTCTATATTTTGTGTTTAAAGTATAAGAGAGATTTATAAAAATAGTACATGGTAGTACGACAAATCAAACTAATTATCGAACAATATCAGTACTATGAGTTCTGATCACGCGAATTCACGCGAAATCCTTTTATTCAAACTTAAAAAAATTAACCTGAATTCAAATATCAGATCAACTTTTTCAAAACCTATCTACATAAAAGGCAACAGATGGTGAAAATAAAGAATTTCAAAATTGAACTAAAAGTAATTAATAAAGAAGTTGCCCATCAAGGTTCAATTCTTGAACCCGATCTTTTTAAAATATATATTATAACAATATATCGTATCTGAAACTAAAGGGTAGCATTCAGCTATATGCTAACAACGCTGTTTCAAAATATCAAGCAAAAAGCGAAAAAAATCTACGAGAAGAAATTAATTAATAAATTATTAAGCCAGGCAGCTACGGCTAATGCCTCGACCACGGCGGGAGATTTTTTTGCGAGCATAATAATTCAGTATAATTTTGCGATTTTTCTGCGGTAAGAATAGATTTTTAAATTTATTTAATAGCAGAAGTTGAATATTTTTCAGTTTCACGCTATAGCATTAAAATAAATTATTCTTTAAAATGCCGATTCTTCGTGAAAGTTTATTTTGTGAAACAAATTCTTATTTACTAAAAAATTTAATTTTTGAAAATAATCGAAGATATGGAGTTCACCTTATAAATATGAAACGATCCAGTTTTGGGAAGTTCCCATTATCTTTATTAAGAAAATAAGAGAAGATCCAGAAAATTTTTTCGAATATATGAGAATGTCAATAAACATTTAATAATGCGTATCAGTTTGTATATACGTATACCAATACTTTTTTATTGAAATTTTTATAAGGTATATTATACAATATGTACAATATACTATATATATAAAAAAAAATCATTGTGATAATTTATTGCAAATAAAAATGATATAAATCCGATATATACGCTAATTTGAATTAAAAAATGAAAATGTTTTTCTTCATTTATTGTATAGTTTTGCCACTCCAAAATTTAAACAACTTTGATTTTAAAAAATCGCCCTGTTATCGCTCTTCTGTATGGCCACTTGTATGGAAACTAATATTTTTGAATAATTTAAAAAAAAAATCGCCCGCCCACTGTCTGCGTGGCTGAGGCCTATGACTTGAAAGAAATCGCAACTAAAAAAAAAAAAAAAAAAAAGTTAATCACGAATTTAAAATTGGCAGTGCTCTAATAGTTATTATTGTTATTTTATTAGCAACAAAATAGTTGCAATAGTTTTTTTTTTTTTAGATTATCCTTTTTCGGTTTGGTTTTTAAAATATGTACAAAAGAAATTAGGAATTAAATAATTTTTATTAGAATTTTAAGTTTCTTTTCTTTCGTCCTTTTCATATAATATATATATATATACATATATATATGCCAAAGTATAATATATACTTCAAAGTACAAAGATTTTTTTTTGTTCTAGAACAGAAAATGTAGGTACTTAGTAGTAAATTTTTAATTAAAATCTAAGGATTTTTTTTTTTCTTTTTAGAATATTTAGTACTTTTGTTTTAAATATAAACACAAAGAAAGTAGCAAAAGAAAATAACAATATACGTATATTTTCAATTGTTTATTATTTTATTTAAAAGAACAAAAAAAGGACAATAAGAAAACAAAAAACGGACTTAGTTTTTGTTTTTTTTTGTTTAAAATTAATATCTTTTTTTTTTTTGTAATTTGTGTGATCTACTTTTTAAATGGATTCGTTTTATTATAATAATAATACATATTATATTGAAAATAACAAAACAACCTATTTATTTACAGATAAAAATTAATACTTAAAACAAAAAGGAACCGAAATAAAAATAGAATTTTTAAATCTGTAAGAAAAAGGATAAGCCTTAATGACAAAAATACAAAAAAAAAAAAAAAAAAAAGTAATAAATAAATATAAGGTGAGTTATCCAGTTTTAAAATAGGGACTTGACTAAATTTTATTTATACTGAACAATGCTAAGTCTTTTAAGTTAAGAGTTAAATAGTTACCTATATATACATTATATATATATAAAAGTTTAGTATTTTTTTTTTTTTATAGTAAATTTCTATTAATTATAATAAATTTACATATATATATGTATATATATATAAATCTAATACATATATCGATCTTTAAGTGGTATAGTTTTAAGTACTATACTTACATTTTTATTTCCTTTCTTATGAACCTTCTTAGGTAGGTACCTATAATCTGTTTGCTAAGAATTTTATTTAATAGAAAAAACAAAAAACTTATTTCAAGATTTTATGGAAATTTTCAAGAAACTTAGCTTGGAATAAATAAATTGAATAAAAATTATCGTAGGAGCCTCGGTGGCCTCGGTGGCGGTGGGTAATCGCGTATAAAATGCGCTGTAAACACCGAGGGAGTGTGGGTTCGAATTCCACACACGTCTTAAGAGTTATTCCCCCTTACGACATTTACAGGCACGTTTGAAAAGGACAGGCTGTGTAATTTCCTGTTCACATTTATGTGGCAGAGAAATGCACTAAAACAAAAAAAAAATAATACCAAAAACATATAATCTTGATTTAGAAAGCCATAAAATCCCATTCGAAGATCTTTCGTAATTTTTTGGTTTTAAAAAAACAAATCGTGAAATAGAATTTATTTTTTTTTTGGTGTAGGTTGGTTTGGTGGGAATTTTCAAAAGATACAATAGTATCCTTGTAGCACTATTCATGCCGAATTTTTCGATCGATTAAATGACACCCACACTCATTCTCTTTATTAAAATTAAATAATTATATAATTTAATAAATATCTAAAGGTGTCATTCTTTTAAAATTTTCTATGGTAATTCGAGCAGGTTTTTACATTTAGGCAAGCTTTCTGTTTCGCCTAGAATTGGATATAATGGGGATTTCTAAATCTTTTTTGAATGTCAATATTATGTATACCCAGGGAATAACACTTTTATTTGAATTGCCTGTTTTTATTTACTTAATGTGTGTAAAGATACTTTCTGAATTATTATTGAAAAAAAAACTTTTAGATAAATTTACAACCTTTTACCTGTGTTTCAATAATTTAAAATGTTTGTATTTCATCCTTAACTTAACTTATAAAAAACACATCACATCGATACATATGCAAAAGGTTGTATACCTATTTTTACTTTAACTGAAGACTTTTTTTTTTACTTTAAGTGAAGATTTTTTTTATTTTAAATGAAGAATCTTTACATTATATTATATAAATATTTAATATACATACAAAGGGTAAAGGGTAAAAAGGGTATATAAACATTATTTTTGAACATAAGTAATACGTTTTACTCTGAATCACATTCTTTGTTTTACAAGCAAACCTAATTTGCAAATATAAAAACATAATAATAATAATTGAAATTACAAAACTTATACTTGTCGAGCAGACAATAGCGGGTAATTTTTGTTCTAGTGCAAGATTATTTTTATTTTCTTGTATAAAAAATGATTAGATTTTTTTTTTTTGAAGGAGTTATCATTGCAATTTTTCTGTGGATCGCCAAAAATTATTTTTTTTGTTTTTTGTTTCGAATTGACAAAAAGAGAACACTAATTTGTATATATACCGACGTATAACAATTGATTTAAGCAATAAAAAGAATTGTTATTATATACGATATATGATGAAAATATTTTTTAATTTAAAAAATTTTTCTCTATGTATTACTCCTTATTTTTTTTATTTTTTTTTTATTTTTTACTTCACTGTGTTTCATTATTTCGATTTAAAAGCAATGATCAGTACTTAAAGACACGTGCACACGCTTTCATAAAACGCAGTAATGCCACATTTTAACGCGCCACGTTTATTTTTCACATATATAAAAAAAAAACTAAAAAATTAAAAAATCTCAGTCATAATACTTGGCAATCATATCATTTATTCATATATATATATATGTATATGGGGATATATATATATATATTATAAATATATATAATACATATATTGAGACATATCAAAATATCAAAGGAAGTTAATCCCATTCATAATAGTCATCACTATTATGTATTAAATTATGTATGTATGTATGTATTTTTACATTCAATAGTTTATGTACAAATATTATATACCCTTCCAAAATCCAAATTCACCCCTTATACAAGTATAAAAAAAGTATTAAACAAACGAACTATGAAAAAAGTTTGTCCGGTATTCACAATGATTAGCAATAAAAAAATGAAAACGGATATACCAAAAAGGAAAAAGGAAATTAGAATCGTCCTGCGGGAGAAGATTTAACGAAAAAAAAAAAAATAATAAAATTCTTATCACTTGAACAGAAATTTTTTTAGAATATTTTTCTTTTTTATTTTATTTTTTCTTCTATAAAGTTTTCAGACATAATTTTAACTCGTTGTCACGAAATTGTGTTAAAGTATGCAATTTTTTTGTTATTCATTTTGTCTATAAAATTCATTCGTTGAAATAATCGTTCAGTACAAATTTTAATATATAGTAAATTAAAATATAAGTAATTAAAATATACATGTACACTTTCAAAAAATATAAAATGATACATCCATTACGGCCAAATGATACATTGTTCCATTACGGCCCGAGGATCTTTTAAAGCTTTTTAGTTGTTCTGCCTCTGCCTGCGGTTCGACGAATTGAGTTCAAAATTAGCGCAGATGTTTTTCTTAGCTTTAAGGATTAAAAATAAATAATAAATTTGGTTGCAATATATTAACCCAATTTTCTTTTAAAAAGTTATTTCATTCCGATTTATTTCCAATTTTGTGGAGTTAAGCTCAGTAAGTTAATTTGGTCACGATCCATTAATCCGTTTTGGCACAAAAACTCAATGAAGCTTTTTTTAAATTTTTTGTTGTCCTGCTTAAACAGTTTGATCAACGAAATTTAAAATTTGCTCTTTAGCAATAAAGAAGCTAACTCAATTAATTTAGCTGCGATACATTAACTCAATTCGGCACGATAGTCTGACCAAAAAAAATTTGTTTCCGATTTGTATTCAATTTTGTAGGATGAATTTACGGTCTTAAAGAAAGCCTGTTACAAAATTTTTGTCAAGCTTCGTTAATCTATTTTCGCCCCTATTGAAAATATATTTTCAAAAGTCTTTACTTTTGTTTATATTGTTTTTGTTATTCCATAGCTGATAGTAATCAAAGTAATGGCTATTATTCGCTGTGGCTAACATACTTTTCTGAGCTGGTGCATTATATTGATAAAAAATTATTCATTTTCTTTTGTATTTTCTTTTCGTATTTTTTCACAATTTTCCTTTCCTATATCTTCACCAAAAGAGTGAGAGTAGTACTCCGGATGAATGTTATCTATTAAAATAATAAATATACATGTAATTATCCATATCTCATCTATACAATATTGCAATTTGTATCTTCTGCCTTTAGTTTGTTACGCTAACTATATGTTTGTTCTGCTAACTATTCAGCCATCGAAGGATGTATTTGTTGCCCCCAACCAACCACATTTAACAGGAATTATTCCTATTAAACTTGATCATTTTTTATAAGACTACCTCAAAAAAAAACTAAAATGTGCCTGCTGCTCTAGCACAACTAAATTTTATTGAAGTTATTGGCATACAACTTGACATCTTTTACACAATATTTCAGATATATCTAACTTCAATAAACACTGAGTTATTTTCATATAAAGAAAAAAAGTTGTATGGCAGCTATTTGAACTTGCTGCATTTAAATAGTAAAAGTAACAAATTTACAAAAGTATAACGTGATAAAAATTCCAGAATCCTATAGCTCCTTTATTTTTAGAGTTATCGTGAGTTATTTTCATACATATGGTGCGGACGACCAGACGAACTGACAGATCTACAAGGTATCGACTATTGCAAATTTTTCAAATGATAAATTAATGGAAATAGATTATCGTTTAACATTAGATTTTTTATATAATAAAAAAATTTTTTTGATAAACTTTGTATTCCTAAGTTTTATAAAAAAAGAATTTACTGTACACAATTTTACTATACTGTTTAATTAAAATTGAAAAAGAAATTAAAGAGACAAAAATGAAACCAAATGATTTTCAAAATGAATTTTATTTGTTTGTTTGTTTTTTTTTATTTATCATTTTAGGTTTTTGTCTTTTTAGTGAAATATAAAAAAGTTCCATATCGTGAAGCTCTTCCATCTATATGAACAAGGACGGCACACACAAAAATATAATCAAAATGGTAGAAATATTTTCAGGTCAAAAACTTTCAAGAGATTTTTTTTTTGATGTTATGTTTTTGATTGTTGTTTGTTCTTTTGTCATTTTCTTTTGCTAAAAAAAAAAAAAAAAACACATTTTTATTTTTTAAAGTCTTGAAGTCCTTAGGAAAAAAACTCGAAAAGATCAAAGGAAAATTTTAATAAAGAAATAGAAAAAATAAATGTATATGTATTTTTGTTAAGTCTTTCTTTTTATTTATTTTATGATCATTACATTTAATTTTATTGTATTTATTTATAAAACTGAAGAAATTAATAAAAAAAAAGGTCCTTGAAAACGAAAATCATATCAAAGGAAAGAAAAACCAACTACTAACAAAGGCACACGAACACATGAGTTCTGCCTTTATGTCTGGTTCATTTAAATTAATGGCAAAAAAAAATTCTTGTCTCTGTACTAAGTATCTAAAAAACTATGTATAACTATATAAAAAATATAGTAATTGAGTTGTACCAAAAAAACATATTCTATCTTTTTCCATATATGTATACTATAGTTACATATTTATATCTTATCTATATATTTATTTTCTAGTTAACTTTAGTTTTGTTTTTTTTTTTATTATGTATTCGAAAGCTTTAGAATAATGATGCTCAAATATTTAGGTACATAAAATTTTATATAATAATTATATAATTATTAATTATTAATAATTATATAGTATTATTAAGTACCTATTTAATGAATCGAAAGTGAGAACCTTGAGCATTTTCATTGCAGATATCCGGCCCTAGCTAGAGTCAGACTCTTCTCACTCAGCAAACCGTTCTACCACCTTAACGAGCCCTCTAAACACAGAATCAAAGAATTGATTTCGTATCTGAAGTCCTCGGGTTGAATATAACAACCGCAAACAACCAGAAAACATAGATCACGTGAGTGTAGTGGGAACAAAATGGCGCAACCTAGTGCTAATTGAGATCTTCACGCAGCATTGTGAAGGTCACCACTCTACTTACCTACGTACCTACCTATTTAAAACTGTTATTTTTTTTTTCATTGGGAGAAAGGTACGAAATCAACATATTTTGTACATAATACAAAAAATAACTAAATGCTACTTCTTTTTGATTATAAGTGGGACTTAATCATTTTGAATCCAAACAACATAATGAAACTTTTAATATAATTGTTTGAATGGGATCAAATTCATCATTGATCCATCATATATAGTTATAACTGTACAATAATATATTCATTAATTTAAAATTTTTATTTTTATATACAATTATAATTATATATATAATTATAATTAAATCCAAAATTATTATTGTTCCACAATTTTATCTACATACATATATATGTATATGTAAATTAAATAACATGACCTCCCGCATTGAAATATAATTGAGATTTATTTAGATAACCTTTACTTTTTTTTTTATTTTCAATTATTAAATGTATTTATTTTAAATAATATAATTTATCTTTAGATCTATTATATGTTTTTTTATTAAAAGAAATAAAAAAAAAGTCATGCCCTTCATAATGTTATGACATCCTAATAATAAAAACAAAAAGAAAAACAAAAAAATTAAATCGAAATAGAAATTCTTAATAATTATAAACAGAGTAAAAAAAATCGACAACATCAACAGTATATAAATAATAAAAATGAGATATTGAGATAAATTAAAATCTAAAATATAGAGAAAATAAAAATGAAAGGATGAAGGCGCGCGTTGACCTTTTTTTTTTTTTTTTATTTTATATTATTATTTTCTTTAATTCTATATACTGTTGATACCTTCTAAAAAGAGGAATAAAGTACTTCCGTCATATGCAATTGATATGCATCATTACATTAGCAATGTTGCATGTCACTTTAATTTTCTAACCAACAAACAATTTATAATATGTATACATACATACCTATAAATATAAATAAGTTAACCTTGTAATAAGTTATATTAATTTTTTGTATATATAGTGTTTCATTTTAATTTTATTTAATTTTTTTTTTTTTTTTAAATAAAATATAAACTCACATTCTTATGGTATGTTACAAAGAATTCTATTTTTCAGCTAATTATGAAATTGAATTAATGGTTATTAGAGATTATGATTTCCTGTCCTTTTCGTTTCTTTTTCTCGTCTCAAGACTCCGAGATTTTTTTTTTAATGCTTGAAAATCTCGAGAATTCTCGAGCAGCGCAAAAATCACTTTATCATCTGTCAATAGAATTATGTATTTTTTTTTTTTTTTTTTTTTATGCCAAATTGTAAGTTTCACATTTTATACAAATACGTCTGCTATTCGCAAAAAGTCCATTCAGAATTTAAAGTTGTTTTACTAATACTTTTTTTTTTCCTTTTGTGTGTGTGTCAATGACAGTGCTGTCATAGCCAATATACAATTTTAAACATTTTATTATCGTCTCACCACGCGTTGTTATTGTTATTTTTTTGCCAACCTGTTTTAAAAACGAAATTTTAATTTTAAGTAAATTAAGACAGAAATTTGCCAATTTTGTTATATTTAGAATTCTCGAGACAAAAAGTATTTTTACGAGAATTCCCGAATCTTAATCATTTAAATTTCTCGAGACTCGAATACATTCAATATTTACAAAATTTTCGAGAATTCTCGATCACAATCTCTAAATTGGTTTAAAGAAATATTTAAAGAATATTTTTCTTATATATACCAAATGTATTTATTTTAATTTTAATTTTATAATATGAGTTATATTCATTTGTAAAAACAATTTTTTTAATTAAATTCTAATTCTCGATTTTCTAAAATTCAGGTTTGTTAGATATTAAAATTGAAAACTGATTCATAGAATGTGAATTTTTATATACGCAGGGCTTTTTTTACGGGACTGTGTACCTACTACAACTACTTTCTTAATTGCTATACTGAAAGATTTTCGTATATGACATTTTGACACTAAGTATATACAAATCATAATAATCGATTGCAAAGCAAAGTTGCGAATGCAAAAATCGAATTTTGTAACTATATAGTTGCTACTTTTGAAATTGTTTTACACATATTTCATGCGATAGTCATTTTCCTTTTGGATGTTGTTGCGAATGAATTTAAATATTAATAAAAATTAAAAATTAAAAATGTAAATATGTATGTGTTGTAATTTAAGTTTACAAAAATAGTTTCTCTATATACTTAACGTCCAAACATAAGAAACATAAGCAACTTCATAGTATACAGGACTACGGATTACAGGTCTTCTGACTTTGTTTTTTTACGACTACACAACTACGGTAAAATAAAAATAATGCTGTTTTTTTTTTTAAATATTTTATAATAAATTTTATATAATATGTACATACATAGGCACTATATTAAAATGAAGCACTGTTTTTTTTTATTAGAAAAAAAAAGAGAAGTTCAATAGGAAGAAGGAAAGAAAAAAAAAAAAGAGATTAGAAAATTCTTGGTGAAAAAAAGTAAAATAAATAAAAAAGTGACACATCATCATAACAGTTATGTTACACATATAAATACATTTATGTACTCATATTAAATGTATTTATATAGTTAGTTATACATATATACATACATACATATGGATATTAATATATAATAGAATCATTATTTTTTACCTTTTAAATGAAAAAGTATACCAATAGCAGGGGTTCAAAAATTGTTCTTTTGACGTTTAAAAATTTTTGCTAATAGCATGTCATTTAATTTATTTATTTATTTTTTTTTACGTATTTGAAAGGACATTATCTTGTCATTTTTAATTCCGTTAAATTTTTTTTTTTTTTGTGAATAGCTATTATAAATTTTAAAAATTTGCAAATACTTAATTTAAGCATGTATGACAAAAACGGTGCTGTAAAAAAAAAAGCATCTCGCTATAATTACTTGGCATAATAATCTATTATTGTTTTTTTTTTTTGTATTCAAGATTTGTTTTGCTTGTTAACTCTTATACATCTACTAGATTTGTTTTAATTGTTTATTAGATCAAGTTATTCTTACTTAACTTTCAAACATATATATCTTTCTTTTTTTTTATATTATTGATATTCTTTGTTACCTGTATTTTATTTACAATATTTGTGTACCGAATTGCTCATAAAGGACAATAATTTTATAAAATTAAAAACAGAAGACAAAAAAAAATCAAAATTCAATTGGCACGTGTCTAACTTTTCTTTTATTAGACAGGCAATAAAAAATATTAACCGAAGGCAAAATTATAGGATTCATTTTCTTTAAATAGGTAATTAAAGCACTTTAAAATCTTTTTATATACATGTGTAATATAATAATATACGTATATATATGTTTACTTCTATTTTTCTTTTGTATATACGCATTACTAACTATATACAGAATAATAACATTGTTCAAACACGTTCAATTGATTTTATAAAGTTATTTTTATTATTAATTTAAAGTACTTAATTTATTATTTTTCAGTTCTATACTACAAGTTACAATTACAAGTAATATAAGACAGTACTTTGAGAGTACATTGACGATCAATTCTGATCTATAGGATAATTTTTCATCATAAATTTATACTCCTTAAGCTGAAAGTAAATTTCGATTAAACATTAAATTTATTATTAACTGTCTACCTACTACCAATCTATCTTATATATATGTATATACATATATATTTTTTTTCTTTACCACTCTTATGAGTAGTATATAGCCCATCCGCTTAGTTATTTATTATTCATATTTGGACTAAGCTTCAGTTTCAGCGAATCATTAATTTCACTAAGCCGTTGATTACTCGGGTGTAGCTATTGTACAAGAAAGACGTTTTTTTTTTATTTCTACGTCATCTATTGTCTTATACAAAAATTATGGTTTATTATTATTTTATAATATGTATATAGCTATTACAATATGATATTAATTATAATTTATAGGACATATACTTATTTTTAATTTAATTATATTCTACTAATTATATATTATAAGTAAAATCTATATTATTTTTTATTAATCTATATGATCCAGCCGGGATTTGACCCCGAGACCTTTCGTATGAATTATGAATTATGAGACCATTACACCATTGGCTGGATATCTATTTTATATACTTGTAAGTAACGCAAATAATGATGCAGTTTTCCTTAGATACATATTTATAGTCCTTTATGCGGGAACAAAGTGTTCACAAAATTATAAAATCCTCTTCCATATTTATATTGTTGTTATGTTATATTATACCGTAACTATGAGCTTTTAAGTAATGTTTTATGAATATATTCTAATTTTTATTTTAATTTTTTGAAAATTTTAAATTTTTTTTTTTTTTTGCACAATAGGAGATACGACAATTCATTCTTTCCCTCACTTTTCACAACATATTAATATTAAAAATTTTCAATGTTGATTAAGTCTGTTTTTATCAATTAGGTTTTGAATGACATAATTTCTTTATAAGAGTATAGTTCAATTAGAGAGTTATATGGTAATTTGTAATCAAAAAGGTAATCCTAGTAAGTTAGAAATAAAATAAAGATTACTCGTATCTCTATTTAACTTTTTGATATATATATGTAGTCATTGTAATTATTTGTTATGAATAGATGGTGAATAAAATTGATTCTACATAATTATTTTTGCTAAGATCTGCAAGTTTTTTTCATTTTTTATATCTTTCTATATAATAATTTGTTCGTATTTCAGATTTTAATTAAGCCAATGGTGTAATATATAGTTAAGGCATCAGCCTTTTATTCGAAAACTTTTGAGTTTAAACCACAGCTAGATCATATGAGTTAATAGAAAAAATAATATAGATTTTTCTTTTAACATATAAAAAATTAATATAATATATGTAATTAAATTAAAAAGTATATATATATTCATATATATATCATATTATATATAATTAATATTGAACATCATTTCGTAATCTATTATATAAAGTAGAGTTTTTATTCGTTTGTTCGTGTGTTTGTATATTATAATAAAATAAAAAAAATAAAAAAAAGAATTCTTGTATAAGATAATATCACTGAAAAAAAAAAATATTTACGTTTCATAGACTTGAACAATTGATATTGCCAAGTAAACAACGGCTTAGTGAAACTAATAATTTTAAAAACTGGAAACTTCGTTAAATTGTAGTACTTCTTATAGTAGTTAGTGACAAGGAGCTTCTTATAGTAGTAAAATTAGTTCCTATATTCATTATAAGATCTCATTACATATACTGTGTTCATTATGAAATATGTCCTCTATTTGTCCTCTATTTATTCATTTGAGTTCAATTCAGTTTGTGTATGTTTTTATAATATACGGAAGTCATATCATATAACTATCATTGACTCTCTTAAAAAATTCTATTACACCAATAAGATACAGTTAAGATTCTGTGCGTGCTGTGTTTATTGTATGTTTTGATTATGTCCTTTTAATTATAAAATTTTTTTTTTTTTTTTTTTTTTGTTAATACATATATATTCAATGAATGTATCTTCTTTTAGTTCTTTTTATTGTAGCAATTCAGTAAATATATAAAAAGAAAATGATTAAAAGTACCTAAGTACAATTAATAAGTTTTGGGAGATAAGATAACTCTAAGATAACTGAAAGATAACTATACATACTTATATGAAGAAAAGTTATAGTTATTTCAATGTTTTTTTTTTTTTTTTTAGTTTTGTTAACTTATTTTTAATAATTAAACAAATATTTATTAAAATATAATATAAAATATTTCAAAAATCTCAAGAATTAATGGATTTTCTTTTAAAAATTTTAAGAAGAAATTTATTGTACCCAGGATTGATTGTGCACATCAGGAAAGGGAAAATCAAATTTTATAAAACTCATTAAAAAAAAAAATCCATGAATCATAAGTAAAATCTGAATAATTATAATTTATAATAAACGAATTATTGTCACTGTTTTTTTTTTTTTTTTTTGTTTTTTTTGTTCAATTATATTTTGTTATTTTTTTTTTTAGCGCATGTTAAAAACAGAATTTCTTTTATTCTGTTCTTTTTTTTTTTTTTGTTTTTTCTTTTATAATAATTCTCTTACCCTTTTTTTTTAGAGAGGGGGAAAAATGAAAAGGAAAAACATTTTTCCGGTATTCTTTCAATTCTTTTTTTTTTTTTTTTTAATGTTTTTACTGTTATTTATAGTGTAAAAATATATCTTTTTTTAATCTTAAAAACGTGACCTTGCACGCACTCTGAACATTTTATGAGATATCAATAGAAACAACTTAATAAATATTATACCAAAAAAAAAATTATTTGATTTTCTAATTTTATTCGGTTGAAAATTACTTAATAATTTTTAACTCATAGTATATGAAAATCTAAAAAAAGGAAAAAAAAAAAACGTTTTAGAAAATACAATATGTATGTAAAAAATAAAAAAATGAATTAAAATTGGTGTTGCAAATATAATGACTTTTTTTTTTAAGTACTTATAGTATACATATATATTTATTTGGTAGTACTTTTCTTAACAAAATGTTAACAAAATGATGATGAATGAATCAGTATATACCTCATAAATATTCGGTATTTTTCCCTGAGATTTGAATTGACTTGTTTTAAAACAATTGTTTTTTTTTTGTTTTTTTCATAAAATTTTCATATAACAGACCTTATAACATTACTATAATGCTTTTATAATTTGAAAATCATATTAGGATTAACTTATAAGTTCGATAAGAAATCAAAAGACAACAATATTTTGAACACTTATAGACTTAATTATAAAAAAAAATTATTCCTAATGAATGATTGAATTTCTTAATTTTTTTTTTTTAGTTATTATTGACTAACGAACATATAAAATATTGAGAATTTAATGTTAATTATAAAATAAGCAGAGACCGGATTTATATATGCGCATTTGCATATTTTTGTGCTCTGTCAGCACTTTTTTTTAACCTAGTTTTAAATTATGCTATTGGAAAAAGATGGTACTGTCTTTAACAAAACGTATCAAATCATAGGATATGCTGACAACATTGTAATAGTTTTTTAGAAGTCTAAAGATATACGGTAGAAACTTTTGCCGAATTTGAAAAAAGAAGTAAACAAAGTTTGAAAATAAATGAAATAAAAACAAAAGTATGTATTTAAAGATGTCAAGAGATCCAAAAGGGATTCCCGAAAAAATTACAATAGGGGATTAGAACTTTGAAGAAGTAGAGAATTTTTCATATTTTGAAATAATGATGCGAAGTGAGAAATAGTATGTAATTTTCTGTTTATATTCAAGACATAATACAAGCGGGGAATAGATATTTCTTAGCAAACAAAAAGCTACTGAAATCAAGATTATACTATCCAAATATATTAAAATTATAATACATGTACAAAACTATCATTCGCCTGGTTACAACATTGGTGCGAATTGTGAATATTAACAATAGCTGGTGAAAATTAGCTTTGTATATTTGAACGGAAAATTCTTAGGAAAATATTTGGTATTAAAAAATTTGAAACAGGGGAATATATAAGAAGAAATAATTTCGAATTAAATGAATTAAAAATTAACAGTGAGGATATATGTAGTAAGATTTACAAAAGCAGTTAAAGTGGGCTGGTCACATAGCTAGAATGAATGAATAGCCCGATTCAGAAAAAGATATTTGATGCAAGACCAGATTTTAGAAGAGCAAGATATAGACCAAGAACAAGATGGTTAGATAACATCAAAAACGACACAAGAAAATTAAACGCGAGAAACTGGAAAACAACTGCACAAAATCGAGATGAATCTATAGAAACATATTAACAAATAACAATACTCAATAAAACATATAACAATACTCAATAATTCTTCTTTAGTTTTTTTAAATGAAAACTGTGTTTTTTTTTCAAATGTAAATAAAAAAGAGAACAAAAGAGACATTATGTAAATAAAAAAAAAATAAAGATCGGGTTCAAAAAAGAGAATATGGTCCTCTGCAAAAGATATATTATGGGATCCCTATGTGCATATTTATGTGCATATTTTATTTTTCTTAAATGCAATAAATACGGTCTTTTTGTAATAAGTTTAAATTTATATGTTTGTAATTTTAGCAAGATTTAGTAAATAATTAACCTTAACCCTATAACGGTTGTCTTATATCATTATAAATTTAGTCAAATTTCGAACGAACTTATGTATTTTACTTCAAACTTGCTTCATTTTTATTGTGTTAAGATCTAATTATTTTACTTCTTTTTATAAGTAAATGGATTTTGTTATTTTTCCTTTGGAAAATTCGTTTAAATTACAGAAAAAAAAAAAAAATGTTGTAAAAAGATAATGTTAAAAAAAAATATGTACGAGTATTTACATACATATAAAATAAATAAATAATTTTTTTTTTGTTTTCTAAATTAAATATGACGAATCGGTCCCACCCACATCAAGGTGGGATATTTTGTAACTAAAACACAATGTTTTATCATTTTTCCACCATTTTTTTTTCTCATTTCGTTTTATTCACTTTTTTACATTATCATTTGTTTGCATTTTTTTTTTTTTTGTAAATTTTTAACAGAGAAAATCATTTTAATGAATCGATATATATAGGTATATATATTTATATATATATATAAGTATAGTAATAGATTTATTATTTATATACTTGTATAAAAGAAAATATACATTATTGTGTATTATACGTAGAGTTGGAGTTGTGTTGAGTAGGAAATTTGACGCAAGGCAAATGTTGTACTGAAGTTTTTTTTTTCTTTTAATGTTTTGTATCTTTCTTAAAATTGTAATACATTTAAATTAAATGTTGTATATATAAATATTATTATATGTAATATTTAAGATTTTTTTTTTTTTTTAAATATACATAAGTAGACATATATTATGTATATTTATGTAAGTACATTTTAAAAATGTATATGTTATTCTATTATATGAATGTTTTTATTTAATTTTTACTTTTTTATTTTGATTATAAAGTTTTTATAAGGTGAAGTAAATATTACTTCAAACTAACACTTCTGGAAAATATGGAAATTTTGAAGGAGGTATATATAATATATATATATAAATCGAATAACAATGCGGTTATCAAAAAAAATTTACTATACTGTTCTGTTTCTGTTATAGCTATACTCTTTTATATATTTATATTATTGATAAAACTTGCACGAGTACACATAATATGTTCAATGCTTATTAAATTATTGAAATTATTAAATGGAGTTTAATCTATATATATGTATTTAATATTTAAAATATTCTTACTTTATACGTTACAGCACCATCATCGCACTATTATAGTTACTACTGAGAAAGAAATTTATAAATCCACAATAAAATATATTTCAGAGCGATATCATACAAAGTTCATCCCCAGTTATTTATGAAATGAAAGATTTTATTTATAAAAATATTTCTTGAAATTCTTTTTGCAACATCTAATAATCTCAAAATTACTGAAATTTTACATAGTATTATGTATATGGTGCGTCGGTGGCCTATTGGTCAAGCACGTGGCTTATTAACCAAGGGAGTACAGGTTCAAATCCTGCACAGGTAGCAAGCTTTATTAATTAAAAACAAATCCCCATTGCTACCAAATATAGCGTAAATATAAAATATATAATGTAAACAAAATAATTAATATTAGTGTATAATTTAATAATAGTATTAGACATATAATGGCTTTAGAAAGCGATGGTTTTGTAATATTACAATATCCTATGTGGTTTGTAATATTAATATAAATAAATAAATATTATGTATATAAAATTTAGGGACTTAGTCGTTAAGCATATCCATATGGTACAACATTAGTGAAAGCCTAATGGAATGGTATTAACAAATGTCGAAAGCCTAAATCCGACTACAAGCATTATTATTCTAACAAAATACTTGTACAAGAAAGCAAAAATCATAAGAATCGATAACTTTATTTTAAAATTAGTTCGAAATAACATTATGAGCACTAAAAACTCCAGAAAATTGCTTAATATCCCATATATTTTACCACAATGAAAAGAACATTAAAAAGAGTACTTTGTTCACTAATATTATAGCCCCTGAGCATTTAATTTTTTTGGATCAAAATGATTACATTCAAAACCAAAGTCATATGTCCCTATATTATTTCACTATAATAGACGGGCTACATACAAAAAAATTTAATACGATCCAGGTAACATTAATGGAGATCATTTAAAATATGACATGTCCATACCGGACAAAGACAAATTTATTAAAAAACAATATTGGTGGTTGGATAATCCTTGACAACAAGCAATTCCTACTATAATTTATAGCTTCTAGATCAGGTTAAGTAGGTTAAGTTAGGTTAAGCTAGGTTAAGATAATTTTAAACTAAACTAATAGAATATAATAATGATTTTTTTTTAATATTTTACATTATCTACAATCAACCTATAATAGCCTCAGTAGCTGATAGTTTAGTAATATTGCATTATTCCATATGTGATATAATGTTAAAAGAAATACCAGGCCAGTATCGAAATACTAATAGTGCAGTGGTATCAAAGTGGCGCAATCTAGTACTAATTGAGGCCGGAGCCTCGGTGTCCTAGTGGGTAAGGGTGTATAAAATACGTTGTAAACATCGAGGAAGTGTGGGTTCGAATCCCACACACGTCGTAAGAGTTATTTCCCCTTACGACATTTACAGCCACGCCTGAACAGGAAAGGGCTGTGAATTTCCTGTCCACATTTATGTGGCAGAGAAATGCATTAAAAAAAAAATTGAGGTCTTCACGCAGCATCGTAAAGATTGTCACTCTACCTACCTGGCTACCTACCGAAATACTAACATAAATTTAAAAAAAGTGAACTATAGATTCAAATAAAACACAACTTTTTTTTTTTATTATAAAATGTAAGTTGCGTAAACAAAACTTAATATTGTTAATAATTACATATATACATATATGTATTTATTTTGTATAGAAACCAAAAAAAAAGTTAATACAAACATGTTAGTAAGTTTGGTCATGTATATTTTGTTATTATTTCTGGTTTTTTTTTATCCTTGCACCATTTACAGTTTCTTTCTATTACTATGCAAATTGTATTAATGTCTGTAAAATACAAAAGAAGGAGAATGTGTGCACTAAAATCATAATTAATTTAAGCTTAAAAACTACTACAACTAAATTTATAGATGTTAAGTATAAGTTTAACTTCTGATAATTGAGTCCGGTATGAAATTTTATTTAATTCGTTTTTTTTCTTTAAAATCATACTTTATCAAAAATAAATTTTTTGAAAAAAAGGTTTTTAGAAAAACAATAATATTTTAATAATAAATGTCAAAGCTTTACTTGGAGTTTATATAGCCCATTGTAGTATCTCTGCAACCAAAGTTGCCAAATATCAGATTTTGTATTAGTAATTATGATTAATCTTTAAACCAAGTCATATGCCACCTCATTAAAACATCTACTCCCGAAAAATATGATTTCATAAACTAAAGATATAAAAAGGGGCTTCGGTGGCCCAGTGGGTAAGAGCGTATAAAATACGCTGTAATCACCGAGGGAGTGTGGGTTCGAATCCCACACACGTCGTAAGAGTTATTCCCCCTTACGACATTTACAGCCACGCCTGAAAAGAAAAGGCTGTGTAATTTCCTGTTCACATTTATGTACTAAAAAAAAACAAAGATATAAAGAAAATGTTTCATAGAACACCACTAAATTATTACGGCGTTATAAATTAATTCCGGATGAAATAATTCGAAAAATAAAAATAAAATATTATTATACACTATACAGAGATATAGCACAGAAATAAGAAATATTTTAAAATTCTGAATGTACACGATATACGGAACCATTCACGTGTCTCCGATCGCAACATCAGATGGTAGTTTAAACACAACGTGTTTTTTTTAAGTTATTGTAACTAATCTACAAAAAGCGAATGGTTTTATTTTTCCATAAAAATCGAAATTCTAAGTTCATTTTTGAAATAGCCTTAATTTACCAGCTCAAAATATTATAACTGACAGTTGCATAAAAAAAAATTTCAGAAGCCTCGAAATGTTTCATCAATCAAATATCACCGATGAGGGGTCTTTCATTAGAGGTTTTTAAAAAAAGCTATACATTCTGGCTATACATTTGGCATTTAGGCCGTGTCCGAAACTACCACATTTCGCAGTAAACATTAGCTAATCGCACTAAATTAATTCCGAAATTTTTTTAGTGCATTCGAAAATAGTGCACTAAATTGTTTGATCGCACTTTGATTACCTGCCAATCTTTTAGTGTACTTTTGATTACACTAAATGTTCGACCTAAAACCTTGTTTACATTTGAGGGAAAAACGTACCTTTTTCCACTCCTTTTTCAACCTTCACATTTACACCAGGGTGAAAAGGGTGCTTCTTTTCTTGGCAAAATCATGTCAGAACATTGGTACATTAGAAATAAAACAACGGTTTCCTTGCATTTCTTTTTCATTTTGTTCCGACACGTAATGAAATTTTATTTTTCGTACCTGTTTTTCTTTTACCATCCCGCTTTTCTCCCTTGCCAGAACATTTTGGATTAACGTACGTTTTTCCACCAAATGTAAACAAGGTCTAAAAGAGTAATACATGTAAGAAAAGAAGTGTGAAGTGTCTATAGTGTCAGTGGTAATATGATGATTCGGAAACGCCCTTAATATCTTTTTTTTTTGTTCTGATTCTGAAATATTGCTTGAAGTGATATTTATTCTTCAGTATGAAATCCTGAAAAAATTATCAAATTGAGAGAAGAGTTACCAAAGTTACTAATGGAAAAAGTGTTACCACAAATTTGGTAAATAATTACCAAAGTGACAACCCTGTACCTATGATTTAAATTGTACCTATGATGTTAAACAAAACTGAATTTAAAATTAATAAAAACATACTTTATAATTGTTAACAAAATTTTATATGTGTACATAAGTATGCAATAAAATTACATACATATTTACATATTTTCATTTTTATTAAACAAAAAAAAAAACCAACTACGAGACAAAATCATATAAAAATAAATATAATAAAAATGAAAGAAACTTTCTAACTTTAAAGTTTTTTCTTCTATAAATTTGTTTGGGTACATATATAATAAACATACATACTATATAGTATATGTATATTTGCATAAGTATATTGTATTGCATAACTGTTTTATTTCTATATGCTTAACTTTGAATATGTACATATGTATATCAAGTATTTTATGTATCCTTAAATATTTTTATTCCTATTTTCTATTATATTTTTTACTAGCTAAAATTTTTCTGGTGTTTTGTGTATTGTTTTGTTTTGTTTATTATGTTATATTTTCCTTTCTTTTTTTTTTTTGTTTCATTTTTCAATGTATGTTTCATAATTTTTTCTAGTTTTTAAAAGAGTGTTTTCCGTATCGTTTACCAGTTACCTTCACAATGTTCTTTATCTTTAATACTTTTAGTTATAGATTCATACATTTCACACAACAGTCAACACAATCTGCATACATATATACATATGTACAATCATTTATAGAAATGTATTTTTTCTTGCATATTTAAAAATATTCTTAACAAAAAAAGTTAAAAGAGAGTTTTTAAAAGTTCTATTTACGAAAGAGAAGAACACACAAATATATATAATATACAAATATAATACATACATATAATACAACAATACATACATGCAGAAATACATGTTCAATTTTCATATAATAAAATATTATTAAAAATTTTAAAGATGAGCCATGCCATGGCCCATGAGATGTATGAATTTATTACTTATTTGTTTGCCATTATAAAATATACACTATACATATTACGTATGGATATGTATATGTATGTGTATAAAAATAGAAGTACATTTATAAACAAAAAAAAGGAAAAAAATCATGTTATAATATTTTATAAATGTAGATTTTGAATGAAAAATAAAGCTAGCAATACAATAATATGAAAATACCTTAAAAAAAAACAATATCTAAATGAAAAATTTATGAGAAAAAAAGAGACAAATATATATGATACAAAAAAATGTATGCAATATAAATAAACTTATAAAAGTATAAACATATACATATGCATATACAAAGCAAAATTAAATAAAATAAACAATAAAGAAAAGAAAAAAAAACAAATAATATAATAATGAATAAAAACAAGAAAATAAAAAGAAAAATTGAAAATATGTAGTAGAAAAGAAAATGAAAAAATAAACACAAAAAAAAAACCAAAAATATGATGAGGATGAAACATTTTAAGACTCATTTTTCTTATTTCAATTTTTTTTTTGTTTGTTTTTATGTTTTTTTTTTTTTTTGAACTACTCTCGATGATCCTTTCTTGTTGTTTGTTTTTGCGCGATTTTTTCTCGGTTGAGTTGAAATTTAAAATTCACTTGAAAATAAAATATAAATAAATAAAATATAAATAAATAAAATATATAAATATAAATTTTTTTTTTTGTGTTGATTTTAAGTTTTAGTTTTTGGAATAATTTTTTTTTTTTTTTTTTTTTTTGTTTTTGCTGGCTTTTTCATGGCGTTTTCTTTAACAAAAACATAATATTTTCATATCTTTTGTTAAAATTCGTGAAATATTAAAAAAAACAAAAAAAAAAACAAATCAAAATTATCAAATTAACAGTATAGTATTTTTATTTTTTCATCAGTAATAAAACAGTGTATAAAAAAATTATTAATATAAGTAAAACAAAAATACATACTTAAATATATAAATAATTATAGTATATGACGACAGTATGAAGGTCTTATTTTTCTAAAATAATAATAATAAAAAAAAAATTTATATAACAATATTGCATAAATATTTTATATAGATATAAAATTTAATATATACTTATGTATGTTACTTTATAACTTTTATATTCTTTAATAACTATTCTAAGTATATATGTAACAAATTTTGTGTGTATATTAAAAAAAAAAAAAAAAAAAAAAAACAAATATAAAATTTAAAGCAGACATAATATATAATAATATACATAATATTTATTAAGTAATTATAATATTGCATATTACTTATATTAAATTTTAAAACCCATATATTTTTTTTATGAGATACAAATTTAAAAAAATTAGTTAATTAATTAAAAATAAGAATTTTTTTTTTTTTATTTTGGAAATTCTATGTACCTATAAGCATTTAAATATGTTTAATAATACATAATAAAATAAATAATAATAATGAGTGAAACTGTTAATAAATAAAAAATATGCATACAATTAATAATAATTAATAGTAATTTAAAAAAAAAAAATTAAAATTAAAATAAATGAAAAATAAAATAAATAAATAAACCAATTGACAAAATAAACATCGAAAAATAAATGTATTAATATAAAGAAGGAAATTAAATATATATGTATGTACGTATGTATGTATGTACATACATTATTAAAATAATAATAATATTTTATATAATATATCTATAAGATTATTTTTTGGGAACGATTAAATAAACGCATACATATATGTAAAAAGAAAATATTTAATATAAATTTTAATTGAATCAAGATTAAAAATAATTAATAAATTTTAAATTAATACGTACCTATATAAATAATATAAAGTAAAATAAATTTTTTTTTAAATAATTTAATTATAAATAAACTGTGCGGTTAAAATTTACTTAATTTAAGTGGAAAATTTGCCGTTCTTATACAGTGCTCTCGGGATAATTTGAACTATTCAAAATACTAAGGTTGTTATCTGTAATCTGGCTGTAATATATCGAAAAGTTTCAAGTTATTGCATAGTAAATTTTTTTTTTTTTTTAAGGAAATCAAAAAGTTAACGCATATCATACATATATAAATACAGTTTTAAAACACTTTATATTTCTACTAAATACCATAGAAATATTTAAAAAAAACAATCAAAAAATATGTAAATTCAATATCAAAAACATATAAAACAAAATAAAAATAAGAAAACAGAAAATATTTTTTGTATTACGAGTATATATGCATATCGGGAATTCCATATTACTCATTGGGACAATTAACCTTCCGTCCGTCCACAATTTTTTTGAAACTTTGTTCGTCTATTGGAGTCGAAAATGATCCCAGTCAATAAATTACGTTTGAATAAGAGAAAAATTATTGTAGAATAATAATAATATTTATTTTTTTAATAAGAATAAAATAATTTATAATATAAAATTCAAAAACGTACAAAAAAATATTCAAAAGTAATATAATATGTATGTACTCAAAATAAGAATTAAAATTTTGAAAAATGAATTTGTTTTCTACGAAATTTGAAACCAACATGCAAAAACATAATATTTTCTAAACTGAATCAAAAATATAATAGATCTGTAATTTTTGTCACAAAATGGATCCTGATGAACAAATCAAGTTATTTTTAGAGAATTCGAAACATTAGAGAGAGCATTCCTGGAAAAAACACATATTTCCAAAGATTTTTAACAACTTTTTTTTTAAAATTTTAGTGCTTTGTGGGCAAATAGACCCCAGGGAATGGACGATAGGTTAAAAAAATTTAAAAATTTTCTATTATCAATTTAGCCTTTAGGTATCATTAACCCTATTTTTCAAATATTTGCATATTTAAAACACCTTTATACATACAACAATATTTCATATATGGGGCCTCGGTGGCCTAGTGGGTAAGAGCGTATAAAATACGCTGTAAACACCGAGGGAGTGTGGATTCGAATCCCATACACGTCGTAAGAGTTATTCCCTTATGACATGTACAGCCACGCTTGAACAGGAAAGGCTGTGTAATTTCCTGTCCACATTTATGTGGCAGAGAAATACATTAAAAAAAAAATATATATATATATATATTTTATAAATATTTCGATGTTCCAACAACAAAAATTTAAACGAGAAATGTTGTTGTGAGAAAATGTTAAACGAAACGAGAAATTCCTTTACAGTAGCAAAAAAAAAAAAAATCAATTTTATATTTACATTGCATAATATGTATGTACATATGCCTATTGACTAAAATCCTAATTATACGCTTTTTATTACAACTTCTCAAAATTACAAGAAAGTATAATGGGTTAGTCAGTCATCAGGACAATTGGTAATTTTTAATAAAAATTCAGATGTCTTAAATTTGAATCGATTTTAAAAACATAATTTGAAAAGGAAAACAGATGAAGAACTAATACTGACGTTATATAATATTCTAGAACCTAAGAAAACCGTATAAAATATTATACAGATCATTTTCAAATTTTTGGTTTTTGACGCATTTTTCATGGAATTTCCCATATACATATGTATGTACATATATCAGTTTAATTTCTATTTAAAAAAACTAAAGACTGAATTGTCTTAAGAAACTTTCAAACTTGTTTTTGTTAGCATGTTTTGTAATGCTTTATCCTTGAGTTCTTGAAAAATTATAATGTTAAAAATGTTGCATTCATTTTCATCAGCCCATTAAATTATTTTATTGAAATTTTTTTCAACAGCTTTGTTATCATTTATTGCTAAAGAAGGTAATTCAAATGCAGATACCTGTAGGCTGTACTTACATATTATTTTTACAGCAAAACATATAAAAAAAAGCAATTTTGGTACTTTCCCGAACTTATAAAATAAAAAATAACATTCTGTTCAAATTATTGAGGTCCAAAAAAAAAAAACAAAAAAAAAATGTTGAAGTTATTAAAACTTAATGCAAAATGTATGGTGTTCAAGTTAAGTTATTGCAAGATTCAAATAATCGTGTGTTTAAGTTATCGCGAGAGTGCTCTGTAATTTAGCTTAGTTTTCGATATATGCACTCGAAAAAATGTTATATTATGTATTTAGCAATCAAAGAAAATTTGGATTTTAAATAATGTTTAGTTAACACAGTTAAAGTCGGAGCTAATTACAAAAAAGGAAAAATCAAGGGATTTTTAAGGTGTTTCACGAATGTTAAGTGTAAGAAATGCGATGTATAACTGTAAAATTCTTAACATTATTACAATATTGTAATAGTAAACGCACTTAAAGATGTAATAAGAACATATTAAAAGTGTTTCACAAACTTAATATTTAAAACAAAAATATTTTAAATTTTGTAAACTTACACCAAATGACCGAATATATATTTTGTACATTTAGTTTTACACCTAATACTAACAGACATTCAACGAATTGTTTTTTTTTTTTGTTTTAAGTGTTTCAAAAATTTAATGGTACAAAACTTTATTTATCTAAAACAGAATTTAAAGGGATAATATTGTTAAAGGAATAATTGACAATATGTTTTTGAGGTCCTTTCGAGAAATCTAATTTTTTTTTTAAAGCTGAATTAAAGAAATTAAACAAAAAGAATCTCAAAGAAATTATTTCCTTTTTTCCGATTTTATTTAATGATTTATTTATTATAATATACTTATTATAATGACTATGTATGAATATTATAAAAGTGTATATAATTAATTTGGCACTACATTTCTGATATATTCCTTAAAGAAATTGAAATAGATATGTAACAGTAAATAATTTGCTCTGGATTGAATTTTGAGCCGATTTAGCTATGTGTACGTACGTCCATTTGTCCCCACAAACTCAAGTCCCAACTTAAAAACATAATAAACTGTAGGATTTTAAAAATTTTATCAATAAATATTTATATGTAAATGGTAGTTTTGCTATTGAAATTGAACAAGTTCGATCGACGAGTTCGAGTAACCCAGCCAGACAACTTTTTTTTCTTTATATGGGCATAATTCAGTCTAATAAAATTAAATATCTGCAATTTTTTGTCAAAAACAAGTTTTATGAGTAGAAAGAATATTTTTCAAGGAATTTGCGGTTAGTCTAAAACATAACAGATTCTATTATAGCTATTATATTCTATTATATAAATTTAATTATATATGCTCATATCTTGGTATACTTAATAAAGTTAGACATATGATATTTTAATAAAGATGATCAAATGATAAGAATTTCTATAAAATTTATATTTAGTTTGGGGGGTCGAATGGGGCGGGGTCTATCATACAACTCTGAAATTTACATAAATGTATCTCAGTTTTTAATTAAGTTAAATAATCTTAAATTTTCTAAAAGATGATTAAATTTATAGAATATATAGTTTTATATTTTTATTATCTTCAAAAGCAGTCTTATTTTTTTTTGGAAAATTTTAAAATGATTTTTATTGCAAAAAAAAAAGTGATTTATTCGCACAGGTAAAAAAATATTTTTTGCAAATTTTTTTAAAGAACTTTTAAGATAAAATTTAAAGACGCAATGTTATACCAATTGCTAACTAAATATTAAAGTTAAGATTAAGAAGGGCCTCGGTAGCCTTGTGGCTAAGAGCGTTTGAATTACGTTGTAAACACCGAGGGAGTGTGGGTTCGAATCCCACAAACGTCGTAAGAATAATTCCCCTTACGACATTTACAGCCACGCGAGAAAAAGGAAAGGCTGTGTAATTTCCTTGTCACTTTTATGTGGCATATGGAATGTACTAACAAAAAAAAAAGTTTTAGTTAATAACAAAGGTAATTAAGGTTAAACTTACATTTTAATCAGGAGATTTTATTTTCAAATGGTATCCAAATTAGATTTGTGACGAAATTTAGTATGGTTGAAAGAAAGATCACTATTTTTTTTTGTTTTTGCTTGCTAATTGTACAACTATTAAAATGATTAGTCGCTCTTTGCCATAATAAATTATTAAATAAATTGTTTTTATTAAAGATGTAAATTTTTCTTAAACATTTTTAAGTTGAAGCTTATATGGCGTAGAAGCTTATAAATCAAGCAAAAAAAAATCACAAAAAAATGTTTTCATTCATAAAGGTTTAAAAATATGCATTTTTGAACAGTCAGCCACGGCATTTGATGTTTATTTGAGTCAATTTTAACTGTACATTATTGAGTTTTAAAAAATAAAATATTAAAATTAATACTTCGTAATTAAATAAAATTGAAATAAAATATTTGTTATTAAAAATAGGCAGTGAAAACGCAAAAAAATGTAGATGCAAATTTATTTAAAAATAAAAAAAAATGTGTTTAAAATATGTGCAATTTTTAAAAAAGATTAAAATATATTTAAATATACATATATAAAACAACAAAAAAAAAAACAAAATATGTATAATTTAATTTAATTTATTTTTTTTTTTTTTGTATTTTTTAATCATATTTTATTAAAAGGAAAAAATAATAAAATATTTTATAAATTTAATTATTTAACAAAAAAAAAAAAAAAGTAAAATAAAAAAAAAACAAAAAAAAAACAAATATCTTTTTGTTTGTTTATTTTCATTTCTCAAATTACTTATCAAAATGATGGTTACATCAGAGCACATAATGCATGGTCATGGATCAGTTAGTCAGAGTGCTTTATTTGGGTGCTCGGCTGCTGGTCATAGTGGCATTAATCAATTAGGTGGTGTTTATGTAAATGGACGTCCATTACCGGATTCAACACGTCAAAAAATTGTTGAATTAGCGCATTCTGGTGCTAGACCATGTGATATATCAAGAATATTACAAGTTTCAAATGGATGTGTTAGTAAAATCTTAGGAAGGTAAGTGTTTTTTTATTTATTTCATTTTTTTTTTTTAAATATATTTTATTTAACTAATTAAATTGTATAAAAAATTTATATAGTATTCAAAATTTATCCGAAAAATTTTCATTCTTATTTACCGTTAATTTCTAAATTTTGATTTTTATATTAGTTATAAAAAAAATAAAATAAACTAAAAGCCTTATTATAGATTGTATTGAATTAATTAACACTATACTTAATTAAATTTTGTTTTATTTATTTTAATTTTTTGTGGTTTGATAGTTAGATAGTCTGTATTAAGTTTTTTTAGCAAGACGGAATTTAAATTATACGGTTAGGGCTATAAATCAATAAAATTCTTTAAAGTTATAAATTTAAAGTCTATTCTATATAAGGTAAAGATGCATATTAACGGCGTATTACTGGCATAAGTCGTTAAAATAAACAAATGGACGGTGAAATTTGGTTCCGAATTTTTTATTTAGTTTATTTTTATTATTATTATTAAGCTCGTATTTTATTATTATAATAATACTCGTATTATGAGTGAAAAAATTCAATGAAAATGTATTTAATGTATAGTAAAGGTCTTAAAATTAGAAAAAATGTCATTTTTTTTACGTATTTATAGCAAAATTCTATCCAAAAACATACTTTTTTTTTTAAATAAAAGTATTTAAAAGCCCTTCTAAAAAAATGATTTTGGTAATGCCGGTATGATCATAAATTATAACAACGCCAATTACCGCCATATATAATTGCTTTAAAATTTAGTTAATTCTTATTATTGGCAAATATAAGACGAAAGTTGGAGTATAATGCATATATTTGGGCGGGGACGCTCCAAACCGGCATTAGGATTTCTTGATAAGGTGCAAAATAGAGAAATTCGTCTAATAAACGATCCCCATGTCACCTCTACGTTCTCTCCACTCGGTCTCCGTCGCCTAACAGGAACACTTATAGATATCGTATAAGGTTGGGTTCTTGTTCTAACGAGATTAGAAGTTTGATGGCTCGTTTCAAAACATTTCAAACAGAAACAAGGAGAGCTTCTGCTGCCCACCCCTATGTAGTTCAAATTACCAGATGGCATAATTTGGCTTATGGAAATTCTTTTGTAGTACGAACATCTCGAATGTGGAACCATCTTCCACTCATGTGTCCCTCAGAATTGGTGATGATTACATTTACAACGTGCAAAAAGATTCAAGGTGAATACTAACAACTTTGTTCACAATATGCCTGCCAATTTGAAATCAATTTTCATTCCCTCAGAACTTCTTCTGACCAGGCAGTGCATGAGTATTAAAGGTCGTATAACCTATTGTTTGGTCAAAAAAGGGAGGGAGTGTTAGTGGGTTAAAGTCCCATACTCATAGAGGGCCCGTGCTCGTTTTCACTCCGCTATACATAATGTCTTTCGTTGATTCCCACCTACCTTCGCAAAAAAAAAAAAATTTACCAATTAAGTTATCCGTTTTATTATTAATTATAAAAGGGAATATTTTTTCAAAAATAAAAAAATAAATAAATATTAATTTACTCTTATTAATATAATATGTGTTTTTCATATGCTAAACCAATTTTCTTACTTACCGTTTATAAATAGAAAAAAATAAATAAATAACTGTATTTTATATAATGATATAATAAAAAACGAAAAATCTATTGAGTCAATTGCGCTTGGTCTATAGCTGAAATAAAAGTTGAAGTACTATTAATAATATGCAGCCTATATATACATATGTATATAAAAAAAATGGTTTTATAATTTCCAAATTAAGCCATCCATAGCGAAGTCAACGAATATTTTACATATTTTTGTTTTAAAAGTCTAATTAAGAACAAATTCTATAGAGTAAGAATAATAATATAGAGTAATAATAAAAAAAAAACAATTTTTTTTATAAATAATGTTTTTTTTTAATTTTCAATAAATCATATATGCCGGTAATAGAATTGTTGAAAATTTCATACGCCGGTAATAGGATCCTTCAACTCATCTGTTAAAATATGCAAAAAATTATCAAAAAAAAATTTTATTTACATACACATAAAAATTTCTATTACAAAAAGACTCTTAATATGCCGATAATAGGCGACTCTACGTTATGCAAGTTTAAACGATACGCTACTATTAATATTGATACAGTATAACTATTATTAGTTAATATAAAATAATTCATTTTAAAACCGCATTTTAAATACTTAAAAAAAAAAAAATAAATTAGATTTTTATCATAACATTTAACTATATATATATAAATACATATTTACACTCATCAATTTTATTTATAGATTTGAATTACATATTTGTATATATATAGATTTTAGATTAGATAAGAATTTTAAACGGGGGTTTTTTCAATTAAAAAAAAAAAAAAAAAATTACGCAGTATGTTACCTACTTAAATTTAGCATATTTTAATTTAATTCAAGGATATTTTTTTTTTCTTTTTGATTAAACAAAAAAAAAAAAAAAAAAAACATTAGGGAAAATCCTTTTAAATATATATGTATATATGTACCTATATGTAGTTTAAGTACCAAAAATATTTACATTGAATTTTGAAAGGAATGCCCATTTAGTTTTAAGTAGTATCCTGCTAGCAAACTTCTTTATATTTAGTATTTTTAAAAAATTAAGAAGTTTTATTATTTTGTTTTTTGTTATTGTCATTGTTTTTTTTTTTTATTTATAATTTTATGCAATCGTTAAAAAAAAAAAAACGTCTTCAATGCTAAAAAAAAAAAAAAAAAAATGTTTGCCCTGCGAATGAACATTTTATATACGTATATGTAATATGTATGTAGGTATTTTTAATATAAAAGTTTTTGTTTTTAATTTCTAGATTGCATAATTGAGATTTTAAAAATAATAAAATATGTATAGTTACTAAACTGTACTATTTACAGTTATTAATAGAAATATGTAGTACTATTCGTAGAAATATGTAGTACTATTCGTAGAAATATGTAGTACTATTCGTAGAAATAGTACTATTTTACTTTTATTTATACTATATAGTAATAATGTACATAAGTGTTAAAGTACATATAATATATGATTTCCACTTTTAATTTTAAAAATAAATAAAAAAAAAATAAAAATTCAAGATTCATGCAGTTTATTGTTGTTGTAATTTTTTGTTTTTCTTTTTTTTTGTTATTTTAATTGTTTTATAATAAGTTCATTCTTGACTTTTTCTTTATTTATTTCATTGTTATACTATTTATTGTATAAAAATATTATAAACATATTTTATAGTTTTTTTTTTTTTATTTTCAATTATTATTTTTGTTATATTTGTTTGGTTTTTTGCATTGTTTTTATTTCTTTCTTTTTATTTTTTGAATTGAATTGTGAATGACTTTTTTTTTTTTTCCTTTTTCTTAAAATATTTCTATATATATATTATTATTTTCTTTATAATTTCTTCACATTTGTCTTATTGTGTGTTGTATTGTTATTTACCATTGTTTTGATATTCTTTTTTTTTCTTTTTTTTTTTTTACTTCTTGAGTTCTACTTTAATGGTTTCCATTTAATTTTTTTTTTTTTTTCATTTGATTCAATCTTTGATTCATAAAATAATGCACCTATTGTTGTTATATTTACAGCTACTATTATTATTATTATTGTGATTGTGATTATTATGTATTTTGATTGAATCATTTCAATGTATATATAAATATATATATATTTTTTTTGTTATTACTATTATATAAATATATTTTAAAAAATTTCAGATACTATGAAACAGGATCAATAAAACCACGGGCTATAGGTGGTTCAAAGCCACGGGTGGCCACAACCCCTGTAGTACAAAAAATTGCTGACTATAAACGTGAATGTCCTAGCATATTTGCTTGGGAAATTCGTGATCGATTACTATCGGAAGCAGTTTGTAATAGTGACAATATACCAAGTGTAAGTAGTTTTTATTGTTTAAGTTTTTTTTTTTTTTTTAATTATAAAGTAAATAAATGATTTTTTTTTGTATGAGAACCAAAATGCAGGACAAGAAAAATATTAAAATTTAAAAATTAAAAAAAAAATTAAAAAAAAAAAAAAAAAACAGGACTTGAAATGCTTTGGTTTCTCTAACTAATATATAATTTTACCATAATCATGTCTTATAGGATCTAATAATATATTACAGTAATATGATTATTTCTTTTCTTTATTTATTTTTTATATTAAATTTCTACTGAATTTTGATTACAACAGAGGTATAATAAAAATATATACTTTAATAGTTTGAAAAATGAATAACAAAATTAGTAAATCGAGTTTTGAGATTGCCCAATGATGACAACTATTTTTTTGGGATTGTGACAAATATAGTAAATACAATTAATTTGGGACTGCACCCAATAGGGATTGCGCCCAATATAAAGTAAAGTCTAAAATGTAACTTCTTTCTAAAAGATAGAAAAAAAAGAGTTATTTAAGTTTTTTATAATTATAATGCCATTGTTATTATTGTCAAGTTTTTCTTTCTTTTTTTTTTTTTCCTAAGGAAGGTGGGAATCTTGCAAAGACACGAAGAATTTCCCCTTGTTAGTGTCAAATTCTTACTGACCAAACCCACCTCCCCCTTTAGTCAATATAATGGGATGAAACCCTTATCTGCTAACGCAGTATATTGGCTAGGAAGTAGGGATAGGAAAAGATAGGAAATGGATGCGGAAACATTGAATTGGGAGCGGGACTGTAAGGAAACAATGAAATCGCCTATTATTATTACTATTTTAAAAAACACTTCTGGGAAATACGTAGGTACATATAATATTTTAGACAATTTTATTTTTGGCAAAAATTTTACCTTAGTTTAGTTGAATATAGCAAAGAAGTTCCATAATAATAATGGAACAGAAAATACACGTATATGAATTTAGTTCGAATTTCTTAAAAATACATATTATTATGTATACATACAGTATAATTTTATTAGCTGTAGTTATAGATAATCTATAAACTATACAAGTTAAATAGTAAGAAACGTTTAAAAACCTCTAAAGAAGTTTTAAATTTTTTTTTCCTAAAGAAAAAATAAACAATTCCGTGTTATTAATTAAAAAAAAAATATATTGTTAGATTTATGTTATTATAATTATTTAAGGGGGTATAAGTAATACTGTTATCTTTTGATGCAGATCTATATTTTGTGCTCCAACTATTACTACGCGTTGCGAATGCTCCTAGATGCACGTATTTTGCTCGGAGTTACTCCACAACTCCACAGTTCTTTTATATATGTGTCATGCAGACTCTTCTTGTTGACAGAATCTGCATGTACCATCAATTCTCTATATGCCAATTTCCTTTAAGTATGTAACCTTTTAGTCTTTTTAAGAATTTACCCTTTTTTTATTGGATCCTATATGATTTTTTTCATATTTTTTGTTCGGTTTGTTCAGTTTTCCAGAAAATATTTGGATTGTCTGAGCTCGGATATTGTTAGGATTATTGTATATATATTTTTTAAAAAAATTGATTTAACCTAAATGTGCTTCATTAGCGATTAGACGGCAGTGATATTCAAATAAGGTATTCAGTTTGTTATACATATATTATTAATCTTTCTAATCATATCCTACCATCTCTAATTGTTATAAACAAAAAATATCAAAATTAAGTTACTATCCAAAGAAAATATGTATGTATTGTTCAAAAAAAAAACAACAAAGGTCTCATTTTATATAAGTATTTATTTTATAGTACATTTAGGTGCATTATTCAAAATATTTTTTTTTTTTTCAGTGGTTCAATTACTTCGTTCACTCATTTAAAATTAATTAAGTGTTTAATATTTATTCGTTTATTTTTTATTTTTTTGTTATATTTTTATATACCTATATTCATTTTAATAATGGATGACATATTAAATTGATTCCAGTAGCTTGTTGTCGTTCAATCACCTTTAAAAAAAAAAAACATACTTCGTTATGCTCGGATCCAATTAATTATATGTAAAAAATAAATTCATAACCATATCGAAAAAAAAAACAAACAAATTCTTTCTGATGATGATTTGATGCGATGGGTATTCTGATATTCTTTTCATCTAAAGAATTTAATTAAAAAAAAAACGTTTTTTTTTGGATCAGAAAAACAAAATAAATGATAGAATGGTGGCGACGTTAAGACTGTCATACACATTTCACATTCTTACAAGTATATCTTAAAGGGTGTTTTTCTTTTTTTTAGTTCAGAGCAGAGCCAGAACTCAAAAAACAAAATTATGTTTCTGTTTTTCATTCTGAATGATCATAGGAGTTTTTTTTTTTTTTTTTTTTTTTATCTTTTGTGTTTCTTTTTTCATTCAGAGTGCGCTCAGAGTATGATCTAAATCTTCGATTTTCATTTACAGATATCGTATAGAACATTTGAATTTAAATGTCAGAAATTTTATTTTTTTTTTTATATGATTTGACACTTTTGACAAGGTTAAAGTTGTATTGTGTTTCAAAATTATTTCGGAGCGTTTTTAGAGATAAAATATTTTTAATCTGTTCAGATTCGTACCCTTATATGTACTCGATATCAGTTCAGAGCACAAATCTGAACTAAAAAAGAAAAACTCCCAAAGATTTGTTTGTGGAACATTTAAGAGGTTACCTAGACCTTCCTTACATATTCATAAGTACAAAATAAATGAAATAATTTTCACTTTACTAATACATGTAGTAATCGATCAGAAACATCGAAAATTTTTTTAGCAATATTTAAAAGTATGTATGTATAGTTGAATTAGTACATGAATATTCTTTTTGCTTAGTTTACTTTTGATCTGTGTAAATCCTATACTCTTAGAGTTTGTTAAGCGATATTACTTGCTGTTCCTTCAAAAAGTGTGGCCTGTTTATCTTTATTTTATTTTTTTTCATGTTTGAATGCTTTTTATTTCCCATATAGTGGCTTTATTAAAAGACATTAAAAGACAAAGTATTCACATAATGTAATAATATAATTTGGAGTATTTAAGAAGGTGTACCAAATACCTAATTAGTTATTATTATTTCTCCTTCGCCAAAAAATTATTTTGGGAAATACAATAATATACCTACATATACAATATGATAATACCACCTGTATAAAGGCCATATAATTTGATAAAATTTGTATATTTATGCAAAATATATTTTTCTTTTTTTCATTTCTTGTTTTTTTGTTTTTTGTGCTGTTTTGCTTTCATATAATATGTAGACGTTTTTCTGTTAAAGACAGAGTTACATCGTGCATTTTAAAAAAAAAAAAAAAACGTTTATTTTTTTTACCTTCGTTTTTGACATTTATTTAAATTTTAACGTGATCTGTTTTTTTTTTTTTGCCTTCTGTTAATTACTTAAGCGCCTCTTTCGACATACACACACGCACACATATTCACATTTACATAGTCCATAGTTTATAAATTTATTTATCAGATTCATTTTTTTCAATTTTTTTTTTATTTTTTTGTTTGTGTGTCATCTTTTTATCCTCATCATATTTGTGTTTTTTTTTGTTTTTTTGGTTTTTTTGTTTTTTTTTGTTTTTTTTTTTGTGTTTTTGATTGTCTGATTATCTTGAGATTATTAGCGCAGCCTAGTGTTTATTTTTCTTTTGACTGATTAACATATAAATTCATTCTGGTATTTTTTGGTAGTAGTAATAGTAGTAGTAGTAGTGTAGTAGTTTTAGTAGTAGTATTTATTAGTAGTAATGATATGTAGTAGTTAAAAGAATAGTGTAATATATAGTGTAATAATTTTAGCCAGGAGATGAAAATAAAAATTCAATACAATAAAAGTAAACCTTTATTGGATTTCGGCCAAAGTGTAGTAACAAAAAATCAAAAACAAAAAAAAAAAAAAATTGATCCATTCGTTGTATTTTTAATTTCTAAAATTGAAGTAGAACCAAGATACATAATATATAAATAGAAATATAATAGTTATTAAAAAAAAAAATTTTTTTTTTTTTTGATTTAGGTCAGAATCACATCATTCAAAAAATCTTAAAGATCTTTTTTTTTTTTTTTTTTTAAACATTGTATAAAATATAACCAAAGGTAGACACATATACATATATTTATATATATTTCATTGTCATAATGATAGTTTCATCATCATCATTATTATCAATATCATTATTATACTGCCAAGTATTATCATCAAATATTATCATCACTATCATTTTAAGTATTTAAAGAATTTATCAGCTTGTTGTGATGGATGTCAATATATGTACATACACATATATATATGATTTCCAAATATATACTTACATTATGTACCTATATCTATTTAATATAAATACAATATTTGAACAGAATTATTATACAGGAGGCTTATTATGTTCAACAAAATAAAAAAAAAAAAAAAAAAATAAAAAAAGCCGCAATTAGAAAAATACTCTGCACGACTTAAAAAAAAAAAAAAAAGTTTCGGTATTATTTCATCTATTTTTGTTTAAATTTTTTTTTTTTTGATCCAGCAATATTTTTAGTTTTGTATTGAATTATACATATAGGTATATACATTTGTAATGTATTTATGTATATAATAAAAAGTGTATAATGCTTAAACCAAAGCAAAAATGGATAATACTTTTTTAATCCTTCAAGTATTCAATTTTTATATATATATATATATATTTAATAGATAATTTTCTATTTTGAAGGTCTGTTTATTAGGTTAGGTTAATAGAAACCTTAAAAAAAAATATATTATGGTTTTTTTTTTTTTTTTTTTTGTAAAGAGATTTATTTTATTATCCTGAATAAGTTTTTAGAGAAAATAGAAAAAAGATATTACATGTTACAATTTTTATTAAATTTTTTTTTTAATTTTTGCCTTTAAAAATAACATTTTAAAAATTGGCAAAATTGATAAATAGCCTCATATTTCATAAGGGAAAAAGACAAAAAAAAAACAAGAAAATAAAAAAGGATACACAAACAAAAAAAGAAAAATATATAATAAAAATTAAAAAGTTGAATTACATAAATCCGATCATCTTGAAATTGTTTTAATTAGAAGAGATATGTTCATATGTATGTTTTTTTTTTTTTTTTTTGTTTTTTTTTTTTTTTGAATTTTTTAAGTACTGATTCTTAATATGATCCTTTTGAGAAAATTCCATCTGGCCAAAAAGTTTTAGCTCTCTATAGTATAAAAATGATATTATGATTTATTGTACATAAGAAAATATTTTTTTATAATAATATTTTAGGCTCTTCACTTCAAGGATTTTGTAATTATATAAAATAATTTCTAATATCAAAAAATAAAAAATGAATAAAAAAGGATATATATATATACATTTTTAACTTATTTTACTTATTTAGCACTTATTATTATGCATAAATATAATAAAAATTAATTTTTATTTTAAAATATTAGAAAATCATAGAAAATTTTGCAAAATCTTCGAACTAAAATTAAAATTTTATTTATGAGATTGCTTTTTTTTTTACACATCCTCTACGTGTATTATAGCGAAATAACTATACATTTTAATTTATAATTTCTATTAGTTTTATTTTATGTATGTGACAATAAATATTTGATTGTTTATGATTGGAATCAGCTGTATAGAATTGTATAACAGAATATTTCACTTGCACAAGTTTAAGATATATAAATGAAGCTGCGTCCCCGCTTTATGATATTTTATGCGCTACAAATTTTGATGTGTTAAATCATTCGAATCTGTTGAAAAGCTCTTACGATATTTCTTAAAGCGAATGTTCTGGCTTCTGTCCAATACACAAAATTATATGCTGCATATAGAGTTTAGGTATTAATCGTGAATTTTTATCATTACGTTTAAATTGCACTTCGATTATATGCCGGAGAGTTTTTCCATATGCCACAGTCACGCTTATCACGATTTTTGACCGAACTAAGTATTACTAATTGAGTGTGTACTGGAATAAAAATTGGTATATGATTTATTTAGAAAAGTTGAAATTGAATTGAACTTTTTTGAACCTAATGTTTCCGTTTCTTTTACACGAAAAGAGTAGCTGGGAGTAGAAGGAGTAGTTTAATCTGTAAAAGGAATGCAAATAATGTAAATTGGAAATGATTACACACGAAAAGTATTAATCTATATAAAAATTCATTGGTATGACCACACTATAGCCAAGCCAGATCATCAATATGTATCATGATCTATATTGTAAATTATCATATGTTGATGTACCTAGTAAATACATAGTACTGAATTATATTCCATCAATATGATATCTTTAATATTGAAAACAAGAGGTTGACTTTTGGATATTAACGGAAAAGCCGTCAAAGATAATACCACTGGTATATGCAGTATATTTGTAATTTAGACGAAGCTGAAAACATTTTGCATTTTATTGATAGGTGTCCTCTATACAAAATGTAGAGACTACAGTATCTTGTGGTATAGTGAAGTGCTGAACATTGAGCAGATATTAGAAATTTTAAATATGACCAAAAATATAATCTGTTATGTTTGTATTTTGAAAGAATCTATAAAATACCGTAATACTTAATCATGATTAAATTTATTTAACCTTTTTGCCTTTTAATTTTAATTCTCGCTCGCTAAACATTTAAATACAGTTTTATATTTTAATTGTGTAATTTAGCTTAAGTAATAATTTATTCATCTTTTTTTATTGCTTTTTTACATAATTTTTTACATAATACATTTCTTTTGAAATATAATTTTTGATAAACCGACGGTTATTGAATGTATATGAAAAATTATTATTATTATATTTTATTAATCATAATTAAAATTACAATTAACATTATTTTTTCAAGCTCTAGCTGCCAGGGCTATCGGCTTTTTGTAATTATTATTATTTATTTATTTTATTTTTTTAAATATTTTTTTTATTTTTTTTTTTATATTACCTATATTAATTAAATTAAGTTTATTGAAAAAGTCATAAATGGTTCTAATATTTTGATCTGTTGGATTAGTTAGGATTTCTATAGGATTTTTGTTATAAAAATTGCTGTGACTGGTTTGGAGAAGACCTCGTGCAATGGGAAAGGATTTGGTGGATCGTTAATGGAAATTGATTGCAAAATTGACATATTGGTTGAGGTTAATTCTTGAGGAGATATGAGTGGGTGAGGCTGGTGTGTCCTAGACGTAATCTGGTGTAGCATTTGTTCATTTTGGTTGTTGTTGTAGTTGGTAACTTAATAGGATTTTGGGTTTTGTTTATTATTTTGTATTGGTGTGAATAATTAGCCCATTCATTTTGTATATTATTAAGTATCATTTTGGAAGCCTTGTGATTTTTTGGAAAAAGGCATGTTAATATCTGAAGTAGCATATTGGTTGCTGCTTTTACTGCTAAGTCTACAAACTCTTTTCCATGTATCGCTATGTGACTGGGAATCCACATTATTTTAACTTTCTTTTTGAGTAGGAGAAGTAGTTGCTTTGCTAAATTTATTGAACCGGTTTCGCTTTAGCTTTTATCGGCAAGTTTGGCAGACGGATAGGCTGTCAGTACATATAAGATATTTATTTCCCTTTGTTATTTTTTGTAAACTGTAAAGCAGATAATATGCCTTGTAATTTCGCTTCGAAAATGTTTCCACACAGTTGTATGATAAATTAAAGCAGTTATATATAAGCAGTTTTTTTATTTGAAATGGAAATGGAGCATACTAAGGAAACAAGCAATTGTTTTTAATAATGCTATACCCAAAATAAAGATCAACGGGATGACTCTTTTTTTTTTTAAATCGGACGGGATTTGCATTTTTTTTTCTAAATCGGATGGAAAGATACGGAACAAAAAAAAAGTGATTTCGCGACTGTAAATTATTAAAAGTTTGTATTAAATTCATTCAGTTTGCGTAAGAAAAATTTTTTTTATTAAACTAAAGTTACACTAAAAAATAAGTCTTTGTTAAGTTGAAAATAATAAATGTAGTACACGAGTATATGAAAATATTACCTATAAAACTTTGTTTTGCGTTTGTTTTTGTTTTCACTTTGACATCATCACGCAATAAGTTGATTCAACCATTCCGCATTGCCATTTCAGTAAAAGAAAAAAAAAAAAAATAAGTATGTATATGAAAAATTTTAATTTTAGTAACATTGATTATCTTGTTTTCACGTTTAGGACTTTACTAAGACTTTAAGACTTTACTTATTAAGACTTTATTCACGTTTAGGTATAATTTTTTTTTAAGTTAAAGATACCTATTTAGTTAAAAGCAATGAAAATATATACTTAAAAACTTTTATGATAAAAATCCCTATTAATAAATATATACATATATCTATAATATTTTTTTATGTAAATATTTTCGTACATTAAAAAATTAATTTTGACCACTTTGCCGTAATATAAAATTTCTGTATAAAAATAATTTATTAAAAAACGAAAAATACCAAAAACCAAATCTCAGATTTATTATTTTTTTTTTTTTTTAAGGATTAAAAAAACAGGCAAATGTATTAGAGTTGACTATGTCAACTTTTGGATAGTTGCATATGACATAATATATTTTCTATTTCTATAAAATCTAATCTAATCATTTTTTGTTTTACTAAATTTCAGATATCTATGATTTAATTAAGTATAAATCGATAATATTTATGTAAATTAAGTTGGAGCGGGAAATCAACCAAATTTTACAGAAGTTGTTAACATATAATTTGATTATTTTTTTTTATTAAAAAATCAACTGATTTTTAAATTTAATTTAATGACAATAATTTATTATACTGTTTATAGAACTGAACTATGTTCGTAAGGGTATAAAAATATTGGAGAAGAAAAACAGAAAATAATAAACTATATACTTTCTGCTATATTAAATTTTTATACTTAAATGTTCTATTCATGCTAGATAAAAAAAAATATATAAAAAGGTCTAACAATACTTAGACCATTTTCGAATCTATCACACTAGCATTTGACACTACGACATTTCACACTCTTTTCTTACATGTATTACTCTTTTAGGGCGAACATTTTAGTGAACATTTGGTGTGATCGAGAGTTCTCTAAAAGATTGACAGATAATCAAGTGCGATCAGGCAATTTAGTGCAGTATTTTTGAAAAATGTTTGGAGTTTTTCGGAATTAATTTAGTGCGATTAGCTAGTATTTAGTTTGATTGTATTACATTAATATGAAACAGAAAACAATTTCAAATAAGATATAATGGTATTGAGCCATAAAATACTTAGAAAATACTTTTCATATACGATGATGTTATTGTAAGACAACTAAATAGATAATAATGACATCATAAACTGTCTTTTAAGACCTAAATCATTATTTAACAGCCATGTTAACCATACTCTGAAGATTTAATAAATTTTTTTCATTCAAAAATAATTTTAAAATAAAAAAGAATAAGAATTTTTTTTCATGAACAACATGGTTACACGGAAAATTTAAACATGGTTTTACGCAAAATTTTAATTGATTTTATTACTTCGCAGATGAAAATTTTCTATATAAGTGTAGTAAGATCAGTTGAAAATGTTGAAATTGGGTTTTTTGTTTGTCTAGGCAAATTAATACTACAATATACCTACTCAAAAGTTCAGTGTAGTACTAATGAAGAAAACAAATTCCAAACAAATTCAAAAACATTTTGTTTTAGAGTTTTAAATCGTTAAAAAAGAAACTGTTTTCAAGAGAAAGCATTAAAATTTTTAAAATTAAAATGTAAAAGTATTTTAATATAGTCTTTTTTTTCACAAATCAACTAAAAAAAATTTCAAAATTAATAGAAAAATTTAAATTACGTTTTATCCGTCGGTATGCAATATTATCCTTTTTGTAATATTAAATAAATTTCTTTAAATAAAAAAAAAAGAAAATCCTTTTCTATAATAAAAAAATAAATACCGCCGGATGTGTACCAAAATGCAATTTAACAAAAAAAAAAACAATAAAAATTATGCAGTTGTACAGTATTATCTACAAGTCAAAGTCAAAAACTTTGTATACTTGTAGTATACAAATTAAATATTTTAAAGGTCAATATATATATACCATATGCAGTTTGGTTGCTGTAGCGTAACAGCTTTAGGTCAGTTTGCATAGGTATATCTTGAAAATTAATTAAGCTCAACAGTAAACATCCGAAATTTTATGAAAACCATAATTTTGCCTATAAAATTTCAATAGCTTCTTGTGAAATTTTGGTTGTTTTGGGATAACTAGTCCGAGTATGGCTGTCATAAAACTCCAGTGTTCACATATATATATTTCAACATTTAAGTAAGTCATAGATATCTTAAATTTTCTAAAAGATGCGATTAAATTTTATGGGTATTCTATAAAGTTGACACAATTGACCTCTACATTCTTCCTATAGTTTTTTTCATTGTGATTTATTATGATCCACCGACGGAACTGTAATGCGAATTCAAATATCACTCTGTTTGCAAATAACCGAAAATATAATAAAAACAAGAATTTATTCAATCTATACTCTAGAATCTATAGATTTAAAACACAAATTATTGAAAAAGATTTACAAAAAAAAAAAAATAAAACTATATTATATATAAAACAAAAAGTATGATAAGAATCGACGGTAAAAAGTTTTTCTGATATATTTGATTTTTAAATCATAATTAGTTACAATTCGATTTTAAAGCAATGTGAAAAAAATAATCGGAAAAGAAAAGGGATATAAAGTTCGATCAAAAATAATCAAAATCTATTCTCTCTTCGAGCATCTTTTTTTTTTTTTGCGAAGATAGGAGGAAGTCATCGAAAGACACTATATAGAGGGGAATGAAACGAGCACGAGTATAAGTGTGTGGGATTTTAACCCACTAAACATCACCTTCCTTTTTTTTGATTAAACAATAGGCTATATGACTTTAAGTACTCATGTACTATACCTGGTCATCTATTATTTATTTTTAAATTTCTTTATAATGTATATATATATTCAAGAATATATCCATATTATATAACTATACTGACATATATATACATATATATACATATATATATATATATATATATATATATATTCTTTAATTATTTCTATATTGTATAATAATAATTATATATTATGTAACTATTTTATAATAAAATTTATAATGTTATAAATATATACATATATGTATAATAAAATTTATGTTTTGTTATACAATATATAGTTTTTTTTGTTATATTGACATTTTTAGTATATTACTATATAATTATGTAATTTCTTTTAAAAGAAAAATCTAAAAAAAAACAAAAGTATTTTTAGATTATTATTTTCAGAAAATTTATGAAATTTTTATAAAAATAAATTATTAAATAATTGTTCTGAAGTTCAATATCTTTTAATAAATTTTTATTTTTTTTTTTTGTTTTTAATAATTTTAAATTGTATGTTTGTAATTCATGTCACTTACATATATCTGTATTCAAGATTGGGTTTATTGGTATGATTGTATAGTAAATAAAAGTTTAATTAAAGAAACTAAATTAAAAAAACGTGGCATTTGGAATTTGGAAAAATGAAAATGTTTGATTTAAAAGGAGATATTAAATAAAAAAGTTTCATTATTTCTATATTTAGAACTGCATATTTTAGTTTATGAAAAACATCTATATGGGTGATGTTACAGCAGTATTAAATCGTCGTGCAGTATAAATCGTCGAAGATATTGAAAAAGAGTTGCTTCGCCTTTCAATAGTTATAGAAAATTAAGTTATGATTTTGGGAAAATCTAAAGATTTTGGAAATATGTGAAGCAAAAAAAAAAAAATGTAGAAAATTGTTTTGCTATTTTCAATTTAGGCTAAAGTGACTTCTGTATAATCAATTATATACATATGTTAAGTGAGAATTTGGTAAAATGTCAAAAATGTTGTGATATTCAATCATTTACTGCCGGTCGTAGTTTTCAAGAACTGGCGAAATAAAGTTTTATAGACAAAAATAAAATATGGTGGGCAGTCTTTTACAGTTGTACCTGCTGTAAAAGAAGTTGTACCTGTTGTAAATACAAAATTAACCGCAGAAGATTAACAACGAATTATGAATTTGTCTGAATATTATCATAATCTAAATGCATCGAATATTAATTATACAAGTAAAGAAAAACAATAAAAAGAAAATGACTGGAGTTCCATATGCTTCCAGAACTGGTATTACATTGAAATTTCGCTGGAAATGTTAAAGTCAATATGAAACAAATATTAAAGGATTTAGAAAGATTGAAACTTTTAAAAGAAGAGAATAAAAAACGTTCTCAAATCTTAAATTCAGTGGCAAATTTTTCAGTTATGCAATGTGAAACGAAATCACACTTATCCATTAATGACTAATCAAAAAAAAATTTTAATTCAAATTCTAATAAATTGGAAGAGCTTAAAACTTCCAAGTTTCCTTGATAAAAACCAAACTCTAAAGAATGGATAATTTTTCATTAGAAATAAATTACAATTCTTGTAAAGTTGACGCAGCCATTAACTAAAAGGTATATAAAAATATATACAAATCCTAAAAAATAAACCAATTAAAGAATCAAATCAAAATTTTATTAAATATCGTGAAACCATCATAAACGGAAAAAAGAGAGCAATTGATGAACTTTATAAAAGTTATAATAGATACTGAGTCAAAACGTATAAAACTAGAACATGATAAATGAAAGCAAATGAAGGTAAAACAAGAATTCAAAAAACTATGACAGCTTCTTGTTCACATGCCAATTGAAAGAACGAAAAATAATTGAACCTGGTGCAGATTTATATCAATTAGGCGAGGCGATGAGGAGAAATTTATGGAAATAGCCAAAATCTGAAATTTAAATTTATTCCGGTTCCGGTTGCAGAGTATAACGCTTTATAATCAAAATAAATATATTTAATGATTTTTAATAATAATAAAAGCAATTATAGTAATTTTATTCCTATCTAGAGTTTATAAAAGGAATTGTGAGTATACATTTTATATTAGAGAAGTAATACTGAAAATTTTAGTAATCACTGATGACTGAAAAATGATGTAGGATTTTAAACGAATTAATTAATTTGAAAAAAAAAACTGATGATTTCATAAAAAAACTATACATGTCGGTCTTTGGGCCGTGTCCGAAGCTATCGCACTTCGCACTAAAAGCTAGCTAATCGCACTAAATTAATTCCGAAAAACTACGAAATTTTTTTAGTGCATTCGAAAATAGTGCATTAAATTTTCTGATTGCACTTGGATTATCTTTCAGTCTTTTAGTATACTTTCGACTCGACTACACTAAATGTTCGCCCTAAAAGAGTAATACATGTAAGAAAAGAGTGTGAAGTGTATATAAGTGTCAAATGCTAGTGAAACTCTGGCAAAAACTCTGATGGACATGTATAGTAAAATATAAGCGAACTAAAATTGTAGTATTTTGTTTATCATTTAATTTATTGTTTAATTAAAAGAATAGTTAGTTAAAAATTTTAACTTACGATAGTTGATGAATATATATATATATATATATATATATACATATATATATATATGTATGTATGTGCTTTTAAAAAACAACTTAAATTAGAACAAAAAAAAATAATTTTTTTTTTTAAAATGACTCTTTTATAATAAATATACTTACATATATATATTATATGTATATGTATAGATATATACTTATATACAATATTGCAATTAAAAAAAAAAACCAAGAACGTTGTAAAGCATAAAATATTTTATTTTTATACATTAATATACAAATGGTAGAGATTTGCGTGCAAAAACAAAATTAAAATTTAAAAGAAAACAAAAAGTAAAGAAAAAAAAAACATAATAGAACAATTTTTCCATAAAAATAATTTTTCAAGAAAATTTTCCGAGTTTTTCAACAAGAAAACAAAACCACAAAATGTTGAATATACATTTTTTAAATAATTTTTTTTTTTTATAAATGAAAAAAAAGAAAACATACATACATACATAAAAACAACATATATTACAAAACTAGAATAAAATATTTTTATATACGAATATATAAAATAAACACAGTAAAATCACGATAAGATGAACTATAATAAATAATTTTTTTTTTTTGATTTTATTCTCCTGCCACATAAAATGTGACAAGGAAATTAGCACAACCTTTCCGTTTCAAGTGTGCGAATGCGAATATTAAAAATATAAAGATTGACAGATGTCACAGAGAGTTTTTCTTTTTTGCTAAATTCTTTATTGAATTATTTAGATTTAGAATAATTTATAAACAATATTTAATGGCCCTTTTTACTCTCGGATGTGGGCCAGCTTTGATTTGATTATTTAAGATTAACTTTAATATGTGCATAAAAGAAGAAAATTAGGTATAGGTATTCAAAAATAAAAAAAAAAAATTTACAATTAAAAAAATTAAAATTAATCAAGCTATGTTCTTAAGCTAAATAGCTATTAGTTATATTGTTTAGATTATATGTTGTGCCAAATTCCATATACTTTAAATCGCTGTTTGATCTTAGTGATGTCTCCTGAGTTCTTGCAGTTGAATGTTTCGGGGCGGGTGATTCTATATACTCCGTAACTAAATGTTCTAAATGTTTGATTGTCATTAACTGCATATCGGTGGTGATGGTTCATTGTTGAGCCTAAACTGATGTGTTACCAGAGTCAATACCACCCTTTTTATTCTTATTATTTTTATATCAGTTTTCCTGTTTCCCGAATTTATAGTTTGGTGTTTGCTTAGGTTCGATACCACTTCTTCGTGTACATAGTATCGTCACATGGTATTGTTCCATTATATTTGTCTTAAGTTTGATCCATACTTATTGATTATGCATTTGACTTATCTAATTGTGTTCAGGGTATTGTATTATATTCAGGTTAAAATTATTAAAGTTTTACTGTGTATTTTCCATATACGATACAGCACAATTATTTATCCATATTCATATTGTAAGTATTTTAAAAAATAAAAAAGAGTACTTTTTATTATAAATTTTTTTTTTTTTTGTTTTTGCTTCCTTTCGTTTCCTTTCTTTTGTTTTTCATTTTTATACACAGTTTTATGAACATTTTGAAAAGTTTTCCAGTTCAACTTTTTTCAAAGATTTTTGTTCTATTATACACTTGAAAAAATCTAGGAACTTTTCTTTACATAATATAAAAAATATACAGATGTTTTTTTATGATTTTTCTTCAAATAAATAAAAATAATAAATAAATGAGAAAAAAAAAAAAAAGATTAATAAATAAAAAGAAAAATTCAAAGACAATAACTAGAAAATATTTTCGAAATGAAAAATGTTAAAAAATTCATTTTGGAAAAATTTATATAGAAAAAAAAAAAAAAAAAATCAGAAATGAAAAATGAAAAACAATACAATCAGCAATTATTATACTTTAAAATGAAATATATATATATACATATATACATACATATATAAGATACATTTAAATTAAATATATATGAAATAAAAAACATTTTTTTTTTGTTTTATTTTTCATTTATGGTTTTTTCATTTTCTGTACAGGAAAAAAATTACAATGGATAAAAAAAAGAAATTACTAGAATATATTTAAAAATAAAAAAAAAACCTTTTATTTAATTGTATTTTAATTTATAAATATATTTTAATACTTCCATTTTGTATGTTTTTTTTTTCATCAGGATTTAATATTTTACATGTACATAATATATATAATGTATATAGATTTAAACTTTAAATTAAAATTTACAGTTAAATTTCAAAAAAAAAAAATTCTTTATAATCCAGTGTTATAATCGCGGTGAACAAACAGCATTTCGCACTATTCAAGTCTCAAAACAATAAAACATATATTATATAAGTATACATTAAAATATGCATCCACATTAACACATTCAGTTATGAGATTTTGTTTGGCTATACCGGGCTATTATAGGCGAGAGGGTAGGTTCAGGAAGAAAAAACATCGTATGTTCACCGATAATAGATAGGAATTGAATTCAGTGTTTAAATACAATGGAATAAATAAAATGGTATACTATCTATTAAAATGTTAATCAATTAATCTTTAAAAATATTATTAATAATAATAACTTTAAAAAAAAAAACCTTATTATGCTCCCCGCCATTAAATTGAATGACACTCCAATCTAAAAATTTCCTTTAATTTTGAGTTTTTCAAATAGTTTTTTTTTTTGTATTTAAATATTTTTTAATTCTGAATATGCTAAAAAATCAGCTTCGTAAATAGCTTTATAAGTTAAACTCATGTAATTCTTATCCAATTAAAATTAACTTTGATATAGATGTTAGTGTTGTGAACCTCTGCAAAAAACGCTGAGATCGGAAACTGTAGTGGAATCCCCTCAAAATGTTCGAATAAAATATGATTTTTTCTAAAAAATCACGTATTCATGGACAAAAAAAAGTCGGGTCTCAATCAAATTTGGTATACGAAGTGGTCTTTCGCTCCTGCATCAAAACCTAAAATTTGAAGTCTGTAGCTTTAGTGGGTCCGCCTTAAAATATCCGAAACATTGTAATTGAAAAATCCGCTTACCTAAGGGTAGCCCAAAACTTGTAGTATATTTAACAGCCGTTTTAGTTCAAATAACCTTATAAAAATAAATATTCATTCTTAAATTTATTTTAAAAACTTTATGTTATAACATATAAAAATATGAAAAGGCTGTTAAATTTACTATGAGTTTTGGCCCACCCTTAGGTTAGCAACTTTTTTTCTTTTCATTATGTAATTAAATCTTTTTTTTTCTCTTAATAGTAATTTGTTGTTTACATTTAACTCAAAGTTTCAAAAATCTAATGACTAGACTTTTAATAACATGTTTCTGTATTTATAATAAATGACAATAATGCGTATTAGAATAAAATGTCCCAATATATCCCATATTGTAAGTTCCCACGAATGCGCAGTATGTACTTCGTATTAATAAAATCGAAATTATCCGGAGTATTAAAATATAACTCAGAGATTTTATAACAATAATGTTGATAAATTCTTGAAAAAAATCTGATAGAGTTAATATGGACTAAGGTTAAAAATGAAATAGCCGAGAAAAAATGTAACATTTAAGATCGTATAGATCTCGAAAAATTAGCACATGAGGTTATCAATAATGTTAGACAAAATGACTGCGGGGAAAAAATGTATGAGTCACTCAGAAAAAAAATCAAGATGAAGATTTTAAGAAAGAATGCAGTCGTCAATTAAACGACAAATTTATAATAAATTTAGATAGTGAAAGTACGACTGACTGATTGAAATTCGATAGAGGATTATTTTAAAGATTTATTTTTTCTTTTTTTTTGCTACTTTAATTTGTTTTTATTTATTGCTAAGGGAGGTGGGAATCTTTGAAAGACACCAAGAATTTCGCCCTTGGTAGTGTCAGATTCTTACTGACTAAACCAACCTCCCTCTTTAGCTAATATAATGGGATGACCTGCGAACGCAGTATATTGGCTACGGAGTAGGGATAGGAAAGGATAGGAAATGGATACGGAAACATTGAATTGGGAGTGGGACTGTAAGGAAACAATGAATCCGCCTATTATTATTACTATTTTGCTAACAGTGACTATAGCCGTTACAACAGTTACAACATGTAGTAGTATATAACACCTTACTACATGACATAATTATTGAAGGCAACCCCCACTGTCACTGTAGCGGCTATTATTACTGGTATTAGTATTCTTATTAATATTATTATTATTTTACTACAGAGTCAGGGCCATCAGTGGACATCAGTGGATTAAAACGTGCAGCAGTATATAACACCTTACTTGCATGATATAATCAAAGATAGCTTCATTGTAGCAGCTATTATTATTATTAGTATTATTATTATTATTATAATTATTATTATTATGATTATTATTATTATTATTACTACTATTATTACTATTATTATTATTGTTATTATTACTACTATTAATTATACGATATACATTATTACGATATAAAAGTACTACATATTTTTTATTTATGACCTGACCGGGGTTTGAACCCAAGACCCTTCTATTGAAAGGTTGGCGACTTAACCACTGCGCCATGAGTCAGATTACTTTTTAATTTCCTTCTTTGTTAATTTTTACTTTGTTAATTATTTTTATTTTCAATGGTAGTTTGTTTTTGTTTTTACTATTTAATATGGTTTGTTTCGATATATGTACATTTAATGTTATGGTATCTACAAAATTTTCTATTAAGATGAATATTCCATCGCACCACTATAAAAGGGTTTCATGCCTGCTATGTCTACATCGTATATATATATCGTAATATATAATTACAATTATACATAGGTATATAAAAATTTCTATAATAGTCTCGTCAAACACGGACTATATAAATATTTCAATAAATATAACTTTTATTTAAAGCCAATCCCTTCCAGATCATCAACATATAAAATATCAAAATTAAAATTGATAGTTCAATCTCTAAGGTAGCGCTTGAAATACACTAGGAACTTATTTTGCGGACGACCTAAAAGCATAAAATTTTAAACAAATTTCACTATATGTATTATAAATCAATAAATAGATCAGAATAGAACATCGAACATTTTTTATTTGAAGCTTAAAAATCTCTAAATCAAATACGGTTTCATTGGATTTTAAAATTCCAATGACTGATTTATAGTAATATATTATAGTAAAGTCCTTATCTTTTTTCAAAATACAAAACAAAAAAAAACTATTTTTGTTTTGTTTTTCAAAAAAATCTAATTTAAACTTCAAAATGACAACATATTAAAAAAAAATAATATACATTGCAAACTTAAAATAATTCTTGTACCATATCTACATCATATCTGCACAATATCTACATACATACAGTATAGTTATACTATAATATTCCATATATGTAAATTATTTTCCATATAACTTTTTTAAAACGCCTTTTATAAACCATATTATTGTATATATGTATATGTATTTGTTACTAAAATAAAAAAAAATATTTATTTTATTTGTGTTTGTTTATTAGTGTGGATATTTATAATTATATATACATATACGTATTTATTTGTGAATGTATGTATGTATATATAATTTTTTTTTTTTATTTTATTTGTTGGTAAAGTAATAATACAAATTTTTTAAATATTTTTTTTTTATTTTGTATGTATATACGAGTATTCATATTTTTAAATAGATATTTTTTTCGTTTTATATTAAAAATTCGAAACATTTGTTTGTTTTATTAAAAAAAAAAAAAAAAAATACAAAAGTTGGTGATGTGTTGAAATTATAAGGCAGCAAACTAGTCAAGCAGTCAGTTACACATCTAACCAACCATCCAGCCATTCATTCATTCATTCGTCATAACTATTGGTTTTTTGTATTTAGCCAATCATGTGTAAGGAGTAAAAATACAAAAAAAAAATAAAAACAGAACAGAAAAGAAAAGAGTAGAGAAAATGAAAAAAAAAAAAGAAAAATATTTTCCTTTTTGTAAAAAAATATATTTTGTTGATTTAATATTTTACTTTTATTGTCATGTTTTATTTTTCTTTGTTAGGGTTTTAGAATTTGTTTTTTTTTTTATTTTTTAACGTTTTGATTATAGTGTATTTATTATTCAAGTTAAAACTTAAGAAATTTTTAAAATATTATACTTAAACTTGCTTTTTATAGTACAAACTTTTTTATAAGAACAAAAAAAAAAATTTTAAAAACTTTTGTGAATTTTAAATTCGCAGTACCAATAGTTAATTGATAATTCGGATAAGTTTTAAAAGATTAAAAGTATTTTGTTTTTAGACTTATATCATTAATTTTTTGTAACTTTTATTAATTTGTTATAGTTCTGATAGATTTTTGTAAACTTGATCTGTGTTTTTAGCTAGACCTATAGGAACTTATAATTGTTTTAAATTTTCTATTAAATCCATTCTATTCTATATATGTATGTATGTATTTATTTGCCGTTGAGACTGCTTGTCTCATTTCTCTTAGACATTCGTTGTAATATTGGAGCCCTTTCTATTTTTGTATATATATAGATATTTTGTGCGGGTAATGATACTTGTTCAGATGAAATAAAATCAGCTGATGCCCACCTCTCAAAATATTCCACCGCACCACTAAAAGGGTCTCATGCTTGCTATGTCTATATGTACTGTGAAACTTCCTAAACTGTATACTCTACTGGTTATATAGCAATTAGTTTGCTGTCAGAACTGCAAAAATGTGAAACCTATATTACCTACCATTCTCTGTGTTTCCATAAGTTGGTGATTTTTTTCATTTACAATTTGTCTAAATTCAAGACGAATCTTAACGGATTTATCACGCAATTATACCGTCTCATTCCCCTTTATCTGCATTTTTTCCACTCCGTATATCCCATCCAATTTAGTCTTAATTACTTTTTAGTAACAAAGGAACATACCTAGGATTGAGATTATTAAATAAAAAATAAAATAAAATTTTGGATTTGAATTCAACGGTTCTTATGTTTTGTTGCATTTATTTTTATGTGTCTATCTAGAAATATCTATAGTGTCCTAAGCAAAATTTAACTATAAGTATGTGTTATCATACAATAATGTAACATTTTATTGTAAGGTATTTGTATGCTCTGAGTCTGAATATATATGTATGTATATGTTTCGGAAAACTCCATAGAGGTATATGACAAATATAAGGTCTAAATTTTTTTGGTTTCATATCAAAATTTTATGTTTAATAAATATATGTAAGTATAGCTATAACTTAACTAAAATCCACTATTTATCTTTTAAAAGTTTATTTTTTATTTTTCAACTTTGTAAATAAGAAAAAGGTTACAGTAGAATAATTCCTTCATGCCAAAAAAAAATTGTTATCGTATATATGGTATTGCACTTGTATACATTAAAAAAAAATATATATTTCTGAAGAATTTACATTGTATATATGATACAGTATCCAGCAATGGTGTAGTGATTAAGACACAGGCCTTTCATGCGAAAGGTCTCGGGTTCAAACACGGGCTGGGTCATATAGATTAACAAAATAATATATAATATAATAAAATTAAAAATAAGTATATATGTCTTATAAATTATAATTAATATCATATTATAATATATAACAAAAATAATAATAAAATATAATTCTTCTGTAAGATAATAGCGTAGAATTAAAGAAACGCCTAGTCTTGTATAATAGCTACAGCCGAGTAATCAACGGCTTAATGAAATAATGATTCCAGAAACTGAAGCTTAGTGAAATATGAATAATAAATGACTTAGTGGATGCCCTATGCTCCTTATAGGAGTAAGGTAGTAAAAAAAATATGATACTGATGTTGCAATATGAATTTTATTATATGAATGCTGGTTATATATGTAGGCAATCTCGTAGAGAGAGAGTTTAAAAAATAGATCCAAATTTTGGCAATTTAGTATGAAAAAACAGAATTTTTCAACTTAAATTTAAAGGATTTTATTCTTCTGCAGTAGAAAATAATAAATGATATTATTTTTATAAAATTTAGAATATTTTCTAATAACTGTGAAAATCATTTTAAAAAATTTAATGATTTGCATGCTCAAAATTGAGTTTACTGAAATTGAAAAATACGTATCCATTTCTTTTAAAGATGCTTAAGCACACTGAGTACTGACTACTGACTAAACTAAAAAAATAAAAAGTTAAGTCATATTTTTAATTCATATTTTTTTTCAGTTCATAACTGAATATAAGAACAAAAGAAAAAGAATGCTAAAAAGAAAGTAGAGAAATATTTTACGAATATTATTATCGGGTGTACTTCGTTCAAACTTCGATTAAAATTTTCTACAAGGTTGCTTGATATAGACTATCGTGGTATATAACCAGCAGTGTATGAACTTATAGAAATTTGTTTCAGTGTTTTGTATATATTATCTTTGAAATATGTAATTTACTTTACCGTTATTGTATATATTATGGTCATTGTACTTAATTTACATTTTATTATTATTTTTTTTTTTAATCCTAAAATGTAAAATGTAAAAAAATTCTATTCTAGAAACATTCTGAATAAGAGTTATAGCATATTATAAATATTTACTCAAGTACATATTTATTTTATTTTTTTATTTTTTTTTTATTCATTTCAAGAAACAAGTATAATATAAATTAATTAATTAATTAGAAACAACGGAAAATCAACATGTAAATATACAAAACGAAAATGTATAGTAAAAACAAAAACAAACAAAAACAAAAATTAAATATAGAAAAGGATAAAAGGAGTAAAATTATTATTATGTTTTACTGTAATGTAGTACCCACCTACTTACAAGAAGATCTGAGATCATACATTTAACTATTTTAGTTCTTTTTCATTTTTTATTTTTTTTTTTTGTTTTTAGGGGCGGGTTTTTTTTCTCCTTTTTTTTTTTTTTTTTATATATTATACTATTATTTTTTTATTAGCATAATTATATAATTTTTGGACCGTTGTTATATGTATATTATATTAGTCCCATATTTGTTTATACATACATATATATACAATATACGGTATATATATGGTATTGCATTTAAATTGTCGGTTCTATCATGAATTTTTGTATAATATGTATATTATATGGTTTCAAAAGTTGTAAGTTATTAATGAAAGATATAATGTACCGTTAATATATTATGAAAAGAAGACAATGTTATATAGGTTAGATAGAATTTTTCAAAAAAATTCAATGCAAATTCTTTTTTAAAAAATTTTTCAAAAGTTTTTTAAAAAAGAATTTGCAAAGTAGTTTTATATAGTAGCACTCCTTACTTACTTAATTGTCTAAGATACTGGATTGAATGCATAAAACGGAGTTTGATCTCAAATTTCAATTTTCCAAATGAAAATTACACTTAAATTTGAAATTTTTGTTTGAAAGAGCGGGATTTAAATTCAAGCTCAGTTTTATACATTTGACCCCATTATCGCAAGTAAGTTAGATGTTGAATATTTCTATTTAACTCATGCAGAAATAATAGATTGTTTTCAACGCCTATACGTGAAATATGTGAAACACTTTAAAATCACTGTCGAGTTGCCGATTAATCTTTAAAGATTTATTTGACAAAGAGGGACGAAAATTTTAACGGTCATTAACAAAATCAAGAATTCTATTTAAAATATGTGTTAAATTCAACCTAGGATACAAAAAGTAAAAAACAAATAAAAAATAAGAAACAAAGATGCAATAACTGTTGTTAACATTAAAGAATCAAAATTGAAAAATTAAGATAAATAGATAAGATGAAAGGGTAGAAATCAAATAGGGTTATTTGAGGATAAGGAAATAAAAGTACAACGATGATCAAACTTGATCTCGTGAAATATCATAAGACTGATATGGCTCAATTACCGATTTAAGACGATCAAATGATCTGTTTTCTCTTAAAAAGGCAGATATTGGAATGACAATGTGTATAATCACCGGTAACTGTCTAATAGGGTAGAAATGACAAAAGACTTGGCTTATCCACAAACGACTACTGTAGATCTTACCAAAATAAAGAAGAGGAGGAAACGACTTTTCATCTCGTTTTTACATGCTCAGACTTGTCAGCTGAAAGAAACACCCATATTTGGGATAATATCTCTCCAACAACCTTACGGATCTAACAGTTAAAAATGTGAAGAGTATTCTTCGCTTTGCAAAAAGCTTAAATTAATTTTAACGAGTTGGATAGAAAAGTTTCTATGTGGTATCACAATGAGATCAAATACGGTCTAAGTGTACGTTTTTGGCAGCCACTTTAACCTAACCTAACCTAACCTAACCTAAGTACAACGAGTTGGAAAAATGTAAAGTTTAGGTGAATTATCTAGCAACTTAACAATTAGTACATACTTTAAGATGCAAAACAATTGATACAAAGAAAACATAAACATAAACAATAACAATTAATTTTCTTCAATATTAATAATTTATTTGAAATTTGAGTGAGAATATTAAAATATAAAGTTACAAATGTTGTTACACAAATAACAAAGTATAGTTATAAACTGTTGTAATGTAGCTTTATATTTTTTGAATTAAATTAATTTTGGGATATAAACATTTTTTGATTGTTGTCATTTGTTTCTTTTGTATAATGTTAAAATAAAATATACATTTTAATAGCATTAAAAAGGGAGAGGAGAAAATGTTTTTTTTTTTTTTTTTTTGTAATTTTAGAAATCTATAATATTTTATACATTTATATTATTTATTTAATAAATTAATTTGAAAATAATATTTATATAATATTATATAAGTAAATATTGTTTGTAGTTGTTAAAACATATTCTTGTTTTTTTTTTTTTTTTTTTTTTGAAATATAATTAAGAAATTATTTCAATAGTAAAACAATTTAAAACGTTTAACATATATTTGATATATAGAAGCATTAAAATAGGTAGGGGGGGTTGTTTTTTTTATCTAATATTACCTTACATTAGAGGAAGAGTAATCTATTAAATTTTAGAAATATGTTTTGTATTTTTTATTTGTTTAATTAATTAAAAAGTTTTTAGAAACATAATTTTTAAAATTTTATTAAGACGATTATATATATGAATTTAAACAGGATGTATTTTTTTTTTTTAGATAATTCTGATACATATCTAACTATACATATTACATATCTAGATAATAAATGAACTGCAATTGTATATTTAGATATGTAAATATATGTATATTTATATATATATATTGTATGAAATATGTAAATACAGGTAATCCTACAAAATCTCAATTCTTAAAATCCAAAAGTCACAAAATGCAAACATTTTGTTATTTTCAGAAATTCATAAAATTCAAAAAGCATATAATCCAATCATATATAGTATAAGCCAAATACCACATAATCCAAACACCACATAACCCAAACATAACAAAATCTTAACTTATACATAGATATAAATGTGAGACACCGTTTTGGAGGTGATTGGAGCCACATTCTTTTTGAATACTGTGTATAAATTATTAGGTACCTTTTAGTTGATTACAAAATCATGATTATAGGCGTTTTACAGAATAATTTATGAGGTTTAGAAGAGTAGCCAACTATAAAAGTTGGCTATAAAATTAGGAATTTCAATAATTTGTTTATCGGAGGTTTGGGGCGCCAGCCTTCACTATTCACATCAAAGCTTTGTAGTTCAGATATGTATGTAAGAAAAAATAATTAGGAGAGATTTTTAAAATTTGTTACAAAATCAGGATTTCAATAATTTATTTAGTGAGGATTTTAGTATGCCTTGTTATTGAAATATGTGTGTAAAAAAAAAATTAAGGAGGATTTTATGGTTGTTTAAAAATCAGAATTTAATAATATTTTTGTCAAAGTTTGGGGGGACAGCCTCATCTATTTTAAATACTTTGTAATATATATGATAAATAAATACTATTTAATTTTATTTAATTAATTCAATATGAAATATGGAATATTGTAGAAAAAACGTAGCTATTAAAAACAACCGCAGATTGTGATTTTGAGGTATTTGGATTTAGCCGTGTTTAGAATTTATTATATTTGGATTTTGTGTTGTTGCAATTTTATGGTGTTTGGATTTTGGTTTTTCAGTTTTTGAATTTCATGAGTTGGAATTTTGTAGGGGAACCGTAAGTACATACATTGCGTTTATATGTTATTGTAAAAATGTTAAATGGAAAATTGCAAAGAAAAGGAAAACTGTGATAACTTGCGTGTAAATGTGTTTTGTTTTTTTTTTTGTAATTCCGTACAGTTTTATTCAATATGTACGTAAAATGTGTGCATTTATATATTTAAATATATGTATATATATACTAATCTATATTTATCGTAAAGAATAAATTTACGGTTTAAGACTTGTCTGATCTAATAATTACATGTACTTTAACACCCCAGATTACAGGACTAATACGCTAATAATATGAATTTTAGTTGTTTTTTTTATTTTTTTTTTAATTAAAATTATTTTTATTTTCTTTTCATTAGTTTTAAGAAAGTAGAAAAAAAAAATTCAATATGGTTTACAATTTTTAATTTAAAAAAAAAAAAGAGGAATGAATGAAAAAATATTAATAAAAAAAAAATTAAAATGTTTTTATTATAAAATATGGTTGTAAATAGTGAATTTATTTTTATTTTCTTGCTAATTATCTTACGGTTAAATTGATCTGTCTGTCTGCAGACTGTCCGGATGCATGCGTTACAATAAAAGGGAAGATATTCTAGGAAAATTGTGATATTATAGATAATAAGTGTATTGGTTAAGACAATAATGGATAACAACTAAAATGGATATTAAGGAAGGGATAAGGAAAGTGTGAATAATGTTGGGAATATACTCTGTTTTATTTGAATTGTTCTCAATTAATTATTTTTCAATTGGTATTGCTAAATGGAAACGAAACATGACTTGTATCTAGAAATAATATACAGAAACTACAAGTCTTTGTAAATAAATGCCGCATATTCTGGCCAAGGTGAATCATGAATGAAGAGCTTTGGGTAATGACGAGGCAAGAGCTGATACAGATTCAAATAAAGAAGAACAAATGAGAGTGGATTTATCACATTCTAAGCTCTTCGACAATATCAGTGGCACGCCAAGCTCTAGAATGGCACCGCCAAGGCAACAGAAATGTGGGAAGGCCAAAACCAACCTGAAGAAGAACTATGCAAAGACAAAGTGTGACCTATTTGAAAAAACATGGTCGGAAATAAAAAGATTAGCACAAAACAGAGATATTGGAGAACTATGTGGGAAGCCCTATATTTTCTAAGGGAATAATAAGGAAAAAAAAAAAAATTTGTTTAATATTAGAATATTTGACTATATCTATATGAGTTGTAAGCTATATAATTAATATTTGTTTTTGTTATATTCATTTTTTTATTTTTTTTATTTTGTGATTATCTAATCTTATTTATACATACTAACTTTTCTATTACATATTTTTTTTTCTTCCTAAGGGAGGTGGGAATCTTCCAAAAACACCAAGAATTTCCCTCTTGGTAGTGTCAGATTCATTCTGACTAAACCCACCTCCCCCTTTTAGCCAATACAATAGGATCGAACTCTTACCTGCGAACGCAGTATATTGGCTAAGGAGTAGGGATAGGAAAGGATAGGAAAATGGATACGGAAACATGTTATGTTATTTTTGTTACCGTTGATCTTTATGTACATTATATTAATGATTATTTAGTCTGCTTAATTTTTTGCATGTTAATATTTTACCTATAATTTTTTTTTATGACCGAATTATGTTACCAATTGTATATTTTGAGATTTAAAATATTTTTATTAGATAAATTCCTGATATCTATATATATTTAATAATATTTATATTACGGGTTGTGTTGCGGGTTGATTTTGCGTATATACTTATATACTTGCGCTCAGATACTGATATACTATATATGAATACGGAATAAATAGTTTATATCAAATATGATTTCAATTGATTTGATGATGCAGTCGGATATACAATCTCTCTTTTTTTTGTTTTTTAATTTTAAATCTTATTTAACAGTATTTATGTTAAACATTAAAATATAATTTTAAATTGTATTCCATTAAATTGGTTGTTGTATTTTAATCGTTTTTATAATATATTTAAAGCAAAAATAAAAATTTTTAAAGTTTATGTGCGCTCATTTCTTAATCCGTATAATTCAAATGTAAATCGCTCATACGGTCTACTAATTGCTTAACATACTAAATATTCAAATTGTATATAGGTACATATGAATAAATATATTTTCAAAAGAGAATATATAAATTTTGTATATAAAAAAAAAAAAAATAAAAAATAAAAAAAAAATTTTTGTTAAATTGCATTTAATTACAAATTACAAACAAAATTACAAAACACTTTGTTTTGTAACACAAAATATTTTGTTAAGTTTTAACTTTGGTTGTCACAAAACTAAAAGGAAAATTAAAAAAACAAAAAAAGTGTAGACTTCTTAAAAGAAGTAATAAAAAAAAAATTTTAACTAAAATGAACTATTAAATAATCATATTATTGGTAAAAATTATAGTAAAAACCCTGTCAATTGAATTTACAATGGTTTAAACTTTTTAAAATTTCAATTGCGCGGTTTTTTTTCAAATACACTTTGTTTTTCATTTGTATTTGTAGTAAATTTTTTTTTTTTTTCAACTTTTTTTCATTTAATATTTTTTTTTTTTGTTTTTGGTTGACACCCATATGTAGAGTGGTGGAATCATTTTAAAGTAAAATCATTAATTTGGAAAAGTTTATGGAGAAGTTGATATAGAAATTGATATATAAAAAAAAAAAAAAAGAGAAGACGATTTATACAAAAGGATTCCGCAATTTACTTATTGGGATATTTTTTTGTTTTTTTTTTTTTTTAGATTAGCTGCCACGATGTACGACGTTTTGTTTTTTTTTTTGCACAAACAAAATGCAATAAAAATAATGATGTTTTGTGATGGTAGTTATTTTAAGGGACTATAATATCGCCATTTGAAAATATTGATACAAAATTTTTTATTACTTTAAAATACCTTTTTGAACACGTTATATATAAGACTATAATATCGGATGATAGATTTAAATTTCTTAGAAATAAACGTGATAAACGTTTAAAAGTGAAAATTAAATTTAAAAAATATATAGTAGATAATAATATAGAGGCAGAAACAGTACTCGAAACGTTTTGGCCCAATGCCCAAACTTTAGATCGCAAAGGCGAAGAACTTTGAGAGAAGAACAATGGGAAAGTTTATCTGAAGTGAGAATGCTTTATCAGAGAGACATAATACGTGTCATAAAGGGTATATAGTGGCTTGACGAGATGCTGCAGTAAGCGAAATCGTTGAGCATCATAGCCATAAGCCTCCTCCCTCCCCCCTATACTATTATGTTACTTTTATTATTTTTAATAATTTTACGCAAGGAAATAAAAAAATCATTAAATACGTATATATATATCGTATCTATATATGCATAATTAATTCAATTTATGTTAATTGAATGATTGGCCACAAATTTTTTTTGTTTCAGACCTCTTATATTTTTTTATTTTTTATTTTTAAATACGTTTTCATTAAAAAAGAAACACGCAATTTATGAATATATAATTTTTTCTTAATAAACCTTATTTGTTTTTTTTTTTTTTTTAATTTGTTAAGAAAATATCTTGAATTTGAAATTAATTATTATTAAAATTAAACATATTATACATATACATTTTTTTTTATCATTATATATTATATATATATATATGTATATATATAAAAAAATATTAATATGATGTATGAACAATGTAGATATACCTCTAGCAAATGATTTGTGTTTTTTGTTTTGAATATTGTTAAAAAAAAAAAAATCTTTTTTAGATTAAAATTTTTTTTTTTTCTTTTTGAAAATAAGAAAAAAATTTAAAAAATGGCTTACTTAAAACATACATACATATAATATATATAAGTATATATACAAAAAATATATTTTAAAAAATGTCCCTTTGTAAATAAAATTGTAATAGACATTCACTCCCTTTATTGTATATTCATTTTTTATGATAAAATGTTTGCATTAATTTATATCATCCCTAATTATGTTATAATTTTTATTAACCCTCAAATATAGCCTTAAGTTTGAATATACGTTAAAAAGAATATTTTTTTTTTAAAGAAATTTAAATTTGCAATTATTTCTTAATTGCATTTGAGGTTGTTTTATTTTAAAATTTCAGAATATTCGCGGTATAAAAGTTTTAACAGGTAATTTTTGGATAATTTAAATTTTCAGAGTACCTATGATTTGTTGAAAAAGTTTTTACTCCTGTTTTATTCTCCTCTCCGTTTTATACTCCACCGATTTGTTAAAAAAGTTCCTACTCCTATCGGCAAACACGATAACGATTTTATAACGATGTAAAGTTAAATTATTATTAAAGGAAAATGTATCCTTATTATTTTATATTATGTGTACGTACTATTTTTGTTTTTTTAAGTTTCAAATTACCATTAGAATTAATAAGAATTTAAGTGTAGGTGTTAAATAAAATATATACTCGTATTGTTGTTCATTTATAGATTGAAGTTAAAATTAAAATGTGTAAAGTAGAGTCTATAACACTATAACCAAAACCAAAAAAAAAACAATTCAAAGCTTTTTATTTATAAATACATACCTACATATTTAAATATAATTTTGTGAAGGAAACAAATCTCAAAAATATATAATATTAATGATACGTTACCCATTGAAGGGTTAAAAAAGAATTTTGTTTTTAGCCAAATTTAATTTTTTTTTTTAAATTGTTTATAGGTTTGGCTTTTGTACAATCAAATTATACAATACTGAATTTGAAAAAAAAGAAAACCACTAAAGGATGATACGTATATCCCTCTATTGTACTTTTTAAATAGAAAATAAAAAAAAAAAAAATTTTTTTTATAAGCCCTCGTCACAAATAAAAACCCAAACCTTCAAACACGAACTAACAAAAAACAAAAAAAATTAAAAATCTGGAAAATTTTTAATAAAAGGGGTTTTAGAGAAGGAAAGAAAGGTAACAGATACAAGGAGTCATCAGAGAAAATAAAGAAAAACTGATTGTATTTGTATATGTGCTACATATCATATACCATAAGATATAAAAGTATAGCTAATTTATATACAATTTATATATACATATATATATAAGTATAAATATGTATGTATATATATATTTAAATATGCATTACATTATATATTTACAATGATTTAAAGGCACAATTTTGTGGTTTTTTTTTTTTTTTTAGTAATAATGAAATGTAAATTCATTTCAGTTAAATGTATATATAGGGGAAAAAAGGTGGTGACTAACTGGTGTAGTTTCCAAAACGAAAAAAATGTTCTGTTCCTGTTTTTTTTTTTTTTTTTATATTTGTGAATAAACATTTTCTCTCCATATTTTATATTTTTTTTTTTTTTTTTTTTCCAAATATAAAGTTTAAACATTTTTTTTTTTTTTTGAATTTTTACATAGATACATACATAATATGTATAATATTAAAGTTTTAGTACACGTGTATTTAAAGTGTTGAAAATATGTGAAAATAAAAAAAAAAAAAACAGAATAACAGCCATTTTGTAATATAATATGCATATTGCGTAGTTTTTTTTTTTTTTTTGAATGGTTTTATGTTTTTTTTTACAAAAATTAACATTAGATTAATAGTTACATATTATTTGTATATATTCAAAAATTTATTATTAGTATATGGACGTACGCATTTTGTTAAGATCCTGAAAGTATGCAATTTTTTAAATTTATTACATAAATATGTTATTTCACAATTAAGGGGCTTCGGTAGCCTAGTGGGTAGGCGTGTGGCGTATTAACCGAAGGAGTGTGGGTTCGATCCCTGCACAGGTCGTAAGTCTTTTTCTTTAGATACCCCCCTTACGACTTAATATAATGTAAATATAAAGTATATATAATATAAACAAAATAAATAATATTAGTATATAATTTAATAATAGTATAAAAACCTATAATGGCCTTAGTAGTCGATGGTTCAATAATATTGCACTACATTAATGTATGTAATATTAATATAAATAAATAAATAAATTCACAATTAATTTTGGTGGCCTCGGTTCGGTTGTCTAGCACTTGGTTAAGTACTTGGCTTATTAACCGACGGAGGGCAGATTCTTATCCTATACAGGTAGTAAGGTTTTTTTTTTTAATTGAAAACAAATCCCCTTTGTCAAATATAATGTGAATTTGAAATATTATCAAACGCCATAAAAAAAGCATTTATTAAAAAAAAAAACAAAAAAAAACATTTCCGCACTGCCACACTAAACACTCACAATAAGGCATATAATGTTTAAATGATTTGCCTCAATAGTCAGATTGTATTAGGATTCCACCTCGATCTCTATTATAGAGTTAATAAAGCCTAACGAGAATGTATATATCCCTCTCCTCATTATTCTTTTACTTTTGAACATTAACACACTTAGTAAAACTACATAAATTAAGGAAAAATACTAATATATAAATGTAAATAATATTAATGTAAGCAAAATATTAATACAAATAATGTAAAAAAAAATAAAATAAAAAACAATTAATAATTTATAATATAAGAATGTACTTATTTGATTTATTGAGTTCGTAATGGCCTAACAAATATCAGAGGGCTGTTATACTAATAATATCAAAATTTGTAATGAAATAATATTACTTACATTTATTAATAATAGTATTCAATCTATAATATGCTATATTAGTAGCAGATGGTTTAGTAATATTGTATTAGTTTATGAGGAATTAGCTTAGTGACAGAGTGGTTAGTCATATAGCGCATTAACTGCGAAGGAGTTCAAATTCAAAGATAAATTAACTTTATCCCTATATATATATGGTTTTATTCAAGGAAATTGCTCGAATTTTTATTCAAGAAAGTTTGAATTAAAAAAAAAAAAAATGAAATTTTCAAGCAATATTACATTTAAAAGGAATAGGTCCTTTAAAAAAAAAAGATATATAAGTAATAAATCTATCTAAAAAAAATAGATATTTAAAACAGATATATAAAAAAAAACATCTTTAACTTAAAATAAATGTTTGTGTTATTCCTTTTTTTTTTTAAAAAAAAAGTTCATCAGAGCCTTACAATTGAAATACTTTGCGCGCTATTTTCAGACACTTGTGCCTAATTCTTTCAAAGGTGAGATATAAAAACTAAAATTCTAACATATGTATTTTTACATATTGTATAAAATAGAAAAATAAATTAAATATGGTTCATTTTTTTTGTAAGGTAAATGAAAGTGTATTATAAATTTTGATAAATATTGACACAAATTTTCTGATGCGCAATTTCGCCAGATACTTTATATAATATTATCGCTTTTTAAAAATATTACCTCCTCTTAAAAACTTTTTTAGTCATTTTAATGATTGTATATGAAAAAACAAAACGTAAATTGAAAAAACAAAACGAATCTTAACTTTAATTATTTTAAATAAAGTATTTTGTTTTTTTTTTTTTTACTATTATGTAACCTAAAATTGTAGTTTTATTCCGTATGAAATTTTCCCAATTAAAATTCATCCAGATTTTTTTGTAAAATGAAAAGTACATATTTTAACAATAAATTTTACATATATTTAAAAAAAAATAATTTCTTAAGTAAGGTCAGATTATATTATAAAACTGTTCTAATGTATGTACCAGTCATTTTTACCTGTGGATACTGATATTTGTACCTGTGAACGGAATATATATAACTGATGGAAACAAATTCATTTTTTAATGCGATTTTTTAATGCGATGCGAAAATTAACAATAAAAAATTATAATGCGAATAACAGATATATTTTAAAATTTAGTATTTTGTACTGCTGTAAATAGCTCATCAACCGCTTATTGTATTTGATGAGGTTCTTCTGAAAAAATAAAATATTGTTGACACACTGAAAGAATTTTCTTCTTTTGAATCAGAATAGTTTTCTTTATATGATTTTGAAACACATTTTAGAATGCGTATATAATAGTTCCTGTATACGCTACACATTAAAAAATTTTATTTTGTCACTTCTTACAGATCTTATACACTTATAACGAGCGTTGTTTCACTCCTGTTACTTGTTGTATACTTTTATTTGTACCAGGAATTGAAAAACAAAGTTCTTCAGTATAGTATTAGCTAAGTTTTTTTTTAAATTTTTTTCGGATCATTTTCTTTTTTCATATTTTTTATAACTTCCTTCATCATGGTTTAATTTTTTTTCTGAAGTATCCGTAAGAATTTTGCGTTCTACCACATTTTTTGCTTCTATTACTCTTTTTTTTTTTTTGGGAGCGAGGTTTTAAGAAAAGGTTTTATAAAAGAAAAGGTTATAGACTCTGGAGTTACATTTTGATTTAATACATCTAATTTCTGTTTGTTTAAAATATCTATTAATAGTATTTAGGCCTTAACACAGTACAATATTTTAATTTAATCCTTAATTTAATCTATCCTTGCGCAAACTAAATTTAATTTTTTGTTAAAGAGATTTAAATGCGTAAACCAAAATAATTTGATTTTTAATATAATTATAATGATATTTTCATCTAATTAAACTATTTTTTTTTTTGTTTTTTTTTTTTTTTTTTTTTATTATAATTCACTCTAATAAATGTTAATAAGTACGTGATAAAAAAAAATCTTTGTTCAACTAATTTTAATGTAATTTTATTTAGCTTGAAAATATTTTTGTAATTGTATTCTTTTATTTTTTTTTTGGGTTTTGCAACATGTGCTTACAAATTATTTCAAAAAAAAAAAAAAAAAAAAAAAAACCCCTTTAGCTAATTTACTATAAAATATAACCATTATTTGGTGTATACCGACAAATTTTTTTACCCATAACAAAAAAAAAAAAATCATTTAAAAATGGTTATATTTTTTTTTTTTTTTGTTTTCAACAATTATTTTCAATTCTTAAAGGCCAATTCTTTTTCTTTTTTTTTATAATATACATATATATATATATATGTATATATTTTTTGAACAATGTATCCTTTATTATTTTATTATATAATTTTATGTATATATATATATATGTATACGTATATATGAATTAGTTTAAATATTCTTTTATTGAAACTAAAATGCTACTATTGTATTTTTGGTTTTTTTTTTGATTTTTATTTTATAAAAAGCGCATACAAATTAAAAAAATAGAAAAGAATAACAACAAAAAGAAAAAAAATACTGCTGATGAACTATTGACATCAGGGGTTCTTTATTTTCAAACTTTAATGCTCTATATATAATATAAAACTATTCATATAATAAAATTGTATATACATATATGTGTATACATATATGTATATATATATATATATATATATAATAAACAAGAAAAAAAGACGTGTAAAGGTAAAAGAAAAATCTGTCAAATTGCATTATCATAATATGTACACACATTGCATAAAAATACCCTCTTTTATTTTTTTTTAATTGAAACAAAAAAAAAATGGGATAATTGTAACCTTTTTTTAAATGAATTAACAAAAAAAAAAAAAAATAAATCAAAGCTCTAATAAAATTTTCAAATTTTATTAAAATTGATTATAATTTTTTTTTTATTTTTGCAAACATTTTGTGTATAAAAAACTTCAAAAAAGATTTATTTTTATTAATTTTAAAACTAATATCAATAAAAATAGCTTAGCTGCTACAGTGAGAGTGGGGGTTGCCTTCAATAGTTATCTCATGCAGGAAAGTGTTATTATACTACTGTATGTTGTAATTGTTGTAACGGCTATTATCACTGTTAGAATTCTTGGTGTCTATGGAAGATTCTCACCTCTGTTAGGGAAAAAAAAAGTCCTGAAAAAAGTTTTTCACATACCTTTCATTCATATTTTTTTTGCCAAATATTTATATATAAGAAGTTTTAATTTGTTCTTAATCGTTTGAAATATCCTATAACCTTTAATTATCTAAAATAGTTGTAGTTTATATCATTTACACATTTTGTACATTTAATTTAAATTATTCATGTACATATTTAGATAATTTTTAAGATAATTTACATTTTTTTCTTTTCTTTTTCTCTCTATTTATTTATTAAACTTTCGTCTACAAATTTATAGTACAGGAAAAAAAAGACAATAATAAAAATTACATATTACATATTGATCATCACATATTGTCAGGATTACTCCAAAATATAAAAAATAAAGAAATTTATATTCCCTAATACATTTTGGTATCGGTTAATTTTGTTCATACAAAACACACGATGATATGGTACATTTAATGGCCCAATATTATACATATTGTAACTAACACGAGGCCTTAACAAAAAAAACAAAAGGTTGAAAAGAGCCAGAAATAAAATTTTATTTGTTAATATTATGTCGTGGGTGAATAAAAAATTTGCAACTTTTCTTTTAAATAATATGGCAATAAATAATATACCAAACAATTTGCACCTTCTGTACAGTTTAAATTTTATCAATATGAACATTATAATAAGGACACCAACCCTACGATTTTCGATTTTCCAAAGTTCTAAATTTTCGATTGCGATTTTCGTTTAGCGAAAGTAGCAGTACGCGGTAAGGCACCAGATCTGTAAAAAACCCATGTTGTCGACGAGAAATGCCATCCTTAACAATTAGATATATCTTAGTTTTGATTAAACTTTTAAAATAACTTTGGTATAATTAATAATTTTGAAATTGATCTGTAATTATTTACTAGATGTTTTAAGCCGGATTTAAATAAAGGAGTAATTGATGAAATCTTATTCCTTATTCTCTACTGTACACTGTTAGAAGTTGAAATTTAAAAAAACAAATATTTTAACTCCAGGATAAATCTGTATATATACTAATAACTCATATTCGACCTTAGGTTGACCAACGATATTTTTTATTAAGCATCCCCTTTGATTGATATTTACATACTCTTCATATTGATAATATTCTTCCTTGTTTTTATGTTGATGTTTTACAGAATGTTTTGATCTAAAACATATAAATTTTTCATCCTTCTTGTGTGATAAATCTGATAAGAAAGAAGAAAATTTTCTATTTTTAATTTTTAAATATAATTAAAAAAAAAATTGTTGTTCAACAACTTAACAGAGTGGTATAAGTGGTGGTATAGATTTCACAATTCATTAAACTCACTTTTGTCTTCTGTAGTCGTTATAAAGAGATAAACAGTTTAACTGCTTGCTCATTGCCTTTAATATTACCTATACTAATTTTTTTCAAAGTAATTATTTTGTCGTTCTTTATTTTTAATAATTTTTTTTTTTTTTTTTTTTATTATTATTGTTAATAGAGCTTATATCGAAATATTGATTTAAAATTCTATGATGTTATTGTATTTTATTCATCGTGTTATTTAATTACATATTTGATTACCATATTAACAAAAAAAAAAAAAAAATCTTATAATTCTCATCAATAAAAAAAGAAATATTTTGGTTCTCAAGAATTTTGTTTAAGAAAAGAGAACAAAACAATTTAAACCACCACTGATCAGTTTATTTTTATGTTTTTATTCTCACAGATTCTTTTTTGTTTGCGTACAAAAGAAATTTATGGTTTTTTTTTGACGTTACTTACATACGGAATGAACTTAAAAAAATTCTGATATTTCTGTTATTCTCAGTAGGGATACCATTCTTATTTTAAGAATAAAAGAAAAAAAATAATGATTATACTAAAGAATAAATAACAAAAGATAAGAAAAGAAAATCAATCATATACCAATCATTGAAATAATATATGTATATACACTCGTATTAAAAATCTTAAACATTAAAGAAAAAAAAAATACATTCTTAGATGGAGGGAGGGGAGAGAGAGTATAGGAAAGAAAAGAAAATGTTAAATTGTTAATTTTATATTTTGTATATAAATTTATTTAATTAAAACTTAAAATTGATTATTTTTTATTAATTTAGACTATATATCTAAAATTTCTTACTAAAGTTTTTGTTGTTAGACATCTATCGCAATAAATTAGGTAGTTGATCGTACTTGAGAAGACATCAAATTATTCGATTTTTTTTTATCCTAAGGGAGGTGAGAATCTTCTAAAGACTCCAAGAATTTCCCCTTGGTATATTGTCAGATTCTTACTGACTAAACTCACCTCCCACTTAAACCAATATAATGGGATGAAACCCCTACCTGTTAACGCAGTATATTAGCTAGAAAGTATAGGGATAGGAGAGGATAGGACAATAGGATGTCGAAATATTAGATTGGGAGTGGTATTGTAAGGAAACAATGAATCGGCCAATTATTATTAATGTTTTTGGTAACAGTGACAATAGGTGTTACAACAGTGAACCAAATAAGTATACACAAAATACTCTATATAAGAAAGTATAGTTTCAAGTTTGAGCATATCCAGTATTAAAGCAACGAGTATTAATTGTTCTCCGAAATACCCATTCTTATATTTAGTAAGAACAATTCTTTAAAATATATATCCTTAAATAGTTAGAACTTAAGTAAAAAAAAAATAAAACAGATATTTGAATTTCCGTTCATATAATAAGATGCTTGTATGAATCATACAAGTCTGATTTACACTATATTTTTGAACTAATAACTTTCTTGTTCCTTAAAGTAAATCTGTTTTTTTTTTTTTTTTTTTTTTTTACTTTTATGTGTTTTATTATATTATGATATTTTTTAATTTTGAATACAAAGTTTAATATTGTTTTTTTTTATATGTATATTTTAAAGGTTTCATCAATAAATCGAGTTTTAAGAAATTTAGCATCACAAAAGGAACAACAGGCACAACAACAAAATGAATCTGTTTATGATAAATTACGTATGTTTAATGGACAATCAGGTGGTTGGACATGGTATCCAAGTGGTGCAACACCAGCTCATTTAACAGCATTACCACCGACACCGACAAGTAATTTAAGTGGTCAAATAACACGTGATGAAATACAAAAACGCGGTAAGTAAATGCTTATTTTTCAATTAATAAAATTTAGAGATTTATTCATTTTTTTTTTATTAATTATAAATTATTTATTATCTCAAGCGGTAAAATGTTACTAATTTGTATTTGGTAATTTTTATACATTTTTTTTTTGTAATTGCAACGAACCCCGTTTAGAAACAAATTAGAAACTCTTTTTATGGACAATTGTAATAGAAACATTCTAAAATTCTATACGTATCTTCTATTTCGTATCTTTTTTGATACTGTAATTTTTTTTGTAATTAAATCGTTTCGAATTTATTATCCTTGGATGTGTCTATTCCGATACTAAACATTTTAGATTTTTTGATAAATAATGTATACATTTTGGGTATATGTGAACTTAAAACTGTTCAGGGGTCGGAAAGGGCCTAGAAAGCTTTCAAATGTTACTTAAATGTTGAAAACCAAGCAAAAACAAACAAAAAAGAGGAAATATGTAAAATTAACTAAAAAAATAATAAACTGCTGGATTATATTTTAATTTTTTTTCTTTTAGGGACGTGGCGCGGAAATTATATTGATAATTATATTATTAACTATAGTAGGGTTATGATTGTTGGCTGAAAAAATTAAAAGTTTTTTTTAAATTGTTTTTGTTTTTTTTCAAAGAAAAAATTGAGCTTTGATTTTACAGGTGAAAATTTTAAAGGTAATTGCATTAATTGGATTATGATCTATTAACTCATTACATAAAACTTAACCAAGAGATTTAAAATTCTTACTTTCTCACATCACCGTAAAATTGCGCACTACCTGTCAATCATGGTATCGACTTAGGCAAACATTTTTTCAGACTCTATAAAATACTATTTTTTTTTCTTTTTTTCTCGCCAGGTTCGAGCAAAAGTTTGAAAACCAAGTAAAAGAATAGAATACACTTACGTTCTTTGTAATTATATCAGATGCAACGCCATCAAAACTACCTTTGTATTTAATTGACTGATGAAAAATATAATATTAAATATTATGGTTTTTTAGTTGTTCGATATGTTTTGTTATCAAAATTAAAAATTAATTGCTAAGCTCCAGTTTATATATACAAACATTTTTTTTTATAATAATAAAAAACAAAAAACTTAAAAGGTTATCTCATGCCCGAACAGATTAACTAAAGTTAACGATCTAACCTTAAATTTTTGATAGAATTTTCTGGAACACACTCACAACCGTAAGGAATTCAGAGATTTTAAATAACTTATTGCAGTAGCTTATAATTTTCAAGAAATAACAAGCTTTAACTAAATCGGTTAAAATGTTAAGACAGAAAAACTAAACATTTTAAAAATATTTTTAATTAACCCTCACGCCCGAACAGGAGATTAAAGGAGACTAACGGAGATTAATAATATAAATATGAAATTCATCTAGATAATTAGAGACAAAACGTTCAAAAATATTTTTGAAGCTAATCGAAGAGAAACTATCTTTAATTAGTTCAAATTCGCTTCAATCACATAACGATTAGTCGTTGATATGCTATTTATTCATTAGATGATCCGTAAATATATAATTGCTCCATCTATTTCAGAACAGATAAGATTTAGAGAAATTTCGAACAATTTGAGATCGTTTTACCTTTTTAATATTTCATTTCACTCTATATACATTACCAAAAGCTTGAACCAATTTCGAGAATGCTGCAAGAGATCAGCTCACTATTTAAACTTTTCAATATTAATGTTAACAAACTGACACTTAAAGTCCGACTGTACAAGAACCATGAACAATAACAGTGGTCTAACAGTATCATAACCATATTGTGTCCATTACATATATATTTTCGTTTTATTAATAAGTCTTAATCTATTTATTTATTTGTTCAAACTTTGGTTCAATCTAGACATGTTTTTTGTGACTACTTTTCTAAAAATATTTTGTAGGTCACTGCGTTTTCATCTCTTCTAGTTAAGAATTTCTTTCGTGTTTCAAAAGAATTTTTTTTTTGATTTTTTTGTTATTGCATGACCAAAATTTATTTATATTTTCGTTTTCTTATTACTATGTTTTAAACAAAAATCATTGAAAGTATTTTTAAATCGTTAAGACATTTGTTTTTCCATAATAAAATAATTTAATTTTTTTTCTTTGCTTTTTTACATATACCATTTAAAAAATTTTCATTTATCTGTAATTTATTTTACTAAAGTTATTCTATAAATTTATCAATTTAAAATTTTTAAATTATTGCTGCACTTCATAACATTTTTCGTAAAAGAGGCGCACGCACACGTACTGCAGTACCATTAGAACTAAATTATAGAGTTAGAATTTATAGAATATTAATTTATTTATTCTTAAATGAAATTGATGACATTCTAACGTACATATATTTATATTTCAAAAACATTTTCTTTTATATGCATCATTAGTTTTAAAGTGTGTAAATAAAATATCCATTCATTTGAATAAATCAAATGATGAGCACCTTTAATTAAATTATAAAAAAAAAAACAGATATTTTAAATGGGTTTGAAGTCACTTGAGCCAACTTCAGATGTCATCACTAATAATAATCAACTATAATTGCCACCATTTTCATCACTCTTATTATTACCATTCACATGATCATCATCATGATCATTTCTTTTTGTTAACATCATCATCAAATATTGTGAAAAAAAAAAGGTGTTAGAAGACAAAGGCGGTATTAGAAATTATATTCCCTCTTTTTTTTTTTGTACTTTTTGCTGTTTTTTTTTTTGTTAAAAGGCAGAAACATGAAGAAGTGCTTAGAGGCGTTGTTGTTCATTGTCTTTTTTTTTTTATTTTTTTTATTTTATTTCTTTAATTTTTTAACAATAAAACAATATTTTATTTAATAAATAAAACAACTATATATAAACGAAATAAAATAAAGGACATTTACCAAAAGAAAGCAAAAAGTCAAGAAAAAAGAAAACAACACGTTAAAAATTAAAAACTAAAGGAACTTTTGTTATTAATTTTGTTCCATCTAGAGTACAAAAAAAAAAAAAAAAATTTCTTCTTTTCTACATTTTTTTTGATAGAATCTCTAAATTCATATTAAGTTTCTTTAATAATAACAAAAAATTTTACGGTTTTGCACCTATTCGGTATCCTTAGCAATAAATAAAATTGCAAATATAATAACAGCAAATTTTATATGAAATATAATATCGTACCGTATGCTTAGGTACCTACATAAGTATACCCGTTTATAACCTAAGGCAATTTTTCTCTTATTTTTAAATAGCTGTAGAGTATATATATATATATATATATATATATATATATATATATATATATATATATATATTTTATGAAAATAAATTTTATATATATACTTTACGAACATAACAATTTTAATTTAATTTTTAACTATACAAAACTTTTAATTCATCTCAGATTAAATTACTGTTTTTTTTGTTTTTGTTTTTGTTTTTTTTTTTGTGAGAGATGAGGTGCAGGAGTAAGTTTAAGTGTTGCATATTTTGAAGAAGAATTTAATCAATCAGTAAGCGAATCAGTCAGCTATTATTACAATTAATATTATTCTATGTATATGTTATTCTTTTTTTATACAAACATATATACACATATTATATACATCTGTTTGTGTATCCTTTTTTATTCCCACAAAATTTTCTATATAAGATAAAGTAATATAATTTTTTTTTGTTTTATATATAAATTGAATTATTTTAGTTTATGAAAATTGATTTATCTCTCTTATTAATTTATTTCATAATCTTTATCATCTTCATTATTATCAATATCCAAGAAAATAATAATCAACTGTGTGTAGGACTAACTGACATTATTTTCAAAAGGATACAAAATAATCCATCAAATATTAGATGGTTGATCTTTTTTTTAAAGTAATGCATAATAAACATTGTTTGCATGCAATGTTATTTATTTGTTGCATCTTTAATCGTAGGTATATATAATTTTATATAATACATACATGTATATACAACAATATATTATGGTTTCTTTTTTTTTTTTACTTAAAAGAAAAGTTAATGAACCTGCCAGTATGTAATTTTATATTTATAAAAAATATAAATAATGAAAAAAGGTCACCCATGAAATAGAGTATCAAATGACCATCTTTTAAAATTTAATATTTTTAATATATTTTTTTTTATTTTGTGTTCACTTCATTTTTGTTAATTTGCGTTTCATAGTTTCCATAAAAATAAAAACAAAAATTTTTTTTTCTCATTTAGTCCTTAAGATGCAAAAAATATTACCTTGGAAAAAAAAGAAAAAAAAAATTTTTTTTTTGTTGATGATGGATGATGACAATAAGTTTAATAATTTGTTAAATTAAATAATTGATTATATTATGATATATTGCATATAAGATAAAATTATATAGTATAACTATATTATATACAATGTTTAACGGAATTTATTGCATTCTAAAACTACAATGGTATATTTTTTTTTTTTAACTACCATTGACTTTACCAATGATTTAGGTACGTACAGTTACGTTTGAAAAAATGTTTGTAACTTTTTTTTTTTTTTTGAAAAAAATATTTTCATCTAATGAAACTGATAAGTTGTTGTTCAATTATATAAAAATTTTATTTTACCGATGCCAGTTTAGTTGTTGATGATTCTCCTACAAAATTTCAACTCAGAAAATCCAAAAACTCAAAATTCAAATCACAATTTCCGGCTGTTTTTAATAGCTGGGTTTTTTTCTACAATATTTTACATTTCATATTGAATTAATTAAATAAAATTAAATAGTATTTATTTAACATATATTACAACAACAAGGCATTCAAAATTGAGGCTACCGCCCCCAAATTCCCACTAAACAAATTATTGTAATGATGATTTTGTGACAAACTCTAAACTTCCTCCTAATTATTTTTTCTTACATATATGTACATATCTGAACTATAAAGCTATGAAAATAGAGAAAGTTGCCACTCCAAACCTCCAATAAACAAATTATTGAAAACCTGATTTTGTATAGCCAACTTTTATAATTTACTTTTATAATGTATTTCATTCAATATAGTGGGGCTCCAAACATCTCCAAAACGGGTTATGTAGTGTACCAGTGTTTGGATTATATAGTATTTGTAAATTATGTAGTATTTGGCTGATGCCTATTTTTGGGATACATATATGCTTTTTGGATTTTATGAATTTCTGAAAATAAAAAATGTTTGGATTTTGAGAATTGGGATTTGGGATTACCGAATGGTTGACCAAAGACTAGGAAAAGTCTTTTAAAATAAAAAGTTTTAAAATATCAGACTTAAAAAGTAACTGACTAAAAGTTAAATATTTATTAAGAAAACAAAAAAACAATATTTTCTATTGTAATATACATACATACATAATTTCTTTCCAAAACAGATCTTTAAACATGAAGAGATATTTAAACAACTACAATAATAAATAAAGCAGTATGTTAAAATAAGGAATTAAATATATAATTTCTGTCCAAACAGATATTTTATCATGAACAGATATTAAAACAATAACAATGAAAAATAAAGTAGTATGTTAAAACAAGGAGTTTGTAAAAGTTATACAACGATAATATATCGAGTTTCAAAGAATTGCAAATATAGTTTTGTATCAAAATTTAAAGATTTTTTTTCTGTAACAAAATTATAAAAAAATAATAGATTTTTTTTAATTTTAAGAAAAGTTGTTTTAAATAATATAATATTTGACCTTAATTTTTGCATTTAAAACACATCAAATATATTGACCATAACATTCTGACTCATACAATTGACCATAATATTCTAATTCATAAATTAAACCAAACTAAACCATAATGCAAATTAGATCTCACACTTCGAATCTTACTTAAAAAACCGAACACAACGTGTCAAACTTGGTAATGTATCCAGCGAACCAGAAAACGGTTTTGAAAGAAGTAAAACAAGGTTTTATACTTGGTTCCGATCTATTTAAATTCTTTATTCATGACATAACTCACTTGAACCTTAATGGTCACGCTCAGCCTTATGCAGACGGAGCCGTAATAAAATACTCGAAAAAAAGAGAAAAGGCACCAATAGACTCGGTTCAACATAATATTGATGAATGGTTAAATTAATATTGATGAAAGGCACTAATAGACTTGGATCTGGCAATAGTTGAGAAAAAATTGATTAAAGTTAAACATATCAAAAACAAAAATATGTAATGAATTTTGAAAATAGGTCCTTTCAAACGTTGCAGTTTTCCTTTAGAGATTTCCGCATTGAAATAGTAAAATCTTTCAACTATTTTGGGCTAATATTATTAGATAGTAGTATAAAGTGGGGCAAACATATAAATTATATTATTAAAAAAACTTTAAAATTATTAATAACGAGATTAAACATAATTTAATTCTCGACATTTATAATCACCAATACGAAGAATAAATCAAATTTTTATTTAAGTCTATTCAGAACTAATAATCAAATAATCAGAATAACAAATTTTTGTACAAATGTTTAAAAGCTTTTAATGAACTACCAACCGATTCATTTCAAAATCTTATACTGGCCATACACATCGGACCGGGTTGTACAACTTAGTACGCGGACATGTTTGCCGACCATACCACATACTTATCCAACCTATCCAACCATTACAATTATTTACTTTATAATTTTTTTATTTTCTCAAATCAAAAAATCTCAACGTACTTCAGTTGTCAAAAAACGGAAGATAACTAAATAAAAAAAAAAAAAAAAATGATATTTAAGTTGTGCAACTTGCCCATATACGATACAACTCAAACTAGAAACCAAAAATTCCGCCCACAAAAATCAAATTCAACCAACTTTCCAACCTTCAAAATGGTTGTACAACTATGTATATTGTCCATACACGATACAACTTCTCAAGTTCGCGGATCTGTTATACAATTTGGTCGGAAATGTATGGGCAACATTTTATCTTTTAATTTTTGTATTAATGTCAATTTTTTTTTCCACCTCTTTTTAATTTTTTCTAATAAATCTTATTATCTAAAATAATATAAGTATGTATGGGTGTATAAAATATATGCATACAAAATTGCTTATTTTTGTATGCAATAATATATTTGTATGTGCATACATATTATATGCATACAAAAAAAAAAAAAAAATTCATTCATTCATTTTTTTTTTTTTTTTTTTGATAAACAATTGTTTGGCAACATATGTTTCTTAATGTTTCTATTGTGGTTCACATACCGAATTGTTGATCAATTGGTTTTATAATGAAGAGTTTATTTATTTTAATACTCCACTGTAATTGTTTATTTGTATTGTTGTTTCTGTTTTCTTTGACTTTTCACTATTCAAAAACTTTTTTCAATTTTATGAATTTATTTTGAACAAATATTTTAATGTTTTTGCTATACGATACATACATATATACATATATCTTATTTTATTATTTTTATTATAAATTATTACGAAGAGAATCAATGAGTCAATCACAAAATAATAGAAGAAGAAAAAAATAATAATAAAAGAAGGCAACAAAATTCAATCTGTATTTCAGCTGCTTTTCCATTACGTATTTATACTTTAATTTTTATTTTCACTTACTGTTTTTTGCTAAAAAAAAAGGAAAAAAAAAAAAATTATCCTTTTTCCAACATTTTCGGGATAAAATGCATGTACATATTGTGTAATAATATGTATACATACATATATCATATATGTATTTATATTTACATATGTATATTGTATTGTGTTGTATACAGTGTAAGGATAATTGAATTTAAAGAAAATTTTAATTTAGATAAAGAATTTGATAATATTATTTTGTTTCATTGTTAAGAACCCGGGAAAAATACATAATATGTACATTGTGAACATTATTATTGTTATTATGTATTACTATTGAGAATCACAATACAGGAAAAAAAAAAACAGGAACATTAAATGTTTCAATTTTTAAAACTATAATAAAACAATGAATGAATTCAATTTTATTCAATTTCTTAAGATCTTAATTTGTTTTTATTTTTGAAATTTATGTATTTTTAAACGGGAAATATGTAGGTATAATAATTTTATTATTTTTAAAGAAATTTATATTTCTATCCAAATATAATTTTTATTTTATATCTTAATTATATTTGTTACAAAATATTTTATATCTTAACGATTACTATATGAATACAAACCTATTTTTAAAGAAATTTTAAATTTTAAATATTCGAGCCCAAAAAATTTAAACAAAATAAAGAAAAATACATACATACATACATACATTATTGTTAAATAAGAAAAAAAGCATCAGACAATTGAACCTTTACTATTTGTCACCTAATTGTCGCCTTTGTGCTGTGCGAGTTTGATATTTCTAACATTTTTATTTATGTATGTATGTATGTATGTTACATTCGGCCAGTATTATTTTAAAACACACCACAAGGTATAAAATTATAAAAGAAAGTACAGATATGAATGAAACTTTTAGTATAAATAAAAAAATTTAGAGTAGTTTGCTTCGGAGAAAAGTATCTTATTGTTTGAATCAGAGCCTTGTATAATTTTGTGTTATGTTATGTTTTATATGGATGTATGGAAAGTCGGTATATTGTACATATTAAGTTTTTTTTTTTTAAACTGTTTAATAAAGCCGTAACAAATAAATAAATAATACCAACATACTTCTTTTAATTTATAAAAAAAAAATTTTAAATTGTTTATAACGACCTATCGGATATAACGACCAAAAATTTGCTGGTCCGCTCCATATCGTTACTACTATAATTAAGAAAAATATTGAACAAAAGAAGCATTTATAGGACACACATGCGCTATACAATCGATTTTTAAATAATATCTAATAAAATTATCTAATATTTCAAGTCAAAAAAAAAAAAAAAGGCGAATATTGTATTAAAAATATTTTTATTCGATTCGGCCAAAAACGAATTAACAAAACCTAAATTAGTACATAACCGATTTTTTTTTGTTTTGTTTATTTTAGAAGAACGCTTGATATTATTATTAAATACTTTAACACTTTTATAATATTCTATATATGCGTAATAGGGAATCAGTAATTTTCCGTTCATACCATATTCAATTTTAATAGTAATGCTTATTATGTTGTCTTTTGAAAATGTTTTTTTTTTATTTTTTTTTGTCCTTTTCTTTAATTTTAATGTTTCCTTGATTATTTTGGCCATGATATACAAATCCATTTTCCGGGACGTTATTGTTTCTTTTTTGTTTTTTTTTTTTATATTTTTGCTATTATTTTATCCGGCGGAAATGTATATATAATGAAACGAAATATTATGCTTGTTTTCGTTTTTTTTTTTTGTAGATCTCTTCTGCTTTTCAAAATATTGAAAATTCTATGAAATTATTATGGTTCCATTTAAAAAAAAAAATCATTGGTTAATATCGAAATTACATAAAATAAATCACCCTTTGAATTCATATATTTGAAAAATAAATTGCACAATAATATGTACATATGTAAGTACGAAAAAGAAAAAAAAAAATATATATATATATATGTAACTATGTATTGTATATAAAAATGAACTTGATTTGTTATATTTGGTAGCTAAATTAAGTAACGAAACATCCGATAACGAAAAACAAAAACCAGAAACCTGAAAAAATATTAATAATTTATTTTGATTTTTTTATGATTTCAGTTGACATAAGCTCTCAACATGTTATTTTACATAAACATAACGCTCTACGGTTTTCATCGCATATTTTAGAGTGATTAAACTCTTATCTAATAGGTTTTGCTTCATTCGACTCTGTCGGAGATTTATGTTGCTTTGCTACATTAGGTGTGCCTCAAGGCTCCCACTTGGGTCCTTTTAATTTTTTAGTAGTAACGAATGATACTCCTTCGGTTATTAATGACTTTTTTTTTATGTATAATTGATTTACCGATGATCTAAACTATCTATAAAGAGATTTCGGATATATACGACTGTGTCAACCTTCAGAACGATTTTTGAAAACTTGGTTCGGTGGTGTAGGTTAGAAAAACTTGGAGTTTAATGTTATCTAGTAAAGTGATATTATATCTTTTCACAGCAAAATAAATAGTCCGGTTTTAAGTTTCGAATTCAGAAGTATAAATTTGTTTTTTGTTTTTTAGATTTGGGTGTGTATATTTTTTTTTAAATATAAAATAATTTTTCATAGTCTTGTATAATAGCTTCAGCCACCAAATAATCGACATTTAGTGAAACTAACGAAGTTTAGTCAAATATGAATAATAAATAACTTAGTGGATCCATAATTTCTCAAGGTACACTTATGCAAATTTTTAAGAAGGTCTGTTAACAAATATTTCCCTACGTTATTTGAAAGAAATTTTCGTTTTTTCCTTATCATGTCGCTACGGTTTGATCGATTGAGTTCGGACTTTTTACAAATAGAATTCCTTGCTAAAACCAAAGTCGCTGATTTATATTGTTTCGACAAAGTTAAATTGTTTCGGCACGTCCATCTGCTTGTGTCCAATTTTTCAGTATGCTTTTATGGTTTTAAAGAATAACCGCTACAAAGTTTTGTAAAGTTCTATCGATTTTGGTACAACAATTTTCTAATCAAATCCTTTTTTTATTATCATTTATTTTGTATTTTAATTATTATTATTTTTCATTTTTGTTTAATGCTGAAGTACTGACAGTCCACTGCATTGATTTCGTTTGCCCATTTTGGTATGTTGATTAAAACTTGCTTAACAAAAAAATAGGAAAAAAAATATTTAAATCAAAAATTTCAATTTTTGAAAAGCTTCTACAAAGCTTCTAAAGCTTTTAAAGGCGGACTCACGTAAAAAGATATGAGAATATTCGTTATCTCATATTGGCATTCAATCACTTGATAATCAATCTGTTAATAACTATAGGTTGCTGATTCCTTTTCCTTTAAAGATATTTTTTTGTAAACAAATTGTGTCCAATTCTTCGTTTCGTCAATCTTATTCAATAAATTCAATGAAATGTAATTAACTAATATTAAATAAATATATAAAAATAAAAAAATTAAAAATATCAAATACTAAACAAAAGGAAATATTTTTTTCTCCGGGCAACACCGGATAATTTCTGCTATAGTATTATTATAAATGTAAAAAATTCAAGGTTAGGAAAATATTTGCTCTAATATTTTGTTGGATTACAATATAGAAAATAAATTCTTCAAAGGTTATCAAAAATCAAAAAAACAATAATAATAATATTGATATACCAAGACCGACCAACAAAAAAAAAAAATAACAATAAAGGGCCACTTAATTTAAGATTTTTTTTTTTTTTAATTTATTTCGTTCATTTAAGATATAGATAATAATATTTCGATACTTATTGCATTATAATGAAAATAATCTAACGGTATAATACATAAGATTTTCATATTGCAATTAAATACTATAAGAAAATTTTGTGTAAGTATTTTTTTTTTAAGAGAAATCAGAAATTTTGAACCCAAAAATGTAAAGAAAAAACTATAAAGAAACTTTAAAAGAGGAGAACACAATTTTTAATCGGTATATTTGCGCAGAGCTTATAATGTTTGCGTTCCTTTTACACGAAAAGAGTAGTTGAGAGTAATTGGGTTGGGAGTAGTTCGTAAATGGAACGCTAACTTAACATAATCGAATTTTCTCCTATCTACTCTTTCTCAAAAGTTCGTGTAGTTGAGAGTAGAAAAGCGTAGTTTAGTTTGTAAAAGGAACGCAAGCCAATACTATAAGCCTGTTTTGAACTATATTTTTATTGTAAGATTATAAGTTATTATAACTCATATTAAGCCTATTCAAATAAAAATAAAAACAATTAAATAACTGTGTTATAGATGTTATACCCAAATTTTAAATATGGTAATTATAAACTCATCAATATAATAATACTTCTATTCTTCAAAATTAAAACAAAGTTTAATTATATTTTATCAAAATTAAATATGTTTATACATATATATATATGTTATATTTTTTATATTGATTATAGAATTATTGACATTACAGTTTAACAAACATATTTTATTAATTGGCCCGAAGATAAATGGTTTGAAATCGGTGATAACTTCTAATAGTTGTTTGCCCCTTTTTATTTTTTTTTCTAATTTTTCATGAGCGAAATGAACAAATTTGACCTATCGAAATTTTCATTTGTATATACATATGTACGTATTTTGTATATAATATAATATGTTACCGTAAACAATTATATAGACATAAATTTGTATAGCTACATATAATATAATTGCAACTAAATAATGACTTTTTTGAGGTACAAAAATGTCATCATCATCATCATCATCTTTTAATATACAAAAGAGTATTTATTTTTTTGTTTAATTTTGGTTACCCTTGTTATATCTTTTATATATATGCATATATATATATATATGTATATAGATCATTTTTTGAGAAAATTTAGAAAAAATTTCTTATTTAATTTGACTGTCTTTTTGTCTGTTCACAATACCGTAATGAATTGTATGCCGTTCGATAAATGAAATTTCAGACGGATTTCATAAAAAAAACTTAATAATTTGTACATCATCAACTGTTGCGGAGCTTTAACTTCTTATATAGTGGAAAAAGCTCTTTATATTCGAATAATAATATGTCAAAATCTAATAGAATTTTTTTTTTATACTATAGATAATTAGAAATCGGGGTGGGCCTTGACGTGTTTTATAAAACTCCGCCAACGTTCTCGATTTACTGCCGTTGCCCTCCAGTTCCGCACACCTACTATCCTTAAGTCATTTTCGATATCTATCCATCTATTTCTAGGACGGCCTTTATGACGTGTACCAATATTAATCTGGCCTCAAAGACAGATTTTTGAGTCCGATCTCAAGACATTCTTATTACATGACCTGCCCATTTTATTCTTTGACTTTTTATGAATTTCACTATATCTTCACCGTTGATTAGTGCCATTAGTTCTTGCATTGGATCTCATAATATAAATATCATGTTCATCTTGTTTCGAACCAAACATTTTTCTCTCGAAGATTCTTTTCATTCATATCCTATGTTACAATCGGCCTTACAAGTGTTTTATACATCAGCATTTTACTTTATCTATATTTAATATTTTTGATTTGAAAAGTTTTAGATATGCATAGTAACATCTATTACCAGCCTGAATTCTATCTTGAATGCTGTAGTGCATGTTGTTTTCCATTATTTAATAATCCTAAGTAATTAAAATTGCTTACACTCTGTCAAAAATATATGTAGCTATCGATGTTAGCTGTGTGTACCTACTGGTTGTAGGATGCTGCGGGACTCCGATCTGGATAATGTCAGATATTTGGTTTCAGTTTCGTTTATTTGGAGACCGATGTTGGTACACAAGTTTACTGGATCTCTAAATGTATCTTCGAGAATTTCTAGATGTTCTAACGATATCATCCGCATATGCATTACACATTTAGAATATTTGCTTTTTGAAAATATGTGCTTTGAAAAACCTTTGAATTGTCTTGTCTTTATATCATATAAAAAACCGTTTTAAATTTGAACTGGTAACTGAAATTTATTTTCAAAGATATACTTGTCGATTTTAAGGACATATACAATTTACTGATGTATTTATATTGTTTTTTTTTGTCTTAGATGATGATGTTTAAGTATTTATATATGTATAGTTATATTTAGCAATAAAATGTCTCATATAATAGTTGTTCATCAAGGGGACAGTAACATTAATAATAGAGTAATGAGATGAGAATATTTCAAAAAGAACAAATTAAAAAAAAAAAAAGAAACAAACAAAAGCATTACACGACATATTTTAACTCTGAAATTAATTAATATAAACTTGCAATATTATATCATTAAGTTTTATGGTGAATTAAGTAATTTACTTTAGCTCAAAATATTGAAAATTCAAAAATTGCTTAATTAATAATACAACTCTGTCTGTTATAATAGTTCTTCTGTTGTTATTTTATGATTGCTACCTATTTTTATAGGTGCAGTGACAGAACGCCCGAGGAAATAAAGCTCGTGAGCTTTAAATACTTTTCAAAAAAGAATTAAAGCTCACTGGTCTTAATTCCACTAGATCGTGGGCTTTAAGTCCATTTCGGAAAAGAATTACAGCCCACTGAATAGCACAAATGTTACTATCATGAGTTTGTATTTCTTTTGATTGGATTTTATTTGGTTTCACGTCAGAAGTCATTTCAATGAGCCAGAAGTCGCATGAAACTTTTGTCTCATTGTTAAGGCCTCAGGGATTTTGGGAGGGATTTTAGAATTGAATTGAAAATCAGGATTATACGCCTTTTGCAGAATATTTAGATTTATGTATATGTGATTTTCTGAATTAGGAGAAATTTTAGAGTTGGTTACAAAATCAGGGTTATACGCTTTTTCCAGAATATGTATATAATCCTCCTAATTCAAAACTCGCATATACATATATCTAAATATTCTGTAAATAATCCTGGGGTATAATCCTGATTTTGAATTCAATTCTAAAATCCCTCCCAAAATCCCTGATAATAGAATTATTACTTATGTACATATCTTGCAAAAAGCATATAACACTGATTTTGTAACCAACTCTAAAATCCTTCCCAATTCAGAATTTCGTATATATACGTATTAGTAAATATTCTGAAAAAAGGGGATACTCCAATTTTTATCCAAACCTTTAAATTCCATCCTAATGCGTTTACTCTGCATATTTTATTACTCTTTTATTTTAATAACAAAAAATAGTGTGGGTCTTAATTCCAATTCAAAACTTAATTATGGACTTTAATTTCAATTCAAAAAGGAATTAACGCCCGCGGGCTTTATTTCCTCGGGCGTTCTTTCATTGCATCATTTTTTTTTATAGATTAAATTCAGTACAGTATAACTTTTGAAAACAGTTCAGAAAAATGTTTTAAAGTTCTGGCTTAACTTAATTTCATGAGATTTTTTTTTATTTAAAAATATGTATATAGGTAAAAATCACTTCAGTTTTAGAACTTTTTGGAGATATGTATAATTGTTGATTTGTGAAAAAAAAAAAGATCTACCCTTATTTTACCCACCCCTTGTAATATTAAAGTTCAAGTGTTGCAAAACAGAAATATAAAAAAAAAATTAATGATATAATTTTCATAATAATATATACAGAGTTAATTTAAATTTTTTTTATATATACAGCTAAAAGTAGGGTTGTTTTGTTAATTTTATTAAGATAAAGGCAATTTTCGGTGAAAAGGGTTGTTCAACAATCTAATGAAAATTTATGTCTGTGATAATGGTTTTATTTTTTTGTTGTTTTAATTTTTTGTAAAAAAAAAAATAGTTAAACATAATCAAATAAAGTTTTTAGATCTTTCAGATTTTCAATTTTTTTTTTTTTTAAAAGGGCTCTTTATAGTTTATGACATCTATAATAGTTTTCACTAATATTTAATTTATTTATTTTTTTTTTTTTTTAATTTTATAATTTACTTACAATCTGGTTTTACAATTTAATAAATAATATGCAAAATTTTTAAACAGTATATTTAATGATGCCACAACTGTAATAATGGAGTTGTAAAAGTTTTTATCAATAGATATCTACCGGTATATGGTAAAAGTTATAACATTTTTTAAGTTTTATTTTATAATAATAATAATATCCCACGATCAGTTACCCCCCGGCGGGGAGTCACCATTTCTTATTATTCTGTTTTTTTTGTTTATAGTCGGAGAGGTAAGACAGGGTCATCATACAAATTGTTGTAACAACATAAAATTTGAATGACAACTCACTTAGGAGAATGGGATAACTTGGGGGATTGTGGGGATGCTTAAAGCAAGCATTATTTGTTTCTTACTTTACATAAGCCATCTTAAAGCATATGTGAAAATTTAGTTAGCCAAATATGTACATGGATAGTAAAAAATTAGCGTAACAAGTTTTAAGTTAAATAAGAAATATACACTTAGTAGAAATTATTTTTTAACATACCTTAAGCAAGTCAAGGTAAATGTAAAAAATTTAACTAACATAACATAGTTAGGTATGTAACAAAAAAGAAAAAATCAAATAAATAAATAAATCACAAAATGTAAGTAATTAAAATGGTATACAATAAATTTACATATTAAAATATTAATGAGGCATACTAAATTAATATTAGTAATATTCTTTATCTACTAGGTATTATCAAATAATTCTTAAATTTACGTTTTAATATTAATTTACTGTCAGTCAATCAATCAAACTAGAGGAGTTCACATTCACTGTACGTAGCATTCTCGTAATGGGTTCAAACATACCGTAAACAGTCGAGTGGAAAGGTACGGTGAACAGCTCACTAGACCTCAACCCAGGCCCACACCCAGGGCAAACATTTTGCCGCAAAGAATCTGGTTAATAAGCACAATGTCCGCCAAAACTCTGCGATTTTCCAGAAATTCGAGCCCTACCATATTTAGCCTACTCACATAATTGGGTAATCTAAATAGATCAGGCCAACTGTAGTAGCATAAAGCAAAGCGCAAGAAGCGCTTCTCAATAGCCTCAATTCTACCAATATCAATGCTAAAATATGGAGATCACACGTGACATGCAAATTCAAGTATCAATATCACATAAGTCACATAAAGTAATTCCGATAAGTGAGGGCCTTGAAACTCATCTGTTCAGCGTTTAATGAAACCCAAGGCTGAATTAGCCTTATTAATTATAGACTCATAGAGAGCCTTGAAATTCAGTCGCTGGTTGAGAACATTACCTAAATCACCTACAGTGTTAGGTTTGCGCAGTATAGTCCCTTTTAGGGTATAATTAAACTTAGAAATCTGATCGTACCTTTTTCATATGAAAAGATAGTACTTCACATTTACTATAGCATTAAATTCCAAGTTACTAAACTTACACCACTGCGAGAAGCTATCCAAATCGATTTGAAGTCTGAAATGTGAAATGCAGTCGGATACATTCAAAATCACTTTTGACAACTTAATGTCATCGGCAAAGCAACCCATGAAAGAATCCCTAACAACTGAAGGAGTATCATAGGTTGTTACTAAAAATTTTACTATTATAATAGTATTGTTAGAATCTAACCGTGTTTTGAGTAAGTTGTAGAGATAAAATTTCATTGTATATTTACAAAAAAGTTTTGTTTTGTTTTCTTTTGAAGAGAATACAAAAATTGATTTTAAAGCAATTTTACAAAATATCAAACGTATTTTATTAATTACCTGAATTACCTAAAAAAAAAAAAAAAAATTTTTTTTAGTATAAAAATGTCCTGTTTCATTCTTAAGGTATTCTTGTTTTTCTGTTAAAATATTACTCAATAAATTATTAATAAAGAAGCAAACTATTAATTAAATTAAAGAAGAGGTTGATACTTATATTTTTCAATTGGAGTGCAACTCAATTGAAAAATACAAATAAAGAAAAAAAAAAAAAAAATTTTCATTACCCTATATCTGATATGAATTTATACAATTTATGAACGTAAAACTTCCTTTATACATGTGTGTACTGTGTGCCTTCAAGTAACTGCCACTTAAAAATTTTTTGAATGTTTGTTATTATTCTTGTTTTCTGTCTTCTGTTGGTTTTTCCAAAAAAAAAAAAATCATTTTTATATAATATTAAATAAGTATAATTGAAAACGATATAAAGTCAATCAATATAGAGATACATAATATACTATTTTTATTTTCTTTCAAACATTTTTCTGCTCTTTTGTTTAAAAAAAAAAAAAAAACTTCATCGCCCTTTTAATCACCACAAAATAACTAAAAATAGTAGAAGGTAGGGGTAGGTAATTTTTTGTGTTTCAGTTTTAATGCAATTTGCTATGAGTGAATTTGACATAATTTTTTTTTTTGAATGAATTGACAAAATGTTTTACAATATTATAAGTACGCATTGTAACAAAAGAAAAAAAATTATTTTTAACAAAATTTTTGAAATATTATTGTCATCATCATTATTATCATTATTAATGATGAAAATGATGATGATAATAATAAAAACAAAAAAAAAAAAAATTTCACCCCCTTTTCAATTATGTGACATAATATAGGGATAGGTTTTATTTTTCTTTTTTCTTTTTACAAAGAATATAACAAGAAATAAAAAAAATTTAATAATAGTGACATCAGTATCAATAACAGCAGAATTAACAGCAGAAGCAATAGCAGCCACCACAACTGTATCACATACCAATTTCAAATTTAACCCAAAATAATTTTTCAAAAATTCAGAAATTAATATTATACCATATACAATAAACAGTTTATAAATAAAACAGAACCATAACATGGGCAATTTGTAAAATTTAGAATACAATAATGTATGTGTATACAAAATACAAAAGATTGATGATAAAATTATGATTTTTATTTGCAGTTACAATTTATATTGATATTTTACAACAAGTTATATACCCGAATAGTGACCTTAATATAATTAAAATAATATTTTTATGATAAGTAAACTTTTATTTACAGTAACAATTATTATTCTTTTCTATTGTTAATAATGAACTTGAATTCTATATCAAAAAGATCAAAGCGATTAAAATCATAATTGCCGCAACACAACATTTACAAATAAACGGTCAAACAGTTGAGTATTTCAATAACTTTTGCTAGCTTGGCAGCACTATATCAACTAGTGGAGGAGTTCAAGAAGACATGGATAACCCACTCAAGAAAGGTAGAGCAGCGTTTGGCAGATTAAACCTGTATTGAGAAACTTACAAATCTCCAGAAACACCAAGCTGCAAATTTTCTGATCATGCCGAAAAAGTATTATAATGTATGAGCGAGACCTGGTTATCATCAAATACTACAAACAGACTACAGGCATTTATAAATAAACGCCCTAGAATCATATGTAGGATATTCTGGTATACTAAAACAATCACGAATAGAGATTTATGGAACTTAGCAGGAGAGCAACTAATAGTGCACCAAATAAGAAAAAGGAAATGGGAATGGATAAGGCACATGCTGCGAAAATACTATGAAAATTCCGATAATATTCATTGAATGAAATCCACAAGGCTCCAGAAGACTGGGTCGGCCAAGCAAAATTGGTGCAGAACAATAATAATGGAGCTAAACTCAATAGGTATAACCTGAAAAGTATAAAAACAACAGTACATAACAGAGTTCGATGGAAATGTCTAGTGAAGGCTCTATACTCCCAAGAGGAGTAAGGAAAAAAAAATTGTTAATAATTCACACGATTTTCTCTTATATCATAGATTTTTAGTTTTATATATTTTATATTTTATAATAATTTTTTTTTTGTTTTTTAAATGATTAAAAAAATCTACACTGTTGTATAATTAAACTAAAATTATGGTTTGTAATCGATTTTTAATCAAAATGTCCGTGTTCGATTGCTGCTGTTCGGTAGTTCTTATATAATAGAAAGAAAAATTCAATTGTATTTAATATAAATTCGTTTTATGTATATATAAGTTATATTTTATTATTTTATTTATAAGTTTATAAGTATTATATAATATTATTAATAAACATTTAACATATAAACATATACAATATAAAGAATCAGCAACTATTATATTATTTTTATCGTTACGCAATTTATTTGTATCGTTTTATTATTTATTTACGTGTGTTTGCGTAGGTGTCTTTTTGATGGATTTACCGAAAGTATATATACTTATACAAGTAAGTTTTTTAATTTCTTGATTTAGTTTTAGATATTTGCATCTAGATTTTAGTAAACAAAAAATTAATTTTCTTTTCTATATTTACTTAGACTTACATACTTTCGTTAAACCTTGTATATTCTAGTTTCAATCTACATGATTAGTTTCATCATCTGCTCAAAATACTACTCGTATATACTTTTAGTTTTTCTATAAAAAAAAAAAAAAGAATATTAACTTCTTATAAATTATTCTAAATTGTATAATTGAAAATTGTATGTAAATAAAAGAAGAGGTCAATATTTTGAAGTATCTCCGAATTTTTCTTTAATAATTTTATATGTACATGTTTTCATTTAATAGTTGTAAATGGTTTTTTTTTTTTTTTTTTTTAAATATTATTTTGGCCGGTTGTTTACATTAAAATTAAATTTTCTCAAGGGACTGTTTAAGAGCTTTTCAACAGTAAAACAAAGTAATACAGAACAACAATAAAAAAAAAGTACTTTAATATTATACAAACAAATTAAGTACAATTGAGACATACCATTAAAAGTAACATGACAAAAAACAACATAATAAATAAAAAAAGTGTATAAAAAAAAGACCTCTTTTAAAACTATAGTTTTTTGTTTCTACAATTCTATTTTTTTTTTTTTAATATCCATTGAACAAAATATTAAATTTTTATAGAATTATTTAAACTTTTTTTTTTTTTAAATAAATTATATACAAAAAGCAATTGGAATATCTATATTCTTAAGAACATATATGTATATATATATATATATATATATAATGTATGTATACTAAAATATTTATGTACATATGCACAAAAAAATTATAAGTTTATTTTAGAAAATTTATTTATTGATTTATGTATTACAAGATTTAAATAAATAAAAGCGAATATAAGAATGAAATATATAGTAAAACATTGCGGTACTTTAACACTTTTAACAAGTTAAGAATTTTGAAAATTAATCAATACATAGAATTTTTCTCAGACGTCGGAAAATTTCTTATTTTGGTCATATAATGCGGGACGAAAAATGTGAGCTCCTTCAATTAATCGTATACAAGGAAAAATAGAAGGGGAAAAGAGATATTGGAAGGAAACAAATGTCGTGGCTGCGTAATATAATTGGATAGGTATTACGAATATTGGAGATTTAATACATTCAGCAACAGAAAGGAGTGAACTTCAAAACATAATTTTAGCCAGAATCATATGACCGCAAAAATCCGATCGGATAAGCAGCTATAAAGAAGAAGAAGATAACATTTTTAAAATAATTATATGTACATACATGTAACTTATTATTATTAATTATACATACTTATGTATTTGTATCATAAAAATATAACAATACTTTCGTATATTAATAAAAAGTAAACACAAATCATTACCTGAATGTTTTGGTGTAGCCAAGTCATCCAGTCATTCATCCAGTTATCATCTTTATGTTCTAGTCATCATCTTTAAGATTATCTTCATTAGTATTTAATTAATTTAAATTTACATTTTATTTGGTAAAAATTTTTGTTTACCTTTTTATTTTTTTTTTGTATTCAAATTTGGATTGTCAAAACGTTCAGTTTTTACAAATAAGACAATTGTACTTTTTATTTTTAATGCAGCAGGTATGTTCTGTATTTCAAGTCTATGTTTTAATTTTTTTATTTCGAATTTCAAATTAAATTTAAACGTTTATATTTTTATATTATATACTTTTTTTATATTATGTACTAATTTTATTGCTTTGATACAGCTGCTTAATTTTCGTAGTATAAATAGAGTCGTAAAAATGTATTAAAGTTACTTTAAAAGTAAAGTGAATAAGTAAAGGATAAGAATTTCACATTTAGAATTGAAAAGAAGGAAACAAAATATTTTAAAAAATCTGAAAGAACGAATTTATATTTTTTGTTTTAGTTGAAAAGAAATGATTTAATTTTTATGGATTTAATTTAATTTTTTTTTTTTTTAACTTTTAACAGTTGCAATATTTTTTTTTTAAAACTACATCGAGTTTTTTTTTTCGTTGTTTTAAATCTATTGATTGTGTAATTACAACCTTACATACATATATGTTAAATAACAACTGATTGTGTAAAATTGCAAATTTTTCATTTCTAAAAACTAATAACTCTTAGAAAAATGGTAAATGTGCGTATTTTTAAACATACATAGATTAATTCTACAAAAAATAAAAGTTTTTAGTTTAAGTTTCATATAGTACTATTTTAAGCTTGAATTCAAAAAAATGGCAGAACAGTGTCATTAAAAAAAAATTGTCATCCAACAAATAGTGTCTCTTCTGGTTTTCCTTTTAAACAAAAGTTGAAATAAGTCCTTGTATATTTTTTGTGGTTTTTTTTTTTTTCTATTTAACAATGAAGAAACTATAAACAAGTATAAGGATTTTCAGCAACAAAGAAGAAAAAATATGTAGTACAATTTTTTTGTACTTTTACATTATTTATTCGGGTTTGGTTTACTAAATGTTTGCACTTCAGATTGAAAGTTCTTAAAACAACTAAAAATATTCACCATTTTATTTATTTTTTTTTGTTCGATTTTCCAATAATTTTTTAATTACTGAATCATTAATTCATTATCTTTTGAAATTTTCTAAGATATACTTATTTTTTAAGAGAAGTATGTCATAATGTTGTTAATGATTTCAAGAAATCCAAAACCAATCGAAAAAATTTTTATTCATAAGTCAACCTCTCTAAATTTGTAGCCAGAATAATAGAATAAATACCGTAATTGTTTTTTTATCATCAAGCATCAGTTATGTTGTTGTTCATTTAGTGAACTATCACAATCAACTGAAAAAGTCATCATTTACAAGGGTTAGTACGTTAGTGATGTTAGATGTTAGAAAAACTTAATACCACTGGTTATTACCACTGTTAGTAACTGCTAATTAATGTTAGTGATGTTATTAATGGTAATTAAAAATAAAAAAAAATCTAGCATTACAAACATACAAATTAAATTGAGAATGAGAGATTAATCATGCAGACTTCGAGAATTTACCATATTCGCATAAAGTCTGGCTCTCAGTGTTAATTTGTTAACAAATATATCGAAGAGCTCAGACCTTGAGTTAGTCTTTCTCAACATACGCTCAAATTTGCCGTAGTCTGTAGAGTGGTGTGACACATTAAGTGGTATAATGGCTAATAATTTCAGAAAAGAAAGAAAATTCGAAGGCGGTTAATTGAAATTTGAAAAGATAAATACATATTTTTAAAGTTGTTGTATTGTTGTAAAGTTGTCGAAATTTGTAACTCCTACCTATATATTCTTAAACCAATAATAAAAATTTCATGTTATAAAAATGTTTAAAAACAACATTACAAAATTTTACAGTTCGGATTAAACTGAAAACACAATAAAGTAAAATCATAATTTTATAAATCGCGTTATATCGAAATTATGTTGTATATTTTTTTAGTACATTTCCAAAAAAAAAATTTGAAAAAATATTCCTATTAGTTTCAGTCGTCCGTCCGTTCGTCTGTTTACAAAACTTTTACATCGTTAAAGATAAATAAAAAAAAACTTTTAACCCTGGGTAGATCTCATAAAAAAATTAATGTTGTAGAATGTAGAACAATTTTTTCATGTAGCCTGATTCATTCCGGTACGACAGCCACTCAAACTTTGAAAAATTCCTATTTTTAAATGCGTATAGGTAGGATATATATTTCATATTCTGCTTATTATTTTTTAAATCTGAAAACGCCATTCGACAGAATTTTTTTTTTACCTTTGTAAACAATGTCAAAATTATACCGAACGAGTTCCGAACTTACAGCCACTCAAAATTTGCAAAAAAAGTTCTATTTTCACATTTTTTCTTATTATATGAAATTTTCGAAATTTTGGTGCAAGTCACATTTCTAAACAGTTTGCATTGTCTTTTGGAAATGTGCGCTTTTAAAAAACCGTTTACAATCGGTCTTCTTTTTATTGATTTTTTAGAAAAGTTAAAACTTTATATGTATACTATATGTATAAATATATGCTTGTATAATTACATAAAGCATGTATCTACTAACTTATATATGTATATAATTTCTGTATACAAAAATTATCTTATTAAAATTCATATTGATTTAAAATTTGATTTTTAATTATTATTGTTAATAAATTATATTAATGGGCAAATGTTTATATATGTATATATGTAATTATATTCAATTATATTTTGCTTCTTATATTATTATATAATATTATGTACTACAATGTAATATTTATTATTTATATTATATAATATGTATTTATATATAAATTTATAAAGAAAATATTTATTAAAAATTAAAAGAGTATTATCCTGCTTATTTTTTTTTTCTTTTTTTTTGTTTTTTATTTGTTATTTATTTTTGTGTACTTTTCATTTAATTACTTAATATCAAATATTGAAAATTCCATAATGATTGTATTGTAGATATGTGTAAATATAATATTATGAATTATTGTGATAAAATCAATTTTGAAAAATATTTATGAAAGTAATAATAACAATACAGATTAAAAAGGATAATAATTATACGCATAAGTATATTGGCTATTTTAAACTATAAATAAATAATAATAAATATGTTAATGCATTATAATAAATTTATGTACATAAGTTTGTATATATAAATTTTCATTTAATTATGTAAAATTTTCTGGTAAAAATTAGTAAATACAATCGAAAAATACGTCGGAATATTAAATGTATATGTATTAAATTATATCGTTAGGAGATTTTGATGGCTGTGCGAATGTACGTTCTACGAATTATGGCCCAAAAAAAGAAAAAAAATCCCGACATTCTTTCCTTCTTGTGACGTTATTTCATTTTTGATTGGAGAGTTTATTTCATAATTATTATCACTAAATTTGTATAGAAGCCTGTATGCATGGACATATACTTTAGTATAGATTTTAGAGTTGGATTCAAAATCCGGTTTATGCGCTTCTTCCAGAATATATATATATATATATGTATATATGATATTCTGAATTAGAACGGATTTTAGAGTTGGATTCAAAATCATGATTACCGCTTTTCCAGAATATTTATATACTGTGGTTAGAAAAAAAAATTGAATTTGCATTTTCCATTTTTCTTATTTTTCCCAATATTTTTCTAAGATTTATTCTGCTCATAGTCTATAACTATGCTTATAATATATTTTTTTTAATTTTTCAGTATTTTAATATAATTTAGGTGAGTTTTTTTTTAGTTTATGGAACATTATAGTTTATATATGATTCTTCCAATGCAAATTCTAACCTACCAGCTAACGATTATCAATCCAAAACTTTTCCAAATATGCTATTTTTAATACTAATTCAACCAATGGTGTAGTGGTTAATATACCTAACTCAAGTTTCTAACGTTAAACGGTTCCAAACGGTTTAAGTCAGAAACTTTAAATTTTAAAAGGAGTTAGATCATTGCAAAAGTATTTGTCATTTCAGGAAATATTTTTTTATCGCCCCCTTTACGAGTTGCAAGGGGTCAAAAACTGAAAATTCCCTATTTTTAAACACCTGTAATTCGAACACCTCTTATATGCTTGTACAGTGATAAATATTTATGAAAGGATGATGTTACGAAGTACCGGAAACTTCTTAACGAAACTCTTAAACGAGATGGAAAACAAAAATTTGTTTCAAGTCACTTATACTCAATTTTTAGAGATATGAGGATGTCTGAATTGTCTGATTTTGCAGAATTTCAATTATACAAAACTTTATTATTTATGTACATAAATAATTTTGAACTTGAGTTATAACCAATACATATAGAATACATATAGAATTTTTTTCTGTTTTTTGGAATTGCTGAACCTTCAAAAGGAGAGTTGAAAAGAGAGGTTCGAGTAGGGCTACATGAAACAGTTGTTTTACAAAACTAATTTTATAATGAAATATAGTCATTCATATAGATGATGTAGAACAGACGAACGAATAAGTAAATAGCACATATATAACTATATTTGTTCAAAAAAATGTGCTAAAAAATATTAATTCTTCATTTCAATATTTATTGACATTAAAAACCAATTTTAATGTAATTTTTATTATTTACTACATATATTATATCTTTTATGATTGACATTCTCTATTTATCTATTAATGAATCTTATTTTATTAATCTTAATACTATAATTGTTTTAAATGTCACAAAAAATTTTTTTTGTTTTATTGTAAATATATTAATTTGATGCTCTCCTGAATTCAAATTATTTTCATAAACTACCATCTTCAATAATGTTCTTATTTATTGTTACTATTAATCATAAAGAGTACCCACTTGGTTGTCTATTTAAAATGTACAATATTGAAACATATGATTGTTCTTTTTTTTTGTTTTTATTATTAATTATTATTAATATAAAATACTCTGAAAAAGATTATGAACTTTTTGATAGCAAGGGTGGTATATATATCAAACAAAAGTTGGTCACCTGTAATAAAGCCATTTGTAATATAGTCAAATGAGTTTTATTACAATTCCAATGTTGTAATGTGGAGATAGATGTTTTTTCCAGAAATTGTATGAGTTATCGTATCATAGTGTTGTGTAACCAAACGTTTATTCCGATACAGTTAAGTTTATAGAGTGAGGTGCTTGGCTATGGGCTTTTTTGTAAAATTTCTACAAATTTTAATACTATGGATCTTATATGACCATAATTCAATTTGGAGGACTAAAATTAATTTGGTTAATTGACTTTTTATTACAGGCCAATTAAAAAAATTTACCCTAAATAGATATTAATATATACTGACATATATAATTATGTATTATAGACATATATTGGGTACACTAGTTTTGTATTTGACTTACATAAATTATTACATGTTTTCCTATATTTAGCGGAATATGAACCAAAAATTAAAGATTATGAAATTAAATAATGTTTTTTTTGTTTTGTAATGATTAAATTTAATTATGCTATAGATTTAATAGAGATATAACTATACATATATAATATATTTCGTTTTATATTATATTTAAACATACATATACACATAATATGTCAATTTAATTTTTTAAACTGTCCAACCTAAATAAGAACGTATGACGTATAACGTCTGTCAAAATATGTTCATGCCGATACATTTTATATGAACCCTACCGAAATACGCGACGTATAAACACTGAATATTCGAATTTCCAATGTTGACACGACGTTTTTTTTGTTATATTTTTATTATGTCTTTATTTTTTTTAACATAACTTTTATATTTTTATTTCGGGAGACGTTAACGTATCAACGTCCGGCGTTAATACATCGAACGTCGTACGTTCTTATTTAGGTTGGGCAGTTTACTGAAAATTGAATAGAAATATAAATCCAAAATTAATTTAAGATATTTAGAAAATGGCTGATTTTAGAGCTAAATTTGTCAGGCATATGTAAAAAAAAAAAATTGTAACAAGAATGAAAAATTGAAATATATAAAAATATGTTTCTGATAATCAATCGGTTTATATTTTACAATATTTTAATGCAAAAAAATGTCGTCAGGTTCCAAATTTTTCAAATTATAACATTTCAAAAAAATTCATATACGAATTTTTAAATATTGTCGAGACAACGAGTTCTATTTTTACAGTTTGTGCAGTTTTTAAGTTTGGTTCTTTTTCATAGATTTGATATTTATTGTGGTATTTCTTTTGAATCAGATGCTAGTGTATAATAAAGTGACCATATTCTGGAATGACCATCGTTCTACAGAAAAAAAAAATATGACAAATTTTTTAACATTGTTTTTTTATTTTACTTATTCGAAAAAAAAAAAAATGTCTGAATTTACTTAATTTTCTTATAAAATTAATTAATTAAAAAAACTTTGTAGAAATGAATTTATAAAATAAACACAATATTGAATTATGCACATTCAAATTCAAACAATAACTATACAGTACAGTCTACAATTTGATTTGAATTTGACAAGACGCGTTTTATGAAGATACAGATACGCGTGTCATACAGATTTGAAATTGAAACGGAATACATAATCGCAATTAATTAAGATCAGAACAGAATTTTGTTAAACGTTCCGAAACGTTACAGTATATTAGGCATTTCTAAATATTTAATAAATTTTAAACTTTTGTATAAAATGCTGGATTTTTTTTTGTACAAAATAAAAAACGGTGGACATTTTTACCGTACAATTTTTATTTCTGTATAATAAATGAAATTTTTGTACAATTACACTGTACGAATAGTTACTTTAGTTTGGCTGATTTCAGAATTACATATATCTGCGGTATTACTATATAGTATTATTACTTTTAGTACAATGTGGATATAAACCATAAATATACAATGCATTTATTTACATTACAGCTAAGTTTTTGAAGTGTAAACATCTGCTTAAAATTGTCAAGAACTATTTTATTACTTTTATTTAAACATCCAAATTCATAATAACTCCAACAAAAATAGATAAAAAAGATCAAAATGCAATACGATTTAAAATGTATATACTAAAGCAGCTACAAATTTTTATATACATAAAATACCCAATTTATATACACATTGGGCCTTTCCATACGAGTAGTGTCCTCTTTCGTTTCGTGACTACTTTCCTCTTTTTTTTATTTCCACATTGTTCCTCTCGATAGTCGTTACTTTTATATGTGTGTGTAAATATTTCATTTTAAAACAAAATTTGTTGGGAGAGGTAGATAATAAATATAAAAAAAAACACGCATAAAACAAATAAATTTTTTTTTGTATTTAAGTAACATAAGATTTTTTTGCCTGTAATTTTTAAATAATATATATTATATATGTATGTACCTAGAAATAGAATAAACTGTACTGTGCACATAATTTCTTTTTGTCAATAGAATATATTTTAATAATTTCATCAAGTGAAAGATCAAAAATCGCTTCACTTTTTTAAAAATTTGCTGCGACCTTTTCAAAAACTTTTTTCTTTAATTTTCCAAACGATAATGAAACGTATGTACACATAATATTTTTTTGACCCTCATAAAAATTTTTATTTAAGTTTTTGTTTGTGTTAGTGGACTAAATTTTTAAACTCTAAAATTTTGGTTTAAAAAATTACTCCTAAAAATCCCCACCACAAATTTAGTTTATAGGCAAGACGGAATGAAACGAAGGTAAAAGTAAAAAATGACGAAAGAGGACACTACTCGTGTGGAAAGGCCCATTATCTGCGTATAACAAACAATATTGAATGCAAAATCTTTGTAGATATCTGTGCATATAAACTTTTTAAACGCTATACTTTGTATAACTACTACAGTATATTTACAATTATGAAGTCAGGGTGTATAGTTCTAAAATATCTAAAGTCTTAAATAAAATTTTTTTTTTTTAGTTTAGTTTTTTTTTACATAAATGTGACAAGAAATTACACAGCATATACTTTTCAGGCGTGGTCGTAAGGGGGAATTATTCTTACAACGTGTGTAAGATTTGAACCCACACTTCCTCGGTGTTTAAAGCGTATTTTATACCATTATAGCCCCCCTCCCTTCCTAAATAAAATATGTTCTATTGTATTTCAAACCCAAATATGTATTTTGATTAAGTCTCAAAGTTTAAGTTTAATTTAAAGAAAAAATGAAAACACTAACATTGTAACATAAGTTTTTAATAATTTTAAATATATATATGTATATTTATATTGACAAATAGGTATACTTGTACATATATGTATTTATCATTAAGATTTTTTTTAAATGAATTGATATTCAAAAAAAATTTTTTTTGGCAAATTGATTAAAATATTATTGTATAGTTGTTAAAAATTTTATTTTACCGAAAAATGATTGTCATTTTATATTAAATAATTTTATAATATATTTTGTATTTATAATGAATTATTTTACGAGTATAACTGAGATATTATACGATACGTAACTGAGATATTATACAATACGTATAATGAAAATTAAAAATATTAGGGAGTTTCTATAGTAAATTGTATATTTATTTCGTGTTTTAATTTTTTTTTTTTTTTACATGGATTTTTGTATTTTTGTAAGTGTAAATAATATTTAATCTTTTGTATCATTATTTTTATTGCACGATGTATAATTTAGGTTTAACATTTACAAAAAGAAAAAAAAAGATAAAAAATCTATTTGATATTACTTTGTTTAATATTAAATTAATTTTTTTTTTTATAGTACCTATATAAGAAGTGATAAAATCCTTTGAAAATCACAAAAGTTAATAAAAAAAAAAAAAATAGCAACATACATAGTAACACCCTATTTTTTTTTATGTAAAACACAAATCTGAAAAAAAAAAAACATTTAATTTAAATTGGTACAATAATTATTAGAATATTATGATTATTATATATATATATATATGTTATATATATATATGTTGTAATCTCAATGAATTCCTATACTTTTTCTAATATTAAAAAGCATATAAATCATAATTTATTATAAATGGAATAACGCGGTTCGAAAAACCTATATTTTTTTTTTCTGCTTTTTTTAAACAAAATTTAAATAAATTAAATTAAATATGGTGTTTATTTATGATTTGGGCATTTAAAACAGTGTAGGTTTCCAACCGCAAACCTAGGTTTCCAACCGAGGTTTCCAACCGAGTTTTATAGAGTTTAGAGTTTATAGAGTTTAGAAAATTATGAAATTCTGATTTTGTAACCAACTCTAAAATCTCTCATAATTCAAAATCTCGCATATATTCGAAACATATTCTATAAGGGGCCTCTGTGGTTTCTGGATAAGAGCGTATAAAATACGCTCTAAACATCAAGAGAGTGTGGAATCCCACATACGTCGTAAGAATAATTCCCTCATACGACATGTACAGCCACGCCTGAAAAGGAAATGTTGTGTAATTTCCTTGTTACATTTATGTGGCAGGAAAATGCACTAAAAAAAAAAAAAATCTATAAAAGGCATACAATCCTGATTTTGTAACCAACTTTAAAGCCCTCTCTAATTATTTTAGTTTATACAAGCATATTTCAATAACAAAATTATCAAAATATTAGAGGCTGCTGGTTCCAAACACTCGTTTAACAATATAAAATTATTAATATTATACAGATAAAATTGAAAATCCTATGAAGGATAATAATTTCTAATTTGTGATTTTCTACTTTATGTAATTTTTTATTGTTCTTTAATATTTTATTTATTTATTTATTTATTTATATTAATATTACATATCAAATACTACTAAACCATCGGGTACTAAAAGTCATTATATAGATTGAATACTATTATTAATTTATATTTTAATATTGTTTATTTTATTTATATACTATTTATCATATTTTCACACTATATTTGATTTAAGGAGAATTTTTTTCAATTAATAAAACTTGTTACCTGTGATTTGAATCTTGAAATTACTTCTTCGGTTTACCCCGTGCTTAAACACTCACCCACAGAAATTTCATGTTTTTCAATACATATCTTTAAATTTTTGCTATGCCATTTGTTGCATACTTATAGGACCGAATTTTAATTTTTTTTTTTTTTTGATTGATTTTATTTTCAGATATATTTGTTAGCGATGTATCACATCCAAATTCACATGAAAGTACATCAGATGGTAATTCTGATCATAATTCATCTGGTGATGAAGATTCACAAATGCGACTTAGACTTAAAAGAAAATTACAACGAAATCGTACTTCATTTACCAATGAACAAATTGACAGTTTAGAAAAAGGTAATTTGAAGCTTTTTTTTTTATTATTATTATTATGTATATAATTAATTGTATTATTAAGCAAGGCAGGATGTAAATTAAGCGTTTTTAAGGCGTACATTTTCCAAAAAAGACAATAAAAACAGTTTGAAATTATGATTTGCACCAAAATTTCTAAGTTTTCTTAGAATTTTATATGTATGAAAAAAATTGTGAAAAATCAAGAGACAGTTTCTTCAGTTTTAGAGAAATCCTTTGCATTTAAATAGGGCTGTTAATATATGTAAAACATAATGTTTAAGTTTTAAAATTTACGTTTTACTTTGGAAAAATTTGTAGCTAAGCGCCTAAGTTACAGGTATTTAAAAATAGTAAATTAAATTTTTTTTTATCCTTAATATATCTTAAACAGGCGGAGGTACAAGAAAATCTCTGTGGTAGGGATCAAAAGATCAAAGTAGGTTTAAAAGATCAAATCTTGAAATTTTAAGAGAAGAAATCAAAATTTCAAGATTATCAGGCTAACCATAATTTTTTTTTAAATTTTTCTTAGAATTGTATATAATAAAAGAAAAAAGCTGTTAAAAATGAAGTGATACTTCCTTAACCCTAAATAATTAAAAAACAACTGTTAAAATATGTAAAACTATATAATATTAAAACTATTTTTGTGTAGTCATTTACAGAAATTTATACAGGTATCAAAAAATAGGAAATTTTAAATGTTTGTCCTCTAAAAGCTCTTAAGGGTTCTAAAAGCTCTTAAGCTCAAGAGGGTTGGCACAAAAAAATAAAAATGTCCAAGATAATTTCGAAAGAACTTCTTTAAAATTCAAAGTTCTATCTGAAAGGGTTACGGTATGGAGAAAGTAAAACCTTGTAAAATTTTATTTTCACATTGATTTATAAAGTTGAAAAAATTTCCTGTCGTTTGGCGTTTTTAGATTAAAAAAAAATATGTAAAGATTCCTAAATACACACATAAATAAAAATAGGGCTTTTTCTATATTTAAGGGGCTGCACCTTCGTAAAACAAGTGCGACTACATAAAAAACTTGTTCTAGACCATTAATTTTTATAGGTGACCTATGTATGGTTAACATTTGATTTTTCTATCTTAAACGGTGTAGAAGTTTTACAAACAGACAAACAAATGGACAGGCAAAGTGAAATTAATAGGCAAATTTTTCAAAATATTTTTGGAAAAATGTGCTAAAAATAATTATTTTATTATTTAAATTACAGAATTTGAAAGGACGCATTATCCAGATGTATTTGCGAGGGAACGTTTAGCTGAAAAAATTGGTTTACCAGAGGCACGTATTCAGGTTTGTTATAAAGTTTTCCTCTCTGGGCAGTTGTGCTTTTTTTTTTATTGTTTATTTTTCTGATTTAATTCTTTTATTTTATTATTTTTATATTCTACTTTTTTTTTGTTTGTTTTGTTACATATATTTAAAAATTGTATTTTAAATTTTACTTTTTTTTATTTAATTTTTAATAAATAAAAATAGAATTATTGCTATTTCATTTTATATTTATAATATTAATTAGTATATTTTTATTTTGACTGATGTGTTTCTTTTAGGAGGCTTCGCAAATCGAAATAATTTTATTGAATTGTACTCGACTAAATTGAAATTGTTTTGTTTAGAGAAATTAAATGCCTTTAATAAAAGATAAAGTATAACCCAAAAAATTTTTTTTTTCCAAAACTACGGTTTTAAAGCGTAGAAATACTGATATTTAATTATTTGAAATAAAAATTAATTTGCAAGTTAAGAGTTTATTATAAAAGAATAATCTCTTCTTGTGCTTTATTTTGCCAGAATTATCTCAAATTAGATATATGTTGAGCCCTTTCAGTTTTAAGAAAAATGTCATAAATGAAAACTGCAATCTGATATTTATAAAATTTATGAACCCAAACGCATTCTATCGCAAATACAATGTGTTTTGTTTACAATTCCGATCACGTCAAAAATGAAATGTTGACTTTTATAAATACTGTCTGTTATTTTGAAGAAGCCCTATTATCTTAAGAACCAGAAGTCGAACTGATGCGATTTAAAAAATCTAGTCCCCATTACTGTAATAGAAAATAAAAAAAAAAATAAAATAAAACTTTCCGGGACAGTGGCGCCTTACTTTTTCTGGTTTGTTTTTTGAAGCGGAGATCGAAGTTTTTTATTTTTGTTTACTACATTTAAATTCTACTACAAAATCGGTGTGTACGGGTCTCATCGGAAATGTCAAAAAAATATATTTAATTTCGTTAAAAATCAAGAAAGAATTGAACAATAACACAATGTTTTATTTTACATTTTCTTTCATAAATTATGCGTGATGTCCGCCTTTTGTGTAATTGAAATTAAAGTTTGGAATTTATAATAAAAATGAAATTTACATTAAAAATGAATAAAACAATTTTTTTTTTTATTTATATCAAAATTTACCTAAATTTGTCAATTTTCCAACAAATAAAAAAATCTCAAAATAACAAAGAATCAAAACGGGTGGACAGAAAATTTTGAATACTTAATTTGACTGGCTCAGTGTTTACAACGTTGTAAACACATCGTCAAACGATTTCCGATCATAACACATCGTAAAAATTTTTTTTTTTGTCATTTCAGGATCATATGGGACGATATATCGAACACATCGCAAATCCGATGAGACGGTATGTTTTTTAAATTATGTTGGTCCGACTTCTTATTCCCAAAATACGGAGGCTTCTTGCAACCTACACTATTACAGTCATAAGTTTTTTATGAAAATTATATTTATACTTATGATTTTTTTTTCTAAATTCAATTTAATTTTTTTTGTGTATTCAATATACAATTTAACAACCGGCACCGCGAAAATGGATCGCGAATACAATGTAAAATGTTTTTAAGTTTAGATTTAAGATCATACAATATTGTATTCGCGACGTCATAAATGCATTTCCGATGTCAAGAATACTATTTTTAGATAAGAAATTTGAAAGTTTAATAAAACGGAATAAAATTAAATGGAAATATGATAATAAGTTAAATGAAGTTTAAATTTCTGATTAATTTTTTGATTCACAAAATTTTGTGATTTTAAAAAAAACTGGGTTAATTTCCTTTCCCTTGCATTTTTTTTATTATATATATATTCAAGACTGATTCTTTTAATTTGTTTTTAGTAACAATTTATTAGGTAATATGCAATATCTAAAAAAAAAAAACGAATTAATACTAAAACTAAAAATATTTAATATAATAATAGGAAACTGAATTGAATTATTATTTAACACATCATTCTTTTGTATTCTTATCGTCACTATTAAACTTTTACTTATTCATTCATTTCTTTATTCCTTTGATGCACTCATTTATTTATTTATTCATTCATTCATTCATTCATTTATTAATTCATTAATTCATTCAACACAGTAACGCATTTCTATATTACATGACATGTATCATTGATATGTTAAAATGATACACCAAACACAAACTAAAGAAGTGTAGAAAATATAATAAAATATGGGAGGTGTAAAAGCGAACAAGAAAAAAAAAAAAATGTCACAAATCAAGAATATTCAGTTGTTTTTCCTCTTCGTTTTTCAGTTTTTCAATTGAATCATTTTTTTTTTTTTGCTTTTATATTTTACACTCTGTTTGCATTACGATTCTTATTTTAAACGACGACAATGTGATAATACCATTGCACTATAAAAGAAGAACACTTGTTTTGTTTTCCACGGTGTCAAACCGCACAAAAAAATATATAAAATCTTGAAGGGTGTTAAAGAAAGAACAAAAACAAAAAAAAAAAAAACTAAATCCAAAAAAGAAAAACAAAAAAAAAAGGGGTTTGTTTATTTTTTTTTTTTTTGTTTTATTTGTAAAATGTTCATACTTTACATGTACTATGCATATTATGAAAGGATTTATAATTGGATACAATATAAAGACTTTTGAATATTATTTTTGTATTTTTTATTTTTATTCGAGGATTTAATTTTCCATTTCCCAACTTAATCTTTTTCTTTTCATAAAATATTTTAATGTTTTTTTTTTTTTTTTCTTTTCTGTTATAAAACGTTTTGTTTTCAAAGTGTATTGGGATCGTTATGATAAGCGATGCCAATTTTATATATGAGTATACATATAAAAAAAATATTTGAATTAACAAAAAAAAAAAACACATTTTTATTTTCTCGCTCCATCAATTTTTATTAAATTCAAATAAGACATTTATATCTCCCCTTAACAGAATTTTTATATACTATTTCATTTATTTTAAATTTTAAATCGTTTATTAATTTAGAAAAAAAAAATAATTAAAGCAAATCAAAACTACATATTTATGTTACATTATATAATATTTTTAATGTAACTATCTTAAGAATGAAAAAAAAAAAACTCAATTCCATATCAAAATTAATATGTTGTAAATCAAAATGAATCAATTTTAAAAAAATTGCTCAAAAAATCAATCTGTTTTGTACAACGAACATTATATGAAATAATAAATTATATAATAATTTATGTATGTATATATATATGTATGGATGTAAAATGAACTACATATTTTATTATTAGACATTGTTTTAAATCCTGTAGAATTTTTTTTTTTTTTTCAATTTTCGCCGAAAATATTGGTAACCGGAAATAATGCCCCAGGAAATAAAGTCGAATCGCGAAGTCTGACCGGAATATAGAAAATAAATATAATTGTTGAAAATATTCGGATTTTATAATCGGTTACAAAAAATCAATGTTATCCGCTTTTTGCAGAATATATATAGCAAGTATATGTATAAAATATTGAAATTTTTGAAATATGCATTTAAAACCAAAAATTACGAAAGATTTCAGAGTGGGATTCTATGGTTTTCTAAATCAAAATTATACGTTTTTGTATTATTTTTTTTCTTTTAGTGCATTTCTCTGCCACATAAATGTGAACAGAAAATTGCACAGCCTTTCCTCTTCAGGCGTGGCTGTAAATGTAGTAAGGGGAAATAACTCAACGACGTGTGTGGCATGCGAACTAACACTTCCTCTGGGTTTACAGCTTATTTTATACGCTCTTACCCACTAGGGCACCGAGGTCCCTTTTTTATTATTTTCTGTATAATAAGATTTTATTTATTTTTTTCCATGTATATTATATAAATAATAAGAGATATATTATAAAAATAATTAGAGATTAACATTTCACATCTATTATTTTTACGGAGACCGGGAAATAATGCCCCCTAACCCGAATCGACATTCAACTTTATTTTCTTTTTAATTGCTGCTTTTATTCCCACATCGGAAGGGAAATAAAGCCGATTATTTTTTGGGGCATTATTATCAGTCACCGAAATATATTCGTTAACTCCTCCTCCCCCTCCCAGTACAAATGTCTTAATAAAAACTGAAGTTTAAACATTTTAATTTTAATTATTGTTAGATTAAAATAATAAAATAAAAATAAAATTCGAATTTAAGAAACAAAAATATTAAAATTTATATTTGTTTAATTCGATAAGTGTTAATTTATTAGCTTGACGTTAGTTTAATTGGTTTGGATATCCGTATATCTAATAATTATTAGTATATTTTAACATAACAAAAAAAAACAATTCATAATGTTGTAAAATAATTCTTAAGATTATTTTTGCTATTTAATAAAATTTACAATAAAAAGAGTTGTAATCTATATCTAATTTCATAAAATATTCAATAAAAATTAAAATAAACAAAAAAAATAAATAAATAAGTAAACAGTAACATAATCAAAACATGAATGACTATGAAAACAATAATTATTTGTTAAAAGTCAAACAACAAAATACCATTAAAATTTAGGGGAAAAATATAAAAAAACATAGGGAATAATATCTATAAACTATTTGTAAATACATATTTCAAATAAATTATATTTCCCCCTTTGATTTATTTAATATATATATATATTTCATTTTTTTTTTTTTTTTTTTTAGTTTTTTATAAAGTTATAAACTCTTTGTTGTATTTTCACAAACATTTTTATACTTTTGTAGCAGTTATTAATTTTTGTGTTACGATTAAAGTTCTAAAATATGACATTTTTTTTAAATTTAAATGCTCTCATATATATATTTAATTAGGGTGAAAATACTTTGCCTCTCCGTTTTACATACCTATTTATATTTTTGTTGAATTGAGAATCAACTTAAATTTTCCTCTTGACAATAAAATTTTTAAAAGTTAGTTATTAGTGAAGCTCTACTTAAGGAGAATGTAAGTATTTTGTTTGGTATTAACATTCTCTTTTTTTTTTTAAGGATGATATTTAATTATTGTTAGTGAAAGCAAAGGAAGTTTTTTGTTCTAGGGAAGTTAAGTTATTAATATAATGTATTAAAATATTAAAATATAAATTCCAATAATGCACAACATTCACTAAATTCAGTTTTCTTTAAGTTTTGTACATTTGAATGAATGAATGGATAGATATTGGTATGGTACTGTCAAATTTCTTATTGCTATCGTAACAATCTTTTTATTATATGTGAAATACTTAAATGATGAAGAATAAATTGATGTGTTATGCATTTATTTTATTACAACACTGAAATGAATAAAAAAAACTTTAATAATAAAAAAAAAAAAGTATAACATATCCTGTTTTATTAGTTTTTCTTCTTCATCTTTTTATGTCTGTAGTCTGTACTCTTTTATTTTAACCCTTTTCTTCATATTTTATTATTATCATTAACTTATTATTTTTGTTATTATTATTGTTATTACAATTATTATTGTTATTATTACTAATAAGTTTAGATTTCGGAAAATTGTTTTTTTTTTCTTTTTATATTATAGTCATTTTGTTTTTTTAATTTCTTTTGGAAACATAGACAGAGTACGTTAGGCGTAGTAAAAATATGTAGTTGACTATGTAGCTGAAATTCAACTATATACATATATTCATTGTTGTTAGTTTAGTTATGATTAGCTGATTACAGCTGAATAAATTACCACGAACTACAAAATAGCTAGAATAAGTTGTTTTTTTTTTTAGTTCAGAGTTCAGAGCAGAGCCAGGACTGTCAAAAACAAAAAAATTTGTGTTTCTTTTTTTAATCTGAATGCTGAGAGTTTATCTTTTGTGTGTTCTTTTTTCATTCAGAATGCATGCGATCAGAATATGATCTAAATGTCCGATTTACAGATATCGTAGAACTATATCTGTAAATTGTCTTACTACTATACTAATTGTCTTATAACTATATCTTCAAATTGTATATATTTGAATTTAAATGTATAAAAATTTTATTTTTTAATATGATTTAGACAGTTTTGACAGGTTAAAGCTCTATTGTGTTTCAAAATTATTTCGGAGCGTAGCATAACTAAATAGTCAACTATTTTGTAACGAAAAACGCACTCAAAATCTATTATTCAACCTATTTTATTTTTAAGAAACATATTTTTACATTATTAGAGTTTCTTGTTAATATTTGGTTTTTTTTTTTTTTGTTCACTGTTCGTTTTAAAATATTTTTAGATCTGCTTAACTCACTTCTTTCCTTCAATTTTCTTGAAGGCGCGCGCTATAATGAAGTGCTTTTTTTTTGTATTAATTTTGGTGATTCATTTAACCTGGAATTCTGAGAATATGACCCACTAAGCCACCGATACTCTCTTTTTAAATTATATTTTTCTTAAAATCGATTCCAATCAATTCTTAAGGCGGAAAAATATCTATTTATATTTTGATCTTTTTGTTTATACTTTTCAAAACAGTTCATTTTTTGAAATGTACGCTAAGACTTTATATTTGTTATTTGAAGATTTTAATCGAATAAAATGTTTTTGTCGGTTCGTAAAGTTTTGCTAGCTGTTCGTTAACTTTGCTATGCAAGTTAAAAATTTCAAAGCATCTTGAAGAATTTTGAATCTTATTGTTTATGTTGTGACAAGCATCGCATTGTTTTATTTTGTTCTGTAAAATGTTTTTCGTTTTATATAAGAAATCGGAGGTTTTATGCGTCTTATTATTTTACCAGATTATTTCTTAAACGATTTTCTTAAAGTATTTTTTTCAAATAATTCGACTTAGATCAATATTTATAATGTAATAATCAATTTTAGAATATTATCATCATTATATTAATCTTAGAATCAATCAATAATAATCAATGGAATTTTCTATATATTAACAATTTATTTTTAGTTCTAAATTTGTTTTTTTTTTTTTTTTGTTTTTTTTTTTTGTTTTTTTATGTTATGTTATGATAACTTTGTAAATGATTTTGTCTTTATCTAATGTTTGCCAATATAAAAAGTGTAAATTAGGTTTGTTATAATGAAATATATGTATGTATAAATGTTTTTTTACCCTTCCGATAAAACCAACGATATATATTATACCCTTTTATATTTCATAATTTTTTTTTATATATATTTTGAAGAGGATTGTTGTCATCATTATTTTATTGTAACTCTTATAAAATTCAATAAAAAAAAATTAAATAAATAATAACATTTTTCAAGGATAAGGAAAAGGAATAAATTATATATATATATATATATATATATATATATATATATATACATTACATTATTAACACTTATTTTACTGTTTTTATTCTTTTGTATTTTTATTGTTATTATTATATTATTTTGTTGAAGGATACTTAAATTGTTTTTCTCAATTTTTGTTTTTTCAAAGACAACACATTATTGTTATTTTCATTGATTTTTCAAATGTTTAATTTTTGGGCGCATTAAAAATATACATTTTAAATAGCAAAAAAAAAAAAATTACATTTTTTAACACTTAAAAATAATAACTAATAAAAAATAAAAAAAAAATTTAATAGTACAAATTTTTTATTTGCATACAGGGTGTTTTAAACAATATATAGGGTATAAACATTCAGGATTTTTTTAACTAATAGAAATATTTACTTGTAAAATAAAATACATGTTTAAACTTTCATTTGTAATTTGTTTTGCCTTGAAAAAAAAAATTTTTTGCATATGGGGAATTCCATGTTAGTCATATTTAAAACCCCCTTTATACATTTATTTATTTATTCCAACTATTTCGATGTTTCAACAACAAAAATTTAAACGAGAAATATAACTTATATTTTCACAAAATGCTGTTAGGCATCGAGGGATCGTACACTTTTAGTAGTTTTATAATTTTCCAATATATATTATACCATTTTCTTCGAATTCCTTTACAGTATATAGCGAAAAACAAAAAAAATTTTACATTTACGTTGAATATATGTATGTCTTTTGATAAAACATGAACTAAAATCCTAATTATATCCTTTTTATTACAACTTGTCAAAATTACAAGAAAGTAGAATGGGTTAGACGCAGTTATCAGAACAATCGGGTATTTTTAATAAAAATTTTTTCACCTTAAGAATTGATTTGAATCGATTTTAAAAATATAATTTAAAAATGGGATCTCGGTGGCTTAGTGGGTAAGGTGTATAAAATACGCTGTAAACACCGAGGGAGTGTGGTTTTGAATCCCACACACGTCGTAAAAATTATTCTCCCTTACGACATTTACAGCCACGCCTGAATAGGAAAGGCTGTGTAATTTCCTGTGGTAGAGAAATGTACTAAAATAAAAAACAATAAAAAAATAAAAATTTTAATACAGCTTTAAATTTTTATCTAAAATAGTTATGAGGCATTTAATTTTACATTTTTTCAATCTTAATTCATCCTGTATGGATATGAATATGTAAATTTTAAAAAATGTTTAATAATTTTTATTGCATTCATTCACGTTCATCCTTCGTTTTTCATTTCGATATGTTTTCATATATTTAATTCTTTTGTTATTGTGTTATTTGTTAATAAATCCTAAAAATATTTTTGCAGGATATTTTTCAAAAAAAAAATTTTTTTTTTTTTGAAAAATAACCATAAATCAAAATTTTAAAAGACTAAATGATTTTAACTTTTTTTTTTTAAATAGAAATAATGATCTTATAGCTTGTTAAGGAAGTGTGACAATTTATAAAAATATTCAATAGTATATAATTATATATTATACAAAATATCTTTATGTATTTTTTGACAGTTACTATACAAAAACCCTTATGTGAAATTTTTTTTCCTAATTTTTATTTCCTTCTCTTAATAGGCGGAAAAGATTTCTTGTTTTTATTTTTTGACATTTAACGTTAAAATAAATTTAAGAATGCTTCTATATCGAAGTTATTACTCCCATATTATGCTTCTTTTTTTTTTTTAAAGCATTTTATTCCTTTACAATAATCCAACAACTTGATGAATGCGTGTCATATCGTATGCTGTGTTCTAATTATAAAAACAAAAATTCACCCTTTTCATATACATATATAAAATTATGGCTACCTGAAATAAATCCGAATGAAATAAAGCCATTTGGTTTTATTTCATTTTCCTAATTTTTTTTAAATGTGCAATATTGATGTCTTTTTATGAAAAGTAAATTTGTTATCGAAAAATTTCTAGTTATATGTGTATACACATTTTCTGGAAAAGGAGGTAACCCTGATTTTGTAACCAACTATAAAATTCCGTCTAATTTTTTTAGATACATACACATACATATTACAACAATAAGGTATTTATTATAAACTGTTTGGAAATTAAAAGGGGTCAAAAATTTGGCAAAAATTGAGTTTCGCATAACGGTAAATATTTTGTGTTAATTTCAAGACTCTAGATTTGAGTTATAGTGCTAACCAACAGACGGACGGACACGATAACTTTCTAGAAGTGTAGGTTCAAACTTTCTGGAAGTGTAGGTTCCTACCAAAGGAGTTCATTTGGATTATAAGGTCTCGATCCTTTAACTCGATGCCACCCGCCCGCCGATCTGTCAAAAGAAAAATTCTATCCGAATCGTTTCCAATTTTACAGGGTACTTTAATCGCTTTAATAAACGAGTTTGACAAATTAACCCGTTCGGAAATACGATTAACCCGTTCTGGCCCTCCGAAGTGTCAAAAAAAATTCTATACGAATTGTGTACAATTTTACAGTGTGTTTTAAGAGATTAAGAGGTTAATTTTTGTTTCTCGACAAATGGGTTAATAGACGAAATAGCATTTTTAATATATTTTTGTGGGTGAGTAATTGTAAATAAGTCCTCTCAGCTTAAAATAATCGTTTATTTGGTAAAATACAAAATATATTGCTTGAAAGTTTACTTCCTTAAAAAAATTACTTCTATTTTGTAATTATTTTTCAATTTCATTTAATTGAAATATAATTTGTTTTTTTGTTAAAATTTTTTTTTTTTTGTTTGTTTGTTTATTTACTTTACACCTTAGTTAAATTTTATATATTTATTGTTTATTGTTGATTTTGTTTTTTTGGTTTTTGCACAATAGCCCGGCACCTAACAACTACCGACAAGTGTTAAATTATTAATTGAAACAAAAATTCAAAATAAGAAGAAGAAAATGGCGTTCCTGAACAAATTCCTTAAAAAAAAAACTTTTAGTATAAAATATTTATCTTGTTTTTTTTTTCAATTTACTTTTAATTTAAATATTTCCCCTTTGGATACTACAGACCCATATTTTCAATTGAAATTATTATAAAAATAAATTTTCCAGGACGCCAACTAATCATTTTAAATTTGATTTTCTGTAATTTTATTTAGATAAATAAACAATTTTTTACTCTCTCAATCTCTATCATTCTCCTACAAATCCTTTTGAAAAAAAATCCTTTTAAAAAAAAAAACATCCTTTTGTCAAAATTAAAAAAAAAAAATACATGTTAAGATGTTAACATTATAAAAAAAGAAAAAGTTAAGAATTATTAAGATATAACTATCTTAAGATTCATTTTTATAATAACTAAAAAAAATGTATCTTATCGGAATAATCATAGAACTGATGAATATTTAATCTATATATTATATATACATATAACGTATATTATATGTATAATATAACATAATTTTAAATTTAAATTTAGGTTTTATATACATTAAAAAAATAATGTATTAAAAATTTTTAATTAAACACTTAGAGTTACTAACACTCGTCTGTAGTACTTAAAGGTTATTTAGAGTTTAATGTTTTTAAAAAAAAAAATTAAATTCTGTAAATTAATGTAATGAAATTTTGACATAAATTTTTTTGAATATGTGTGAATTAATTATAAATTTTTTTTCTATCTTCTTTTTTTTTGTTTTGTTTTTTTTTTGTTTCTTTTATCGATATTTAAATTTTTTTTTTCTCCAATTTTTTTTTTCTGAATTTTTTTTTTTTTGAAACTTTTAAAACAAACAAAAAAAAAAAAAAACATGAAACAGGTATGGTTTTCAAATAGAAGAGCAAAATGGCGTCGAGAAGAAAAATTACGGACTCAAAGACGTTCTGTTGATCATACCGGTACAAATAATACAACAGGTTCAACTAATAACAGTGGTGTTGTTGTACCACAAAATAATAGCACATCTGGTGGTGGTAATAGTACAGTTGGTGGCGGTAATAGTACAAGTAATAGTAATAATAATAATATAAATGGTGGTCAAAATGGTGCATCAAATGATCAACAACAAAATAATAATAATGGAACAAATGGTAATAGTCTTGGTATACAAAATGGCAATAATAATGGTAATGGTAATTCTGTAAATGTTACAACATCAGCAACAAATAATCAAAGTAATGGTGGTGGTAGTGGTGGCACTGGTGGTAATGGTATTGGTGCTGGTAGTACTGGTGGTGGTAATCCATCTGGTCATTCAATAAGTCCACCAATACAAGCAGCAGCTCCACGTTTAGCCTTAAATTCTGGTTTCAATTCAATGTATTCATCGATTCCCCAACCGATTGCAACAATGGCCGAAAATTATAAATACGAGTAAATAAAATATTCACTTAGTTTGTTATTTGTTTTTTTTTTTTTTAATTAAATTAATATTATCTTTTTTATGTGTTTTTCATTGTCAATGTCAATAGTACAATGACACCATCTTTGGGTTCAATGACATCATCCTGCCTACAGCAAAGAGATGCTTACCCATATATGTTTCATGATCCATTATCTTTAGGTTCACCATATGCGACACATCCAAGGTCAACGTGCAATCCAGCAGCAGCACATCAACAACCACCATCCCATAATGTAGCTTACGGCAGTTCATCTGGAGGTGGAAGTACAGGTAAGTTTTTGTTATAAAATTAGAAAAACAAAAAAAAAATAGTCCGAGAATTTTTTTTTCCACTAAAAATTTGAAAAGGAAAAAAACTTGACATAATTATTTACATTGAAACAAAAACTAAACAACACAAAATAAAAATCACAAAAAAAAACTAAAAAAATATACCTATTTTTCTTTTTTTCTGATTAATTTATCAACAGGTGTTATATCAGCTGGTGTTTCAGTCCCAGTTCAAATTCCATCACAATCAGCTGATTTGAGTGCAAATTATTGGCCTCGATTACAGTGATCAACACTATTTGGACTTCCTAATCAAATGTTAGCAGCAGCAGCTGCAGTTGTACCATCACCAATAATACCTGTATCAGTTACAACACCAAATGATACAACATTACCATCACCAACGTTATCATCGTCTTCATCATCTTCATCATTATCATCATCATCCCCTTTGTCAGTAATGCATATTCCAGAAAGTATATCAACAACGGCAGCAAGTGCAGCAGTAGGATCTGCTGTAGCAACATTAGCACCAGCGTCTATTACACAATTAACACAGTCATCAGAAATATCCGTATCAACTGTATTAAAAAAACATTTTCAATGTACAAATCAAAATGTCGAATAAAAAAAAAGAAAAAAAAATATACACAATATATATATATATATAATAATTAATATATATATATAAATTAAAAAAAAAAAAAAAAAAACAGAATAAAAAATTAGAAAAATTAATTAAGTGAATAAATGAAATTATAAAAAATTAATAATATGTAAAATAAAAGATATAAAAACATACGGATTGCATCGCTGTTTTATCGCGGTAAGTAAAAATTTAAAAAAGAAAAGGAAAGAAAAGAAAAATTGAAAAAATTGTTTTTTTAAAGTATAATTAATTTTTTTTTTTTATGTTTCTTTAACATTTATGTGTTTGTATATATTTATGTAAGACATATATTTTTAAAACATATCTAAATTGTGTTTCAAATAAAAAGGTTTGTAATAATTTAATAGTATGTTCTTAGACATTTTGCAATGATACAGTCATTGTGAACATAACATATGCCAGTAACCAAAAAATAATTTATCAAACTTTCAATGGATATACGGCAAAACTTGGTAAAAAGAATAATTTTTTTTTTTTTTTTAATTCTTGTCTATTTTTTTACAGTCTTTGATGATGCAATTTAATAATATTCTTGTAACAAAAAAAGTAAAAAAAAAAAATATTTTTTTTTTTTTTTGCATTTCTCTGCCACATAAATTTGAACAGTAAATTACATAGCCTTTCCTTTTTAGGCGTGACTGTAAATGTCGTAAGAGGGAATAATTTTTACGACATGTATGAGATTCGAACCCACACTCTTATGTTTACAGTGTATTTTATACGATCTTACCCACTAGGCCACCGAGGCCCTATATAATATTTTGAGACATCATTTCAAAAATTCAAATAACAAATTTTGTAGTCAACGAACTGTCAAAATATAATAGCAAAATAGAAGCGTTTCTATTTTTTTTTTCTATTATTTATTTTACGGAAAATTTTTAAAGCGAGTAGCAATAAAAACAAAAAAAGAGAATACGCAACGGGTTAATAAACTGGAAAAAAAAAAACTTCTTCCTTTGGCATGACATGACTATTTCTGCAAAATTTGATAATAATTGGTCAAATCCAGTTTAGTCTGGAAAATTGAAAAAATAAAAAACCGCTAATTGGCTCTCATTCTGCAATAGATTAACTGAACAGAATGTTCAATATCGTATAATCTATTTCAGGCAAAGAGAGCCGCTCTGTAAAATTTATTTTCATTTGTGTCAGTGATTCTTAAGAAGTGAGAACAAATAAACATAAAAATTTTCTGGTTTATATAATTATTAGGTTTAAAGATATTTTCGAAAATTACAAACAAACTAAGCATATTATAGAACCAAGATTATTTTTTTTTCTACAGATTCATTAACAGCAGAGAAATATTAAAAGGTAAAGTTTTTGGTTAAATATATTTTAATCGATACTATACATACTATATTTAAACATACATATATTGTACATATATAATTAGATTTGTGATTTTATTTACTAAATGTTAATGTTTAGTTTTAATTTGGTTTAATTTTTATTAATTGCGTTCCTTTTACATGAAAAGAATAGTAGGGAGTAGTTGATAAATGGAATGGTAATCATCAAATGTTTCTTAAAAGGCTGGTGTTGTCGGGAGTAGAAAAGAATAGTGCATTCTGTAAAAGAAACGTGTAAACATTCTCGATTATATACGATTAACTATCAAAAAAATTTTTTAAATTGAAAAAAAAAAAAAAATTAAAATTAAAATAACCGAAAAATAAAAATAAAAACAGATACAAAAAAAAAAAATTTACTAATTTAAAGAAAAGAAATGTATTTTATTTCTTTTGTAATATTATTAGTAAAACAGTTAAACTGAATTTAAATTTTAAATGAATAATGAAAAGAAAATAAATTATTAAATATTATTATTATACTTTTAAAGTATTTATATACGCAAGTGAAGTAACATATTTTCTAATTAACACTTGTGTTGAGCCTGTGTGCGGTTTCCGAAATATAAAATATGAATAAAAAGTATCTTGTTAGGTTTTTTTTTTTTTTTTTTTTTCTAATTTCACACCTTCAGTTTTGGTATGTTATATAGTAATTTTAATTACAGATTTTCTTTTTTTTCTTGAATCAATCATTAATTAATAAAGAATTTTTGTTTTTATATGATTTAAAGTGATTTCTAATTTGTTTTAATTTGGATATAGCTATGGGAAATAAGAATATTATAAATTTCCTTTTTTCGGGAAGTTAAAAGTATTAAAAGCATTAGAGCCGCCTCTGTCTTAAGATAAAAAATAACTTAAAAAAGGATGGTATTAGAAAATTCAGTTGATCATTAAACGTATTATTTTTTAATTATACATTCAAATTTCTATAACTTTTGATCAGTTTCAAAATTAAAATTTTATTTTTATTTGTCTTTAAAAAAAAAAGTCATTTTTTTATTATTTATAAAATCACTTTAAAAAAAATTAACCAGCAAAATTTTAATTTAATTTATGAAAATTTTATTTTGAAAAATCTAAACCTATTTACCGCCGTAATTTACTTTTATACAAATTGTGTTCAAAAAAGTAATGTTTCAAAAGTGGTTAACAGTTTTTTTTTTAAGCTAAAATGTCGTAAATGCTTTATAAATAGTTTTTTTTTTGTGATGCCAATTATCGCAACTACTGCCAAAATAATTGTTTCGTAAAGTAAAAAACCGTATACCTATATATCTTTTTTTTAAAGCAAAATGTCATATCTGCTAATAAATTTTACAGTTACCGCTTTCTAACTTATGTTCAAAATAAATGTATTAAGTGTGTATTGTATTAAATTTGAACACAATTGTCATTAAATTTATCAAGCTATTGCAATTCATTCAATTGAAAAATAGTTTCGTTTAATTGAAAAAAGATTTCATTTAATCGGAAAATGCTATATTTTTCTAGAGCCATTAAAAATGGCATAGGGAAAAATCTAAAAAATCATGAATTGCTCAAAATATTTAAGATGCAATATACACCATTTTGTCTTACAACGGCAGTATAATTTGTTTAATTATATCCAGAGTTTAATTATTTGAAAAAGTTATTTCATACTTTTATAAATTTTACATTCTAACAAATAAAATTGTTAAAATTCCATTTTCGTATTGGAAAAAAAATATTTCAGTGAAAAACATGTCAAATGAAACGAAATGGAATTGACTTTATTACCAAAAAAACAATGGAAATAACGTCGCATCATATTCTATCCTTTTTCCAAAAAAAAACAAAAATGTTAAAAAAAAAAATAAATGAAATGAAATCGATAAAATAAAATTTTGTCTAATATTTCTAGAGAAAGCAGATATACATAGAAGATTTATGAAATTTTATTTAATTATAGGCAATTGAACCTGTGGTTATTTATTTCCGACATCTTATTACTGTGATATTGTATGTTTGTATACATGTAATGAAAAATATAATTAAATATTTTCAAAATTTCTATAAAAAAAAAAAAGTTAGTTCGATTTTATTAAATTTTTGTTTAATTTTATAGCTTTTGACATTAGAATAAAAGGGCAAAAATTAACCAAAGTGCTTAACTATTTATTCTGCGTACTCGTATGTATGCATTTAATTTCTTTATATGTATATAACGGCCCCAATTTAGTAGTTACCAAATTTTTAAATTCAATACTTTAAAGTTTTTTTTTTTATTTTTTAACTTATTATTATAATATTATAATGCAAGGTATATATTTTATAAATATAAAAAAAAAAAAAACATCAATGAATATATGTATAAATAAAATAGATAGAACTTTTAAGAAACACACAAATTTACATTTAAAAGAATATGCAGTAAAAAAAGAATATGCAGTAAATTCCAGTAAATTACGGATTAATTAGCAGGGGAAAATTAAAATACAACGGTGATTAAAAAATGAATAGGAAAGAGTGATATTGGATTTAAAATAAAATTATATAAAAAAAAAAAAGTTATATGTATGAATTAAAAATTTCTTTATTAAATTAATAACTAATAAGCAATAATAAAATAATTCTAATAAAAGTATATAAATATATTCTTAAAATCATAGAATGACAGAGTCCAAAGAAAAATATGTATGAAATAATTTTTAAATTTGTATGCACATTATATAAATATATAGATATAGAAAATAATTTCAAAATTTAAATTATGACTTAATATTTAAGTAAAGAAGAATAATTTATATATAAAGTATTAATAAATAATAATATATTTAGGTCGTGTCCGAAACTATCGCACTTCGCACTATATACTATAGCTAATCACATTAAATTAATTCCGAAAAACTCCCGAAAATTTTAATGCATTCTAAAATAGTGCATTAAATTGTCTGATCGCACTTGATTATCTGTCCATTTTTTTTTGTTTACTCTCGACAACACTAAATTTTCGCCCTAAAAGAGTAATACATGTAAGAAAAAGGTGTTAAGTGTTTAATGTGCTAGTACGATAGATTTGGAAACTGCCTTTAATATAAAGTTATAATAAAATTTTATTCGAACAAAAAAAGGATTTATTAAATTTAAATGTATTTAATTAATTTATGATTATTCAAAAAAAAATAAAAATGAAGTATTACAAAAAAAAAAAAAAAACAGGCATAAGCTAATATATGGGTAGATTGTATAGTATGCGGTTAGAGTGCAGACTTCTCATTCGGGGTCCAAGTTCAAATTTTAGAAAAAGTGAAACATTTTTTTGTTGTATGTTGATGAATTTAAATTTATAAAATATTTTTTTTTTTTTTTTTTGAGTGATGGATGATATATACTCTTAGGCTCTTTAGATATGTATACTTAATATACAATTAATAAATAATTATATTTTTGTTGATTGTACTTTGCAGGCTCTTCAGGATGAATAAATTAATATAAATTTAAGATTTTTTTAATTAAAACAAAAAATAACGAGAATTCTATTCTAATTCAATATCACTTTTTTTTATTATTTTCCAATGAACTTTTCTAAAACTTACAAAAAATCAAATTTTGTTCTTTGTTGGTTGTGTATGGGATATTTTAAATCGAATTATGTTAAATTTTGTTTAAAAAATTATATCAGAAAATTATATTTCCCTAACTTTTCATTTTCACTCAAACTTTTTCACTATGAAATATGAAAAAAAAAAAAAAAAATCACTTGTTCCATTCTATTTACATGTATAAATAGACTTTAAATGCAGTAAAAAGAAAAGGTATTCATAATGAAAGAAATAATTTTATTTTTAATGTGGTTTATATTTCTTCTTGAAATTCTATTCATTCAAGATGGAAATACTATTATACTATCATATACTATTATTAAGTTCTTGAACCATTCCATTTAATGTGCCAACTAAAGTTAAACATTTCCTTTTCAGGTGTGACTGTAAATATCGTAAGGGAGAATTATTCTTACGACGTGTGTGGGATTTGAACCCAAACTCCCTCGGTGTAATTCACAGTGTATTTCATACGCTCTTATCTAGTAGGCCACCAAAGTTTCCTATTGGTATATTGTTTTTCTCTTAGAATGATGATTTTATTTTATAGTAAAGTAAAATAATTTTTTTTTTTATTATTCTTAATTGTATTCTACATCAAAACTATTATGTACAAAAATAATCCCACCGAATCGAGAGCTGCCAATTGAAATTTCAGATTTGAAAACATTTATAATTTAATAAATTTTTTTCTTTTAGAATTAAAAAAATTTTTTTTTATCAAATTTATACCTATAACATATTGTACAATTTGGGAAACACTTTCGGATTTATTTGTTTTTCCCTCATGAAAATATACCAAATGCATATACATTTGAATCATTTACTGCTTGAAATTAAAATGTATAGGGCATAAAAGTCTTATTTTTAGTAAAGCCTTTTAGCTTTTTTCATGTTACTTTCGTCAAGAATAAGGCATCGAATAAGGTTCGATTATATATATGTACATTGATTTACAATTCTAACTTAATTAAATTTACTTCAAGTAAATTGTTTTTGCCTTTCTTTGTTTTTTTTGTTTGGCTTGTATTTATATTTTATATGTATGTTCTAAAAGAAATAAAAAGCATATAGAGGTACTCCGATTTCAAAACTACTTTAACAAACTGTGGCTTGTGTTTTTACCGTATATACATAGGTAAAATATTTAAAAAAAAAAGTGAAAGTCAAAATAAATTAAAAATTACACTTTTTTTTTTAAAATCATATTGAAAAGACTAATGAAAAAATATTAACGGTTTGGATCTTTTTAATTTTATCAAAACAATATCTATGGTTAAAATTAATATATTGTATAAAAATCTGTTTCTAACTGGATACACTTACTATATACATATATATTTATATCGGTGTCATATAGCTGAAGTTAAAATAACTATTTTAGATAGTTCGAGTTAAATTTTATGTCACTCTCAGACCATAATTACAAACCTTAAATCAATTAAGTCAATCTAGTTGCAACCCCAAAAATACCGCAAAAAATAAATTTGCAATTCGATTATATTTTATTTTTTGTTAACACCAGCATTATATATATTATTAGGCTTTAATCGGGATAACAGTATTTTTTTTTTTGTTTTTATAGTGCATTCCCCTGCCACATAAATGTAACTAGAAAATTACACAGCCTTTACTTTTAAAGTGTGGCTGTAAATGTTGTAAGAGGGAATTATTCTGACGACGTGTTTGTCTCTCGGTGTTTACAGTGTATTTTATACGCGTTTCTGACGACGTGTTTGTCCCTCGGTGTTTACAGTGTATTTTATACGCTCTTACCCACTAGGCTACTGAGGCCCCTGATAAGAATATTAAATTTAAATTTTTATTTTACCCATCTAATAAAACAGTGTTAAATTACTTTATAAAATATTTAATTTACAAACAAACAAAAAATTTATATTTTATTTTGTTACACAGTTTTTTCAATATTATTATTTTTTTTTTTCGAAAAAATTTTATTTGAAAATCCGAAATTCTTTATATTATGTTTTTTGCCCCTTTTTTAATGGGAATGAAAAATTGAAGCAAGATAATAAATAGGCTAATTAAACAAAAAAAATAATGACCATAAAATAAAAAAATAAAAAAAAAAAAAACAAATTAAATTTATAAAATTTAAACAATAAAAAAGAAAATTAAAAAAAAAAAGAAGAAAATAATAAAACAAAAAAAAAAAAAAAAAAAACAGAAAACGATACAAAAAAAACAAATGTAATCGTTAATCAATAATCATAATATTATAAAGAGAAGCTCTAAACACAAATTCAATTTAAAATTAAGTGAAAAAAAAAACATTAAATTAATTATATATAAAATTATATGTAAGAAGGATATATTAATTAATTAATTTAATAAAAACATTATTATATCAAAAAAAAAAAAAATATTTTTGAATAGGATCATAAGAAAAATTTTTGAAAAGAAACAAAATAAAAGAAATTAATAAATAATTAGAAAATATAAAATTAAAACTTAAATAAAAAAAAACAAAAAAATGTTATAAATAAAAACAAAAAAAAAAAAAAAAACTTATAAATTTTTATGTAATTTCAGCAACAATTAGAAGAAAGTTAATATTAAGGTTAAATTTTAAATGAGAAAAAAAAAAAAAATTATAAAATTATTAAATGAATAAAATAAATTTAATTCGAAATTTATGAAAAGATAAAAATATAATTATGTATTCTATATACATATAAACATATTTATTGAAAAGAGCATAAAATTATTTAAGTTATAAAAGTATATATATATACACAATTATTATATATACAAATATAAATACACAATTTTAATTTGTTTTTAGTTCTTAAACACAACATTTATGTACCACGTATATATATGTAAATATATACTCGTACTATATATAATATATATAAGTTAAAAATATATATATATATATATATATACATATATAAATAAATAATTTTGGTATAGATATAAATATATATATAAAATTATATATTTAGTAGTGTGTCTAAGATAATTATTATTAATAAATATTTATTATCAAAATCTAAAACTGAAGTATTTTTTTTTTTTTATTTTATTTTTACAATTATATTTTCTTTCTTGTTTTTGAATCAGTATGAAATCTTTTTTTTTCAAAATCTTATTTAATCAAAATCTTTTTTTTTTTTCATTCTGTTTCATTTTTTGTAATATGCCCTTTGTTGATTAGAATAAAGTGTAATATACGGGGTGTTTCCGACTCGATAGCCTTCCTTGAAATGGGTGATCGGGCATATCGAAACGAACAAAAAATTGTATTGGAGGGGAGTGGGGGCAAGGTCTATTCTGGACCCTTTTCGAGATATGAGAGGTTAAAGATTTTTTTTAGAGACTTCATAAATAAAATTTATAACTTTTCAAAGGTTTGTTATAGAGAGATGAAAAAAAAAAATGGATTTTGTAGAGTAAGTTGTCACATAAGTTATGTCACAGTGACAACACTGGGTATACATATTTAATATAATAATACTAGTATATATAAAGAGAATCAAAAAGCTTATTTATAACAAAATATAGAAGAAGAAATTTCTTCAATTACGGACTACGATATACGTATAGCAACAAGAAAAACAAAACAGAAAAAAAAAATAGAAATAACTTTATCCGAAAATATTTCGTAAATAAAAAGAAGCAAGCGTACAATTATTTTATAATTATTTTGTTAGTATACATCCATACATATATACATACGAAATATGTATTCATATTTGACGGATTAAATTATTTTTATTTACGAAGTATTTTCGTGTAAAGTTTACTTCTATTATTTTTTTTTCTGTTTTGTTCTTTTTTGTTGCTTTAGTTACCATATTTGAAGAAATTCCTTAACTCTACATTTTATTCTAGCTTTGATTCTCTTTATTATTTAAATTTTTTGCTGAAGGTAGGTACATAATTTTTAACTATACTCTCACTTAATGTGTGTATAATTAAAACTTTTCGTTTATGATAAGAAAAATTTATTGAATTTTTGTAGATTTAGCCGAGCGATGAACCAATTTGGCATTAATACAAATATAAACATTTGCTTATTAGTTTTAATTTCATCCAATTCTGTAAGGTTCATAAATATCGTTAGAGAGGAATTAAGATTAAAAATCATATTAGAAATTAAATCAAGTAGAATTCGGTCTAACATGTCATTTGTAAAAATTTGTTGCCTAAAGTGGTAAAAAATAGCAATAAATAATTTTTTAGAAATATTACAAAAAATACAGAAAATTAAAAAAAATATATATATATAAGTTAAATGAAATATGAGGAAAATAATAATAAAGAGCATAAATTTATTAGCAATAAATTACAAGCTTTATAAAACTGAAAATTATTAATATTCTTAATGAATTAATAAATTTCAATGTTGCAAATACATAGAATAATGTGGAAAAGGGATAATCTAAGAACTGTATAAGAAATATAAGTAAAATAATTAATATTAGCTTCAAGAATAATAGTAATATCACCTTAATATTACATTAACATTAACATAACATTATATGAATAAAATATTTGTATAAGAATTTTTTTTTTTATTTACCAAAACAAGGTATTACACATTTAAACAAAAAAAAAACTGACAAACATAACATTCATATTGAAAAAATACATGAAATATATTTTATTTAAATATAGTACTAATTAGTTAAAAAAAGAATCTAGAGAAATGTAAAATAAAAAAAATCGAAAAATCCATTTAAAGAGTTATTGAATGGAAGGCCATATTTTCAAATATAAAAACGAAATCCGAAACTCTCAAATTTCAGAGACATAAATCAAACATGAAAGAACACCATTGTACTAAATTTAAAGGTTCTATCTTTGTTGGTTTTGGGAATAATCTCGTTTGTTCTGGGGCTCCTTCGGAAGCTTCCGAAATCCATGGACCAAATTCTCTCAAATATTTTGCGATGCGACAGTGTATTCAAGACGAAAGCAGATTCAAAATGCCTAAGAAATTAATAAATTCTTTATAAATGAATGCAAAAGTTACAGAAAGCGATAGATTATTTATTTATATACATATGAAAGCATGACTTGAAAATAAAAGTTTTGAAAGTAAGTAAATTACGTTAATTTTATAACTAGACTTTATTAGAAATTGAATAAATTATATTTGAATATAATCAGTAGTTAAAAAGTAAGTATACACTTCTTTTTTTTTTATATAGAAATAAAAAATAAATAAAATCCTTTAAATTTTATTTTATTTTTTTTTTACTTTGGTGTGATGTGCAAAAAAACAACTGCTCCAAAAAAGAAAAATTAATTCTGGTTAAAAATAAAATGAAAATTCATAGTGAGTCCTAAATAAATTTTAGAAAATTAACAGGATCGAAGAAATCGAAACAAGCAATTGCTCCAAAAAAGAAAAATTAATTCTGGTTAAAAATAAAATGAAAATTCATAGTGAGTCCTAAAGAAATTGTAGAAAATTAACAGGATCGCAGAAATCAAAACAAGCAATTGCTCCAAAAAAGAAAAATTAATTCAGGTTAAAATTAAAATAAAAATTCATAGTGAGTCCTAAATAAATTTTAGAAAATTAACAGGATCCCAGAAATCTAAAAAAGCAACTGCTCCAAATAAGAAAAATTAATTCTGGTTAAAAATAAAATGAAAATTCATCTTGAGTTCAAAATAAATTGTATAAAATTAACAGGATCGCAGAAATCAAAACAAGCAATTGCTCCAAAAAAGAAAAATTAATTCTGGTTAAAATTAAAATAAAAATTCATAGTGAGTCCTAAATAAATTGTAGAAAATTAACAGGATCGCAGAAATCAGAACAAGCAACTGCTCTAAAAAAGAAAAATTAATTCAGGTTAAAAATAAAATGAAAATTCATAATGAGTCCTAAATAAGTTTTAGAAAATTAACAGGATCGCAGAAATCAAAACAAGCAATTGCTCCAAAAAAGAAAACTTAATTCTGGTTAAAAATAAAATAAAAATTCATAGTGAGTCCTAAATAAATTTTAGAAAATTAACAGGATCGCAGAAATCGAAAAAAGCAACTGCTCCAAAAAAGAAAAATTGATTCTGGTTAAAAATAAAATGAAAATTCATAGTGTCCTAAATAAATTTTAGAAAATTAACAGGATTGCAGAAATCGAAACAAGCAATTGCTCCAAAAAAGAAAAATTAATTCTGGTTAAAAATAAAATGAAAATTCATAGTGAGTCCTAAAGAAATTGTAGAAAATTAACAGGATCGCAGAAATCAAAACAAGCAATTGCTCCAAAAAGAAAAATTGATTCAACTCCAAAAAAGAAAAATTAATTCTGGTTAAAAATAAAATAAAAATTCATAGTGAGTCCTAAATAAATTTTATAAAATTAACAGGATCGCAGAAATCAAAACAAGCAATTGCTCCAAAAAAGAAAAATTAATTCTGGTTAAAAATAAAATGAAAATTCATAGTGAGTCCTAAAGAAATTGTAGAAAATTAACAGGATCGCAGAAATCAAAACAAGCAATTGCTCCAAAAAGAAAAATTGATTCAACTCCAAAAAAGAAAAATTAATTCTGGTTAAAAATAAAATAAAAATTCATAGTGAGTCCTAAATAAATTTTAGAAAATTAACAGGATACCAGAAATCTAAAAAAGCAATTGCTCCAAAAAAGAAAAATTAATTCTGGTTAAAAATAAAATGAAAATTCATAGTGAGTCCTAAAGAAATTGTAGAAAATTAACAGGATCGCAGAAATCAAAACAAGCTATTGCTCCAAAAAGAAAAATTGATTCAACTCCAAAAAAGAAAAATTAATTCTGGTTAAAAATAAAATAAAAATTCATAGTGAGTCCTAAATAAATTTTAGAAAATTAACAGGATACCAGAAATCTAAAAAAGCAATTGCTCCAAAAAAGAAAAATTAATTCTGGTTAAAAATAAAATGAAAATTCATAGTGAGTCCTAAGAAATTGTAGAAAATTAACAGGATCGCAGAAATCAAAAAAAGCAATTGCTCCAAAAAGAAAAATTGATTCAACTCCAAAAAAGAAAAATTAATTCTGGTTAAAAATAAAATAAAAATTCATAGTGAGTTCTAAACAAATTTTAGAAAATTAACAGGATCGCAGAAATCGAAGAAAGCAACTGCTCCAAAAAAGAAAAATTGATTCTGGTTAAAAATAAAATGAAAATACATAGTGAGTCCTAAAGAAATATTAGAAAATTAACAGGATCGCAGAAATCTAAAAAAGCAACTGCTCCAAATAAGAAAAATTAATTCTGGTTAAAAAGAAAATGAAAATTCATCTTGAGTTCAAAATAAATTGTATAAAATTAACAGGATCGCAGAAATCAAAACAAGTAATTGCTCCAAAAAAGAAAAATTAAGTCTGGTTAAAATTAAAATAAATATTCATAGTGAGTTCTAAATAAATTGTAGAAAATTAACAGGATCGCAGAAATCAGAACAAGCAACTGCTCTAAAAAAGAAAAATTAATTCTGGTTAAAAATAAAATAAAAATTCATAGCGAGTTCTAAACAAATTTTAGAAAATTAACAGGATCGCAGAAATCGAAGAAAGCAACTGCTCCAAAAAAGAAAAATTGATTCTGGTTAAAAATAAAATGAAAATTCATAGTGTCCTAAATAAATTTTATAAAATTAACAGGATCTCAGAAATCAAAACAAGCAATTGCTCCAAAAAAGAAAAATTAATTCTGGTTAAAAATAAAATGAAAATTCATAGTGAGTCCTAAAGAAATTGTAGAAAATTAAAAGGATCGCAGAAATCAAAATAAGCAATTGCTCCAAAAAGAAAAATTGATTCAACTCCAAAAAAGAAAAATTAATTCTGGTTAAAAATAAAATAAAAATTCATAGTGAGTCCTAAATAAATTTTAGAAAATTAACAGGATCCCAGAAATCTAAAAAAGCAACTGCTCCAAATAAGAAAAATTAATTCTGGTTAAAAATGAAATGAAAATTCATCTTGAGTTTAAAATAAATTGTATAAAATTAATAGGATCGCAGAAATCAAACCAAGCAATTGCTCTAAAAAAGAAAAATTAATTCTGGTTAAAATTAAAATAAAAATTCATAGTGAGCCCTAAATAAATTTTAGAAAATTAACAGGATCCCAGAAATCTAAAAAAGCAACTGCTCCAAATAAGAAAAATTAATTCTGGTTAAAAATAAAATGAAAATTCATTTTGAGTTCAAAATAAATTGTATAAAATTAACAGGATCGCAGAAATCAAAACAAGCAATTGCTCCAAAAAAGAAAAATTAATTCTGGTTAAAATTAAAATAAAAATTCATAGTGAGCCCTAAATAAATTTTAGAAAATTAACAGGATCCCAGAAATCTAAAAAAGCAACTGCTCCAAATAAGAAAAATTAATTCTGGTTAAAAATAAAATGAAAATTCATCTTGAGTTCAAAATAAATTGTATAAAATTAACAGGATCGCAGAAATCAAAACAAGTAATTGCTCCAAAAAAGAAAAATTAAGTCTGGTTAAAATTAAAATAAAAATTTATAGTAAGTCCTAAATAAATTGTAGAAAATTAACAGGATCGCAGAAATCGAAGAAAGCAACTGCTCCAAAAAAGAAAAATTGATTCTGGTTAAAAATAAAATGAAAATTCATAGTGTCCTAAATAAATTTTAGAAAATTAACAGGATCGCAGAAATCAAAACAAGCAATTGCTCCAAAAAAGAAAAATTAATTCTGGTTAAAAATAAAATGAAAATTCATAGTGAGTCCTAAAGAAATTGTAGAAAATTAACAGGATCGCAGAAATCAAAACAAGCATTTGCTCCAAAAAAGAAAAATTAATTCTGGTTAAAATTAAAATAAAAATTCATAGTGAGCCCTAAATACATTTTGGAAAATTAACAGGATCCCAGAAATCTAAAAAAGCACCTGCTCCAATCCAAATAAGAAAAATTAATTCTGGTTAAAAATAAAATGAAAATTCATTTTGAGTTCAAAATAAATTGCATAAAATTAACAGGATCGCAGAAATCAAAACAAGCAATAGCTCCAAAAAAGAAAAATTAATTCTGGTTAAAATTAAAATAAAAATTCATAGTGAGTCCTAAATAAGTTTTAGAAAATTAACAGGATCGCAGAAAGCAGAACAAGCAATTGCTCCAGAAAAGAAAAATTAATTCTGGTTAAAAATAAACTAAATGTTCATAGTGAGTCCTACATAAATATTAGAAAATTAACAGGATCGCAGAAATCAAAACAAGCAATTGCTCCAAAACAGAAAACTTAATTCTGGTTAAAAATAAAATAAAAATTCATAGTGAGTCCTAAATAAATTTTAGAAAATTAACAGGATCGCAGAAATCGAAAAAAGCAACTGCTCCAAAAAAGAAAAATTGATTCTGGTTAAAAATAAAATGAAAATTTATAGTGTCCTAAATAAATTTTAGAAAATTAACAGGATCGCAGAAATCGAAACAAGCAATTGCTCCAAAAAAGAAAAATTAATTCTGGTTAAAAATAAAATGAAAATTCATAGTGAGTCCTAAATAAATTGTAGAAAATTAACAGGATCGCAGAAATTAAAACAAGCAATTGCTCCAAAAAAGAAAAAACAATTCTGGTTAAAAATAAAATAAAAATTTATAGTGAGACCTAAATAAATTGTGGAAAATTAACAGGATCGCAGAAATCAAAACAAGCAATTGCTCCAAAAAAGAAAAATTAATTCTGATTGAAAATAAAATAACAATTCATAGTGAGTCCTAAATAAATTTTAGAAAATTAACAGGATCGCAGAAATCGAAAAAAGCAACTGCTCCAAAAAAGAAAAATTGATTCTGGTTAAAAATAAAATGAAAATTTATAGTGTCCTAAATAAATTTTAGAAAATTAACAGGATCGCAGAAATCGAAACAAGCAATTGCTCCAAAAAAGAAAAATTAATTCTGGTTAAAAATAAAATGAAAATTCATAGTGAGTCCTAAATAAATTTTATAAAATTAACAGGATCGCAGAAATCAAAACAAGCAACTGCTCCAAAAATGAAAAATTAATTCTGGTTAAAAATAAAATGAAAATTCATAGCGAGTCCTAAATAAATTTTATAAAATTAACAGGATCGCAGAAATCAACTGCTCCAAAAAAGAAAAATTGATTCTGGTTAAAAATAAAATGAAAATTTATAGTGTCCTAAATAAATTTTAGAAAATTAACAGGATCGCAGAAATCGAAACAAGCAATTGCTCCAAAAAAGAAAAATTAATTCTGGTTAAAAATAAAATGAAAATTCATAGTGAGTCCTAAATAAATTTTATAAAATTAACAGGATCGCAGAAATCAAAACAAGCAACTGCTCCAAAAAAGAAAAATTGATTCTGGTTAAAAATAAAATGAAAATTTATAGTGTCCTAAATAAATTTTAGAAAATTAACAGGATCGCAGAAATCGAAACAAGCAATTGGTCCAAAAAAGAAAAATTAATTCTGGTTAAAAATAAAATGAAAATTCATAGTGAGTCCTAAATAAATTTTATAAAATTAACAGGATCGCAGAAATCAAAACAAGCAATTGCTCCAAAAAAGAAAAATTAATTCTGGTTAAAAATAAAATGAAAATTCATAGTGAGTCCTAAATAAATTGTAGAAAATTAACAGGATCGCAGAAATTAAAACAAGCAATTGCTCCAAAAAAGAAAAAACAATTCTGGTTAAAAATAAAATAAAAATTTATAGTGAGACCTAAATAAATTGTGGAAAATTAACGCAGATCGCAGAAATCAAAACAAGCAATTGCTCCAAAAAAGAAAAATTAATTCTGGTTAAAAATAAAATGAAAATTCATAGTGAGTCCTAAATAAATTGTAGAAAATTAGCAGGATCGCAGAAATTAAAACAAGCAATTGCTCCAAAAAATAAAAAACAATTCTGGTTAAAAATAAAATGAAAATTCATAGTGAGTCCTAAATAAATTTTATAAAATTAACAGGATCGCAGAAATCAAAACAAGCAACTGCTCCAAAAAAGAAAAATTAATTCTGGTTAAAAATAAAATGAAAATTCATAGTGAGTCCTAAATAAATCAAACACGAAATAACACCATTGTACCAAATTAACAGGATCGCAGAAATGTAATTTTCTAAAATTTATTTAGGACTCAATATGAATTTTCATTTTATTTTTAACCAGAAATAATTTTTCTTTTTTGGAGCAATTCCTTTTTTTGATTTCTGCGATCCTGTTAACTATCTAAAATTTATTTAGGACTCACTATGAATTTTAATTTTATTTTTAACCAGAATTAATTTATCTTTTTTGGAGCAGTTGCTTTTCTCGATTTCCCCGATCCTGTAATTTTCTAAAATTTATTTAGGACTCAATATGAATTTTCATTTTATTTTTAACCAGAATTAATTTTTCTTTTTTGGAGCAATTCCTTTTTTTGATTTCTGCGATCCTGTTAATTATCTAAAATTTATGTAGGACTCACTATGAATTTTTATTTTATTTTTAACCAGAATAAATTTTTCTTTTTTGGAGCAGTTGTTTTTTTGCACATCACACCAAAGTAAAAAAAAAATAAAATAAAATTCATATTGAGTCCTAAATAAATTTTAGAAAATTAACAGGATCGCACAAATCAAAACAAGCGATTGCTCCAAAAAAGAAAAATTATTTCTGGTTAAAAATAAAATGAAAATTAATATTTAGTCCTAAATAAATTGTAAAAAATTAACAGAATCGTAGAAATCAAAACAAGCAATTGCTCCAAAAAAGAAAAAATAATTCTAGTTAAATATAAAATGAAAATTCACAGTGAGTCCTAAATAAATTTTAGAAAATTAACAGGATCGCAGAAATCAAAACAAGCAATTGCTCCAACAATGAAAAATTAATTCTGGTAAAAATAAAATAAAAATTCATAGTGAGTCCTAAATAAATTGTAGAAAATTAACAGGATCGCAGAATTTGAAAAAGGTAACCGCTCTAAAAAAGAAAAATTTATTCTGGTTAAAAATAAAATAAAAATTCATAGTAAGTCCTACATAAATTTTAGATAATTAACAGGTTCACAGAAATCAAAACAAACATTTGCTCCAAAAAAGAAAACTTAAATCTGGTTAAAAGTAAATTAAAATTCATAGTGAGTCCTAAATAAATTTTAGAAAATAAACAGAATCGCAGAAATCAAAACAAGCAATTGCTCCAAAAAAGAAATATTAATTCTAGTTAAAAATAAAATGAAACTCATATTGAGTCCTAAATAAATTTTAGAAAATTAACAAGATCGCAGAAATCGAAAAAGTTAATTGCTCTAAAAAAGAAAAATTTATTCTGGTTAAAAATAAAATGAAAATTAATATTTAGTCCTAAATAAATTGTAGAAAATTAACAGAATCGTAGAAATCAAAACAACCAATTGCTCCAAAAAAGAAAAATTAATTCTGGTTAAAAATAAAATGAAAATTCATAGTGAGTCCTAAATAAATTTTAGTAAATTAACAGGATCGCAGAAATCAAAACAAACAACTGCTCCAAAAAAGAAAAATAAATTCTTGTTTAAAATAAACTGTAAATTCATATTGAATCCTAAATAAATTTTAGAAAAATAACAGGATCGCGGAAATCGACAAAAGCAACTGTTCCAAAAAAGATAAATTAAATCTGGTTAAAAATAAAATGAAAATTCATAGTGAGTCCTAAATAAATTTTAGTAAATTAACAGGATCGCAGAAATCAAAGCAAACAACTGCTCCAAAAAAGAAAAATAAATTCTTGTTTAAAATAAAATGAAAATTCATATTGAGTCCTAAATAAATTTTAGAAAATTAACAGGATCGCGGAAATTGAGAAAAGCAACTGCTCCAAAAAGAAAAATTAATTCTGGTTAAAAATAAAATGAAAATTCATAGTGAGTCCTAAATAAATTGTAGAAAATTGACAGGATCGCAGAAATCAAAACAAGCAATTGCTCCAAAAAAGAAAAAATAATTCTGGTAGAAAATAAAATGAAAATGCATAGTGAGCCCTAAATAAAGTTTAGAAAATTAACAGGATCGCAGACATCAAAAAAAGTAATTGCTCCAAAAAAGAAAAATTAATTATGGTACAAATAAAATAAAAATTCAGAGTGAGTCCTAAATAAATTTTGGAAAATTAACAGTATCGCAGAAATCAAAAAAAGCAACTGCTCCAAAAAAGAAAAATTAATTATGGTAAACATAAAATGAAAATTCATAGATAGTCCTAAATAAATTTTGGAAAATTAACAGGACCGCAGAAATCAAAGAAAGTAATTGCTCCAAAAAAGAAAAATTAATTATGGTAAAAATAAACTAAAAATTCATAGTGAGTCCTAAATAAATTTTGGAAAATTAACAGTATCGCAGAAATCAAAAAAAGCAGCTGCTCCAAAAAAGAAAAATTAATTATGGTAAACATAAAATGAAAATTCATAGATAGTCCTAAATAAATTTTGAAAAATTAACAGGATCGCAGAAATCAAAATAAGTAATTGCTCCAAAAAAGAAAAATTAATTATGGTAAAAATAAAATAAAATTTCATAGGTAGTCCTAAATAAATTTTGGAAAATTAACAGGATCGCAGTAATCAAAAAAAGTAATTGCTCCAAAAAAGAAAAATTAATTATAGTAAAAATAAAATAAAATTTCATAGGTAGTCCTAAATAAATTTTGGAAAATTAACAGGATCGCAGAAATCAAAAAAAGTAATTGCTCCAAAAAAGAAAAATTAATTATGGTAAACATAAAATGAAAATTCATAGATAGTCCTAAATAAGTTTTAGAAAATTAACAGGATCGCAGAAAGACGAACCAGCAATTGCTCCAAAAAAGATAAATTAATTATAGTAAAAATAAAATAAAATTTCATAGGTAGTCCTAAATAAATTTTGGAAAATTAACAGGATCGCAGAAATCAAAAAAAGTAATTGCTCCAAAAAAGAAAAATTAATTCTGGTAAAATATAAAATAAAAATTCATAGTGGGTCCTAAATAAATTTTGGAAAATTAACAGAATCGCAAAAATCAAAAAAAGCAACTGCTCCAAAAAAGAACAATTAATTATGGTAAACATAAAATGAAAATTCATAGATAGTGTTAAATAAATTTTGGAAAATTAACAGGATCGCAGAAATCAAAAAAAGTAATTGCTCCAAAAAAGAAAAATTAATTCTGGTAAAATATAAAATAAAAATTCATAGTGAGTCCCAAAGAAATTGTAGAAAATTAACAGGAGCGCAGAAATCGAAAAAGGCAACTGCTCAAAAAAAGAAAAATTGATTCTGGTTAAAAATAAAATGAAAATTCATAGTGAGTCCTAAATAAATTTTAGAAAATTAACAGGAGCGCAGAAATCGAAAAAAGCAACTGCTCCAAAAAAGAAAAATATATTCTGGTTAAAAATAAAATGAAAATTCATAGTGAGTCCTAAATAAAGTTTAGAAAATTAACAGGATCGCAGACATCAAAACAAAAAACTGCTCCAGAAACGAAAAATAAGTTCTTGTTTAAAATAAAATGAAAATTCATATTGAGTCCTAAATAAATTTTAGAAAATTAACAGGATCGCGGAAATCAGAACAAGCAACTGCTCTAAAAAAGAAAAATTAAATCAGGTTAAAAATAAAATGAAAATTCATAGTGAGTCCTAAATAAGTTTTAGAAAATTAACAGGATCGCAGAAAGCAGAACAAGCAATTGCTTCAAAAAAGTATAATTAATTATGGTAAAAATAAAATAAAATTTCATAGGTAGTCCTAAATAAATTTTGGAAAATTAACAGGATCGCAGAAATCAAAAAAAGTAATTGCTCCAAAAAAGAAAAATTAATTATGGTAAAAATAAAATAAAAATTCAGAGTGAGTCCTAAATAAATTTTGGAAAATTAACAATATCGCAGAAATCAAAAAAAGCAACTGCTCCAAAAAAGAAAAATTAATTATGGTAAACATAAAATGAAAATTCATAGATAGTCCTAAATAAATTTTGGAAAATTAACAGGACCGCAGAAATCAAAAAAAGTAATTGCTCCAAAAAAGAAAAATTAATTATGGTAAAAATAAACTAAAAATTCATAGTGAGTCCTAAATAAATTTTGGAAAATTAACAGTATCGCAGAAATCAAAAAAAGCAACTGCTCCAAAAAAGAAAAATTAATTATGGTAAACATAAAGTGAAAATTCATAGATAGTCCTAAATAAATTTTGAAAAATTAACAGGATCGCAGAAATCAAAATAAGTAATTGCTCCAAAAAAGAAAAATTAATTATGGTAAAAATAAAATAAAATTTCATAGGTAGTCCTAAATAAATTTTGGAAAATTAACAGGATCGCAGAAATCAAAAAAAGTAATTGCTCCAAAAAAGAAAAATTAATTATGGTAAAAATAAAATAAAAATTCAGAGTGAGTCCTAAATAAATTTTGGAAAATTAACAGTATCGCAGAAATCAAAAAAAGCAACTGCTCCAAAAAAGAAAAATTTATTATGGTAAACATAAAATGAAAATTCATAGATAGTCCTAAATAAATTTTGGAAAATTAACAGGATCGCAGAAATCAAAAAAAGTAATTGCTCCAAAAAAGAAAAATTAATTCTGGTAAAATATAAAATAAAAATTCATAGTGGGTCCTAAATAAATTTTGGAAAATTAACAGGATCGCAGAAATCAAAAAAAGTAATTGCTCCAAAAAAGAAAAATTAATTATGGTAAAAATAAAATAAAAATTCAGAGTGAGTCCTAAATAAATGTTGGAAAATTAACAGTATCGCAGAAATCAAAAAAAGCAACTGCTCCAAAAAAGAAAAATTAATTATGGTAAACATAAAATGAAAATTCATAGATAGTCCTAAATAAATTTTGGAAAATTAACAGGATCGCAGAAATCAAAAAAAGTAATTGCTCCAAAAAAGAAAAATTAATTCTGGTAAAATATAAAATAAAAATTCATAGTGGGTCCTAAATAAATTTTGGAAAATTAACAGGATCGCAGAAATCAAAAAAAGCAACTGCTCCAAAAAAGAAAAATTAATTATGGTAAAAATAAAATAAAAATTCAGAGTGAGTCCTAAATAAATTTTAGAAAATTAACAGGATCGCAGAAATCAAAAAAAGCAACTGCTCCAAAAAAGAAAAATTAATTATGGTAAAAATAAAATAAAAATTCATAGTGAGTCCTAAATAAACTTTGGAAAATTAACAGAATCGCAGAAATCAAAAAAAGGAACTGCTCCAAAAAAGAAAAATTAATTATGGTAAAATTAAAAGAAATTTCATAGAGAGTCCTAAATAAATGTTGGAAAATTAACAGGATCGCAGAAATCAAAAAAAGCAACTGCTCCAAAAAAGAAAAATTAATTATGGTAAAAATAAAATAAAAATTCATAGTGAGTCCTAAATAAACTTTGGAAAATTAACAGAATCGCAGAAATCAAAAAAAGGAACTGCTCCAAAAAAGAAAAATTAATTATGGTAAAATTAAAAGAAATTTCATAGAGAGTCCTAAATAAATGTTGGAAAATTAACAGAATCGCAGAAATCAAAAAAAGCAACTGCTCCAAAAAAGAACAATTAATTATGGTAAAATTAAATGAAATTTCATAGAGAGTCCTAAATAAATTTTGGAAAATTAACAGGATCGCAGAAATCAAAAAAAGCAATTGCTCCAAAAATGGAAAATTAATTCTGGTAAAATATAAAATAAAAATTCAGAGTGAGTCCTAAATAAATTTTGGAAAATTAACAGTATCGCAGAAATCAAAAAAAGCAACTGCTCCAAAAAAGAAAAATTAATTATGGTAAACATAAAATGAAAATTCATAAATAGTCCTAAATAAATTTTGGAAAATTAACAGGACCGCAGAAATCAAAGAAAGTAATTGCTCCAAAAATGAAAAATTAATTATGGTAAAAATAAACTAAAAATTCATAGTGAGTCCTAAATAAATTTTGGAAAATTAACAGTATCGCAGAAATCAAAAAAAGCAGCTGCTCCAAAAAAGAAAAATTAATTATGGTAAACATAAAATGAAAATTCATAGATAGTCCTAAATAAATTTTGAAAAATTAACAGGATCGCAGAAATCAAAATAAGTAATTGCTCCAAAAAAGAAAAATTAATTATGGTAAAAATAAAATAAAATTTCATAGGTAGTCCTAAATAAATTTTGGAAAATTAACAGAATCGCAGTAATCAAAAAAAGTAATTGCTCCAAAAAAGAAAAATTAATTATGGTAAAAATAAAATAAAAATTCAGAGTGGGTCCTAAATAAATTTTGGAAAATTAACAGAATCGCAAAAATCAAAAAAAGCAACTGCTCCAAAAAAGAACAATTAATTATGGTAAACATAAAATGAAAATTCATAGATAGTCCTAAATAAATTTTGGAAAATTAACAGGATCGCAGAAATCAAAAAAAGTAATTGCTCCAAAAAAGAAAAATTAATTATGGTAAACATAAAATGAAAATTCATAGATAGTCCTAAATAAGTTTTAGAAAATTAACAGGATCGCAGAAAGACGAACCAGCAATTGCTCCAAAAAAGATAAATTAATTATAGTAAAAATAAAATAAAATTTCATAGGTAGTCCTAAATAAATTTTGGAAAATTAACAGGATCGCAGAAATCAAAAAAAGTAATTGCTCCAAAAAAGAAAAATTAATTCTGGTAAAATATAAAATAAAAATTCATAGTGGGTCCTAAATAAATTTTGGAAAATTAACAGAATCGCAAAAATCAAAAAAAGCAACTGCTCCAAAAAAGAACAATTAATTATGGTAAACATAAAATGAAAATTCATAGATAGTGTTAAATAAATTTTGGAAAATTAACAGGATCGCAGAAATCAAAAAAAGTAATTGCTCCAAAAAAGAAAAATTAATTCTGGTAAAATATAAAATAAAAATTCATAGTGAGTCCCAAAGAAATTGTAGAAAATTAACAGGAGCGCAGAAATCGAAAAAGGCAACTGCTCAAAAAAAGAAAAATTGATTCTGGTTAAAAATAAAATGAAAATTCATAGTGAGTCCTAAATAAATTTTAGAAAATTAACAGGAGCGCAGAAATCGAAAAAAGCAACTGCTCCAAAAAAGAAAAATATATTCTGGTTAAAAATAAAATGAAAATTCATAGTGAGTCCTAAATAAAGTTTAGAAAATTAACAGGATCGCAGACATCAAAACAAACAACTGCTCCAGAAACGAAAAATAAGTTCTTGTTTAAAATAAAATGAAAATTCATATTGAGTCCTAAATAAATTTTAGAAAATTAACAGGATCGCGGAAATCAGAACAAGCAACTGCTCTAAAAAAGAAAAATTAAATCAGGTTAAAAATAAAATGAAAATTCATAGTGAGTCCTAAATAAGTTTTAGAAAATTAACAGGATCGCAGAAAGCAGAACAAGCAATTGCTTCAAAAAAGTATAATTAATTATGGTAAAAATAAAATAAAATTTCATAGGTAGTCCTAAATAAATTTTGGAAAATTAACAGGATCGCAGAAATCAAAAAAAGTAATTGCTCCAAAAAAGAAAAATTAATTATGGTAAAAATAAAATAAAAATTCAGAGTGAGTCCTAAATAAATTTTGGAAAATTAACAATATCGCAGAAATCAAAAAAAGCAACTGCTCCAAAAAAGAAAAATTAATTATGGTAAACATAAAATGAAAATTCATAGATAGTCCTAAATAAATTTTGGAAAATTAACAGGACCGCAGAAATCAAAAAAAGTAATTGCTCCAAAAAAGAAAAATTAATTATGGTAAAAATAAACTAAAAATTCATAGTGAGTCCTAAATAAATTTTGGAAAATTAACAGTATCGCAGAAATCAAAAAAAGCAACTGCTCCAAAAAAGAAAAATTAATTATGGTAAACATAAAGTGAAAATTCATAGATAGTCCTAAATAAATTTTGAAAAATTAACAGGATCGCAGAAATCAAAATAAGTAATTGCTCCAAAAAAGAAAAATTAATTATGGTAAAAATAAAATAAAATTTCATAGGTAGTCCTAAATAAATTTTGGAAAATTAACAGGATCGCAGAAATCAAAAAAAGTAATTGCTCCAAAAAAGAAAAATTAATTATGGTAAAAATAAAATAAAAATTCAGAGTGAGTCCTAAATAAATTTTGGAAAATTAACAGTATCGCAGAAATCAAAAAAAGCAACTGCTCCAAAAAAGAAAAATTTATTATGGTAAACATAAAATGAAAATTCATAGATAGTCCTAAATAAATTTTGGAAAATTAACAGGATCGCAGAAATCAAAAAAAGTAATTGCTCCAAAAAAGAAAAATTAATTCTGGTAAAATATAAAATAAAAATTCATAGTGGGTCCTAAATAAATTTTGGAAAATTAACAGGATCGCAGAAATCAAAAAAAGTAATTGCTCCAAAAAAGAAAAATTAATTATGGTAAAAATAAAATAAAAATTCAGAGTGAGTCCTAAATAAATGTTGGAAAATTAACAGTATCGCAGAAATCAAAAAAAGCAACTGCTCCAAAAAAGAAAAATTAATTATGGTAAACATAAAATGAAAATTCATAGATAGTCCTAAATAAATTTTGGAAAATTAACAGGATCGCAGAAATCAAAAAAAGTAATTGCTCCAAAAAAGAAAAATTAATTCTGGTAAAATATAAAATAAAAATTCATAGTGGGTCCTAAATAAATTTTGGAAAATTAACACAATCGCAGAAATCAAAAAAAGCAACTGCTCCAAAAAAGAACAATTAATTATGGTAAAATTAAATGAAATTTCATAGAGAGTCCTAAATAAATTTTGGAAAATTAACAGGATCGCAGAAATCAAAAAAAGCAATTGCTCCAAAAAAGGAAAATTAATTCTGGTAAAATATAAAATAAAAATTCAGAGTGAGTCCTAAATAAATTTTAGAAAATTAACAGGATCGCAGAAATCAAAAAAAGCAACTGCTCCAAAAAAGAAAAATTAATTATGGTAAAAATAAAATAAAAATTCATAGTGAGTCCTAAATAAACTTTGGAAAATTAACAGAATCGCAGAAATCAAAAAAAGGAACTGCTCCAAAAAAGAAAAATTAATTATGGTAAAATTAAAAGAAATTTCATAGAGAGTCCTAAATAAATGTTGGAAAATTAACAGGATCGCAGAAATCAAAAAAAGCAATTGCTCCAACAAAGAAAAATTAATTCTGGTAAAATATAAAATAAAAATTCATAGTGAGTCCTAAATAAATTTTGGAAAATTAACAGGATCGCAGAAATCAAAAAAAGCAACTGCTCCAAAAAAGACAAATTAATTATGGTAAAACTAAAATGAAAATTCATAGTGAGTCCTAAATAAATTTTGGAAAATTAACAGGATTGCAGAAATCAAAAAAAGCAATTGCTCCAACAAAGAAAAATTAATTCTGGTAAAATATAAAATAAAAATTCATAGTGAGTCCTAAATAAATTTTGGAAAATTAACAGGATCGCAGAAATCAATAAAAGCAACTGCTCCAAAAAAGACAAATTAATTATGGTAAAAATAAAATGAAAATTCATAGTGAGTCCTAAATAAATTTTGGAAAATTAACAGTATCGCAGAAATCAAAAAAAGCAACTGCTCCAAAAAAGAAAAATTAATTATGGTAAACATAAAATGAAAATTCATAGATAGTCCTAAATAAATTTTGGAAAATTAACAGGATCGCAGAAATCAAAAAAAGTAATTGCTCCAAAAAAGAAAAATTATTTATGGTAAACATAAAATGAAAATTCATAGATAGTCCTAAATAAGTTTTAGAAAATTAACAGGATCGCAGAAATCAGAACAAGCAATTGCTCCAAAAAAGAAAAATTAATTATGGTAAAAAAAAAATAAAATTTCATATGTAGTCCTAAATAAATTTTGGAAAATTAACAGGATCGCAGAAATCAAAAAAAGTAATTGCTCCAAAAAAGAAAAATTAATTATGGTAAAAATAAAAGAAATTTCATAGAGAGTCCTAAATAAATGTTGGAAAATTAACAGAATCGCAGAAATCAAAAAAAGGAACTGCTCCAAAAAAGAAAAATTAATTATGGTAAAATTAAAAGAAATTTCATAGAGAGTCCTAAATAAATGTTGGAAAATTAACAGGATCGCAGAAATCAAAAAAAGGAACTGCTCCAAAAAAGAAAAATTAATTATGGTAAAATTAAAAGAAATTTCATAGAGAGTCCTAAATAAATGTTGGAAAATTAACAGAATCGCAGAAATCAAAAAAAGGAACTGCTCCAAAAAAGAAACATTAATTATGGTAACAATAAAATGAAAATTCATAGAGAGTCCTAAATAAATTTTAGAAAATTAACAGGATCGCAGAAATCAAAAAAAGCTACTGCTCCAAAAAAGAACAATTAATTCCTGTAAAATATAAAATAAAAATTCATAGTGAGTCCTAAATAAATTTTGGAAAATTAACAGGATCGCAGAAATCAAAAAAAGCAACTGCTCCAAAAAAGACAAATTAATTATGGTAAAACTAAAATGAAAATTCATAGTGAGTCCTAAATAAATTTTGGAAAATTAACAGGATCGCAGAAATCAAAAAAAGCAATTGCTCCAACAAAGAAAAATTAATTCTGGTAAAATATAAAATAAAAATTCATAGTGAGTCCTAAATAAATTTTGGAAAATTAACAGGATCGCAGAAATCAATAAAAGCAACTGCTCCAAAAAAGACAAATTAATTATGGTAAAATATAAAATAAAAATTCATAGTGAGTCCTAAATAAATTTTGGAAAATTAACAGGATCGCAGAAATCAATAAAAGCAACTGCTCCAAAAAAGACAAATTAATTATGGTAAAAATAAAATGTAAATTCATAGTGAGTCCTAAATAAATTTTGGAAAATTAACAGTATCGCAGAAATCAAAAAAAGCAACTGCTCCAAAAAAGAAAAATTAATTATGGTAAACATAAAATGAAAATTCATAGATAGTCCTAAATAAATTTTGGAAAATTAACAGGATCACAGAAATCAAAAAAAGTAATTGCTCCAAAAAAGAAAAATTAATTATGGTAAAAATAAAATAAAAATTCATATTGAGTCCTAAATAAATTTTGAAAAATTAACAGGATCGCAGAAATCAAAATAAGCAACTGCTCCAAAAAAGAAAAATTAATTCTGGTAAAATATAAAATAAAAATTCATAGTGGTCCTAAATAAATTTTGGAAAATTAACAGTATCGCAGAAATCAAAAAAAGCAACTGCTCCAAAAAAGAAAAATTAATTATGGTAAAAATAAAATAAAAATTAATAGTGAGTCCTAAATAAATTTTGGAAAATTAACAGAATCGCAGAAGTCAAAAAAAGCAACTGCTCCAAAAAAGGAAAATTAATTATGGTAACAATAAAATGAAAATTCATAGTGAGTCCTAAATAAATTTTGGAAAATTAACAGGATCGCAGAAATCAAAAAAAGCAATTGCTCCAAAAAAGAACAATTAATTATGGTAAAATTAAATGAAATTTCATAGGGAGTCCTAAATAAATTTTGGAAAATTAACAGGATCGCAGAAATCAAAAAAAGCAAGTGCTCCAAAAAAGAACAATTAATTATGGTAAAATTAAATGAAATTTCATAGGGAGTCCTAAATAAATTTTGGAAAATTAACAGGATCGCAGAAATCAAAAAAAGCAAATGCTCCAAAAAGAAAAATTAATTCTGGCAAATTATAAAATAAAAATTCAGAGTGAGTCCTAAATAAATTTTAGAAAATTAACAGAATCGCAGAAATCAAAAAAAGCGACTGCTCCAAAAAAGAAAAATTAATTTTGGTAAAATTATATGAAATTTCATAGAGAGTCCTAAATAAATTTTGGGAAATTAACAGGATCGCGGAAATCAAAAAAAGCAATTGCTCCAAAAAAGAAAAATTAATTCTGGTAAAATATAAAATAAAAATTCAGAGTGAGTCCTAAATAAATTTTAGAAAATTAACAGGATCGCAGAAATCAAAAAAAGCAAGTGCTCCAAAAAAGAACAATTAATTATGGTAAAATTAAATGAAATTTCATAGGGAGTCCTAAATAAATTTTGGAAAATTAACAGGATCGCAGAAATCAAAAAAAGCAAATGCTCCAAAAAGAAAAATTAATTCTGGCAAATTATAAAATAAAAATTCAGAGTGAGTCCTAAATAAATTTTAGAAAATTAACAGAATCGCAGAAATCAAAAAAAGCGACTGCTCCAAAAAAGAAAAATTAATTATGGTAAAATTATATGAAATTTCATAGAGAGTCCTAAATAAATTTTGGGAAATTAACAGGATCGCGGAAATCAAAAAAAGCAATTGCTCCAAAAAAGAAAAATTAATTCTGGTAAAATATAAAATAAAAATTCAGAGTGAGTCCTAAATAAATTTTAGAAAATTAACAGAATCGCAGAAATCAAAAAAAGCGACTGCTCCAAAAAAGAAAAATTAATTATGGTAAAATTATATGAAATTTCATAGAGAGTCCTAAATAAATTTTGGAAAATTAACAGGATCGCAGAAATAAAAAAAAGGAATTATTCCAAAAAAGAAAAATTAATTATGGTAAAAATAAAATGAAAATTCAAAGTGAGTCCTAAATAAATTTTGGAAATTTAACAGGATCGCAGAAATCAAAAAAAGCAATTGCTCCAAAAAAGAAAAATTAATTATGGTAAAAATAAAATAAAAATTCATAGAGAGTTCTAAATAAATTTTAGAAAATTAACAGAATCGCAGATATCAAAAAAAGCGACTGCTCCAAACAAGAAAAATTAAATATGGTAAAATTATATGAAATTTCATAGAGAGTCCTAAATAAATTTTGGAAAATTAACAGGATCGCAGAAATAAAAAAAAGGAATTATTCCAAAAAAGAAAAATTAATTATGGTAAAAATAAAATGAAAATTCAAAGTAAGTCCTAAATAAATTTTGGAAATTTAACAGGATCGCAGAAATCGAAAAAAGCAATTGCTCCAAAAAAGAAAAATTAATTATGGTAAAAATAAAATGAAAATTCATAGTGAGTCCTAAATAAATTTTGGAAAATTAACAGAATCGCAGAAATCAAAAAAAGCAACTGCTCCAAAAAAGAAAAATTAATTATGGTAAAAATAAAATAAAAATTCATAGATAGTTCTAAATAAATTTTAGAAAATTAACAGAATCGCAGAAATCAAAAAAAGCGACTGCTCCAAAAAAGAAAAATTAATTCTGGTAAAATAAAAAATAAAAATTCATAGTGAGTCCTAAATAAATTTTGGAAAATTAACAGGATCGCAGAAATCAAAAAAAGCAACTGCTCCAAAAAAGAAAAATTAATTATGGTAAAAATAAAATAAAAATTCATGGAGAGTTCTAAATAAATTTTAGAAAATTAACAGAATCGCAGAAATCAAAAAAAGCGACTGCTCCAAACAAGAAAAATTAATTATGGTAAAATTATATGAAATTTCATAGAGAGTCCTAAATAAATTTTGGAAAATTAACAGTATCGCAGAAATAAAAAAAAGGAATTATTCCAAAAAAGAAAAATTAATTATGGTAAAAATAAAATGAAAATTCAAAGTAAGTCCTAAATAAATTTTGGAAATTTAACAGGATCGCAGAAATCAAAAAAAGCAATTGCTCCAAAAAAGAAAAATTAATTATGGTAAAAATAAAATAAAAATTAATAGTGAGTCCTAAATAAATTTTGGAAAATTAACAGAATCGCAGAAGTCAAAAAAAGCAACTGCTCCAAAAAAGAAAAATTAATTATGGTAAAAATAAAATAAAAATTCATAGAGAGTCCTAAATAAATTTTGGAAAATTAACAGAATCGCAGAAGTCAAAAAAAGCAACTGCTCCAAAAAAGAAAAATTAATTATGGTAAAAATAAAATAAAAATTCATAGAGAGTTCTAAATAAATTTTAGAAAATTAACAGAATTGCAGAAATCAAAAAAAGCGACTGCTCCAAAAAAGAAAAATTAATTCTGGTAAAATAAAAAATAAAAATTCATAGTGAGTCCTAAATAAATTTTGGAAAATTAACAGGATCGCAGAAATCAAAAAAAGCAACTGCTCCAAAAAAGAAAAATTAATTATGGTAAAAATAAAATAAAAATTCATAGAGAGTTCTAAATAAATTTTAGAAAATTAACAGAATCGCAGAAATCAAAAAAAGCGACTGCTCCAAACAAGAAAAATTAATTATGGTAAAATTATATGAAATTTCATAGAGAGTCCTAAATAAATTTTGGAAAATTAACAGGATCGCAGAAATAAAAAAAAGGAATTATTCCAAAAAAGAAAAATTAATTATGGTAAAAATAAAATGAAAATTCAAAGTAAGTCCTAAATAAATTTTGGAAATTTAACAGGATCGCAGAAATCAAAAAAAGCAATTGCTCCAAAAAAGAAAAATTAATTATGGTAAAAATAAAATAAAAATTAATAGTGAGTCCTAAATAAATTTTGGAAAATTAACAGAATCGCAGAAGTCAAAACAAGCAACTGCTCCAAAAAAGAAAAATTAATTATGGTAAAAATAAAATAAAAATTCATAGAGAGTTCTAAATAAATTTTAGAAAATTAACAGAATCGCAGAAATCAAAAAAAGCGACTGCTCCAAAAAAGAAAAATTAATTCTGGTAAAATAAAAAATAAAAATTCATAGTGAGTCCTAAATAAATTTTGAAAAATTAACAGGATCGCAGAAATCAAAAAAAGCAACTGCTCCAAAAAAGAAAAATTAATTATGGTAAAATTAAATGAAATTTCATAGGGAGTCCTAAATAAATTTTGGAAAATTAACAGGATCGCAGAAATCAAAAAAAGCAAGTGCTCCAAAAAAGAACAATTAATTATGGTAAAATTAAATGAAATTTCATAGGGAGTCCTAAATAAATTTTGGAAAATTAACAGGATCGCAGAAATCAAAAAAAGCAAATGCTCCAAAAAGAAAAATTAATTCTGGCAAATTATAAAATAAAAATTCAGAGTGAGTCCTAAATAAATTTTAGAAAATTAACAGAATCGCAGAAATCAAAAAAAGCGACTGCTCCAAAAAAGAAAAATTAATTTTGGTAAAATTATATGAAATTTCATAGAGAGTCCTAAATAAATTTTGGGAAATTAACAGGATCGCGGAAATCAAAAAAAGCAATTGCTCCAAAAAAGAAAAATTAATTCTGGTAAAATATAAAATAAAAATTCAGAGTGAGTCCTAAATAAATTTTAGAAAATTAACAGGATCGCAGAAATCAAAAAAAGCAAGTGCTCCAAAAAAGAACAATTAATTATGGTAAAATTAAATGAAATTTCATAGGGAGTCCTAAATAAATTTTGGAAAATTAACAGGATCGCAGAAATCAAAAAAAGCAAATGCTCCAAAAAGAAAAATTAATTCTGGCAAATTATAAAATAAAAATTCAGAGTGAGTCCTAAATAAATTTTAGAAAATTAACAGAATCGCAGAAATCAAAAAAAGCGACTGCTCCAAAAAAGAAAAATTAATTATGGTAAAATTATATGAAATTTCATAGAGAGTCCTAAATAAATTTTGGGAAATTAACAGGATCGCGGAAATCAAAAAAAGCAATTGCTCCAAAAAAGAAAAATTAATTCTGGTAAAATATAAAATAAAAATTCAGAGTGAGTCCTAAATAAATTTTAGAAAATTAACAGAATCGCAGAAATCAAAAAAAGCGACTGCTCCAAAAAAGAAAAATTAATTATGGTAAAATTAAATGAAATTTCATAGGGAGTCCTAAATAAATTTTGGAAAATTAACAGGATCGCAGAAATCAAAAAAAGCAAGTGCTCCAAAAAAGAACAATTAATTATGGTAAAATTAAATGAAATTTCATAGGGAGTCCTAAATAAATTTTGGAAAATTAACAGGATCGCAGAAATCAAAAAAAGCAAATGCTCCAAAAAGAAAAATTAATTCTGGCAAATTATAAAATAAAAATTCAGAGTGAGTCCTAAATAAATTTTAGAAAATTAACAGAATCGCAGAAATCAAAAAAAGCGACTGCTCCAAAAAAGAAAAATTAATTTTGGTAAAATTATATGAAATTTCATAGAGAGTCCTAAATAAATTTTGGGAAATTAACAGGATCGCGGAAATCAAAAAAAGCAATTGCTCCAAAAAAGAAAAATTAATTCTGGTAAAATATAAAATAAAAATTCAGAGTGAGTCCTAAATAAATTTTAGAAAATTAACAGGATCGCAGAAATCAAAAAAAGCAAGTGCTCCAAAAAAGAACAATTAATTATGGTAAAATTAAATGAAATTTCATAGGGAGTCCTAAATAAATTTTGGAAAATTAACAGGATCGCAGAAATCAAAAAAAGCAAATGCTCCAAAAAGAAAAATTAATTCTGGCAAATTATAAAATAAAAATTCAGAGTGAGTCCTAAATAAATTTTAGAAAATTAACAGAATCGCAGAAATCAAAAAAAGCGACTGCTCCAAAAAAGAAAAATTAATTATGGTAAAATTATATGAAATTTCATAGAGAGTCCTAAATAAATTTTGGGAAATTAACAGGATCGCGGAAATCAAAAAAAGCAATTGCTCCAAAAAAGAAAAATTAATTCTGGTAAAATATAAAATAAAAATTCAGAGTGAGTCCTAAATAAATTTTAGAAAATTAACAGAATCGCAGAAATCAAAAAAAGCGACTGCTCCAAAAAAGAAAAATTAATTATGGTAAAATTAAATGAAATTTCATAGGGAGTCCTAAATAAATTTTGGAAAATTAACAGGATCGCAGAAATCAAAAAAAGCAAGTGCTCCAAAAAAGAACAATTAATTATGGTAAAATTAAATGAAATTTCATAGGGAGTCCTAAATAAATTTTGGAAAATTAACAGGATCGCAGAAATCAAAAAAAGCAAATGCTCCAAAAAGAAAAATTAATTCTGGCAAATTATAAAATAAAAATTCAGAGTGAGTCCTAAATAAATTTTAGAAAATTAACAGAATCGCAGAAATCAAAAAAAGCGACTGCTCCAAAAAAGAAAAATTAATTTTGGTAAAATTATATGAAATTTCATAGAGAGTCCTAAATAAATTTTGGGAAATTAACAGGATCGCGGAAATCAAAAAAAGCAATTGCTCCAAAAAAGAAAAATTAATTCTGGTAAAATATAAAATAAAAATTCAGAGTGAGTCCTAAATAAATTTTAGAAAATTAACAGGATCGCAGAAATCAAAAAAAGCAAGTGCTCCAAAAAAGAACAATTAATTATGGTAAAATTAAATGAAATTTCATAGGGAGTCCTAAATAAATTTTGGAAAATTAACAGGATCGCAGAAATCAAAAAAAGCAAATGCTCCAAAAAGAAAAATTAATTCTGGCAAATTATAAAATAAAAATTCAGAGTGAGTCCTAAATAAATTTTAGAAAATTAACAGAATCGCAGAAATCAAAAAAAGCGACTGCTCCAAAAAAGAAAAATTAATTATGGTAAAATTATATGAAATTTCATAGAGAGTCCTAAATAAATTTTGGGAAATTAACAGGATCGCGGAAATCAAAAAAAGCAATTGCTCCAAAAAAGAAAAATTAATTCTGGTAAAATATAAAATAAAAATTCAGAGTGAGTCCTAAATAAATTTTAGAAAATTAACAGAATCGCAGAAATCAAAAAAAGCGACTGCTCCAAAAAAGAAAAATTAATTATGGTAAAATTATATGAAATTTCATAGAGAGTCCTAAATAAATTTTGGAAAATTAACAGGATCGCAGAAATAAAAAAAAGGAATTATTCCAAAAAAGAAAAATTAATTATGGTAAAAATAAAATGAAAATTCAAAGTGAGTCCTAAATAAATTTTGGAAATTTAACAGGATCGCAGAAATCAAAAAAAGCAATTGCTCCAAAAAAGAAAAATTAATTATGGTAAAAATAAAATAAAAATTCATAGAGAGTTCTAAATAAATTTTAGAAAATTAACAGAATCGCAGATATCAAAAAAAGCGACTGCTCCAAACAAGAAAAATTAAATATGGTAAAATTATATGAAATTTCATAGAGAGTCCTAAATAAATTTTGGAAAATTAACAGGATCGCAGAAATCAAAAAAAGCAATTGCTCCAACAAAGAAAAATTAATTCTGGTAAAATATAAAATAAAAATTCATAGTGAGTCCTAAATAAATTTTGGAAAATTAACAGGATCGCAGAAATCAATAAAAGCAACTGCTCCAAAAAAGACAAATTAATTATGGTAAAATATAAAATAAAAATTCATAGTGAGTCCTAAATAAATTTTGGAAAATTAACAGGATCGCAGAAATCAATAAAAGCAACTGCTCCAAAAAAGACAAATTAATTATGGTAAAAATAAAATGTAAATTCATAGTGAGTCCTAAATAAATTTTGGAAAATTAACAGTATCGCAGAAATCAAAAAAAGCAACTGCTCCAAAAAAGAAAAATTAATTATGGTAAACATAAAATGAAAATTCATAGATAGTCCTAAATAAATTTTGGAAAATTAACAGGATCACAGAAATCAAAAAAAGTAATTGCTCCAAAAAAGAAAAATTAATTATGGTAAAAATAAAATAAAAATTCATATTGAGTCCTAAATAAATTTTGAAAAATTAACAGGATCGCAGAAATCAAAATAAGCAACTGCTCCAAAAAAGAAAAATTAATTCTGGTAAAATATAAAATAAAAATTCATAGTGGTCCTAAATAAATTTTGGAAAATTAACAGTATCGCAGAAATCAAAAAAAGCAACTGCTCCAAAAAAGAAAAATTAATTATGGTAAAAATAAAATAAAAATTAATAGTGAGTCCTAAATAAATTTTGGAAAATTAACAGAATCGCAGAAGTCAAAAAAAGCAACTGCTCCAAAAAAGGAAAATTAATTATGGTAACAATAAAATGAAAATTCATAGTGAGTCCTAAATAAATTTTGGAAAATTAACAGGATCGCAGAAATCAAAAAAAGCAATTGCTCCAAAAAAGAACAATTAATTATGGTAAAATTAAATGAAATTTCATAGGGAGTCCTAAATAAATTTTGGAAAATTAACAGGATCGCAGAAATCAAAAAAAGCAAGTGCTCCAAAAAAGAACAATTAATTATGGTAAAATTAAATGAAATTTCATAGGGAGTCCTAAATAAATTTTGGAAAATTAACAGGATCGCAGAAATCAAAAAAAGCAAATGCTCCAAAAAGAAAAATTAATTCTGGCAAATTATAAAATAAAAATTCAGAGTGAGTCCTAAATAAATTTTAGAAAATTAACAGAATCGCAGAAATCAAAAAAAGCGACTGCTCCAAAAAAGAAAAATTAATTTTGGTAAAATTATATGAAATTTCATAGAGAGTCCTAAATAAATTTTGGGAAATTAACAGGATCGCGGAAATCAAAAAAAGCAATTGCTCCAAAAAAGAAAAATTAATTCTGGTAAAATATAAAATAAAAATTCAGAGTGAGTCCTAAATAAATTTTAGAAAATTAACAGGATCGCAGAAATCAAAAAAAGCAAGTGCTCCAAAAAAGAACAATTAATTATGGTAAAATTAAATGAAATTTCATAGGGAGTCCTAAATAAATTTTGGAAAATTAACAGGATCGCAGAAATCAAAAAAAGCAAATGCTCCAAAAAGAAAAATTAATTCTGGCAAATTATAAAATAAAAATTCAGAGTGAGTCCTAAATAAATTTTAGAAAATTAACAGAATCGCAGAAATCAAAAAAAGCGACTGCTCCAAAAAAGAAAAATTAATTATGGTAAAATTATATGAAATTTCATAGAGAGTCCTAAATAAATTTTGGGAAATTAACAGGATCGCGGAAATCAAAAAAAGCAATTGCTCCAAAAAAGAAAAATTAATTCTGGTAAAATATAAAATAAAAATTCAGAGTGAGTCCTAAATAAATTTTAGAAAATTAACAGAATCGCAGAAATCAAAAAAAGCGACTGCTCCAAAAAAGAAAAATTAATTATGGTAAAATTATATGAAATTTCATAGAGAGTCCTAAATAAATTTTGGAAAATTAACAGGATCGCAGAAATAAAAAAAAGGAATTATTCCAAAAAAGAAAAATTAATTATGGTAAAAATAAAATGAAAATTCAAAGTGAGTCCTAAATAAATTTTGGAAATTTAACAGGATCGCAGAAATCAAAAAAAGCAATTGCTCCAAAAAAGAAAAATTAATTATGGTAAAAATAAAATAAAAATTCATAGAGAGTTCTAAATAAATTTTAGAAAATTAACAGAATCGCAGATATCAAAAAAAGCGACTGCTCCAAACAAGAAAAATTAAATATGGTAAAATTATATGAAATTTCATAGAGAGTCCTAAATAAATTTTGGAAAATTAACAGGATCGCAGAAATAAAAAAAAGGAATTATTCCAAAAAAGAAAAATTAATTATGGTAAAAATAAAATGAAAATTCAAAGTGAGTCCTAAATAAATTTTGGAAATTTAACAGGATCGCAGAAATCAAAAAAAGCAACTGCTCCAAAAAAGAAACATTAATTATGGTAACAATAAAATGAAAATTCATAGAGAGTCCTAAATAAATTTTAGAAAATTAACAGGATCGCAGAAATCAAAAAAAGCTACTGCTCCAAAAAAGAACAATTAATTCCTGTAAAATATAAAATAAAAATTCATGGAGAGTTCTAAATAAATTTTAGAAAATTAACAGAATCGCAGAAATCAAAAAAAGCGACTGCTCCAAACAAGAAAAATTAATTATGGTAAAATTATATGAAATTTCATAGAGAGTCCTAAATAAATTTTGGAAAATTAACAGTATCGCAGAAATAAAAAAAAGGAATTATTCCAAAAAAGAAAAATTAATTATGGTAAAAATAAAATGAAAATTCAAAGTAAGTCCTAAATAAATTTTGGAAATTTAACAGGATCGCAGAAATCGAAAAAAGCAATTGCTCCAAAAAAGAAAAATTAATTATGGTAAAAATAAAATGAAAATTCATAGTGAGTCCTAAATAAATTTTGGAAAATTAACAGAATCGCAGAAATCAAAAAAAGCAACTGCTCCAAAAAAGAAAAATTAATTATGGTAAAAATAAAATAAAAATTCATAGATAGTTCTAAATAAATTTTAGAAAATTAACAGAATCGCAGAAATCAAAAAAAGCGACTGCTCCAAAAAAGAAAAATTAATTCTGGTAAAATAAAAAATAAAAATTCATAGTGAGTCCTAAATAAATTTTGGAAAATTAACAGGATCGCAGAAATCAAAAAAAGCAACTGCTCCAAAAAAGAAAAATTAATTATGGTAAAAATAAAATAAAAATTAATAGTGAGTCCTAAATAAATTTTGGAAAATTAACAGAATCGCAGAAGTCAAAAAAAGCAACTGCTCCAAAAAAGGAAAATTAATTATGGTAACAATAAAATGAAAATTCATAGTGAGTCCTAAATAAATTTTGGAAAATTAACAGGATCGCAGAAATCAAAAAAAGCAATTGCTCCAAAAAAGAACAATTAATTATGGTAAAATTAAATGAAATTTCATAGGGAGTCCTAAATAAATTTTGGAAAATTAACAGGATCGCAGAAATCAAAAAAAGCAAGTGCTCCAAAAAAGAACAATTAATTATGGTAAAATTAAATGAAATTTCATAGGGAGTCCTAAATAAATTTTGGAAAATTAACAGGATCGCAGAAATCAATAAAAGCAACTGCTCCAAAAAAGACAAATTAATTATGGTAAAATATAAAATAAAAATTCATAGTGAGTCCTAAATAAATTTTGGAAAATTAACAGGATCGCAGAAATCAATAAAAGCAACTGCTCCAAAAAAGACAAATTAATTATGGTAAAAATAAAATGTAAATTCATAGTGAGTCCTAAATAAATTTTGGAAAATTAACAGTATCGCAGAAATCAAAAAAAGCAACTGCTCCAAAAAAGAAAAATTAATTATGGTAAACATAAAATGAAAATTCATAGATAGTCCTAAATAAATTTTGGAAAATTAACAGGATCACAGAAATCAAAAAAAGTAATTGCTCCAAAAAAGAAAAATTAATTATGGTAAAAATAAAATAAAAATTCATATTGAGTCCTAAATAAATTTTGAAAAATTAACAGGATCGCAGAAATCAAAATAAGCAACTGCTCCAAAAAAGAAAAATTAATTCTGGTAAAATATAAAATAAAAATTCATAGTGGTCCTAAATAAATTTTGGAAAATTAACAGTATCGCAGAAATCAAAAAAAGCAACTGCTCCAAAAAAGAAAAATTAATTATGGTAAAAATAAAATAAAAATTAATAGTGAGTCCTAAATAAATTTTGGAAAATTAACAGAATCGCAGAAGTCAAAAAAAGCAACTGCTCCAAAAAAGGAAAATTAATTATGGTAACAATAAAATGAAAATTCATAGTGAGTCCTAAATAAATTTTGGAAAATTAACAGGATCGCAGAAATCAAAAAAAGCAATTGCTCCAAAAAAGAAAAATTAATTATGGTAAAAATAAAATAAAAATTCATAGAGAGTTCTAAATAAATTTTAGAAAATTAACAGAATCGCAGATATCAAAAAAAGCGACTGCTCCAAACAAGAAAAATTAAATATGGTAAAATTATATGAAATTTCATAGAGAGTCCTAAATAAATTTTGGAAAATTAACAGGATCGCAGAAATCAAAAAAAGCAATTGCTCCAACAAAGAAAAATTAATTCTGGTAAAATATAAAATAAAAATTCATAGTGAGTCCTAAATAAATTTTGGAAAATTAACAGGATCGCAGAAATCAATAAAAGCAACTGCTCCAAAAAAGACAAATTAATTATGGTAAAATATAAAATAAAAATTCATAGTGAGTCCTAAATAAATTTTGGAAAATTAACAGGATCGCAGAAATCAATAAAAGCAACTGCTCCAAAAAAGACAAATTAATTATGGTAAAAATAAAATGTAAATTCATAGTGAGTCCTAAATAAATTTTGGAAAATTAACAGTATCGCAGAAATCAAAAAAAGCAACTGCTCCAAAAAAGAAAAATTAATTATGGTAAACATAAAATGAAAATTCATAGATAGTCCTAAATAAATTTTGGAAAATTAACAGGATCACAGAAATCAAAAAAAGTAATTGCTCCAAAAAAGAAAAATTAATTATGGTAAAAATAAAATAAAAATTAATAGTGAGTCCTAAATAAATTTTGGAAAATTAACAGAATCGCAGAAGTCAAAAAAAGCAACTGCTCCAAAAAAGGAAAATTAATTATGGTAACAATAAAATGAAAATTCATAGTGAGTCCTAAATAAATTTTGGAAAATTAACAGGATCGCAGAAATCAAAAAAAGCAATTGCTCAAAAAAAGAAAAATTAATTCTGGTAAAATATAAAATAAAAATTCATAGTGGTCCTAAATAAATTTTGGAAAATTAACAGTATCGCAGAAATCAAAAAAAGCAACTGCTCCAAAAAAGAAAAATTAATTATGGTAAAAATAAAATAAAAATTAATAGTGAGTCCTAAATAAATTTTGGAAAATTAACAGAATCGCAGAAGTCAAAAAAAGCAACTGCTCCAAAAAAGGAAAATTAATTATGGTAACAATAAAATGAAAATTCATAGTGAGTCCTAAATAAATTTTGGAAAATTAACAGGATCGCAGAAATCAAAAAAAGCAATTGCTCAAAAAAAGAAAAATTAATTCTGGTAAAAACAAAATAAAAATTTATAGTGAGTCCTAAATAAATTTTGGAAAATTAACAGAATCGTAGAAATCAAAAAAAGCAACTGCTCCAAAAAAGAAAAATTAATTATGGTAAAAATAAAATAAAAATTAATAGTGAGTCCTAAATAAATTTTGGAAAATTAACAGGATCGCAGAAATCAGAAAAAGCAATTGCTCCAAAAAAGAACAATTAATTATGGTAAAATTAAATGAAATTTCATAGAGAGTCCTAAATAAATTTTGCAAAATTAACAGGATCGCAGAAATCAGAAAAAGCAATTGCTCAAAAAAAGAAAAATTAATTCTGGTAAAAATAAAATAAAAATTTATAGTGAGTCCTAAATAAATTTTGGAAAATTAACAGAATCGTAGAAATCAAAAAAAGCAACTGCTCCAAAAAAGAAAAATTAATTCTGGTAAAAATAAAATAAAAATTTATAGTGAGTCCTAAATAAATTTTGAAAAATTAACAGGATCGCAGAAATCAAAAAAAGCAACTGCTCCAAAAAAGAAAAATTAATTATGGTAAAATTAAATGAAATTTCATAGGGAGTCCTAAATAAATTTTGGAAAATTAACAGGATCGCAGAAATCAGAAAAAGCAATTGCTCAAAAAAAGAAAAATTAATTCTGGTTAAAAATATAATAAAAATTTTTAGTGACTCCTAAATAAATTTTAGAAAATTAACAGGATCGCAGAAATCGAAAAAAACAACTGCTCCAAAAAATAAAAATTAATTCTGGTTAAAAACAAAATGAAAATCCATAGTGAGTCCTAAATAAATTGTAGAAAATTAACAGGATCGCAGCAATCAAAGCAAGCAATTGATCCAAAAAAGAAAAATTAATGTGGTTAAAAATAAAATGAAAATTCATAGTGAATCCTAAATAAATTGTAGAAAATTAACAGGATCGCAGAAATCAAAACAAGCAATTGCTCCAAAAAAGAAAAATTAATTCTAGTTAAAAATAAAATGAAAATTCATAGTGAGTCCTAAATAAATTTTGGAAAATTAACAGGATCGCAGATATCAAAACAAACAACTGCTCCAAAAAAGAAAAATAAATTCTTGTTTAAAATAAAATGAAAATTCATAATGAGTCCTAAATAAATTTTAGAAAATTAACAGGATCGCAGAAATCGAAAAAGGGAACTGCTCCAAAAAAGGAAAATTGATTCTGGTTAAAAATAAAATGAAAATTCATAGTGAGTCCTAAATAAATTTTAGAAAATTAACAGGAGTGCAGAAATCGAAAAAAGCAACTGCTCCAAAAAAGAAAAATTGATTCTGGTTAAAAATAAAATGAAAATTCATAGTGAGTCCTAAATAAATTTTAGAAAATTAGCAGGAGCGCAGAAATCGAAAAAAGCAACTGCTCCAAAAACGAAAAATTGATTCTGGTAAAAAATAAAATGAAAATTCATAGTGAGTCCTAAATAAATTTTAGAAAATTAACAGGAGCGCATAAATCGAAAAAAGCAACTGCTCCAAAAAAAAAAATTGATTCTGGTTAAAAATAAAATGAAAATACATAGTGAGTCCTAAATAAATTGTAGAAAATTAACAGGATCGCAGAAATCAAAACAAGCAATTGCTCCAAAAAAGAAAAATTAATTCTGGTTAAAAATAAAATAAAAATTTATAGTGACTCCTAAATAAATTTTAGAAAATTAACAGGATCGCAGAAATCGAAAAAAACAACTGCTCCAAAAAATAAAAATTAATTGTAGTTAAAAACAAAATGAAAATTCATAGTGAGTCCTAAATAAATTGTAGAAAATTAACAGGATCGCAGAAATCAAAGCAAGCAATTGATCCAAAAAAGAAAAATTAATGTGGTTAAAAATAAAATGAAAATTCATGGTGAGTCCTAAATAAATTTTAGAAAATTAACAGGAGTGCAGAAATCGAAAAAAGCAACTGCTCCAAAAAAGAAAAATTGATTCTGGTTAAAAATAAAATGAAAATTCATAGTGAGTCCTAAATAAATTTTAGAAAATTAGCAGGAGCGCAGAAATCGAAAAATGCAACTGCTCCAAAAACGAAAAATTGATTCTGGTAAAAAATAAAATGAAAATTCATAGTGAGTCCTAAATAAATTTTAGAAAATTAACAGGAGCGCAGAAATCGAAAAAAGCAACTGCTCCAAAAAATAAAAATTAATTCTAGTTAAAAACAAAATGAAAATTCATAGTGAGTCCTAAATAAATTGTAGAAAATTAACAGGATCGCAGAAATCAAAGCAAGCAATTGATCCAAAAAAGAAAAATTAATGTGGTTAAAAATAAAATGAAAATTCATGGTGACTCCTAAATAAATTTTAGAAAATTAACAGGACCGCAGAAATCGAAAAAGGCAACTGCTCCAAAAAAGAAAAATTGATTCTGGTTAAAAATAAAATAAAAATAATATATTTCTGCGCTCCTGTTAATTTTCTAAAATGTATTTAGGACTCACCATGAATTTTCATTTTATTTTTAACCAGAATTGATTTTTCTTTTTTGGAGCAGTTGCTTTTTTTGATTTCTGCGATCCTGTTAATTTTCTAAAATTTATTTAGGACTCACTATGAATTTTTATTTTATTTTTAACCAGAATTAATTTTTCTTTTTTAGAGCTATTGCTTGTTTTGATTTCTGCAATCCTGTTAATTTTCAAAAATTTTTTTAGGACTCGCCATGAATTTTCATTTTATTTTTACCTAGAATTAATTTTTCTTTTTTAGAGCAATTGCTTGTTTTGATTTCTGCAATCCTGTTAATTTTCAAAAATTTATTTAGGACTCGCCATGAATTTTCATTTTATTTTTAACCACAATTAATTTTTCTTTTTTAGAGCAATTGCTTGTTTTGATTTCTGCAATCCTGTTAATTTTCAAAAATTTATTTAGGACTCGCCATGAATTTTTATTTTATTTTTAACCAGAATTTATTTTTCTTTTTTGGAGCAATTGCTTTTTTCGATTTCTGCGATCCTGTTAATTTTCTAAAATTTATTTAGGACCCGCCATGAATTTCATTTTATTTTTAACCAGAATTAATTTTTCTTTTTTGGAGCAGTTGCTTGTTTTGATTTCTGCGATCCTGTTTATTTTCTAAAATTTATTTAGGAGTCACCATGAATTTTCATTTTATTTTTAACCACAATTAATTTTTCTTTTTTGGAGCAGTTGCTTTTTTCGATTTCTGCGATGCTGTTAATTTTCCAAAATTTATTTAGGACTCACTATGAATTTTTATTTTATGTTTAACCAGAATTAATTTTTCCTTTTTAGAGCAATTGCTTGTTTTGATTTCTGCGATTCTGTTAATTTTCAAAAATTTATTTAGGACTCACCATGAATTTTCATTTTATTTTTAACCAGAATTAATTTTTCTTTTTTGGAGCAGTTGCTTTTTTCGATTTCTGCGGTCCTGTTAATTTTCTAAAATTTATTTAGGAGTCACCATGAATTTTCATTTTATTTTTAACCAGAATTAATTTTTCTGTTTTGGAGCAGTTGCTTTTTTCGATTTCTGCGATCCTGTTAATTTTCCAAAATTTATTTAGGACTCACTATGAATTTTTATTTTATTTTTAACCAGAATTAATTTTTCTTTTTTGGAGCAGTTGCTTTTTTCGATTTCTGCGATCCTGTTAATTTTCTAAAATTTATTTAGGAGTCACTATGAATTTTCATTTTATTTTTAACCAGAAGTAATTTTTCTTTGTTTTTGTTTTCATTTCTGCGATCCTGTTAATTTTCTAAAATGTATTTAGGACTCACTATGAATTTTTATTGTATTTTTAACCAGAATTAATTTTTCTTTTTTGGAAAAGTTATTAGTTTTGATTTCTGCGATCCTTTTAATTTTCTAAAATTTATTTAGGACTAAAAATGAATTTTTATTTTATTTTTAACCTTTAACAGTGTATTTCATGCGCTCTTATCTAGTAGGCCACCAAAGCCCCCTATTAGTATATTGGTTTGCTCTTAGAATGATGTAGAAATGTTTTTTATTTTTAAAAATGAAAAAATATGAAATATTGAAATAAAATTATTAATTATATTTTCGTAAATTGTATTTTGAAAACCGTAAAACCCACATTTTTGTAGAGTAAGTGTCAGTTTTAATTTTGGTGTACTAATGATAACTTTTGGTGCACCAACAGTTACAAAGTTTTGAAGGTTCAAATTGATTTAAAAAGAAAAAATTATGTTTCAAACTCAATTTTCTTTTGAAACACTCTCTATCTGGGACACTTTTTATAGCACATTTCGAAACAGCATTTCAAACCCTATAATTAGTACTTAATAACTTTTACTCTATTTCTAACCGTTTTTTGTGTTTGTATAATTTTTGTATACTAACAAGCCCCATATACCCAACAGTTACAAAGTTTTGATGGTGCAAAATGATTTAAAATGAAAAAAATATGTTTCAAACTCAATTTTCTTTTCAAACACCCATATTGGGGTATTTTTTTATAGCATATTCCGAAACAGCTTTTCAAGCCCTATAATTAGTATATATTTAAAACTTTTTCTTTATCTCTAACCGTTTTCGAGATATGAATAATAGAAAAGTGTGTTATTTTCAATCGCTTCAAACAGAAAAATTATTAAGTTTTTTTTTTTAAGTTAGGTACACATTTATGTATTTTTTAGTTAATATTTTATAAGAAATTTAGAATTAAGTTATAATAAATTGATACAAAATTAAAAGTATGTATGTAATAACAAAAACAAAACTTGTAAAGCTTTTTTTTTATTATACTCGTATATCAATAAATTGTCATAATAAACTCTTCTGAATGTTACCTACATAGTACATACATACAAATATGGAATTTTCTTTTTATCGTAAATGACATCGCTAAGAATAAATTTTATCGATTACTTTAGCAGCCGACATTTTCAATATCGGTTATGTTTTGAAAGACATTCTGATTTTTTAAATTTATTATAACTGAAATCAATCTAAACAAAATTTAGTGAATGTTTTATAGGTGCATATATCACAAGTTAAAACTCAGTTTTTTCCTTTTGTAATAAAATAAGTAACTCATTATGGCGAAAACTTATCGTTTGCATAGAGTTTCGAAATACTTTTCGCACCAGTTATAAAATCTCCGATCTAATAATTATCCGAACATATCCCGCTATTATTTGTGAGCTGCCAATTTTTTCCCCTATTTAATTCCAATCATTTTGCATTCAAATATTCATTTTGCATGAATCTGCAATTTGCAAAACGAAATAAACATAATTAAAATTTCTAAAATCGTTGAAAATAGCCATACGCCACTGATTAGCATCTGTCTTTAAATATGGTGCCGGACTCTAGCAATAGTTATTAACAAAAACAATAAATTTCTCTTTGCCAAATTCACTATTTTTATTTTTATTATATTATTATACATACATACATATATATATATTATATTTTTATTATTTACATATATAAAATTTCTAAAACCGTTGAAAATAGCCATACGCCACTGATTAGCATCTGTCTTTAAATATGGTGCCGGACTCTAGCAATAGTTATTACCAAAAACAATTAATTTCTCTTTGCCAAATTCACTATTTTTATTTGTATTATATTATTATACATACATACATATATATATATTATATTTTTATTATTTACATATATTAAATTTCGAAAACCGTTGAAAATAGCCATACGCCACTGATTAGAATCTGTCTTTAAATATGACGCCGGACTCTAGCAATAGTTATTAACAAAAACAATAAATTTCTCTTTGCCAAATTGACTATTTTTATTTTTATTATATTATTTTACATACATAAATACATATGAATATTATATTTTTATTGTTAATATCACAACTATACAATCTAATTATTAATTAAAATTTCTTTCAATTCCATACTTACTTATGAAAGGACCAATCCATGTTTTTTAATTTTTTTGTGCCATATTTTTTTGTTTTTCTTACATTAGAAAATTTTTTTTTTATATTTTATTTTTCTTAAGAAAATTTTGACACCAAATTTTTCAATGTAAATGTATTTGAAAACCGTTAAAGCTTAGAACATAGAGTATACGTATATATATTGGTATAAATATAAGGTATACTGTATTGAAACGGTATTCACGAAACAATAAAGAGGTCCCCGTATTTCTGATTGTTTATCCAAATCACACACTAATTGGTTTCTACAATCATTAGGTAATATAATATGGTGTTGCTATTTTCTGCAAAAAATTACCAAATCAAACTTCAAAAAAAAAAAAAATTAAACAAATAACAAAACGATACATGAAGAGTAATTCGTTTCATCTGAATTTTGCATTTTGCTTTTATTGAGCCACCTACAAAATACATTAGTTTTATTTATGCAATAATTAATATCAAATACAATTCTTAAAACTAAACAGATTATTTAATTTACTTTAGTTAGTTTAAAATTGTACCTAATTCGGTGTATTGAATTTTAACGATGATTGATGAGACATCTAGTACCAAAAATAAAAAGGTAATTTGCATTGTTTTAACATTATGGTGTTGTTGTGTTGTTAAAATCGTCAATTCAAAAAATGGTATACCTACCTGCACCAAATCGGTAAGTAAGTATCATAGTTTTGCAAATTTTATTATTATAACTTAAAAAATATTTAAAAAAAACACAATTAAAATTTTTTTTAAAATATTTGATTATATTTTTGAAAAATAATGTCAAAAATTTAATATTTATGTTAGCATAATTTCATTTTAAAATTATGTCATCAGCACCACTAGTAAAATTATTAAGAAAAATTTATTGAATTTTTGTAGATTTAGCCAGGCGATGAACCAATTTGGCATTAATATAAACATTTGCTTATTAGTTTTAATTTCATCCAAAGCTGTAAGGTGCATAAATATCGTTAGAGAGGAATTAAGATTCATATTAGAAATTAAATTAAGTATGTAGTAGAATTCGGTGTAATATGTGATTTATAAAAATTTGTTGCATAAAGTGGTAAATAATAGCAGTAAATAATTTTTTAGGATTTTGAAATTACCAAATCTTTGAATCGATTTTTCTACCATTTTCAGCCGGTTTTTAAATATTTTAAAAATATTTTTATATCAATTTTGCTGTTTCAGTTAAACCTGAATATTTCCCTTAAAAATTGAAATTTTAAGCTGAAAAAAGAGTTATTGTGTAGAGGGCCATATTTCCAAATATAAAAACGAAATCCGAAACTCTCAAATTTCAGAGACATAAATCAAACATGAAAGAACACCATTGTACCAAATTTAAGTATTCTACCTTTGTTGATTTTAAAGATCCACTCGTTTGCTCCGGGATCATTCGGAAGCTTCCAGAATCCAAACCCCAATTTCGCCCAGATGCAATCCCTTGCTTCCTTTCATAATTAGTAACCTACTATATAATTTCATCAATATAGCTTTATTAGGTTTTGAGTTATCGTGCGAACGGACGGACGGACATCGTTAAATCGACTCAGGAGGTGGTCCTGATGCAGAATATATATATATATATATGTCCATATCTAACACACTTCCTTTTGGTGGTTACAAACACCACACCAAAATTAATACACCCTATACTTTAGCTGTATTTATTAAGGTATAATAAATACAAAAGATAGCTTACATACATATCTTAATAGTAAAAAAAAAATACACATTATAAACTAAAACTTGCACAAAAAAAAATTATAAAAGTAAAAATAATTGTAACTATTAAATAACCTTCTAAATTACAATTCTCAATTTAAACTAAAATCTATTTTTTTTTGTATAGCCTACCAAATACTTACTACTTATTCTGAGAATTTCTCTATTTCCCAAAATTAATTTGGCAAGTAAAATAGAATGTAATAAATGGCGAGTAAAACTGTATGTAGCACTAATCCAGTAAAAATCCAGTCAAAATTATTTATCGTTCGCATTTGTTCAGATTTTACTGGTTTTACGGGATTTATGTTGCTGGATTTTGTGTTAACCGGATTTTATGTTGCTTGAATTTTGTGTTTCCTGGATTTGTTATTGGTGGTTTTTGAAGAACGAGATAATAACACCAACCCCATTAATAGTTTGACATAATATGCATAAAATTGCTTTTTCATTTTGAAAACTATGCGCTTTTTTAGCTGAACATCTAAATAAATTCGATAATTAAATAGTTATGGGTGAGTATTTTTTGCTTTCGTTTTCTGCAAATTTTGCTTTCGTTTCATTCCCTCTTGCCTATAAACTAATTTTGTGATGGGGATTTTTGGTATTCATTTTTTAAAAACACACACATTTTATTATTGTTTCGAAATTAAAACAGAAAAATCATATATGTTTTTTTATATACCCTATCGATTCAATACTTATTTTTTTCAAATAAAATATTTACACACCCATATAAAAAGTAAACGACTTCAGTGCAGAACCTTATCGAATAAAATGTTTTCTGCAAAAAAGCAGAAAACGAAAGCAGAAAATACTCCTCTGATTTGGCCCTATGACAAAAAAAAAATAAATAAAAACAATAGTTTAAGTCATATTTTGCGATGCGACAGTGTACTCAAGACGAAAGCAAATTCAAAATGCCCAAGAAATTAATAAATTCTTTATAAATGAATGCAAAAGTTAAAGAAAGCGGATAGATTATTTATTTATATACATATAAAAGCATGACTTGAAAATAAAAGTTTTGAAAGTAAGTAAATTACATTAATTTTATAACTAGACTTTATTAGAAATTGAATAAATTATATTTGAATATAATCAGTAGTTAAAAAGTAAATATACACTTTTCTTTTTTTTTTATATAGAAATAAAAAATAAATAAAATCCTTTAATTTTTTTTTTTTTTACTTTGGTGTGATGTGCAGCAATATATATTTTTACTCATTAAGCAAAAATATTTTTTTTTTTCTTTTTTCTTTTAATGTTATAAAATAAATTTTTAAATAATGTTAAACGTTAAAAATTTGTTAGTTTGTTTTTTTGGTTTCTTAATTATTTTAATATTATTTTAATAAATTTATAATATTCAGTTATTTTTTTTTTTTTATTTTGTAAATGTTTGACTTAGTAATTATTAATATGTATGAAAAATGTTTAAATTTTTTTCCTATTACAGATATATATAAATACATATTATGTACTTTATACAATATATGCAGGATGTTCCGCAATAAATAAGGAATACCGCGATTCTACTATATATGCATAGATAGCAAACGCAAAAGCAAATAATAAATGGAAATCTAAATTAAAATTATGTTTTATATTTTTTTTTCCATTTCTAAAATATGGTATGGAATAAATGTTTTGTTGCGTGCAGGAATTTTCAATTTCAAGTACCATATTATTATAGTTCTTTTCTTATAATTTGTATATGGAATTTATAAAATTTCCGATTATCTTAAGATACGTTAAGTATAAATATATCCGGAACTTATTATGAAAATTTTAGCTTTTTTCGATTCCTTTCCTACTCCAGTATATGTATGTTTCCCCGTATTCCATTTTATATTGTGACGCATCCTGTGTATATAAGTAAATAGTATATAAATATAATTATATCTATTAATTTATTTTATTTATGCAAATATCGATATACACGATATATATATATATATATATAAATGTATATATATATAAATTAAAATATATATATATTATGTATAATTAATATTTCATAAATATATGATTTTTGTTGGTACATTTTTTAGGTATTTTCATTTTAGGTAATTTGATCGTTTCTTGTTTTTTTTTTTTTTCTTTTTTTGTTTTTGTTTTATATACGTTAAATGCCGTCAAACACATTAAACAAATTATTTTTGCATTTATATATTTACACATAAAATATTGTATACATATATACAAAAGTGAACTATAATTTAAATATATATATCAGTACATATTGAATATTTTTATTTATTTAAAAGGAAAAAAATGAAGTATTTAGATCTTAATAACAAATATTAGGATCTATAATATTTTAGGTTATTTTTTTTTTTTTTTTTGTTTTTGCTTTTATGAAAATATATACGAAATGCATATTATAATATAATTTATATTAAATAATTTGTTATTATAATATGTACATAAGTAATACATAAACTTGTGCCATTCAAGTTATTTTGCCTGTCTTATATATGTTTTATTAATTTTAGTTTAATATGAATGTACCGTATAACTAGAGAGTGTAACAAGATAAAAAAAAAAAATTATTAGGTACTGTTAAAAAAAAAATATTTACAGTTCTAAAATACGATAAAATATCAGTGCTGCCAGTCATGGTAAATGTATACCATTTTTTGGAGTGTCATAAAATGTACCATGAAAACTCGTTATTGTACGCTAAGAGTATACCTTTTTTTATGTTTTCTAAATTCATGTTCTTTTTATGTTTGTACAGTCGAATCCGTGTAAATACAAACCAGGTTAAGTGCACAACCCGTTTAAAAGAACGCAAAAATTTTGCACCATAAATTTTAATACTGTTTTCTAGCATTTTTACTCGGATATTTACAACACGTTTAAATGCAAAAAAATTTTTAAAAGCACAAAAGATCTTCGACTCATTAGTCATTACCCATAGAAAAAAACTATGTTAAATGCACATTCGTTAAAAAAAAAATTACATTTAAAAATTTAGCTCACGAACAAACCCTTTGCATTTTTACGAACAAACCATTTGAATTTTTACGAACAAACCTGTTGAATTATATGATATTGACATATTTTTAAATTACATATATAATATATATATGTATACTGTTAAATTTTTTAAATTTTAGTTTTTGAAGTTTAAGTAACGAACTGTTAATAGGTTTGCATTATTAAAATCACAACAAATTAATTTTAAAAACACACATAATAAGCACATATTTGTGTTTTTATTAATGTTTTTTTCTAAATGCACAAATTTGTGCAATATTATCCGGGCCTCGGATTAATGCAAACCCGGATATGAGCATCAAATGGCTGTGTTTTTAGTGTGTGCAATTAAACGGATTCGACAGTACACTCAATTTTAAAAAATTGCATACATTGCAGAATTCCATTGTATTCCATTAATTAGCAATACACTAATATTATTATTATGTTCTAAAACAATTTTCGAAATTCTTAACAAAATTGACAATATTAAAAATTAAGTACCTGTTCCAAACAAATTAACTGTTGCATTGAAATTGACATAATGATAAAAAAAAATTTAAAAATAATTGGAAAAAAATTTCTTCAAACGGCATTCATTGAAATGAAAAAAAGATACAATTTTCAAAATATTACTTTATTACAAAATATTATTTTATATCTTTAATCCAAATAATAGTATTAGATTCAGAAACATGTATGAAAGTACCATCACTCATCACTACATGAACTAATTAAATTATACTCCCACGATATTTAGGAAATCTTTCTTTGCAGAAAAATATATGACAAATGGAGAGCTCTTCATAGATCACATTTACCATAGCAAATATTTTAGAAGAAAAAAAAGTTGATAAATTTTGGAGTAAACTGATAATTTCCCGTATTAAAATCTTTCTAATTTTATATTTTTATTTTATATTTTACTAATAATTACTAATAATTGTACCTTTTTTTTTTAGATCTGATACCATAATTTGAGGGTTAAAATACTAGTATTCGATTTTAAAATTATGGAAGCACTAATATTTAAATACCCTTTTTTCATCCAACAATTTTATATAACCCTTTTACAGCAGCTGAGGCATATATGTATGTATTTATAAACAGAATGATTTAATTTTTTCAATCTTAAATATTTATTTATAAGACAATTCAAAATATAATTCGATAATTCAATAAAAATATCACAATTTAAAGTTTTAGTTACTATAATTAATATAGTAATCTAGATATACAATATAAAACAAAAAAAAAATATGCTCTTTACTCTTTATAGGGTGTATTTGAGGAACCAAAATGAACAAAAAAATTATTTTGTTAATTGTGTAATTTTTGGAGATATAAGCAAATTAAATTAAAACTTCAAAAAAAAAAAAAAAAAACTTTAAGACCCATTATAACAAGAAAGAAGGGATTATAGAAGAAAGGAGGGATAATATAAAAGTTTTTTTTGTTTTTATTTAAAAAAAAAATAATGTTGTTAAAAGCGTAAATAGTTTGTTAAATGTTAAGTTTATAAAGATTTATACTAAATTATTTTGTTTTATATTAAATTTTTTTTTTTTTCAATTTAAGTATAAAGTTTATTACAAAATACATATAATTGATTTTATATAATTTTAAATTTAATTTTCTATTAATTTATTTAAGAAGAATTAAATACACAGACGCATAAAATAAACAAAAACTAACTATTTTTTTTTTAATTAAGCTACAAATTGTTTTTTTTTTTTTGTTTTAATTATTTATTTTTTAAACATTGATTAAGGTAAATGTTATATAGCAGTTTTTTCATTTCATTTTAAAAATTTTTTATTTCCAATTTTTCAACTCAACATAAATATTTTATTTTACAAAAACAAAAATTTATTTAATCTATATGACACAACTGGGGTTTAAATTCGAGACCTTTAGACTGAAAGGCCGATGACTTAACTGCTACACAATTGGCTGGATTATTTAAACGCTTAAAATTGATTTATTCAATGTTAGAAAAATATACGCACCCATGGTAAAAAAATCACCTGCAGTTAAAAATGTTCTTCTCTAAGATACATGAATTTTCATAATTTTGGTAGTATCTAATGTACTTGTTACTGTTAAAAAAATTTTTTTTTTTATCTTAAAAACTAAAATTTTGTTTTGAAAAAAAAAAAAAAAACAACATAAACAAAACAAAAATTATAGATTTTTTTAAAAATATTAGTAATGTTTGTTTTTTGTGAAAGTATCTATGTAATGTATGTATAAAAACAGATTTTTTAAAAATAAAATAAGAAAATAAAAAATAAATTGCCTTACATTTGTAATTTTTTTTTCTACACTAAACATAAAAAAAAACATTAAAATTGCAAATTATTTGTATAATACTTATTTTTCTATTAACTCTACAAAAAAAAAACTATTTAAACTATCTAGTAAACAAATGTGTACTTACATACCATAGATACATATATTACTAATAGATGAGGAAGATATAAGTATAGTCGTTTCTTTTCTTATGTGTTTTCCTATCTTAAGGTATTCAATCAAAAAAATATGATAATAAAATTAAAGCAAGACATAAGTACGGCGTTCACTCAGATGTTTCTCAAAATGTACTGAAAATATATTTTCTTCATTGTCTATCTATAGGGGTAATAAATCTATTGCTTAGATATTGTATATATTTTGAATATCGTTTGATGGATTAGTATGTTTAAATTTGTTTTTCTTGTAAATGCATAAAATAAACTTAGGTAGTAGAGAATTATTTTTAGTTTTCGAATATTTGAAGAAGTCAAATAGTTTAACTTTAATATAAAATAAATAATCAAAATCTTGAGAAACTAAAAGGGAAGAAAATAGCAGTCTTTATTTGTTAAGTAATGTGTACATACATATATATATATATATATATATATATATGTATAGGTATATGTTTATATAGAGACAAATAAATATCATCTGACTATTATAGTTTACTATCAAAATATTTGGTTTGGGTATATAAAGATAAACTTTCAACGTAAACAGGATCCAGTTAGATACAGATATTTTTGTAGTTTAGTTTTCGTTTATACCAAAAGTTTATAACAACTATTTTGGGGATTTGTAAAAACTACATACATATTATATATACATACATATTATACGATAGTTTGATTTCTTTCAAAAGTATTTTTTTCTATAATATGCGATAAGTTGTCCTAATTATAACAATGTATATTATGTAGTTATACAACACCTATGTATAGTCTTAATCTCCAATAGTCTTCTACTTGATTTAAATTTTCAACTGTCAGTCAATTTTGTTAACCTATCCAATTTGTTTTAGAATTCAAGTAAACTCGATACAACACGGTTTATTTTTTTTTTTCGAACAACACTAAATATAATGCAATATTTTAAAAGTCAAAAAATTAGGCAAAATACAACAGAAGTATTCAGAAACGCATTAATTCTTTTTTAATCATCCTTTTTAAGGGTTATCTAGATTATTAAATTTTCTTCAGTTATTATTAAACATGTAATCATTACTTTGCAAATCAGATTAGTTATTGTGATCTGAATTAATTTATAATTATTATGATCACCACTTAGAAAAAAATCCTCGATAGCTAAAGAGGCCCTTGATTGGAATCCTCAAGGAAAAAGAAAACTAGAAAGACTGAGAATTACGTGGAGGAGGACAATAATGAAGGAAATGGAAGCAAGAAAAAACCTGGTCTAAAATAAAGATGCTAGCACAAAATAGAGAATACAGAGGCTTTGTGGAGGCTCCCTATGCTCAATAACGGAAGGAAAAAGGTAGGAAGGCAAAAAAATGTTCAGTTATAATTCTAATTCGTGGTCTAATAACATTTTATAAGTGATCTTTTTCGCATTTTAATTGTATAAAGTAGTAAATATCATTTTATATAAAATTCTTATAGTATTATTCAAAATTGAAATTTTACCAATTTTACCAAAAAATACCTATCAGTATCAATAAAAAATTTAAAAAGAATGTGTTAATTACAATTTAGAAAAAAAAAATGTATTGCGGTTATTTGATCAGTTTTTAAAATGATATAATACAGGTATCTCTCCTATAACACGGTACGCCTATAATGCGTTATCGATACAACGCAATTTAAAAATTAATTCAGTTTCAGTACAACGCGAAATTTTAACTCGCATAACGCGAAATTGAAAATATGTATAAAACAAATATTGGTAACACTAATTTGTGCATTCATACATATTTATTTTTACTGTAAACTGGAAATTACTCGTTTTTGCTGATCCGTCAATGGAGAGATCCAGCAAATTCAAAAGGCAAATAGATATTTCTTTAAGCACCATATTATGAAATCCAAAGGGAACTTGAAAAAATGCAAACAAAAGCTCATAACTGATTTACAACAATGGTAAAACCAGTGGAAGAATCGCAAAGTCTAACAACTAGTTTTCTATCCAATGACAAAAACTATGTCGAGAAAATTCCTTCTAATGAAGTTATACGCCCAAAAAGCTCATTATTTCAACGAAATATGACGTTAGAAGACAATGAAACAGAATAATATTAATTTAATAAAAAAAATTTTTTGTAAGGACATAATAAAATGAAGTGCATACATTGTATTTATGTTTTCTTGTTTTTTTTTTTCATTTTATTGTTTTTTAATTTTTTTAATAAAATTCAAATTTTTTTAATTTTACTTGAAATATACATTTTTAATTTAGTATTTTATTTAGGAAAAAAACTAATTGAAACATAACTCTCTACTTTATATGAAAGCTAAGTCTTATATAACGCGATTCACTTAAATTTTCTGGAACTTAACCTTCCCGCATTTAACGAGGGATACCTGTATAATATTAATAACTAACTATAATAGTAGCATTTGAGTGTATACAACATCAGCGTTTTTTTTGTTTTTCTATTTTAATTCGTTACTAAGGAATAAATGCATCTTCAAGATGATTAACAATAAATGCAATCTTCCGTCAACATTTAGATTCATTTAAATACAAAAAAAAAAAAAAAAACGTTACAAAATAGGCTGGGTAAATTAAAAAAAAAATTAAATATATATTAATGGGGATGTGGATGGAAGTAGATAAATCTGTACTATTCAGACAAAAGCGTTAATTAATTGACTTCAATTTAATCAAATATTAAGGATAGAAGTGAGTTTTAATGTTTAACATGGCGTTATACAAAATTTTGTAACATTTTATAGTTTTAAAAATTATAAATTCTGATAAAATGATTAACTCTTTGGTTAAATTTATATTTTTTTTTTTTTTTGTTGTCCAAATACAACTATTAAAATATTGTACGCATAGACTGACTGAAACATTGCATAAAATGAAATATTCGGTAATTTGAAAAGTACTGACAATAGTTATAAAAATTAAATGAATACCTCTTCTTCTGTAATTAATTTTATACGCGGATATTTTAAATCTTATACATATACAAACAAACATATTATACATATATGAATTAATATTAATATATAATATAAAATATTTATCAGTATACATATACTATACATATATATATAAAATTTTGAATTATTTATTTTTTTTTGAAGTTAGTTAATAATATAAGATCGCATATATAAATTTTTAATTTTTTTTTTTTGCTTTAGTTTTAAATGCGGTAAATTTATTTTTTGTATCTATTAGAATATTATAATATTTAATTTTTTTTTTTTTTTTTTTTTTTTTTTTTTTAATATGAAATTAGTAATTTAATTAATTTTTTTTTGGTTTTATTTTTAATTTATTAATAATAAATTTATATAATGGCAAAGTTTGGTTTTTTTTTTTTTTTTTTTATATTTTAGTCAAAATTTATTTCAAATGTCAAATTTATCTATTAAAAATGATTTTGTTTTTTTGAAAAATCCTTTTAGATGGTTTTTTTTTTATAGTATTTTGTTAATTAATTAAATATTTTTAATTAAATTTTATTTTTAGTAAAATAGTTTTAAATATGGTTATTTCTTTTAGTTTTTTTTTTTTAAAGAAATTTTAAAATTTTGTTTTTTTTTTTTAGTTAATTTTATAGAATAAAATAAATAATAATATATCTATATTTAATTATTTATAAATTAATATTTTTTTTTTTTGTATTTATTTCTAAACTTTGTTTTTTGTATATATATTTTTTTTGTATTTATTTGTTTTAAAAAAAAAGTCTATTTTTGTTGATGATTAATAAAATCGAAAGTCGTTGCTCCGCTAATTTTACCCGATGCACTTCTATGAAAATGAACATTTTGCCATTTACTATCTCGTTTGTGCCACACTCGAGTCTCTTCTGATTGATGTGTATGAGCGTGTCCTTGTCTAAATATAATAGATAAATAAATCCAGAAAAACAAAAATTAAATATTTTAATAAATTTATTACAAAAAAAAAAAAACACGGGATAGGGATGTTAAATTACTTAATTGTTATAAATTTCGAATAGACATTTTATAAAAACAAATTAAATGCCGATTAATTTTGCTTAATAGAATGAAAAATCATCAATTTAATTATCTTGATTAAGAATATTATGCTTTTTAAGTAATAATGGAGTATTTTTCTCTGGAAACTGGTAATAGAATATGTTGAGAACTTTCTGTATAAACGAATCTTTGGGCTGTTTTATATAAGAACTAATAATGTGCACTTACATTACAAGCGTCGAAGCATTAAATCGCATGACATTTTGAAAAAGTATTGTATCGCTGATTTTTATAGTAATTGTCTACAAACTCCCTGCAAGCACCCAAGCAGGACGACCCGGAACCAGAGTTCCAAAACAAAAGTTGATAAACTTGCCAAAACCTTTTTAATGATACCCCACATGAAGCTATTCGAGTATAAATATTGAAATCCCCATACAACATATAAAGGGCTAAAAGGGCTCCTTTAGAACCAAAAAGATCTAATTTTTCTGGATGGTTACACACCAAACTCTATTAAATGCCTTTTGTAGTTAGTCTCTAGCACATCTAGAAGCTTTTGTTTTTATATCAAAAGTTTTGTAGTTTATATTTACTTATTTTTTAAAATATAAAAGATTCTTCTAAAATATGCTTAAATGTGAATAAATATAAAGTATATAGTGAAACAAATAATCAAATCTTTAAAAATTATTTAAAAAATCCTAAAAACAACAAGTGAAATTTATGCAAGTCAAATCTCCGATTTAGTTATCGTGATATAGGTACAAAGTTTACGTTAAATAACAAATTATAGGCTCTCGATGGCCTAGTGGTTAAGCAAGTGCTTTATTAATCGAGGGAGTGCGGATTCAAATTCTGCACAGGTAGCAAATTTTATTAAACAAATCCCCCTTACTACCAAATATACAGTTATAATATAAGTATAAGTTATAATATAGCATATAATATAAACAAAATAAATAATATTATTATATAATTTGATAGCAGTATTCAACATTTATTATTTATTTATTTATTTATTATTATTAGTTTAATTCTTTATATAATGTAGTTCTTAGTATAGCCGATGGTTTTGTAATATTGAAAATATCAAACATAATTTTTTTGAGCTTTTTTAAATTTCTTTTTTAAATACGTACTTGTCAATATATTGTGTTAATCTAACATAGGCAATACAAGCAGCATCTTCACCTAATAAATGTACATGAGGATTAAGTATTGTTGTATTTATAGCCTTACAATTTTTTCCAAGTACTAAAATTAGAAAAGAAAAATTTATAAGATTTTTATTTATTTTTTTTTTTAAAAGAAACTTACCATTTTCAAAATAAAATTTATGAAAGTCAATACCTTCGACTAGATTACCCAATGCTTCAGGTTCAAAAGCAGTTAAATGTGGATCACATATTTTTCTAAGCATTATTTTTCAAAAAAAAAGAAAAAAAAATGCAATTAATTTATTTATTATTTTTTATAAAATAATTTATTTTATAATTTTTATTTTATTATTTTAAATCAAACTTTTTGTATGTACTCTAAGTATATTTAATTTGAAAAAAAATACGGTGTAATGTACAATATTTGTAAACTGTCAACTGTCAAAACTGTTAAACTGTAAAAAATCTTTTGTTTGTCCTTTTTTTTTTTTAGATTGCCAAAGCAGTAAAAAGTCTGATGCCTTCATTCAAATTTTTCCAAAAAAATAAAATAAAGGGAGCCTCCACTACTCATTTCTATGTAGTTCGCGAATATAAAACCATCTTCCATCTTATATCTTCCATCTAAAATTGTTAAGGAGAACGTCAACAACATCTTTGTTCATTACATTCCTTTATCTTTACTCCATAGCAGAATTTTGTCTTGTCTAAACATTACAATAGCATTAAATGCCACTCCTAATCTATTGTTTGGTCAATAGAGAGGTGGTGTTTAGTGGGTTAAATAAAGTCCCCATTCGTTGATAAAGAAATCATACTCGCACCGATCTTCGTTAGCATTTTTCAATGATTCCAATCTACCACAGCAAATAACAGCCGAAGATTATAAAAAATGTATATGGAGAGAAAACAAACATGTGATTCCGAATATAAAAAAAGGTATTAGAAAGATAAACTAAAAATGTCAATGAATGCATATTTCAGCGATATCATTTATACCAACTTGAATTTGCAGCAATTCATAATTGTTGATGAGAGGTAAGCCCATCACTATTGACTACACTTTAGCAACAAAACTTTTGAACATTTAAATAAGTAAGAAAAAAAGTTCAAGTGGACTAGTAAAAAAACAAAAACAGTTTAATTTGATGGAAAAGATTATATCAACTGTTTTTAAAAATATCTGAAGCTAAAATTTAGGGTAGGTGAATTTCTGATAAAAGGTGAATATTTTTACTTAAGAACTTATGCCAATTATTCAACAAGAGTGCCAATTCATTTTTCATAGATCAGCCGGTTTATAAGATTAAAATTTTCGTTACTGGTCAACATCCAAAGTAGATAAAAACTGTAAAATAAAAATTAAATAATTTTTTACTTACGTATAAGCATCAAAATCTCCACTGTTAATGGCTTCAATCAATTGCTCTGTTATTTTTATGATTTCTTGTCGTCGTGCTTTTTCATCAAAAAAAAAATATTGAAACTTATTAAAAATGTGAAAAAGTGACGTTTTGTTTTATTCAAATTAATTTTTAATAAAAAAAAAAAATACATTATTTAAATTTCAAAAATATGATATCTATTAAAGTGCCTATATATTATAGCTATAAAATATTTAATATATGAACCTTTTAGTCATTTACAATAAACTTTTTTTTATATTTCTCATAAATGTAATAAATCGTTATTTGAATTCAGGATTAGAAGAGCTGTTTAGATGCAACTGTGACTGGAATAATATCAACAAAATTTTCTCATTAAAAAACTGTAATCTTTCGCTATGAAATCTTTGCCCATAAAATCAAATTAATTTAATATTTTAAATACCATAAAAATAATAAAATAAAAATAAGGTTAGGCCTTGAAATTTCACGAATTAGTACCATAGCTGGAAACTATATTTAATATTGAACCTGGCCGTTTTACAAAACTGAAAAACGAAAACTGAGGAGTAAAAATTAGAGAAAGAAATGAAAACCTACATTCAACAAACGGCAATAATTAGGTCACGTGATGTGCAAATACAACGACTATTTATGTAGTTAAAGAGAACCGTCAATAGCTAGGGAGGAGAGAAGCTGAATTCAAATGTTCGTATATTATCTTATCTTTATCATTTCTTTTTTTTTTTTTTAATTTTTTTTAAGCAATGTACCTTTTTTTAATAAACCTCACACCTGAAAACGCTGTAGAATTTCAATTTGAAATTTTGATTTTGTAATTTATAATTACGAGTTATTTCTAAAAATTATTATTATGGTATTATAATTTGAATAGCTATTCTACTAATGGTTTTAGATATCCACTGTTTATTTTTTATTACGTTAATAAAAAAAAGTTGAATTACATTTTATCATACAAAAAAAGTTGGGACAAAAATTCTTTATTAATATTATATTAAAGTTGTAAGTAAAGTAAGTAAGTAAATTGATTTTCAAGGTTAGCAATGGTAACATGTTGTTTTTTTTTTCATTTTTAGAGAGAGAAAGAGATAAAAGAAAGAAACGAATTAAAATAATATTATTAAATACATAAAAATATTTTAAAGCAAAAAAAAAAAAAACACAAATATTAAGTTTTCATATCGTTCAGTTTTATCAATTGTGCAATATCCGACCACCGAGAATTGTTTGCAAATATTTTTTTTTTCTTTCCATTAATTTCTTTCCATTAATTAAGGAGCATTATAGGACAACTATTAAGTCATTTATTATACATATTTAACTAAGCTTCAGTTTCATTAATTATTATTTTTACTAAACCGTTGATTACTCAGCTGTAGTTATTGTACATATACAAGAGTATGAAACACAAAAAAAAATTTTATTTGTGCGCCATCTATTATCTTACACAAGATCTACGAGTATTTGATTTTTATTTTACATTACAATATGATAACGACACGATATATGTATCTATTTATTTTTTATTAAATTATATTATACCAATTATATTTATCTGTATTATTTTTAAAATAAAGATAAAATCTATATTATTTTTTTTTTTTATTAATCTATATGAAACAGGCGTGATTTGAACGTGAGGGCTTCGAATAAAAATCCGGTGTCTTAATCACTATATATTCATTATTCACTATTGTGTGTATAAATATTAAAGCAAATATATTATTATTCTGTAATTTAAAAAAAAAAATTACTATCCATTATATAATATATATGTATTACCTTAAATTTTTAATTGCCAAATTTTTATGAACTGAGGTATAGTTTTTGATAGCACCGTAAAGACGCGAATATGAATATTGCGATTGAATAAAAAAAAAAAAACTGCTGAAAACAACAGATTAAATATTTAAATTTTAATTCTCTTTTTTGTTTTTAAATTTATATACAGTGAAATAACCTATATATAGTTGCCTATATTTTGGTGCAATTTACCTGTATATTTATTTATTCTATATTTTAAGTTTGTATGTGTTTTCTTTTAAATATTTATAATAGAAAAAATGCGCCTGCCTCCAATATTTAAAATCGAACTAAAACCGAATAGATATGTGATTTTAAGCTTTTTTTTTTTTTTTTTTTTTTTTTAGTGCATTTCTCTGTCTCATAAACCACGTGTGGACAGGAAATTACACCTGTAAGGGCTGTAAATCAAACAATTTTTTGTTTTCAGTAATTTTCTTGTTTTAAACAATAAATGTTTCTAATAGAGAATTAAATCCCGAGTAAGGTAATGGTTAAATTTTCCGAGCACTTGATACCAGTGTTGGGATTCAGCCGGTTCGCACCGGTTCGGTAGAACCGCTTCCTAAAAGTTTTGCAGTTCGGCGAACCGGTTGTTAAAATTGTACTTTTAATCGTATTTTATGTTTAATTTCATAACACTTTTATAATCTTTATGAGATAAGTTCTCATACAATCAATATAATAGCAATATATTATAAAATTACATATATTAATTTTTTTCAAAATATAGTTATATTCTGTCAATAATAAAGCAGTTAAATTTTGTTGTAAAAGATAAAAAATTTAACTATGTATAAAAAATCAAAAATTTTAACAAATAACTCCATGAGTAAGCATGAGTAATTGTTACAGATTTGAATGTGAAATAATTTATCTTCATTTGTTTTGGTCTGCTCAGGTCTGTCTATATCAGTTGTATAATTTGTGGCTCGTTTAGTATATATAAATTTTTTTATTAAATAACAATTAAATATAATAATTTATTAGTCATATTGACTTTATGTGGTTTGTAAATTCGCACTCCTTGAGCTTTTTTACGTGTTTATGTTTTTATCATTTGAAAATTTAAACGTAAGTAATCATTTTTAATTTTATTTGTATGCCATTATCAATTGTCATTATTTATATTTATTTTTGCACTAACCCTGACCATTCAAGTTAAAACAAAAAAAGGCAGCATTGCTTGATAGATTTTTTCAGCAAAAAACCAAAAACGGATACCGTTGCTTCCGAAACGGCATTAGGTTATGGTACAAATCAGTCACACTCGCAACCTCAAAATATTCAAAAAAATCAGCACTTCAATAATTGAAACAGAAGACTGTAGTAACTCGAAAACTGAAAATAATCTTCCTGAATGCTGATCTGTTCAACAATATAAATATTATTTAAGACTCTTTTCTTTAAAAAAAAAAATAATAATTGGAAACCATAATAAACCGTAAAATTAATGAGTAAAAATTAGAAAAATATGACTGATTGATAATCACAAATAAAATTTTAGGTTGCAAATATTGTACACAATATGATTTTATAAAAACAAAAAGTGTTAATATTCCAAAAAAATGGAAAAACTTTCAAATTAAGGCGTCAAGAAAAAAAAAGAATGTTCAGCAAGCCTCTCTTAAAAAAAAATTAAAGAACATTGTTTATCAAATATTGAAAAAATTAAGCATATTATTCAGAATTTTTATGTATATACAAAATGTAAATTAGTAATCATTAATTAAAAATAAATGAACTCCTTTTAAAATAAAAAAATTATAAATTTTTGTTGTTACTTAATATATTGATATTAAACTTTTTTAGCACCGAACCGATTGATAAATTATTTGAATCCCATCACTGCTTGATACCCGGATATTTCATAAAATATTCAGGCGAGATTTTACAAATTTTTAATTAATGGGTTAGAAAATTTTGGTTTTTGATCCAACTAAAAATAATATGAAAGTAACAGCTAAGCAACTTTTTAAAAAATTATTTAGTGAACAAAATTTCATGATGAAATTGAAGTGAAACAAAATATAATCGAAGAAGACTTACTTCTCAAAACGTTGTCAAGATTTTTGTCACCACCAAAACAGCAAAAGGTTTCTAATTCTTCTCAACTTGTACTGGACAAGGAATTAAGAATTATAGAAGGAAATCTTGGGAAAAGGACAATTAATTTGGAGCAACTATATCAGAAACTTGTAACAAATAAAATCGGTTCCAAGATGTTGGCTAAAACATTTAAAGTAATTTAGTATTTCTAAAATACTATTTTATGCATTCCGATTGAAGTTATAAATCATTTTATTATTATATTATTTTTTTATATTACAAAAAGTTTTTTTTTTTTAATTGTATACATAAATGTAACAAGGAAATTACACAAGGAAATTAAAATACAATGTCGTAAGTGGGAATTACTTTTACAACGCGTGTGGGATTCGAACCCACACTCTCTCGGTGTTTACAGCATATTTTATATGCTCTTACCCACTAGGACACTGAAGCCCCGTTTTAGATATAATATAAGTATATATAAAAAGGAGTTATAATTTTTTGTTATTTTATTATGAAAGAGTAAAGTAATTTAATCTTCAAAATTAATTAAAAAAGCAGTGTTTATATTATTATTTATAATAAAGAAATGTAATATTTTAAATATATTGTATATATGTACATAGATGTTTGGTTTTACTATTTTAAAAAAAAATCCCCGAATAACCCGAGTAACCCGGGTATACCTATTTTAAAAAACAATACTCTATTATCCCGGGTAGTAAACTGTTCAAGTACATATTTGCATTCCCTATTTTCTAATAAATAAAACAAAAACATAAAAAATAAATTGTAAATAAATATATTATTTGTTAAAACGTAAATGCTTTAAAATGCTTATTTTATTTAACACTTATGTATGTATATATTGTATATTAATATTTTTTATGCCTTTGTTTTAAACTACATATGTACATACTTCAAAATGCATATTTACTATTTTGTAGCAACAATCAAACGGGACAATTTATAACTAATTGTCACAAATTAGTTTGTAAAAGCTGCAAAATGCTAAACATGCCGCTAAAAATATTGGTGAAAACGTAAGTATTAAAAGTATATGTACTATGTTATACTACCATTTTATCACCCAATTATATGTAATCCCATAATGAAATCATTTTTTTTAATGTTTTATCATTTTTTTGGCAATTATTTCGAGGTTACGGTACATAACGGTATATAATCCGATTCGACTCTTTGTATAACTGTTTACAATAATTAGACATGTTATAGTTAGTTTTGCAGGGCATTTTTAAATTTTCATAGAAAACTTTAAGTTTAAAGTATTAGAAAATTTAAAAATGATTAAAACGAACAAAAAAAAAAAACAAAAAAAAAGTAAATAATTTATAATTATGGAGAAAAATTTAAAATTGCATATGAAATTTTTACTATTTAAGTGTACACAAAAAGTTTTCATAAATAAAAAAATGTAAGCAAATTAAATTTTAGGCATGCAGCTAAATCAAAAGATGCTGTGGAATGAACACATTTTTGATATAGCTATATAGAATACTGCCAAATATTTGTGGTTTATTTCCTGTTGCAAAACATACTTTTCTTCAAAAATTTATCAAGTAACTATAAGATCGAATGTATACACCTAAAATATAGAGTATAACTCACATAAATGGACTGGCGCACCACAAAACTTCTTTGAGTTCATTTCGACAAAGTTCAAAACCGTGCCTGACCCCTAATTAGCGACCCCGTCGAGCTTGTAACAATTTCACTCTTTTATAGATATCTTGTATAGGTAACGACATTTGCTCTATTGAACTTAAATCAATTATGCCTCCTCTCAAACTATTCCAATCTACCACGAGAACGGCGCAGCAATTAGTTTAGTGTTCATTTATGAAATTTCCTAGGTGTTTTAAAACTGATTATGAAAACATATTCGTTGTGGGAACTGCTTAGATGTGTGGAACCCTGTGTGTTTCTCTCTGAGAAAAATATTCCATTCTACAATTTGCAACATTCAAAAAGCACTTTTTTTTAGGTTTATTTCTAATTTACCCTCCAACTCCACCCTTAATATACTATTTTCCTCTTTTTATTATAGATAAACCAACACTAGTCTAGAAGAACTCGTTCCGAATCTTTAGACATCGTGAAAAACAAAAAAAAACCCCCCGTTTTTTACTAGCATATAATTTTGCTTTTAATTTAAAAATAAATTAGAAATCAACAAGTCAAATGATCAAATTTGACTTTGACTGTTACGTAAATCGAAATAAAACATGCGTAACTGCATATATAAAAAAAAACTAGGGAGAGAACGAGATTGATTTTAAAAATTGCTTTTGTACTATACAAAAACATGTAACGTATAAATCGACAAAATGACGATTTAATATATATATATACATATATATCTATATTAAATTTAATTCAGTATATATATATTACATCACACAATTTCACATACAAACAAATGTTTTTGCTATAGTTAATTATTATTTTTAATTTGATATTACATACCTGAACACTGTGAATTTGTGGATAGTTGATGACAATTTTTAGCTGGACAGATAATCCGTATTTCTTTTTTTTTTTTTGGTTTTTTTTTAAATTATGGTGTAAAATAAGTTTTTTTTTTTATATATATACAAAATTTAAAAAAAAAAATATTTTTTAATAAAAAACAGTGACAAAATATTATTTTTTTTTTTCCATATAAAAATTTTATTGAAAAATTTTGCAAAAGATAATGTCATTAGCACCAAAAGTGAGCATAAAAAATAAATAAATTAAATATAAATATAAAAATATAATTAATAATTGTTTTTTTTTTGCAAAGTAAAAGAAAAATATACAGGGTTTTTAAAAGAAATGATGTATAGAAATGATGTAAATTAAATATTATGGATGTTATATTATGTAAGACCAAGAAAGAGTATAGAATCAAATTGCATTAGTCCGCTTTTAAGTTATTATAGGACCTGAAAAACCGAATTACTTTTTGTTTATAATAGGTATGTATTGATTTAATTTGTAAATGTTCTAAATATTCTATTTTTGGATAATCTGATTAGATTCAAGTACTTAGCTTTGTTCATTCGGTTTTTTTTTTTTTAGTTACTCAAGTAAAGTAAAAAAATGTATCTACCTATATAGAGTATATACCCTAATACACAAAGCAGGAAATAACATAAGGGTAAACAGAAATTCTAAAATCGCTTTTAATACTTTAATACATACTTTTATTACATGTCCTTACATTTATTTTTTTTATTGCATTTCTCTGCCACATAAATGTGGACAGGAAATTACACAGTCTTTCCTGTTCAGGCGTGGCTGTAAATGTCGTAAGGCGGAATAACTCTTACGACGTGTGTGGGATTCGAAGCCACACTCCCTCGGCGTTTACAGCGTATTTTATACGCTCTTATCCACTAGGCTACCGAGAACCCTTGTCCTTACATATATGTACATACATTTTATTTTTCTTATTTCATTATTGTAATTAACTACTAATAAATTTTTTTTAGTGCATTTTTCTGCCACATAAATGTGAACAACAAATTACACAGCCTTTCCTTTTCAGGTGTGGCTGTAAATGTCGTAAGGGGAATAACTCTTACGACGTGTGTGGGATTCGAACCCACGCTCTCTCGGTGTTTACAGCGTATTTTATACGCTCATACCCATTAGGCAACCGAAGCCCCCTAATTAAATTTATACTGAATAATAAATATCATATACAGCTGAATCATTTTTAACTATTCAACACTTTTTAATATGGCTGTATTAAAAGTATGTATGTATAAGAAAAAAAAAGTTAAAAGGTTTTCTTTTATTAACTCAGAAACACATTTTTGATTTTTTTTTATGTTAAAATATAAGCAAATACAATTTTTTAGCATCATAAAACGTCGTAATTTGGTTTTAATTAATGTGTTATTAAAAAATGAAGACTATACTATAAGGGTTTTTCCGAACCATCGCACTAGCACTTCACATTTGCACTGACACTTTCCGAAAATACTTGATTATCGCACTAAATTTTTGTCCGAATTACAAATTTATAACAGTTTTAGGAGTATAGATACAGTCGGGTTACTATCACTGTATTTCATTTGACTGTATTTTATTTGCCTGTATTTTCATTTGCCTGTATTTCATTTGCCTGTATTTTGCAGAATTATTTTCACTTTCATTAATATTAGCTAAGGCCAAATTAATTTAATTCAATGCACTACTCTCATATCTGATAAACATTGCAGATACAGTCGGGATACAACATCTGATAAACATTATAGATACAGTCGGATTACTATCACTGTATTTCATTTGACTGTATTTCATTTGCCTGTATTTTCATTTGCCTGTATTTTGCAGAATTATTTTCACTTTCATTAATATTAGCTAAGGCCAAATTAATTTAATTCAATGCACTACTCCCATATCTGATAAACATTGCCTATATGATTAATCTTTTCATAATTTTATTCAATCAACATTTATAAGCCATCATCAGTTCCGAATATTAATTATATGTACAATTTATAGGTCCCCCTGATATCTTGAAAATTAAAATATTGAAACCCAAAATCTTGAAAGACAAAATCTTGAAAACCAAAATCTTTTTGGGACAAAATTTTGAAAAAGAAAACTAGAAAAAAAAACAATCTTTTTGGGACAAAATGTTGAAAACCAAAATCATGACAAAAACAAATGAATTGAATTTTTTGTTACATTCGTTTTTACTTTTAAATACAATATTATGTAAAGTATTCAAAAATACGAGATATCAAAAATCAATTTTGGTTTTGTTTATTTTATTATACAAAAACAAAAATATTATTAAAAAATTATAAATTATGAAACACCAATAAAATATTACATATTCTGTAATATTACAGAAGCTTATACAAGTACATATTCTGGAAAAGGCGTATAACCCTGCTTTTAAATCCAACTTTAAAATCCCTCCTAATTCAGAATCTCACATATACATATGTATTATGTATATATAAATATTCTGGAAAAAGCGTTTAATCCAGATTTTGTAACCAACTATAAAATTCCTCCTAGATATTTTTTTATATTAATATATTTCAATATAATAATATGCTGCCACCCCCAAACCCCCGCTAAACAAATTATTGAAACCCTGATTTTGTAACCAACTCTAAAATCTCTCACATATAGATATATATAAATATTTTGGAAAAGCGTATTAACCCTGCTTTTGAATCCACCTCTAAAATTTCCCCTAATTATCCATAAAATTATGAAAAGATTTATCTAGGAAATGTTTATCATATATGGGAGTAGTGCATTGAGTTATCAAAATTAATTTGGCCTAAATATTAATGAAATTCAAATAATTCTACAAAATTCTCTATAATTCTGCAAAATACAATCAAATGAGCAAGAAATACAGGCAAATGACACTACAGGCAAATGAAATACAGGCATATGATACGCTCCCATACAGTCTTATCGTAATGCATATTTTTATAGCATTTTTATGTCAAATTTATTTTGACAGATGCAAAAAAGCATTTTATTCTAGCATTATTTAACTATACATATTTAGAATTATTTATGAACATTGATCACTATGGCAATGTTAAGTAAATTTTGAATGCACATATCATTAATTGTCAGCTGTTGTTATTATTTTGATTTTTAAAATTTTTGTGGAAAGAAGAAATATGGAAGCTGTATTATATGACATGGGTAGGTATAAGTTTTTTACATTAGTTAAATTATTACAATAACGAAAAATGAACTTACAATTCTATTATTATCCAAAAAAGTTGTAATATTATTTCACAGAATATTTTTAAAGCATTTCCCTACAACATAAATGTGACAAGGAAATTACATACACTTTCCTTTTCAGGCGTGGCTGTAAATGTCGTAAGGGGGAATTATTCTTACGACGTGTGTGAGATTCGTACCAACACTCCCTCGGTGTTTAGAGCGTATTTTATAGATACACTCTTACTCACTAGGCCACCGAGGCACCTTCACAGAATAATATTTATTATCTTCCTTTTTTTTTTATTTCTTCCATTATTATTCATTTTTATATTTTTTTATATTCACTATACTTTTAACGAAAATAAAAAAGAATTATTTTTAGTGCAAGTGTGCGATCGTCTAGTGTGGTTTTAAAAACACTAATTTTTGACAGATATTCAAGTCTTAAGTGCGATGAATTCCGGACAGCACTTATGCTACTATTGGGAGTTTTCAAAAATAGTACGATAAAATAGTATTTAGTGTGAAGTGCGATGTTTGGTATGATGGTTTGAAAAGGCCCTACAATTTTAGATTCAATTATCTTAAAACGAAAAGAAAAAAAGAGTTACCTCATTATCCTCTTCTACGTTATCAAACTTTTTGCTTCATATGTAAGTAATTTTATATAATCTTCGTTATTTTATCTTTTACACAAAATATACACCGAGTGTTAAAAAAAAAAATAAATAAAAATTAATAATTAAATATAGGGAATATGATTTAAATTGTTATGTATAAATAAATATGAACTAAAAAATTATGTGTATAAATATTTAATAAAAAACAAATAGTGTTAATTACTTAAAAGTATACATATATATAAAACAAAATTTTAAGATCAATATGTATATATTAAGAATTCAGATTTAGATTAATTGTGCTTAATATCTTTGTTGATAATAAAAAGAAAAAAAAAATATTTTCATAATTTTATAAATATTTTTTCATACGATTTCTACCTTATAGTATTCATTTATTAGTCTCTTTATTAAAATCTTTTCACCTTAAAAAAAATTCAATAAGTAAATCAGTTAGTTACTTTAGATTGATTATAATATTGGTTATAATTTGATAATTTGTGTGCATGTACATAAATACAAGTTTTGGTTAATAACAATGTTAGAATAATATTAAGAATAAAAGCAAAAAAAAACTTTAATGTGCGTATCAAAGTTTTGTCACAAGGTCAGAGTGTTAAAAAAATTTATTAAGGGAGTGGTAGGCCATATTGCAGTTGCAAAAATTTATATACATACATAATAACGTATTCAATACTTAATTTTATCAAACTTCAATGTGCAAAATTAGAAAAAAAATAAATAATGGAGCCGCAACAATTGACAAAACTCAAATAACAAAAATCTATTTCTTCTAAGACCACTTATTAAAAAAATTCACAATGCAAAAAATCAAGTAGCAAATTTCTTTTTGTTTTTATTTATAAAATGTGAAAAATTAAAATACTAATACTGTATCTAGAATATACGTTCTCGTTACGTTCTCTATGCGCAACAAAGTGTCAAAATAGAGTTAAATTAAATGTATTAAATTGTATGAAAGTGTCCACAATAAACGTTACCGTGAAACAGTCATGAAAAAAGTTGTTCAACTTTTTAACTTTTTCACTTTCTTTATGCATTGAAGTTTCAAATAATGGAATAGTATCAAAATAAAAGATAAACATAAACCATTTTCGTCAAGTAAGTATGTAAATATATTTTATAAATTACGATTTCATTGTATACACTCTTTTATAGATTAATTTAAGAGAGAGTTTTTGTTGTTGTTTGTTGAAGATACAGCATACATAAGTAAAGAAAAAGAAGAATTTTTCGTTTAATATTTTATTTGCAATTCAGAGCAAATTGCAGCTTTATTTCTCTTTTTTCGTGCGACGTCACGTTTTCTTTCTTTTCAATTTTTACAAGTTGTATACCAAACAAATCTATTATGTAATGTATATTTGGTAAAGTCATTACGACACTTCTTTTTTTTAACTTTTTCAATGTATTTAAAACTATTAAGCTATCAAGTATCAGCTGCCTATAAAAGAGCTAGTAGAGCGTATAGGATAGGAGTTAGAGAAAAGAAAGTTTCGTGATATATTTTATTGATCTTCTATAAATAAATTTTGCAAATATTATGCTAGCAGGAAATTGCAATCCATTTTCTTTAAATGTCAATTGACTATTGATATAAATAGCTGATTTTCCGAAATTAAATTACGAATGTCAAAAAAGAAATTATTTAATGGCTGAAAAATGTAAATTAAATTGCATTTTTAATACATTACACAATATGACATTTATACATTTTTATTACATATACATACATATGTTTATGTAGGTACTCCTTCTCTTCACACCATTGAAAATTTGACACTATCCCGGATTTTGTTACATTACAAATAGGTACATTAAAAATGTTAAAAAAAAAAGATATGGAAGTATCATAATTCATAATAAATTAAAAAAAAATATTAGAGTTTATTTACATTGTTTCTCTTCATTTACGAATAAATCTAAAAATCTGCTGATTTGTACAATAGGTACATATTTTATACAATATATTGTACAAAACAAAATATATCATTTTATTTGTTTATACAAAATGTGATTTGATTTTAAAAAAGAAAATCGAATAGACAAAAATTATTTTCCATTACTATTTTGGTATAATACCTTCTACTTGTGTATATGTATACTTATGTAAATGATCAAACGAAAATAAAACTACCTCAAAATGATCCTTTTTGTTTAATATTTCTCTTATTTTGATTTGTTTTTTTGACAACCCCATTGATAATTGTTTTTTTTTTCTTCTAACAATATTCCTTTGACATTCTTTATAAAAATATTGAAATAAAATAAAAATCAAAGCAAATAAAAAATAATAAAAATTATTATGGAATTCAATTAACATACCTTCAAGTGTTTTGGAAAAATTTTTAACAGCGTCAATTTTTTTTTTAATTTTTAATATTTTGATGTTCTTAATTGAATTTATACTTAACGTTGATGATTTTTTTTGAATATGTTTTTTTTTTTTTCAATTTTAAGAATAAAATATATTTGTATGTATGTATGTACTTTTATGTTTGCATTATATATGTACATATTTATAAGTTTTAACATATTTATAAGTTTTAACATATTTATGTATATAAAAAAAATTTTTTGGAGCTAGTTTAAGCTAGATAAATCATGTAGAACAAAAAACAGAGAATCACATTTTTAATAAATTTTTTAATTTTTGCTTTGCGATTTTTTGAAAAGGGGCTTTGGTGACCTAGTGGGTAAGAGCTTATGAAATACGCTGTAAACACCGAGGAAGTAAGGGTTCGAATACCATACACGTCGTAAGAGTTATTCCCCCTTAAGACATTTACAGCCACGCCTGAACAGGAAAGGCTGTGTAATTTCCTGTTCTATTTGGCGATGAAATACCTAAAGATTCCATTTAGCTCTTTCAAAATTTTTGTTGCAATTTATTTAACATGATATATCTGCTAAATTGCTAAACTATATATGTATGTATCTGCAAAATATCTAATCCGCCTGAACAGGAAAGAAAGGTATTTTTATGGGCCGTTTAAAGGAATTGCTATTAATAGATAAATTGTATTAAATAAATTGCAACAAAAAATTTTTCAATTGCTAAATGGAGCCTCTAGGGGCTCCTTTGCAATTTAGAAGCCGCGCTGAAGTTATTTGTTTTTATTATAGTTTTAACCCTAAAAGTTACAAAGTAACCACGAGGTAAACCTTTTCTCGAAACTTTTTCCCCAAAAACAATGCACTAGTAAAGTTTTTATTTGGAAAAATCAGATTTGGGTTCAAGCTCAGTTTTGTGCATTTAACGCAATATCTTGAATGTTGAAGAACTAAAACTTTAGGTAAAAATTACCTAAAATTCGACTGAATTAGAAAATATTTAAAAAAGAGGAATAAGAAAACATAATAATTAAAAATATGTAAGTTAGAAGTTTTAAGAAATTGAAAGATATAAAGCAGTTCCTCTTTTTCCATTAATCTTCCTTTCCATTTGTTCCATTAACTAACTAAATTAAGCGCCGTATCCACTATGCTTCATGTGTGACATACATGAGTGACAGTATTCCATGTAGCACATTGGATGGCAATATATGTCACACATGATGGTAAGAATCAAAATAATTTTGATTCCAATTTTGACATTTCGTCACTCATGTATGTCACATATGAAGCATAGTGGATATGGCGCTTTACTTAAATTTCCTAACTTTAATCTGTACATTACAAAGTACATAATATGTATCTGTACATGTTATTATAAAATTATTAACTGTGTAATAAAACAGAAATGCAATAATATTAACTGTATTATATTTTATTATATGTATTTGTTTTATTATATAATTAATTATATTATATTTTATGTACATGGTTTTTTATAACAATATTCAATTTATGTACGTACATCGAATTTAATATGATAAATATTTAAAATATTTAACATACATACATACATACATAATAAATAAAATAAATGATTGATATATTATTATTAACATATTCGGTAGTTAGTATATTTTTGTTTATTTTTTTATAAAAATTGTTATTAATCGTTTATAACAGTTTCGAAGAAATCGTAGCTTATTTCAGCTGTATTTAAGAATCGATTAGCAAATGTTAATGTCAATTGTTGAACTGCGTGTTGACATAATTTTATTTTAAATATTTAATATTTACATATTGATTAAAAAATAAAAAACAAAAGCAAACATTAAATTATTAAAAATATTTGTATATTTTTAGATTAATTTATATAAATTTACAATTGATTAGATTCTAAAATAAAATTTTCTTATATAGGTAAGTATATAATATGATTCTAAGAATAAAAATGTACAAATACAGGATTCATGATGCTAAATAGAAATGAAAAGAAGCAAAAAAAAATTGGGGTAACTTTGTTCGTACAACTCTAAAAAAAAATTTTATTTTATGTTGAAAACTGTAAAATTTTCTTTTCGAGAAAAATCACAATTTTGTTCACGTTACAAATTTTTTAGCTTCTATTAATTTTCTTTTTTCTTTTTTTTTGCAGAACTTCAACAATAGTGTCATCCTGTATGTACATATATTAAAATAGGAGTGAATAGGGATATAGTTAAAAACCAAAAATATTTTTTCTAGCCAACTCTCGAATTGTTATATATATACATACGTATATGTATACACATTCTATCTTCTTATTATTATGTATCTTACTGATATATCGTCCTAGTAGAAAATCGGACTAGTTCCGCACTAGTTAATAACTGATTACAGAGATTACTAGTTAATAACTGATTAGTAAAAGCATTACCTAACACAATAATGTAAATTTAGCATTACATTTTACACATGATCTCCTAGGCGGGAATCAATCGCCTCCGTTCAGCATTACCTAGAATTAGAGTTATTGAACTAATTGCCGGTAATGAGTTTGATAAAAAAAAAAATATGGAAAAAATATATGATTGTAAATATTTATATTATTTACTTTTATTTATTTATTTTACTATAATTACTATAAAATTTATATATACATATGTACAATATTAAACAGTAATATTCATTTTTTTTTTTTTTTTAGTATAAACAAACTATTGATAATTTTAGTATTCGCGAGTTTTAAGAAAATAATAAAAATTACCTCATTATTACTTTTTGCATTTCAACAAACCCATTTTACCTTCAGCATTACTTTTTCAAGAATTTTATCAGTTCTAAAACTGGTTAACAAAGAGTAGTTATAGAACTATTTATTTAGAACACTAATTCTCCGATTTTCTACTGGGTTCATTTCATATGTACATATATAAATAATAAATTTTCGTTTACTTAAGAAAAGCATTTTCCCCATATTCGCAATTAGGGCTCTTACGATATCGCATAGGAGCAAAGAAATAACTAAATTTTATGTACCTACTAATCATTACTACGAATTACTTATACCTATACGTCCATAATTATATTAGCATGTTCACCCATATAGCGCTGGATAAAATTACAATACTTCAAATGTATTTTTTTACTCTTCAAACCTTATACTACATCTAAATTCTAGAACAATATAAAAATACTATGGAAACGTTTAAAAAAATGTACCTAATTTATGTTTTTTTTTTTTTTAAACTATGTAGTTAGTATTTTTAATTTTTTATAAAAATGGTTAAAAAAAAATGCTTTAATAAAAAAGGGTTATTAATCGTGTTAAAGCAAGTTAAGAAAAAAGCGAAGCTTATATTTCAGCTGTGCTGTATGAAAATCTTTATTTACAATAAAACACAGTCATTTCGTAGTCGGTTTGCTATACAATTTCAAGTAAAAAATAATTGAAATGTCACATATGCCTGTGTTTCATTTACATGTAAGTAGTATCATTTGACTGTCATTTTGACTTTTTTACAAATTACATGTATTATCATTTGACTGTAATTTATTGAATGTATATAAATATGTAAAACATATAATTAGGTGGAATTTTAAAGTTGATTACAAAATCAAGGTTTTAATCATTTGCTTAACAGGAGCTTGGGGTGGCAATATCCATTTGTTGCTAAAATATATACATATGTATGTATGTAAAATATATACCTAATTCGGAAGGATATTAGAGTTGATTACAAGTTGAAACAAATGAAATACCATCAAATGATAATACACGCAAATGAAAATACAGGCAAGTCAACATACGGTCTTGTGTTTGTAAATAGTAACCTAGTTGAATTCAAAATAAAAAGAAGCTTTTTAGTAGACACATACATATATTTATTTATTTGCAATTTTTTTTTCAAATAATTTTCAAATTTAATTTAAAATATTCAAGAAACAAAATATTATAGTAAATATTAGTTAAAATATAGGAAATTTTTGAAAATCCTTTAGGCTTTATGCTTTCAATATTTACTTTGATTAAAAATAACTTGTATGTATTCTTTTTAATGCTTCTTATTTTAAAATTATTTTCGAATTAACTAAATTGTAATTTTGTATGTTGTATTTTCTTTCTATATATGTCTAATTCTTGTGTTTTGTTCCTTTGGGAAGAAAAAAAACAAGGCAACTATATTATGGTACTTATTTACTAAATGTGCTTATTTAAAATACATACTTTACTTGAGTATTTTAGATGTGCAATTTACAAAATAAATGAATCTAAATTATTATGTAAGTATGTAAAAATTAAAAAAAAAAAAAACATTTTGTTTTTCGGAGTTAATTATTGTAATTACACAAAATATGTAATTTAGGTATATAATTTGTGTTTTTTCTGTGTGTGTTTAATTAAGAAGACATCAATGTTATTTTATCAATCAATCAATATTTTGTACATATAAGAGGAGTACATTGCTTAGTGAAATTATTGCTTAGTGTTTAAGATTACTAAATTATAATTAAATTGCATAAAATATTCAATGATGTGTAACTATGGGATTGTTATTGAGAATATAAAATCAAACAAAGAAAAATATAATTTAATTATGTAACTTGAGTGTTTGTTTGCAAGAAAATAAACTAACACAAATACAAAAAAAAAAAAAAATAGATTGTGAAAATTTTTTGAATATTAAAATAATAAATATTAAAATAGAATGAAAAATTTTTTATTTTTAATACATATAATATTTGGAGGATTACCTTCGGGTTCTTTAGCTATTACTGTTGTACTGCGATCAACAATTCCTTTTTTATCTTCTACAAAAAAAAAAAAAATACAAGAACAAAATACAAGAAATAAAAAATAAATATTGGAAATCTAAACCTAAATATTGTAAAACTCAAAATCCAAATCAAATATGTAAATAATTGGATTGGAGTGCATTTCGTTTCTTACTCCGAATAGAGTTTATGCTTTTATATACATAGTATTAACTATCACACTTCACATCCATCAGAGTTAATTTTGCTTTGCCATTTTGAAACGGCTAGAGTTAAATAAAATATGAATTTGAACTGTCAAAATTGGATTGAAACATTTATTTATTTCAAACAAATGTTAAAATTTTAAATAAAAAAACCATAATGACATTTCATAAAATTTTGACATTTGTAACACTCCTTAATTCTCCTTGCGAGTACGATTAAAAAAAATTAACTCTATTAACTTGATTCTGGTGTTTCGAAACGATATTTATGAAGTCAGAGAGTTTATTTTACTCTACTTCGGCATTTCGAAACGATTTTTATCTGTCATAGAGTTAACTAAACACCAGATAGTTCAAAACGAAACACACTCTTGCAGAACAAATAAAAAAATTGGGTTTTATTTTATTTATTATTACAGTAAAATTTCACCAAAACAAAAAGCACAATTTGAATATTCAAAATTAAGTGTACATACATACATATGCACTTATGTATATAATGTGAATTTTAATTTTATATAAGTAACTAATAAGTACTTACATACAAAAATATACTTACAATGTAATGTATGTACTGGAATGTGTTTTTTTAGAAAATTTAAAATTTTCTATTATTGTTTTTATTTTACGAAATTTTATTGAATTAATTATTTGAAATTTTAATTTTGTATTCAGAAATTTTGCTTTTTATTTTTGTAAAAACACACTAAGTACTTATTATTTTTCAAACCATCAATTTCGTTTTTTATAACAAAAAAAAGAAGGAAAATAAAAATTAAATACAGTACATATTTATAGTAATGGAAATAAATTTTAAAAAAATACAAATATAAAACAAAAAAAAAACTAAAAATAATAATTATATACATACATACATACATATCTGCAATTGAATTTAATATAACACTAGTGCTGATCCTATTAATAATACAAGCAAATTTACATACAAAACATTTTTCTTTTTTTTTGTAATATCAGAACTAGGTTGTGACAACCCTACAGTAAATATCCAAACCATGACACTGAGAAAGGCGAAAGTTCTATTTAGGCTAACTTAAAAAAAAACACAAATAAATAAAGATTTATGGAAAAATATGTATAGTAGACCACTAACTAAAAATCTTGAAAATTTCGTCCAAAGGGGATGTTTTAATCTGTTTTAGATAATTTAGAAAAAAAACATTTTTTTTTTAATTTAACATTTTTAGTTCACAATAATATGCATTTGCTTTTTTTCTCACAATAATAGAATAAAATCTGACAATAATAGAGATTTTGCATTAAAAAAAACCGATTTTTTCACATTATTTTTTTTTAGAATATTGAAAGAATGCGATAGTAAATTTCAGCATCCCTATCCTATCCGTAATCCCTAGGCAATATACTGCGTTGGCAGTTAAAGATTTTCATACCATTATATTTTTGCTAAAGGAACAGGTGACTTTAATCAGCAAGAATCTGACGCATGCCAAGGGTATATTTTTGGTGTTTTATGGAAGATTTTTACCTCGCTTAGGAAAAAAAAATGATCGAGAGTCATTATCGTACGCACATTATTATATTCATAGAAGAAATTAGTTTTTCTTTTCTTTTTTATTTCATGGTTATATTTATGATACTAACAGAAATCTTCAGCGTTGCCCGAAGTATTTTGTTGATTTTATGAAATAAAAATTATCAACTTTGGCTTTTACGTTGATTTTACACTTTGACAGCTTAAACCTGTATAGTGTGTTTCAAAATTATTTCGGGAGTATTTAGAGATAAAATATTTTTAATCTGTTCAGAACGTAGTCTATAATATGTGCTCGATATCTGTTCAGAGCACAAATCTGAACACTAAAAAATAAAACACCCATTGAAAATAATTCGATTAGAAATTTGTTTTTATAGATTGATGTGGCGAACTTGTCAACGAACTATAACTAAAGAAATTAACAGAACTGCTTCACTAAGGCTTAAAAGTTAAAGCTATGTCTTTACAAAAATAATTAATGAAAAGACGCAAACATTTTTTTTGTTAAATTTAAAATACCGAAACGAGTTAACTGAATTTTATATGATTCGTTTAGCAATTTCATCATATGACAGATTGACATCCCAAAAAGCTTAAGGAATCGTAACCAAATTAATCCAGAGCTGCACTGTTTTGACAAGGATCAACATTTGAAATTGAATTGGTTGAATCGTATTAAAAGAATCATGAAAGGCAAAAATGCTTTAAAATATTGTAGTACCAACAGAACGTGTTAATCAAGCTTTTTAAAAATTTCCAAAGTAAATTCTTTAAAATGAGTAAAACAAGCTTAAAAATTGGACACGATTCGTATACTTATACGAAAATTAAAAAAGGTTGTCTTACATTTTTTTTTGGAGGATTACTCTACAGTCTATGCAATATCTGCATATAGTTCTTTTATGGTATGATCGCCGATATGATCATTAAAAATATTTTGAATAAACAAAAACAGTAGATACATTTAAGATAAACTTACGTTATTACGTCTAGCTTTACATCAACTTCAATTTATTAGCATTCGTTATCACAAAAAAAAAATAATAAATGGAATAATTAAAAAAATTAATATTTTGGTTTTTTTTTTTTTGTAAAATGAGTATGAGTTGATTTTTTTAGCTTAAAAATTTATTATTCCTATAGTTTTGTTTCCATCCTATATAATATCAAGGTAATAGTAGTTATAAAATTTTTATCTTGAATTTTACAGAATTTGATGCAAAAAAGGATACAAATAAATATCTTATTTCTTTTAGAACTTGTTAATTTTACATTTAGCACAAATTAGTAAAAATATAGTAAAAATAATCATGCAAATGTATATGTGAATCTACAATTTATTTTGATATTATATTATTAGATCCTTTGAGATAAAAATTCATGCAATGTATTAATTTACAATTTCTAGAACGCTGTTATAAATTTTTGTAATTAATATATGAAAAACGTGTAGAAAATAAGAATAATTGGAGCCCCGGTGGCCTATAGTGCCTAATACATAATTGTTTCAGAAGGTTTTCAAGATTCAAAACAAATAGGAGAGTTCTTTCTGTATTTAAAAGAAATATCAATTTTCAGAATAAAATTAAAAGATTTTTAATTTTACAAAAAAAAAGTTTAGATAATATGAAAAAGTTGAGAAAAAATAAACCAGACAGAATGTAAAGCAACGCTTTTTAAAGGCGCACATTTTCCAAAGGCAATACAAACGGTTTAGAATATTGTAAGTTGCACCAAAATTTGTAATTTTTCTTAGAATTTCATATACATAGAATGTCCTGCTAGCGTGTTTCCAAAAGGAAACAGGTGTGTCAAAACAAGAAAAAAATTGTATAGGAGGAGGAAGTATATTATTAACTATTCACAACCGTAACCTGGGTTTAAAAATTTTTATTGTGAAAATATTTCATTTGTACATAGTTATTTCGTTATAGAGTTGTAAATATCGTATAAAACAATTACCGACATTTGAAAGTTTGTGAAATTTTCAAACGTATTAGCTGTTAACTTCGGGTGTTCGTTGTTTCAGGAGTTATTGCTATTTAAAATTTGAATTTTTTGATTTTCTCATTTAAAATTTACTGCAAAAAAAAAAGTACATTAACATACTTTTTATGCAATTCATTTTTTTATTCTCTACAAATTAAGGTATTAAACTTACCTCAACTCTGAAAATTGTGAAAGTTATGACAAAAAATATTTTTTATAAATTCTTAAAAACACACATAATTTTAATATTATTCAACCACGAGGAAATGTAGAGTAGAGTAGACTGTGTTAACTCTGGGATACCGGTATGAACATAATATATGCTGTTTCTATAAAACTTGATCATCTTTTAAAAACTTTCAGATGTTTTAGTACCGACGTTAACTACCGAGATGTATTTATGTAAATTGTGGAGTTGTAGTACAGATATATCCGAATCTATGAATGCACCACCACAACCAAAATTGACAGAAGTTGTTAGCATGCAATTTGACATTTTTTACAAAATTTCAGATATCTAGCTTCAATATAGACTCGTAGTTATTTTAATTTAAAAAGATAAGTTTTATGACAGCTACCAGACGGCTAACTTCATTAAGTTGCAAGAGGTGCAAGGAGCCTGAATCGACTGTTTTAGACCAACAAAATTTTACAAAAGTTGTTGGCATGTAACTCGACACCTCTTCATTAAATTTCTGATACCTAGCTTCAATAGATACTGAGTTATTTCCATATAAAGAAAGAAGTTGTATGGCAACTACTCGAACCCGGCGGCCAAAAATATTTGATTTTGTGAAACTAACAAAAGTGACGTAAAAAAAATGTTCAGTCTCCTAGTTCCTTTATTTTTTTAGTTATCGTGCGCACGGACGTACATGGCTTAAACGACTCAGATTTCGATGTTGAGCCGATATAGTTCATACGAGTGTAAACAATACATTCTAAAATGTCAACGAAAAAAATATAGTTGACTCTCAAAATCTACAATTTTGAAAAAATCACGCGACACAGATTATTAGATTTAAATTTACTTTAATAGAAAGCCAATTGAAAATTGATTCTTGCGACAGCGCAGCTTAAATTGGAGAATATGTAGAGTTACCTTCGAAAAATCAAATCATATCTACCTTTATTTAAAATGGTACGTTTAAAATTTTGTAAGATGATATTGTAACAACACAAAAACTAAAGCATACAAAATCATTAGCATGCTGTATTGAAAGTTTTTTTTTTTTAAATATCTAAAAATGTTAAAAAATTGTCAATGAGAATGTCAAAAATTAAAACAAAAATTAAAACAATATTAGTATGTGCTTACATGTAACCTACTCGTATTTAGTATAATTGAAAAGATAAACATTTAAAAAATAAAAACATATTATATAAGAAAAATATATAGAAAATAATATATTTAAAAAATATGTATATTAAAAAAGTAGATTAAATAAATATAAAAAAATTATCCTACCTTTACCTTTTTGCTAATTATGTGAAAATACGGTTTTAAAATTTTTTTATTATCAGTATAACGACTATAACTATGGAATATTAAAATTTTCATACAGTTATCGACTGCCAGGACTTATTAAGATTTATTTTTCCGAGAGTCGAAACAAAGTATTGAAAATCACCCAGTGAACTTGAATGTTAAATTGTTACCAACCAAAATCCTCCCCCCACCCCCTCTACCAAAATCAAACTTTAGAATTAAACCTTTAATACATCATATGCATATTTTGATATTGAGGAAGCATATAATTTAATGTAATTTGACATTATAATTCATATATGTATTTATAAGCAACTGTATATAGTTTTATAGCTATAACTTTAAAATATCACGTTCACGAGCTATAGGAAGCGATCTAACAAATTTTCATTTGAATTAAATTACCACGTTGAAAGCTTATGAAATTTTCAAATGCATTAACTAGCAGCTAGTTTCGGATGTTCATTGATTCAAGAACTATTGCATCTAAAAATTCATATTTTGGATTTTTTCATTAAAAATATTTAAAGAGCTTAACCTGTAATGCAAAAAAAAAACACACTTATTTATAATGTGTTCTTTTTGTTAAAAAAGCCAAAGGATTATAATATTAATATACTTTTCTTAACATTATCTGTTATTTACTATATATTGTATTTCCTACAAGTTAAGATTTTAGGTTTACCTTAACTCTGCTTATTTACCTCAAGGCTTAGGTGGAAAGTTATGGCAAAAAAACATTTTTTATAAATTCTTTAGACTAAGACTAAGTTAGCTTTTGAAAAGCATTTGGGTCAAGTGTTATTCGGCAATTAATAATGTAAAACAAAAAAAAACATAAAAAGCCCCAATATCACGAAAAGTACTAATCATAAACCCCCCTCCCCGACCCATAGAATTGTTTTCTAGTTTTAGTCTCTGAAATCACCTCCTGAAACACTCTTATGTGGAACACCCTGTATAATCCTTTAGCTTTTTTTTTTGTTTGTTTGCTAGATTTGTTTTTCTACAAAAATGGGCAAAAATTAATAATTTTTATTCTGAAAAGTTTTAAATGTCATCCGCTCCATCCAAAACGAAATAAGTTTCGTCGGTAAAATTTTTACTCCACAGTTTAAATTTTTTTTTTAATTATGTATTTTAAAAATTTTGAAGCTATATGTATTTATTATATATTTACGATATATTAAGATATCGTATTTCAAGATTGCTTTAATTTTTTTCTTCAGAATACTTTAGTATTAGTAAAAAAAAATTGTTTTTAAATAGAATAAAAAAAAATTTGTATATAATTTTGAATATTTAAAATAAAAAATAAATTAAATATGGTAAAATATAAAAATAATTTCAATAATAATTCAAGAATAAATAACAAAGTCTATTAGTAAGAATTATATTCTACTTGTTAATTTTTTTTTTTTTTTTGTAATATTTTTACAAGAAGAATTATCATAAAAATTTAAAATAAACAAAAAATAATAAAACTTAATTATAATTTAAAAATGATTTTATATGAATGAATGTAACTTTCAACCAATTCTTTTAGATATTTTTTTAATTACTTATAATAAATATTGAATTAATGTATACATACATACAACGATTATGAAGGTGTAAAAAGTTAGACTACAAAATTAGTTATTTCAATAATGTGATTTTGAGGATTTGGGCTGCGCCCTTCTCTTTAAAAATATATAAGTTTAGTTTAAAACAATTATGTTACATAAAATTGTTTTAGGTTAATTATATGAAAGTAAAAGAAATTTAACCGTGGATGTAAAAATTCTCAAAAACGTTAAAAAGTTAATGTTGAAAAATTATCAAATTTAGACAAGTGGACGTAAATATTTTTGAGAATGTTTGCATGTTTATCAATAGAAAATTTTAGTTTTTACAATTTTTGAATCAAAAAAAATTATCTGAATTTATTTAATAAAAATCGGAATTTCGGAAAAAATCTGAAATTATTTAGTAAAAATCTGAATTCATTTAGTAAAATTCTGAAATCCAAAAAAAAATATCTGAATTTAATTTGTAAATATTTGAATTTATTTAGTAAATACCTGAGAATATTTAGTAAATACCTGTATTTAACCAAAAAAATGCTATATATATTGTATATGTACATATATATTTTCTAATATTGTCGTAATATATGTAGGTACGTCGTGACGAACACATATTATTAAAATATTATTGAGAAACGATGTATTTTTATAATTTTTTTTTTATATATAGCTTATACAACTACATGCAATAAAAGTTATAATACATAGCTTTAAATTTAATTATAATATTCTTTGATCGTATACATGTTATACATTTTTGTTAAATCTCTATGCGTGCGATATGCATTTAAGAACAGTTAATAATGAAAATATTTAACTATAAATTATTATTTTCTTAATTTTAACAAATAAAATAACCAATCACAATATATATATATGTATATTCTATATATAATGATTATAATATATTTTTAGCACATAATAAATATATGTACATATTTTTAAAATAATAGTTGAATAGTAAAAGTTTTTGCATAGATATACCAATAATTCATTAACTTAATAAAAAAAAAAAAAAAAATAAGTCCGATTTAACTTTTTTTTTTTTCATTTTACATCAAATTAAAAAAACAAAATAATAATCAATGTTTATATTTTTGTGTTCGATCCTGCAAACAATTTTTTAACGCATTGAATTTTTTTTTCTTTTTTTATTATAGATTCAAATCTCAATTTTTAATTAAAAAGATTTAACATCTTTTATATATTTACACAATTTTCTTTTTTTTTTTATATCAACTTCAATAATTTTAATAATTAATTTTGGGGCCGTATTAATTACATGATTTACTTAAAGTGAAATTTTAACTATAGGTACTCAAAATAACTGTTGCATTAATTTACAATTGAATATCAGAGGTCAAAACGGTCTAAACATGTTTGATCAGTTCCAATCAATCATTAAAAATTTTAATCAAATCGGTCTATTACATAAAAATAGATAATCTACTGATCGTTATTACAATTTGTTCTATACTGTGATTGTTTTAACTGTTGTGATTTAAATCAAAGTAAATGATATATTTAATCAAATTGATATAATTATTTTAAGAATTGTATTGTATTTTTCCATCTTGGTTGAATGATTTTAAAATATGAAATTAACATTTATTTTTACTGTAACTGTATACGTGCGTATGAAGTTTAATTTTTATAGCGTTTTGATTAAATATAATACAATTATACAGGGTGTTTCACGAGTAAACAGTATCTTTTGTAACGAGTAATAGGGGAGGTAAAAACAAGCAAAAAACATAGTATTAAGTGGCATCTATTTCTAACGGTTTCCGAGATAACGGGACGAGATTTTCTCTTCTCTAAAATTTTTTAATTTTGTTTTTGTTTATAATTTAGGGACTAAAGCACGTAAGATCAACCTTAATACCATTTTCAGAAGCTTGTGAAGTTATTTAATGCAGCATGAAAAAAGTCCGGGTGAGCTTTTTAATAAAAAACTATTCAAACTTTCAATTTAAATATTTTTGCATTTTCTATTCAAAACAAAATAATGGTATCAACCTAACGGTTTTACGATCTTACGTGTGTTAATTCCTAAATTGTAAACAAAAAAACTAAATTAAAGAATTTTAAAGAAGTGAAAATCTAGAACTCCCGTTATTTCGAAAACCGTTAGGAATAGATGTCACTTAATACAAAGTTTTTTGCTTGTTTTTATCTTCGCTATCACTCCTTACAAGGACGCCGTTTATTCGTTAAACACCCTGTATAAAACTACAGTTATAACATATTTTATATGGATAATCAAAAAACATATTTCTCAACAGTAATAATAAATTTCTATATAAAATTTCATATTTTTCAACACAGTATAGTAATAAAATAACTAATCATTTCTATATAAATAAAATTTCAAACAAATCAAACAATCAAGTTTCGACCAGTCAATGAAGTAATTTAATCAATTTAATCAAACCCAAGCAATCATATTATGAAGATTAGACCGTTTAGATTGATAGATTCTAATCATTTGAATTAAATCAATAATCTGATCGGAAAGAATTGTATTCGAATAAGGATCAATCATGATCTTTTGGACCAACTGTTAAGTATGTACATATATTATTATAATATTTCCGACACGAATAAATTCTTTTTTTTTTTTTTCTGCATTATAAATATAGTAAATGTTCTTGATAAAAGTCAAAAATTTTATCCGCTTATAGTTCATCGGGCTTATTTTAAATTTTTGAAATTAAGCTTGGAAAATTAAAAAGGAAACAAAAATAAATAAGCTTTACAATAACAACCAGACTTTTTTTTTCTTTCTATTGAATTTACCTACATATGTAAGTTGTTTTTTTTTTTTTTTCATTTTTATATAAATAATTAATTTGAACAACAAAAAAAAAAACTTAATATAATTATAATATATGTATATTTATGTATATAAGTTTTATATTTGAATAAATATGTAGAATAATATAAATATTAAATTTACCTTTAACGTCATCATCTTCTAACGTTGTGCTTGAGGAATCAGTTGATTCTTTAACTTGTGAACCATCACTCTTTTTTGTTATCATACTTCTACCTAATGTTGTTTTTAATTAAAATAAGAAAAAATTTAAATTAATTTACATTTTGTAAAGGGTTAATACAATTAAAAAAAGAAATGAACAATAACAAAAAAAAAAAATCTAGTTAATCTACTGTTTCCGCGGTAAAAAAAATAAGTAGGTAATTCTAATAAGAAGTTAATAAAATAACTAAAATAAATAATTTAATACATTTTTTTAATCAAGCTTTTTATTATTCTCCAAATGCAATATATATAGAATTTCAACCTTCAAAAACCTCTTTAACCTACTTAGGGATAGCTTCATTTTGGGAGGTTACGGCAAACATGTCGAGTGGAGTTCAATTAACCTCAACAAAAGCTAAATTAACCTCAAGAGTTCTATTAACCTGAACAAAACTATTAGAGAGTAATGGGTTGGCATTTTCATTCAACGGGTAAATTAACTTATTGGCCTACTGATACAAATAAAATTCCAGATATATTAGATTTTTTTATAACAAAAAAAGTGCACAGAATCTTACAGACATAATTGAAAAAGTTGTAGAAGAAAAACGAATATACTCTACAAATTTTCTATTGATCTAAATCAGGCATTCTATAAAGTTTGGCATGAAGTCTTAATTTATAAACTAAAAAAAATATTACCTAAACATTATGTATAGATATACTCTCATCATATACCTAACTAATAAGTTGTTTAGAATTAAACAGGATGAGGAGTTTCTACACTTAGGGAAACTTTTTACACTTAGAAAATTTGTGTTGCCAAGCAAATAAGTGTCCAGATCATGCAAATTTGTCAAAATAAAATTTGAGGCAAGATGGTAATCGCTCCTTGGTACGTACGAAACTGCGATGTACATAGAGATCTAGAGAATCCTAGTGTAAACGAAGAAATAAAAAATTGCACTAAAATATAAAATCCGTCTAGAAGGACACCTAAATGGTAGAAGCATCAAAACTCCTACATTCCGAAAATACTAAAAGAAAGCTTAAAAGATCTAGACTACTAAATTTAGCAGTAAAAGCCGATCATCTTCACGGAAGCCTGCAACTCCAGTAAATTTATAAGAGGATTAACACAACATTAATGGTTAGCTTTTAACACATTTTCAAAAAAAATTTTTGAAAAAATGTGCCTATTAGTTTCACTTTGTCCGTTCGTCTGTTTACAAAACTTGTACATCGTTAAAGATAGAGTAATAAAATGTTAACCATGAATAGGTGTTATACAAAATTTAATATTGTAGAACAACATTTTCTTTTAGCCCCATTCATTACGGAGCTACAGCCCCTCAAACTTTGAAAAAGAACCATTTTTAAATGTGTACCTATATCTCAAGTTCTGCTTAACATTTTTTCAAATTAAAAACGTTATTCGACAGGACTTTTTTTTTTGCCTATACATTTTTTTTTAATTTAGTATTTAACAGTACATGCGGAAACCAAATTTTGCATGATTTTTCTCCAGCACTCTTTTGCGACTTGAAGTAAATAAGAACTTTTAGAATTATTATAAGTTTCCTCAGACAATTTTTTTATACCACCCCCTGTTTAAGAGCTATTAAGGTTCAAAATTGGAAAATTGCTTTTTTTTAGAAATCTCTAACTTAGAGACCTGCACAAATTTTTCTTTGGTAAGACATAAAAATTAAAGCTAATAATATTTTTACGTGTGTTAACGGTTTGTCTTAGTTGTATAACGTTACGGAGTTACATTACAGCCGCTAAAAATTGGAAAAAAAAACCCTATTTTTAAATGTATATATCTCAGGTTTTACGTAGTAGTTCTACAATCTAAAAATGGTAGTGGACCCAAAATTTCCTTACCTTTATAAAAAAATATCAAAATGATGCAATATGCCTATTGCATGCTTGTAGGTAGAAAAATTAAATTTTTAAGAAAAGAAAGATCTTTTAGAACTAGTGTAAGTTGTCTTAAAAAAATGTTTGTAAAAAATGTATCACACACTGTTTAAGGATTATTAGGGCTCAAAAATTGAAATTTTGTTATTTTTAAACAACTGTAACTTAGGCATTTTTTCTCAAAATTAAAGCTTCAACTTTTAATTTTACACGTTGGCAATGATTTTTCTTAATTACATAGAGGTTACATAGGGTTAAAATTGATGAAAGTGTCTCTTTATTTTGAACACCTTTTCTTATTATATGAATTCTAAAAAATTTTTCAAATTTTGGTGCAAGTCACATCAGTTCTAAACTGTTTGTATTGTTTTTTGGAAATGTACATTTTTAAAAACCGTTGGTTTATATTCTTGGTCTTGGTAAAACTTAGTTCTAATTCTTACTAAATTCTTCGGATTAGTTTTAATCTTTTATGTTTTAAGTTAATTATCAATTAAGTTATTACTATTAATTAAATTAAATCAATATTAAAAATCAAAAATTTGGGTTTTTTTTGTTTTAGTAAATTAACCTTTATATTTAAATGTCTAAATTATCGCAAAAAAAAATGTTTTTCTAAATAATAAAATTTAAAACAATCCAAAAAATACTCGCATAATTTGGATGCTAGTTATACTAAATTTTTTAAAATAATAAATACAATATACTATAATGCAACTTACTTGAAAAATTTCTGGTAGCTAGCATTGTTGTTAAAATAGCACCTTTAAGTTTACGTCGGGCATTGAATTTCTTGAGGCAATCGACAGTTTCTTGACGATGCACAACAGAAGCAACTCTTTCTCTTTGCTAAATTTTAAATAGAAAAATATAATTGAATATAAAAATCTTTTTATTTAAGTCTGTATTTTGTTTTTATTTTTTCTAATTTTTATTTTAAAAATTATTACGCAAATCCATGGATGTTTCAGAGCTTCAGCTGCGGTAATTCTTTTATAAGGGTTGACAGTTAACATTTGATTAATTAAATTTTTAGCCTCAGGGGTTACTGTATCCCATTCTGGAGATGGATACTTAAATAAAAAAAAAACAAAAATCAATTAAATTAAACATTAAAAATTTTAAAATAAAAATGAACAAAAAAATATAATTATATATAAAATATATATAATAAAAAACAGGTATAACATTTTTAACTATAATAATGATGGTAACTGATATGATTTCAGTGACATTTAAATATATCTTTGTATATACATAAATATGTATTTAAGTATATATAAACAAGAAATAATAAAATAAATATAATTTAAATATTTTAAACTATACTTACATCATAAGCACCGGCTTTAATTTGTGAATATAATCGATGCTGATCTTCATCCCAAAATGGTGGGTAACCAACTAATAAAATATACAAAATTACACCTGTATAGAAGAAAATAAAAAAAAAAGATTAATACATGATTATAATTTTCGCTATAAAATTTATATTATTACTATTATTATTAAACAGACAAAGTACAATTAAAATTATTTAATAAAAGAAAAAAAATTTACATACCGCATGCCCATATATCAACAGATTTTCCATACGGTTCTTTTTTTAATACTTCTGGTGATAAATAACCAGGCGTTCCAGCAAAACCAAACCATGCTTGATGATCGCCCTGTACTTCTATAGCTAAACCAAAATCAGCTAATTTAACAGCAGCGCCTTTTGCTTTACTTGCTAATAATAAATTCTCTGGTTTTAAATCACGATGTACTACACCATTTGTATGACAGTGATTTACTGATTCTAATATCTGTTGAATGCAATGTGATGCATCAGCTTCTGAATAAAATTCACGTGCAACAATATCTTCAAATAATTCACCTCCGGTCACCAAATCAAAAACAAGATAATGATAATTTTCTTCCTGTATGCTGTCATGTAATCGAACTTAACAATATAAATGATAATTTAACAAAAAAAAAAAAAAAAAGAATAAAAATTGAATCCAAAAATATAACAACATTTTTTATTTTTAATTAAGTATTTATCAAAACGTACCAATATTTGGATGCTGTAGTTTTCTACAAATTCTAGCTTCTCTTTCTAGCTTTTGAAAATCTACAAAAAAAAAAATTTTAATTAAACATAAGTAAATATTTTATTTAATTCTGAAATATACGATCGATAGAAAAAATTTTTTAAACAATTGTGGGTAACAAACAATAATTTTTTTTTGTTTTTCTGGAAATTTTGGAAATCAGACTTCAAAATCAGATTGATAGAATTTTAAAAGAAAATCAAACTATATAACCTATCCAACATCTTTAAAGATTTGCTCAAAGGTTCGAATTAAATAAATAAAAATAATATTAATTTTAAGCAAAAAAAAAAAAAAAAAGCATATTATTTACCTCTGGCAGTTAACTTTTTTGTATTGATTATTTTTGCAGCAAATTCCAAACCAGTTGATTTTTGAACACATCTTTTAACAATTGAGAATGCACCTCTAAAAAAAAAAAAAAAATTACAATTCAATATGATATTAAAAAATTTGAATCATTTAAACTATAATTTAATTATATTCTTACTTTCCAAGTTCTTCCTTTATATCGTAGTTATCTGAAAAACGCGTACAGGCTGCTGGTGCAGCCATCGCGATTGCACACTTGAAGAAATCTATTTTTAATTAATTTTTTTATCAAACTTCAATGATCTGGAACAAAAAAAAAAATAGGATGATTAAAGGTACTTTATATGAAAATATAATAAAATAGTTAAAATAGAAGAATAATCTTAAGTTAAGTTAGCAGCTATTAGATGATTTGTATATAGTTATAGTTTTAGTTTAAATTTTAAAGCAATTGTAAAAATGACAATTTAATTGATCTGAAAAAAAAGTCTCAAATAATTTTTGGTTTTTTATAGTTTTTTTAAAATAAAAAAAAATGAGAAATTAAAAATACAAATCTATATATTAATAAGTAAGTATATGTAGTATGTAAATATAATTATTAAAACACTAAACAAATTTAATAAAATAATAAGTATAATTTTTTTTTTTTTTTGAATAATTAAAAAACTGCAAACCAAATACGCTTCTAAGAATAACTACGTAATACACATATTGATTACTATTAAATAAAAAATGATAATAAAAGTCTTAGTATAATATTTAATATATAATTATGTATATATATGTTAAAAAAAAAAAAAAAAAAAAACAAAATCAGAATTTAACTTTAAATTAGATATCATTTGAACTTTTTTTAATAAAATTAAATTTTAAACATTAATATTAAATTGAACATTTCTTTACTTTTTTTTTTAATTTAACTCTTGAGGTTAGTTTTACTTTTATAAATTGTTCTTTTTTTGTACGGTGACAGAAAATTAAAATTTTTAGTTAATTTGCGCCTTCCTGTATGCAAAAAAAAAAAATGTTTTCATTTATTTACTTTTTTTGGGCGTCTTCGGTGACCTAGTGCTTAAACACGTGGCTTATTAATCAAGGGAGTACATGTGGCTTATTAACAGGTAGCAATTTTTATTAATTGAAAACAAACCCCTGGCGATCCGTGGCCAAATATAATGTAAATATATAATAACATATATACATATATAAACAAAATAAATAATATACTCTATAAATTAATATTGTATTCGACCTAAAATAAAATAGCCTTATAATAAACGATGGTTTATAGTATAATGTTATACATTATCTATATGATTTGTAATATTAATATAAAAATTAGGTCGAAATATCAGTTTGTTTTGCTTATATATACTATACTTACACAAAAAAAAAAAAAAAACCAATATAATTTTTCAGGAGTTGTTTTCTGTCGTTAATCTAAAACAATTTTGAAACAATCCAAAAAAAATTAACATTTAGTGAAACTAAATTGCTTTTATTCTACTAATAAATACTTTAATTCACAAAAACCAAAAAAAAAACGGAAAAAACAATTATTTTCATTACCGTTATAAATGTTCTTATAATTTTGTGTATTTTCTTCTTTTCTTTTTTCTTTTTTTTTTTTTTTGGCTATTGAAAGCTTTTTTTGAAAAGCTTTTGCTAATTTATTTTTATTAGGTCTCTTTTTTTTTAAACAATGGTATAACTTCAGAATAATATATTTGCCTTAAATATTAATCTTTAAATTGATTGCACTATATATAAATATACATATGTATATATACTTCTTACTTATATGAATATTAAAATATTAATTAACCGACAGTTTTTTTCCATAAATGTTTATTAAGCAACATGTGTTTCAAAAACCAAAAAAAAAAAAAAAAAAAGGGAAAAAAATAATGGAAACTTAATGCAGAATATCAAACACTTCGCTCTATAAATTTACATATATATACATGTATATGCATACATGTTTTTACAAATACATATATGTATGTAGTGAAAAATCTCTATATAGATAAGAAAAATTAATATTTGTTAACAAAATAATATAAATTGTTGAAAATTTTCTCTTATGATGAAAAATTTTATTTTAATTAAAAAGTTTTATTTTAAAGTAAAAAGTTCAACTATAAATTTTATGTACTATTTTGAATATACATAATATAATGCGGTACAATTATAATGTTTTCTTTCTCCAACATTTTATTACCAAATTTACTACGCGCAAGCCTTATTTCAAATAATCATTTGCATATATGAATTTTTGTCTTTTTCTAGTTCTAAGGATACTTATGAGAATTTTTTTTTTTAAGATTTTGAAGAAGGGACTTTAGAAGAGATGAATAATATAGAAAATTTTTTGACATTAAAAATAGTATGTACATATATATTTATGTATGTATATGTAAATATAAAACGAGAAAGCAAAGAAATAGAGACTAAAGAGTGAAAAAAGAAAATTAATTAAATATTCGAATAAATATCTAAAACAAAAAAAAACTAAGAGCTTTTCTTTACAGTACAGAGTATAAAACAAAAAGAAAAGCATTCACTATAGTTTTACTTAAAACGAGCTAAAAAAATAAATAAATACAATATTACTAAAACAAAAATATTTGATTAAAAATCCAAAGAGAGAAAGAATTATACATAAATTAAATTGATAATTATAGGATGTTCATTAAAATTAAATAAAAGTCGTAAAAAATTAAAACATTATTTCGATAATTGTCATCTACATAAAAAATGCAAAATTTAAGAATTTAAACACAACAAGTAGCATTAAAAAAAAACAACAAAAAAAAGATCAAATTTATGTTGGTAAACAACATTAACAACATGTAAAATTATAAAATTGATGCCTTAATTTCTACCTTTTATTTTGAAATTTGCTTTACAGTGAGTTACAAGTGTTTAAATGTAGGAAAAAATCATTTTTTGAGCCCTAAAAGTCGTTAAACAGGGGATGGTAAAAAAAAAAAATTGCTGAGGAAACTTATACTAGTTCCAAAAATTCTTTCTTATCTCAAATTTTCGAGTCCCTATCTAAAACCGTGCCAGAGTTATGAAAGAATAAAAATCATGCAAAATTTCGTTTTCACATAACGGTAAATTTAAATACTAAATTTTAAAAAAAATTTTCAATTTTGATATTGATTTATAAAGGTAAAAAAAAGTCCGCTCGATTGGCATTTTTAATTTGAAAAAATATTAAGCAGAACTTGAGATATATACACATATAAAAATAGGCTGTTTTTAAAGTTTGATCGGCTTTAGCTACGTAATAGATGGGGCTACATGAAAAAATTGTTCTATAACATTAATTTTTATAAGACCTATGGTTAAAATTTCATTACTCTATCTTTAACAGTGTAGAAGTTTTGTGAACGAACGAATAGAGAAAATCTAATAGGCACATTTTTTCAAAACTTTTTTGGAAATGTACTAAAAACGTATATTTTTTAATCTGTTTTTCAGGATAATTTTTCTATTTTAAATTTTCGATATATTTTTCTTCGTTTCCTAAACACGTAAAATATAATTGTTAAGCGTAAAACTAAAATCTCAACATATACAATAATAACATGTCCATAAATATTCGGGAATTACGGTACACCGGTTTAGTATCAATACTATGCTTGCCAGACATGTGACGCAGCTACTATTATTAATTTTATATTTAGTTGTATACATATTATTTATTTGCATATGATTTAATCAAAGATTTAACCCAAAACCCCTCAACTGAAAGGGCGATGTCTTATACATTGTGCTATAATAATTTGATTGAAAACATACGGAGAACGCGCCGTTCGAAAAACGATTATTCACCTTCACTCTAAATTGGTATGATTGAAAATGTGTCATTAAATTTTAAATCGAAATTTTTCAAAATTAAATGACAGTTGTCAAAAACAATTTTTGGTATTAATATAAATGTCAAGTTATAAAGTAGGTAAAAAGTGATAAAATAAAAAAAAAAATTATATTTTGTAGATTTAAAGGTAAAAAATTTATAATAAGTTTTTTCAGTTGCATTAATTTTAAAACGTGAGAAATTTCTTCCCAAAACGAAGTTTCACTTGAAGGGTTAGAAGTAAAATTTCCTACCAATTTAATTTTTTTTTACCCTTCGTACTAATTCCGCGTATTAGTCCTTGATTTTTAGAAATTCAAGATTTTAAAAATTAGCATTCGCAGCGTTTCTATATCATATCATACGACTGAAATATGTATAACAATGCTGTAAATTGTTGTATATATGTACATACATATTTACCTACGCATAACATATCAAGAATAAAATTTTTACAAAAATATTAATACAATTAAACCTTTTTAATTGGAACATCCTTGTAGCCGTAAAATATAAGAGATCAATTAAATGTTTTTTTTCTTCAATTGTGAAAAATTAATTTAATTTTTTATCAGAACAATTTGCAAATAATTAAAGATATATACATACATACGTACATATAAGTGAAATTTTAGAAAATTTAGATTTTTTGTTTCCTTTTTATTTTATGGTAAATTGTTAGTGCACTGCAAAAGAAAACCCTTGTTTATTTTAGTAAACAAAGTGAATGAATTAAACTGCTTCTTTTTGAATAGACTGAAATGTTTTGATAAATTTGATAAAAACGTTTTCCAATTTCTTTCTTGCTATAATTTTAAATCAAAAGTTAACTTGAAGTTAAACTTTCTTTTATTTATTTTTACCAAACACTTTAACAAAAACAAAAATTAGTAAAAATTTCTATCTAATGCGTACATACATATATATGTATAATTTTTTAAATTGCATTTTAGACGTTCAAAATAACCACGATTCACAGCGAATTTAATATTGTAAAAAAATTTGTGATGTTATAAAAACCTTCAAATAAACAAGAAAAAAATGTTTAGGTAACATCATATTTTCAAAATCATATTTTTACCGACCGCATACATGAAAGTGCATATAAGGTATAGGTATTGTTTTCACGCCAAAAATTTTTTCCAAAAATGCATTACTGTGGTGCGTAGAAACCTGTATAAAATTTGTTAGTGTAATGTGTGTGTGATGGATGCGGGGGGATATGTCTGTGGGCACGTGTACAGCCTAAACGACTGGGCGAAATTTTTTGGAATTTCATATTTAAGGTTTTGACGTAACTATCTGGGATTGATAAGCTTTTGGCGCAAATTGGACAACCGCAAGTGGTACTTAGTTTACTAGTGTAATTTTTAAGTTTTTCAGGAATATTTCGTAACACAAAAATATTATGAAAAAGTTGTTATACAATATTAATAAAATTATTTTGTGGACAAAAAGCATAAATGAACAAGTAATGAAAAAAACCAAGGGTTTTCAAAAAAGCACATTTCCACAGTAAAGAGTATTGAAAAATAAATTCCTTTGATTTTTTTTTTGGTAAGAAAAAATTGGCAAAAATCAAATCACACTTTCATCAATTATAAGGTAACCTAATCCTATATATTATTAAGAAAAATTGTTAACACAAAACGAAAATATAATGTTGGACCTTTAATTTTTGTATATTACATACTTCAAAAAAATTTGAACAGGTGGCCAAGTTACAGATGTTTAAAAATAGAGAATTTTCAGTTTTTGAACCCTTACAGCTCCTAAACGTGGGGCGGCACAAAAATATTTCACGACATAAATCAAACTTATTTCAAAGGATCTAATTTCTCTCAAAATTGCCAGATTTTAAGTTAAACCGTTTGAAACATAGAAGGGGTTCAAATTTTTGCAAAAATTAAGTTCCACATAACGGTATATTAAAATACAGTATGACAAAGCCACATATTTATTTTATATATATGTATGTATTTATAAAATTTATAAAACAAGCTATCGTTTGGCGTTTCCAGATTGAAAATACGTGAACCTGTGTTATATACATATATAGAACCTGTGTTATTACAATTTAAAGTTAGAGCTTTTTCGAGCTTTGTAGGGCTGTAGCTCCGTAACGGATAGAGCTACAGAAAAAAATTCTCCACAAAATTCGTTTTTTGGCCATCTTTATCCGTAGTTAAAATTTCATTGTTTTATTTCAAAAGGTATAGAAATTTTTTAAACACCCAGACGGACGAACGGACGGACAGAATGAAACTAATAAGTACATTTTTTAAAAAATTTTTAAAAATTTGCTAAAAATCTATGAAATTTCGCATAATGGTTTTTGTGTAATAGCGGTCGGTACTGTTGTGGAGATACCTGATTTTTTTATTTCAATTTTGCAAAAGTCAAGTACATACTTATATACAAGAAACGCATATTACGTATTCAATAATATTGATCAATGGTGATCTAATTATGAGACAATTTGATTTTGACAGAGAAATTAATAAAATATAAAAAAATTTAAAGAAATAATAATACAAAATATGTAATTATACATAAATATGTATATAATTCCATCTACCATTAGCCATTACTATACCTATATTATAATACATACATATACATATTATTCCACGTATAGAGAATGTTACAATAACAGATTCAGAGAGTATAATGTACCTATTTATTAGAAAAAAATATAAAATACAACTACTTACCCCTATAAATATGCTTTAATATAAATTTAAATTTTTTTTTATAATTTTGTTTAATATAAAATACCTATTTTAAAATAATATTTAATTTTTTTCCCCGATTACACTTTCTATTTGATTTAAAGCACTATAATTTTTGTTTCTATTTATGCCTAAGAAGTACATATGTACAAGTATATAAAAAATTGTAAATATAGAAAAAAACGAAAAACACAGTCATTTTTAATAATAATTGTGTATGCATATAAATATATATAAATAATATATAAGTATACCTAATATATACATCTTAAAAAAATATTATTTTTTTTTTACCATTCCAAGACAAAGTTTTCTATTTACCACTTTTTTTTTTTGTTTCAAAAATACTTAAATTTAAATTAGACCCATAAAAATTTTGATTAAATTTTATTTTATAAATAAAATTTAATAAGACAAATTAAATTTTATTTTGTCTTATTCTTCTTTTTTACATGAATGTAGGAATAATGTCTTAATTATACAAAAAAAAAAAAAGAATTCAATTCATATTACATGTAGGTATTAATAATAATATAATAATTAAAAATAATAATACTAATAATAAAAAAATAAAAAAATAAATATAAGAAATATTTATTGTTTATTATTATTATTATTATTTGTTGCATTAAATTAAAAATAAATTGATTAACTCTTAATAAATGTTTTTTTTTATTTTTTATGTACATACATCCATATGTAAATATTTTTAAAACCTTTAATAAAAAAAAACTCAGGTAGGCAAGGTACATAATATTTAAGTACGAAAAATTATATTATACTTATTACGTATGAAAAAAAAAACAATCAATCAATTTATGAATAAAAAAATAAGGTAAATTCGGTTAAACAAAAAAAAAAAAAATGTTAGGAATTTTGCAAATTAGGGAGGAAGAAAGTTAAAAATATGAGGGTGGTTGAAAGAAAAACAATCAAAATTTAAGGAAATTAAAATAAAATTAATTTAACCACTGTTTAAAATGAATGCTTTAACTGCATTATATACAAAAATGTTGTATGGATATACATACATACATACATATATATATATATATATATTAATAATAATAGATATAGCGTATACTATATACCTATGTATATACAAATGTATGTTATTATAATTCTGCAACAAATATTTTTTACAAAGTTAAGTGATAATTAAAATATTAAATTGTTTTTTTTTTTTATTAGGAATGGTAAAAATTAAATTTATTTATTGATTTTTATAAGTATGTAGGTATACAATATATAAGTTATGTTTTTATTTTTTTTTTTTTTAATAAATAAAATAAATATTTTAAAATTTTATATTTTATACTATAAGTACACAGTTTTTTTTTATTACATTTATAAAAGTAGTTTAACTGTTTAAATATAAGTAGGTATGTATGTATGATTTTCTTTTATGGAACTGTTTCATATAAACACACAAACACAAAACACTGCATGCATATATACATATACATATATATTAATGGTACATACATATGTATATATATTTTTATTTAAATAAAAACAATTTTTTATTTCTAAAATGAACTTTTAATATTTTTATATTTGAAATATATTATAATATTATTTAGCTAGTACCTATTTATTAAAATAAAAAAAATATACATATGTATATATATATACATATATATATTTTATTAATAGTAACACTGTTCAAAATGCATAATTAATTTTTTTTTTTTTAAAGAATAGTTTTAGAGCAGAAATTTTTTTTTTTTTTTTTTATTATCCCAGAAATATCCTGTAAAATTATAATAAATCTGCAGTTAAAATTAAAGTTGATTTTTCCTATAATTACACGTCAATTTATACTTATTATAAATAAATAATTTGTATGTTTTCGTTTCTGTTCTTTATTTTTATTTTATAGGAAAAAAAAAAAATACGATTTAAAACCGTTACATTTTACTAAATCATTAAATTAAGCAGTGTTATTGAAGAGCAAAAATATAACTATCATTTGAAAAAATCATTTGATTTTTTTTCTTTTTGTTTGTTTTTCTTTACCATATTTTCTATATTAAATGTAATACATTATATATACATACATAACATACATGTAAATAAATGTTTTAATATGAAATATGTATAACTGTAATATAATATAAATACCATAGTAGGCTAGGCTAGAGCATATAGCTATAGAGACATCAGAGTTAAATTAAGAAGAGTACCATTAAAAAGCAAAACAAAATAAAGTGAGAAAGAATAGAGAGAGCTTTAATAATTTAACCAAATTTAACATCAATTTTCTTTATGCATAGGTACTGAACTTTTTCGTTTTCTTCTGTATTTGTGTCCTTGTAAAAAAAAATTTTTAGGGTACTTAACGCGGACGAATCGAATTATAATTATTTTTTTTTTTAATTTTTCAGTCGAAATAAGTATTTATTTTACAGCAATAACTAATAAATAGTAATTTTTACTACAACGGACCTAAAGTACATTTTTACATCATTTCTTTATACATAAATGCCTAGTAATTTTAATATAATATGTACCTATTATAAATAAAATAAATACATAATAATTATATGTTATATATTAAACATAATATTATACACATAGTATAATATATAAATTAAAGAACAGAAGAAAGATTGTTTAGTACATATATATATTTTTAATTCTATTATGTATATTAATTATTCATGAATAAAATCATCATTTCGTTATACTCTAACTAAATATACTACACATTATTTAATACAAATTTTGATACTAAAATTGGACGAACGACTAGATTATTTAATTCTAGTTTTGATCAATGAATTTTCTTTTCTCCTAATATTCTATTGTATGATATTTACTTCCAGTCCCAATTAATTGTTATTGTTTTAATTTTCTCTCAACACCTCTTCTATAAAAACAGAATCCCTATAAAAGAATTAGGTAAAAAAAAAAAGGTAACCCAAAATATAACATGTATGTATGTATGTACGTAAATATATGGATGAACTCACAAAAATTAGATGAAAACGGTGCACATTTAGCCTTACATAATGTTTTAGGATATACCTTTTTATGGTAAAGAATGTACACTTCAATAAAATATTTATAATTTTTTTTCATTACATCATTATAATAATTATAAATTATATGTATACATTACATACATATGTACATATCACTGATTTTATTTTTTAATTTGTAATTCATTTTAGTTTATGTGGTTGCACTGTGGTTGTTTTCTTTTTTTATTTTTATTTTTTAGCTTTTTAAAATTTAAAAATAAAAATTTTCAAATGCACCCAATAAAAAATTATTAAAGAAAAATTATCAAACTTTGCTTAGATCTTTTTGTAATACATATGTATGTATGTATGTAGGCATGAATACTTTTTTTATATTTTTAATTTATTTTTTTTTTCTTTCTATTAAATCACACAATCCTGAAAATAGCTAAAGAAAAGAAATCCTGAAGAAATGATTGCTATGTAATACATATAAGTATATAATATACATAATATTCTTTTCATATTACTTTACAAAAATTACAACCATTCCATTACAACACTACAAATACTATATGTTTGTACGTACGTACTAACTAATGTATTATGCATGCACCAAACCAAAACATATTGAAGCTCTTTTTTTGTTTATTCTAAGCAAAAAATAAATACTAACTACTATAATTGATAGTACCTATGTATACCAGCTCAGCTGTATTTATTGAACTAAAAGGCATAAAATTTCGAAATGCGTATATATGTACTGACTACTGTACATATCAAAATTAAGAAATAATAGGCTATAGCCTATAGGTAGCCAAAAATTAAAAAAAGAAGCAAAACTTAAAATTGCTTTTATTTTATTTAGTTACGAAAAACTAAAAAATAAATTTTCTGCCCATTGATTTGAATTGAAACACAATTAGAAATAAATAAATATAAAAAAGTGACAAAAGCTTTAGTCAAATATTCGGTTGACAACTTAACTTTTTATATCTATTTATATATGTACATAATAGATAAAAACACAATTCCAATCAACGACAAACACCGAAATTCGCTACTATCAAGGACTTTATGTAACTTAGCGGTTAGACATCACTTTTTTCAATATTTATTCCTTCATTATTACTTTTATATTCTTCCATTATTTTTGAAAAAATGAATTTTTTTTCATTTTTCTATATATTTCAATATTTCTTTGTTTTCTGACATTTCGAACCTATTTTTGACATTTTTTTCTCTGAAATTCTAAACTATTTAAAATTTTTATATTATGTATATGAAAACATACTTTTTTATATTTCTATATAATAATAAATAAGCATATTAATATAAAAAAAATCAAAGGAAAATTAAAAATAAAAAATAAAGTTCTTAATTCAAAATTTAAAGTAACATTACCAAACTATTTCTTCCATTTTTTAAAAATACGAAATAGTGATGTCTAACCATTAATGCTTATTTTAAAAAAAAAAACTAACAAAATATGGATTAAAAACTGGGAAGTTTAACCGCGGTCTAAGAAATCTATTGTTATAAATGTAAACGTAGAATATTTTGTATCTGTGTGTAGGCGTTATATTTTTAATTCAGAGCAGGGACTGGATTCTGCAACGGTGTAAATGAATAAATTTGACAGTTCTCGTGAAAATTTTTAGTTTAGTTAGCTTTAGATTTTTAATTCCGCAAGAGTGCGAATGAAAAAATTTGACATTTTCAGTTTGCGCGATGCAAAGTTTTTTCACCAAATATTTATCGGTGCAAACGCAAATGAGAAAACAAACGAGAAAAGAATTTTTATTATTTATAAAAAAAAAAATAAAAAATTTAATTGGTAAAAAAAAAGTAAAGGTCGAGTAGCGAGCAAAGTGAGTTTTTCTTGGAATACAATGTGGATTTTTCTAATGATAGGTATGTTGTTTAATTTTGAAAATTTATTTAACTTGTTTTAATACAATTTTTTTAGTTGAAGTTAAATTATTATTTATTTCTTTTTTAGATTAAAATGGCAGTCAGCGCCGTTCAAAATACATTACGCGTTTATATATCATTCAGCATTTCAGTTTCCATTCACGCTTGCGGAATTGAAATAATGGTGCAAATGAAAACTGTTGATAAGTATGAAAAAAGTTTGCATTTACACCAAAAAAATTTACACCGTTGCAGAATCCGCCTTCAGCATATTTTGAGCAAACAGAATGTGCTGGTGTCGGATTCCATAACTGTGTAAAATTCTTTGGTGCAAATAAAAAATTTTTACATTCTCACCAATTTTTTAAATGTGCACTATAATTTGGATTTTGCAAAAATCAGTTCAAACTCCAATTTCAAATATATTTGAAATAGCGCTGATTATCATTTTAACTGGAAGTTCATATTTTTTTTGCTTATAGCCTGTCAGCTCATAATTTGCTTTTCTTGTTTTGTTCATTTTTAATAATATTTACTAATTTAATTATTTTATTTTTTTTTAGTTTCTAACGGCGCACAGTTAAGCGGTTTCACTAGATTCCATGAACTTAGCCGATGTCAATTTTTCGCACCGAGAAAATATTAGTTAACCAGTATTTTCAACAAAAATTATGCTGCTTAATTTTAATATTATACTAACCCAACGAAAAAATAAATAAAAATTTTTTGTAGGGTCACATTGACTCACATTTTCTTTTTGTTATATAAAAAATTATTAAATTACAGATAATTAAAAAGAATGGCTGGAATATTTAAAATCGAAATTTACCTATTTAAAAAAGCTTGAATTTTTTAAATAGGTAAATGAATTTTTGCACATACACAATCATATTTCCCAAAATGCAACAATAAGCAAAAATATCGCGTGAAGTTTTAAACGTCAAAAACCGAACGTCAACACCACATCGTGTAAACTGGCACATTCACTTGAAGTTTTTACCAATAGGTAACAAAAAATGAGTTTTTATTTTGTTATACTGGATTCACCGCTTCTGATAATTTTGTCGCACTCGTGGGCGCGCATGTTTTTAGATGAAAATTTGAATTCTCTCATTTTTCAAATTTACTTCGGAAATTTTTTTTCTCTCTTTTGAAAAATCGAGTTGATTTCGAAAACTGAGTTGATTTTGTTCTTTTTTTTTTTTTTGGGTTTCCATACATTTTTCAAAAAAATATCTGTCACATAGTTCTTGATTTTTTGAAAATCACCTCGAAATTGAGTAGTTTCGTCCATGAAATTTCGATTTTTGATTATTTTAATAAAAATTTCATAACCCTTATTGGTTTGTTAAAAAATCAAAACAAAAATTTTGTAACAAATCATTAAGAATTAAAATTTCTATTTATTGTTTCTATTATAAAAAAAAATTTAATTGGAATGAAAATTTTCACCTTTTCTTTTTTAGCACTTAATTCTAAAATTATTAATTTTTTCAAATTCACCATTGCATACGCCTGTTTTTTTTTTTTAAAGTTAAACTTTAAAAACTTTATTAACACAATATAACTGGGTATGATGTCAAATTACGTTCTTGATTTTCGTTTTTGATTTTGAAAAACGTTTGTAAAAACTTGACCTTTGACTTGATTTTGTAATGTGTAATCAACTCGATTTCGGAGTTTATAAATGTACTACTATTAACAAAATAAATTATATATGTACGAAGCGGTGTATGAATATAAGGTATTTTTATCTTCCAAAAACAAAAAATTGAAATGATCAACACACACATATAAAAGTTGCAATTGCTACTAAAAGAGCATAGTGTAAACATTTAGAACTCTAAAAGGCTTTAACGACAAGATTTGTTTTGACTGAAACTGCACTAGAGACCTGGAAACTGTGTGGTCCAATAATGTAAAATTTAATACATATAAATATTGTTTTTATAATATAAAATATTTGTCTTTAATTAAGTATCATTACAATTATTGTTTCACGTTTATAATATGAAATCAAAGAAAAATTCATATTAATATACACATTTTTTCATATTTTATATTTTTATAATAATAATTCTTATACGTAAGTAAGTTGAGATTTGAAAACAAAAACTAATAATTGATAATATTTACAAAAATAATATATTTTATATATGTATATAGAAAAGAAAAACATTTAATTTTGATTATATATGAATTTATTTTATTTATTTAGTTGACAAATTTTTATAAATAGAATTAAACTAAATAAAAAATTATCAATAAACTATAAATTTATAAAATGTTTAATATATATTTTTTTTTAAATAAATAAATTTCACAAATTAAAAAATAAATAAAATATTTTTTTATTTGGATATTAAAAACTAATTGCAAATTTTTTTTAATTGGCTATAATAATTATTATATTTGTTACAAGATCCAGCTTGAAAAAAAAAAAAAAAAAAAGGGATTAAAAGTCAACAAAATAAAATTGTTGAATATTATTTTATCACACATGAAAATTTCGTTAATTATCGGTTACTTCATTTCATTCATTAAATTCAAATAAATATTATCTATTTGATATACAGACAATATAATGAATAAATGTGTGTAATAAGTATATATATAAAAAAAAGAAAAATCTACAAAAAATCATTTTTCGATATAAAAATTTTAAATATCATTTTTTGGTGCTTAATAAAAAAAAAAAAATGAATTAATTAATAAAAGCAGATATCGAATAAAGCTAATCGAACGATAAACTTTATTAATTTAAAAAATATATACATACATATTTTTTAATGCGGCCCTAAATTTTTTTTTAAATATTGAATAACGCTAAATTTAAAAGCAAATACTATTGAAAGCGATTTTTTGAATTAAATATAAATACTGATGTATTTATTGCTTATTGCAAAATTGAAAGATTTAAAATCGATACTTAATCGATTGATATCATTAATCGATTGATATCGATAATCGATTGATATCGATAATCGATTTTTTTTTCTTAAAATTTGAGAAAAATTAATTTAAATTTAATTGTGAATTTTTAGCAGCTTCAAACAGTTGTTTACCAGTTGATTCAATCATTGCTTGTAATGCTTCAACTCGTTGTTTAGCTACACATTTTCTTAAAAATATTTGAAATAAATTTGTTTCATCAACATTATCCATTATGTATTGTTTTGTTGTTATTATATTTTGATCATTATTTCCATTATAATTCACATCATTATTTTCTTCTTTATTTTCATTATTATCATCATTATTTATATTTTTAGAAGATGTATTAGTTCTTATTATAAATCGACCAGAAATTGAAACTTCTTCAGTTGGTAAACAATTTAGAAAAGATTCAAATGAACGATCATTATGCAAACTTTGCAATATTCCTATAAAAAAAAATATATATATGTATACCATATTCCTTTTTGAATTTTTATCGTTATCACCCGTGACATCCAAATTGCATTAAAAAGCAACCGACACAAAGTATTATGATCCAAAGTGTAAAACAAAAGCTTTTTTTTTACAAAGTATCATGATTCAAATTGCATTCTGACAGTTTTTAAATCGTCTACGATGTACGTTTTGTTTAAAATTTTTGCATCTAAAATTTCTGGACACTTTTATTTTATCTTTGGCAATTTGAGAGTCAATTTGAATGAATTAATATTTAAAGTGATTTGAAAAATGCATTTTTTTATGCATTTTGGATGTCACGGTACATTAAGACCTTTTATTATACAACATTTATTTTTTCTTATATTAAATGATAATTTTGAAGGTGTAAAGAATCACATTTATACAAAGTAATATTTATTTTATACAAATAAAAAAATATAAACTACTCGTAATGTGGAAATTAGTATCTTCAAGATGTCGAACTAAAAACTTTAACCAGCTCAAAAAAGAACTACTTAAGCCTTAACTAAGTAGACTACTAAATAGTCTTTCAATCGGAGAGTCTAGGGTTCAAATCCCGGTCAAGTCTCATAATTAAAAAAATATGTAGTAATTTCATATCGTAATAATGTATATCGTATAATTAATAGTAATAATAATAATAGAAATAATAATAGCTGCTACAGCTGCTATATAATGAGGAAGGTGTTTATATACTACTGCATGATCTAATTGTTGTAACGACTATAGCCACTGTTAGCAAAATAGTAACAATAATAGGCGGATTTATTGGTTCCCTACAGTCGTCCCACTCCCAATTCAATATTTCCGCATTCTATTTCCTATCCTTTCCTATCTCTAGTCCCTAGTCAATATACTGCGTTGGCAAGTAAGGGTTTTATCCCATTATATTGTGTAAAGGAGGAAGGTGGGTTTAATCAGTAAGAATCTAATACTTTCAAGGGGAAATTTTTAGTGTCTCTGGCAGATTCCCACCTTCTTTAGGGGGAAAAAAAAGAATAAAGTAATTAAGCAAATAAAAAAAAATTTGCGCATGAAATGCTAACATTGAAGATAATTATAACATAAATTTTCTAAAACTAGCAAGTAATACTATGAGTCTATAATTATAATAAATAAATATTAATAATAAATACATTTATATACATACCATCTAAAATTTTCTGATATCTTTTTATTTGCTGTTGATAATATTCAGATGATTTATCTGCTGTTGATTTTATGGAATTTAATTCACGTATTTTAGCAATTAATGCTCTAAATATAGAACGAAAATCATCATTAGTAATTTTATAACATTTACCAAATTCATATAAAGCTTCTGGATATACTATCATCAGAAATTGTATCGACATATCAATTGGTAACAATATTGAAATAAAACTATCAATTCCAATTAAATTTGGATTTTTTTGTATAAATAAAAGAAAATCATATAAAATGCAATTGGTTTTAACGGAATTTAACAAGCCCTAAAAAAAAAAAAAATGGAAAAAAAATTAATTAATAAAATTTTTTTTTTAAAAACAATTTTATATTTCAACAAAAATATAAAAAAAAATACTCCTATTTTAAAATAGAAAATAGATTCTATGATATTCTTGTACTTATTATGAGAGAAACAACTCGTTAATGTTCATGCTTTTTAATATAAAAAAAAAATTGCATATAAGGTAACATATATTTGAAATTTAGAAATCAATAATATAAAGTAGAGGGCATGTTTGTTTGTCGTCTATATTAACATTATACATGCGAATGAAACCAAACTTTGCATGAATGTTCTACTAACTAGGTCTCGAAAAAGTCATGTATTTTGCTGTCAGTTCATTAACCCTTTGGACAACAACAGCTTTTAAGTTTTCCAGTTCTCTTGGTTTAACGGTTATCCAATTTTTAAATATTGTTCTAAGTTAAATTAGATTAGTTATAGGAATTAGCAAATCTTTTTTTCGATTTCAGTTAAAAACGATTTTTGACCGATTGATCTCAAAGAAAGGCACAAAAAGCATTTTTTTACTGAGTTTTATCTGTTTAGCATTCAAGATAAAAATAAAACAATATTTAAAAAAAAAAAAAAAAAAAACACCGAGGTCGGATTTGCTAGTATTTTATATTTTTAAGTTCGAATTTTCAGATTTTAAAATATATTTTCACTTCAATTATTCCTTCAAATTAAGAAAAAATCAAGCACTTTAAAGTAACTTTGTGACAGCTTTAATATTCATTGATGCAGTAATTTTAATTCAATCGGATATAATCGAAAATATTAATGCAGGAAAAAACACATAATCTACCCCATCTATTATCAGATAATAGATGGTGTAGAATTAAAAGAAACGCTTAGTCTTATACAATAGTTACAGCCGAGTAATTAACGGCTTGGTGAAATAATGATTCCAGAAACTGAAGCTTAGTCAAATATGAATAATAAATGACTTAGTGGATGCCCTATTCTTCTTATAGGAGTAAGCAAAAAAAAAACACAATAATAAATCAAACAAAAATTAAAAATTCATAACAATCAAATACATCAAACAAACAAAACTTTCAATATTACAATTATTTGAAAACAAAGAAATGTATATATGTACATGTAAATATAATATTTAAAATAAAAAAAAATTAAGATATACTCAAAGTTTCAATCATCGAAATCAAATAAAACTAACCTGCATTTTTAAAACCCACATTATGATTTCATCAGAATGTCCTATGAAGTAATTATTTTTAAAATGATCCTTTTTAAAGGGTTTCATTACATTTAAATAATATGGTCGTTCATTTAAACAAATGACTGGTCTAATATAATTATTAATATCTTCTATTAATTTATTTTTTAAATTAATATCATTTGTTTGTTGAATAACATCATAATTTGGTAAAATTTCTGGTAATAATTCAATAGAAATCATATTTATATTAGATTTATGATTATTATTATTGATATTGTTATTATTATTATTATCGTTATTATTTTTATTATTATTATTAATAATTTTGTTTTTATTATTATTATTACCATTATTATTTTTATTATTATAAATATTGTTATTATTATTATTTCTATTATTATTTTTATCATTATTATTATTATTATTATTTGTAATATTTTCATTAACATTTTTATTATTTACAATATTATTATTATTATTATTATTATTATTCATATTTGATCTTTTTAACCATTTAATTTTTGTTAGTTTATTTTTTTCAAATAAACTTATTAATTCATTAATATATTGTATTCTTGTTATAATTAAAGTTTCTTCATCAATTATATTAATATCACTATTATCACCATTTAAATTTTTTGTTGATTTTAAATCATTTGAATTTATTATTATTTTATGTTTCTCTTTTGTAGCTAATGCTAAATTACCTAAATATAATCTAAGTAAAATAATAATTGCTTTTACAGATGGTGTATGTTCATCTGTCATAAATATAAAATTACTTCCATTATTTAAATTTGTTGTTGTTGTTGCTGTTGTTGTTTCATCAAATATTGTTGTTGATATATCAATTTTATTTATCAAATCAATTTTATTTATATTATTACATTCTATTTGTATATCATTATTATGTATATTATTTATTACATGATTTTCAATTTCACTATTTTCATCATTATTAGATTTTTCTTCAATATCATCAGATTTATTACAATATATTTTTTTTTTTGTTTTATTTATATAATTTATATTTAAATTATTAATTGGTGAAATTAATATATTATGATTATCATTTGTTAATATTTCTGTTGATAAAAAATCTTGACAATAACCACTTAAAATTATTTCAAAAATTTTTCTGGGTATATCATTATTATAATTTATAATAAAATTTTTATTTAAAGATGTTGTTGTATCTATAGAATTAGATTTTTTTTTATCATATTTCATATTATTGTTGCTACTATTACAATTTTCAACATGTAAAGCAAAATAATTAACAAATAATTCTATAATAAATTTTATTTCAATTTTATTTGTAATACACAAATAAAATAATATTACATCACTAATTGCTTCAATTAATTCCATTTTTTTTGTACGAAATAAAACACGTTCAGTAAATTCAGAAAATGTTTCATCTTTACAATCTTCTGGATTAAAATTATCATCAAATAATATTTGCCATGCAAATCTTAACGATAAAAATAATTGATATCTTGACATTTTTTCTAATTGTATTAAAGCAGCTTCATAATTTTTTAATCGACTCAATGTTAACGAATACAATAGCATTTCATTGTGATTGCTATTAAATATGAAAAAAAAAATAATAATTATTATTTATTAAATCATTTTTAAGTATTTTAAATATTCAAAAAAATGTAAATATTTTGTAAAAAAAAAAAATAAAAATTTAAAGATAAATTTTTTCTAGATTTAAGCGTTATGAAGTTTCAGTTGCTCAAAATTACACCGATTTTTCATTTTTTGAAAACTAATAGCTCTTAAACGAGAAAAAATACGAAACTTTTTTGGTTAGGTAACTAATGCTTATTCTCATCTTATTATCTTTCAAAATTTCAACTTTGTGATTACAATTTATTTTTCTATGGAGAATTCAAATTTAAAATTTTGGTTCCTCATAATGGTAAATTTAAGGATCAAATAGCAAAACAAATAGCATTATATAATTTGTATGTACATTTGATTATAGCTTTTTTTCGAACTTTGAGCAGCTATAGCTTAGTAAAGGAAGGGAGTACATAAAAAAGTCGTTCTGCAATTATTAATATTTCTTTTATGAGCTGAATGTTAAACGTAAATTAAGAATACAATAAATGTTCTTGGGACATCGAAGGCCTAGTGAGAGTATGGGTTCGAATCCCACAAACGTCGTATCGTAAGAACAATTCCCCCTTACGACATTTACAACCACACCTGAAAAGGAAAATCTGTGTAATTTCCTTGTCACATTTATGTGGTAAAAAATTGCACTAAAAAAAATAAATAAATAAATATTCGTATGAAAATATCGTTTAAACATTTTTTCACTTTAAATCTAGAGATTAATTTATAAAATGAAACGATAACTGAAAGTTTTAATTTTTCAAACGTAAATGAAAACAAAGTCATTTCAAAAAAAAATTGCAACACAAACCATTATCATAGTATGGTATTTTTTTGGACTTTTTATCATAAAACTTGATTTTGAATTTTGACCTTCACTAGCAAATATAACATTATTCCCACTTATTTTGACACAGCTTCAGTTTTATAAGATATTTCAATCATAATACTATAAAAAAAATAAGAGTAAGAGACCTTTTCCCAGAATGTAAATACTATGTATACAGGAGATTTTTAAGAAGGGATTTTATATATATCGTAATATAACATCGCTGTGTTATTTTCCATCACAATAGAAAAGTGTGTTATTTTCAAAGCCGTGTTAACACATTTTCTATGTTATAACACACTATTTCATTTTTTATATCTCAAAAACGGTTAGAGATAGAGAAAAAATTATTAGGTAATAATTATAGGGCTTGAAAAGCTGTTTCGAAATATGCCATAAAAAGTACCCCAAATACAGGGTATTTTAAAAGAAAATTGAGTTTGAAACATAATTTTTTCATTTCAAATTATTTTGAACTTTCCTAACTTTGTAACTGTTGGGTATATGGGGATCATTAATACACACAAATTAAAGCTGACAACCTACAAAATGTATTTTTTTATCTCTCTATAGCAAGCCGTTCAAAAGTTATAAATTTTTTTATGAAAAGTCGCTAAAACATCTTTAACCCCTCATATCTCGAAAAGAGTGCAGAATAGACCCCGCCTCCCTCCCATATAATTTTTTGTTCGTTATGATGTTCCCCATAACCTCCTTATCTATGTGCAAGTTAATGCGAGACACCCTCTATATACAATACAAATTATTCATGTTAATTTTCAAATAAATGTTTTATTATTAAATTATAGAATATAAAGCCGAAAGCGTTATTTTTGACTTTTAAATATTTAAATTTTTACGATATTATTTCATTCTTGCTACTTTATTTCATTTATGATGTTTGTGTATTTTTTTTTAATTTTAAGTTATTTGTAATTCTGCTTTTTTTATTGTACCACAAACTAGGAATATGATCCTTCATAGTTGTGATTATGTGGGATGGAATAGGGATGGAACGAATGAGGATAACGAGGATAACGAGGAGTTAAAGGGTAAATTTGAGAAGAATCTGTTAATTAGAAATAAATGAATTAAAATAAATAAAAAAAAAAAATTTAAAAACTTATTAATGTTAATAAAAAATTGATCTTACCTTTCAGTACCACTTAAACTTAAATATGTTAAATAATTATTAATGTTACAATCAACAAATGGCATTGACTTCAAACCTAAAGTTCCTAACAAATTTTTATCGTATATATAAAAATATCTAAATAATTCATAGCCAAATAGTGTTGTATTATTTTCATTATATATAAAATTATTTATTTTGGGTAGAGAAGAACCCGATGAATCTGCTGTTGATAATTTATTATTACAAATTTTAATTAATTCCTCATAATTTGTGTTAATTTTTGTATAAGATAACATTGGTGTTACAATTTCAAATAGAAAATCACTGTCAGCTCTTGTTTTAGCAAAACAATTTAAATAGGTTTTCATTGTATGAGTTAATCCAATAATTTTATTTGAATCATTTATTATATTATTTAATCCAATATTTGGTTGAAGTTTTAAATTACTAAAATATGTTACATAAATAGTTTGTAACGATGTTTCACTCATTCTATAATAACCGATAGCTTCACTATATTGATCTTCTTTGTCTAACCTCCAAAAAAATGAAAAAAAATAAAATAAGTATTAAAGTAAATTAAAGTAATAAATGTTAAAAAACAAAATAATAATTATTAAAAATAACGTAATAATAAACATAAAGAAACTTATATTATTATAGAGTAATCACACTGAGAATATAATTTCACTCAATATGAATAGCCACTTTTACTCAAAAAATATATTTTCAATTTTATTTGCTTGTAAATAAAGAATAATTTTTTTAAGCTCATAAATTTTTTTTTTTTAGTATTTAGTAATATAAACCATATAAAAGTTAATATAAAGGTATATACAAATTTTATTTATGAACTTCATCAGTTTTGAAGCGAACAATATCCAAACATAAAGAATCGGAATGAGCTGTACAAAATTATATAGTGAATGTGAAAATATTTATCTTCAACAAATAAAATATTTTTTTCTTTGTAGCTGCTATATCACAGGGTGGTCCAGACCATGCGTATCAGCTTTTTAAAAAGGGAAGAAGTCATTATTTTAAAATATAAAAAAAAAAAATTAATAGCTAAATCGCGGAGTGTTCTATCAAATGGTGTTATTTTAAACTTCCGAAAAGAACCGGAAATTGGTCTTTTAAACCGGAAATTCACCGAAATCGAAATTTTTAAATAGGAACGGGTACTTTTCGATGCAAATTCGAATTCTAATAATAAAGAAAAATTGATTTTTTTTCAAATTTTGTTTATTTACTTTTTGAATTTTTGAAAATGTCATTTATTCGATCTAAAAGAAATAACTAGTAACTACCAACATTTAGAGTAGGTACGAACGTTTAACATGTAACTACGTACATTTAGAGTATGTGAGTTTTGTGTTGTCATTTTATTTTCATATTAAACGACAGACCTAAACCTTGAACCAAAGCAAAAGAACACAGGCACACAGTATGATGAGAATACGTAAATACGAGAAATAGCAATACGTAGAAATGCATGCATTAGAATGCATTAATATGAAAACAAATTTTGAATACTTAATTTTTAATGTAAAATAATATACAAATATAATAAAAAATTATTTATTGAAAATACTACAAATTAGTTATTGGTTAATAAGCATGCAATTTTTTAATACATTTTCTATAAGTATAAAACATACATCTTTGTATATAATAATTATATATTATTCCTGCTTTTAACATTACGTTACGTTATATTAGGTTAAAAAGGGGCCTAGTGGAGCACATATTAGTTAAAAATCTATAAAACTACTTTGAAATTTGATATTCTATTGGCGATAAAAACCTTTTAATTTGTTCAAAAACTTAAAATGCAAGAGTTCAGAAAGATTAGGAAGAAAAATTCATATACAGAATATACACAGAAAAAAAAAATTAGAACAATTTGGTTTTTCTACCATTGATAAGCATCATAAATCCAGAATTTTAACCGAAACAATTTTCTGTGAGCAAGTATCCAACATATTTTACCAGCAATTGTGTAAAAATAAAAGTATTGCTTTTTTACATGTGTCAAAACAGTAAAATGTAAAATGCATGTAAAATCAAACAGTAAAATGTTTTGATCGATAAAAACTTAAAACAGTATCTAGACTAGTATTCCTCGGGTAACAGAAGCGTAATAAAATAATAAATTTTTTATGCCAAGTGAAGCTTTTGGAAATATGCATATACACATTTAAAGTATTGGAAATTTTATTAAATTTTGAATGATTCTTTTTCCGTTTATTCAAATAAAACGTTTTATGGAACTTTTTTCTGTAGTCCCACCCCCGTTTCGGTACTACAATCCAACCAAAGTTCGAAAAAGTCATATATTTAAATTCTTATAAGACAAATTCTGCAAAGCATATTTGAAAACGCTAAACGATTTATGCTTTTATTAGCTTTACAAATATGTACATATTTATATAGTAAATATAACTTTTGCCACACGATATTTTAATTTACCGTTATACGGAACTCGATTTTCACGAAATTTTTTACCCCTTCCATCTTCCAAATAATTCAAGTTAGAAATTTTGAGAGGAATTACTTCTTTGAAAATAAGTATGAGTTATTTCAGAAAATATTTTTGTATCAAGCCCCGTTTGGGAACTGGTATCTAAAGGGTCAAAAACTGAAAATTTCCTATTTTGAAACATTTGCGTAACTTGAACACCTGTCCAAATTTTTTCGTAATAATATACAAAAATTAAAGCTCCAACATTATATTTTAATTTCTGTTAACAACTTTTCTTAATAATATAGGGGTTACCTTAAAATTGATGAAAGTGTAACTGGATAAACGTTAGGTGGTAAGTTAGAATTTGAGTTGCAAGAATAATATAACCCATATTTCCAAAAATTATAAAACTCACCTAAATTATTTTAAAATAATGAATTAAAAAAATAATATAATAAGCAGAATGATACTATATTTAATTTTGAACACAACACTGTACAAACTGAACAAACAACTGTATCTTCCTCGTTTTTTTCTACTTTACTTCAAAAACCATGATTAATAGCATGATGTGTTTTATACTTAAAAAAAATGTCAATAATAAATTCCATGCTTATTAAAACAACAACAAATTTAAAGCATTTTTAAGAAATGTGAAATTTATATTTTTGTATATTATTTTCATTTATGAACTTAAAATAATTTCTACTCAACTAAGCTTAAAAAAAATTGAGAATTATAATTTTCAGTGATTTTGCACTTTCAAAAATTTTTATAACACATTTTATTCTACATGAATACTCTATTATTTTATTGCAATAATTTAAAAAGGAAATATCACAATAATTATTTTGATTTAAATGCAATTTAATACTTACTGTATTATAGTATCAGCTAAAAATTTACAATTTCTTTTAAACATTGTATCAATTTCAGTAATATATGAATCACTATAATTAAAATCTAAATTTTTTGCTAAACGTAAAATAATATTCGCTTCAGTTAATAACTCATAAACTAAATCGTATGTTGCTGTTGTTGTACTTAATGTACTATTACCATTTTTTGAACAATTAAAATTTTTTGAATTATCAATATTAAATTGATTTTTATCAATTTCATTTTCTTCAATATTTATAGTACTATTATTAATTAATTCTGTCATTGCAGCCGTTTTTGGTGAAATATTTTCTTCATTATTCCCTTTCGTAAATATTGACTTACCGTTTTTTAAAGTTTCCCTAGCACTTGATTCTAAATCTTCTGCTAAATGTATTGCATCGGGCATTTTTAAATTATAAACAGTCCATTCTAATGAATTTTGTCGTATTAATTTGTTGTTAATGGTTTTATTATTTCTTTTACTTGCATTTTTACTTTTGTTAATTGAATTAAACTGAAAATATTTACCGTTTAATAACCCAACAACTCCGGAACTACTACCACCCACGCCATTATTACTACCACTTAAATTAATTTGTTTTTGATTATCTTTCTTATCAAATGTATTATTAACATTATTTAAAGTTACTTCAATAGTATTACTAGCTGTTATTTCATATGGATTACTACTATTGCTACTATTTTCCTTATTGCAAACATCAATTTCATTGTTTACAATAGCGTTAGTTTGATTTGTAATTACATTTGAATAGATATTACCACTACTTTTCTTCGTTGACAAAACTTTTGTATTTATTGCCGTCATTGAATCGTTACTATTATTACAACTACCATTATTTCCACTATTATTCGAATTTATACAACATTCAATAGGACATTTTGATATTAAAATTAAAGATTGATTTGTTTTTAATACAAATTGAATATTACAGAATGAATGTAGTTTCATGCAAAAAATTTGCATGTCTGTAGTGGCTGCTGATTCATTTGGAAATGGATCACTTAACATTGGATATTCATAATAACTGGAAAATAATTTATGGCCAATGCGTGATGTAACAGTCTCAATAGTTTCACGCGTAATAGCATGTACAACAAAATCTGATATTATTATTGATATTACTTGTGCGGTGAATTGATATTTTGTTAAAGGTTTTTGATTTTCACGATACCATTTACCATTATTACAAAATTGATACAAATAGCCATCAGCCGCTGTCGTTGTTATTATAAAACTAAATCCAATACAATTTTTATATCGTTCTGATTTTACAAGATCAGTATTATTTAACGCTGTAGATGTATTTGCTTGTGTTTCACATTCGGATAGGGGTTTTTTATAAATTGCTTTTAAATCAAAACATGTAAATGTTTCAGGAATTTTTACTAAATTTGAATGTTTTAATGAGGCCATACGAATTTGTAACATTTTTTTTATTTCATATTTTTTACCTTGATTGTTTTGGAAATTATTATTACATGTTTGATTATTTTCTCCATAATTAAAATTATAATGTTTTTCATTGATTAATTTAACATTTAATTCAGTCGATTGAATTGGATGATCTTCAATAGCTACATTCTTTAAATCTTCATTCAAATGCTGATAATTAATTGTATTTTCAGTACAATTTTGTATATTATTTGTAATAATTTGTATTGGATCAGTTGTTGAACGTAATTTACAATCATCTAATTCTGAATTTGTAATTAATGTTTCATAATTTAATGAGTTACTTTTAAAACTAATTTTTGTTTTTAAAAAATTCTCAATTTTTATATTATCATTTTTATTACCACATTCTAATGAATCTGTATCGATATCTTTTTTACTACGATAATTATATTTTTCATCATATTCATTATTATTTTTATTTAATTTAATATTATTAATATTTAAATTTAATTGATCGTCACAATTTTTAGGATCACCATTTTCACTACATTTATTATTTACTCCAGTACCATAAAAAACATCGTCGCAATTGCTATTATAACTTAAAGTTGTTGCTGATTCTGTTGTTGTGGCAGTTGTAGTTGTTGTAGTTGTTGTACTTGTACCATAACTATATGCATTACCATCATCTTCATCAATATCATCACAATCCATTATAGAATCATTATTATTAGAATAAATTACATTTTCACGACCAGTTGTAGTTGAACGACGATTTTGTTCATGAGTTATAATTTTAAAAACAATACATTGTTTCTGATTAATACAAGCAATTACATTCTCTATTAAGGCAATTTGTTTTGGTAAAAAATTTAATTCTAAATAAAACGGAAATTCAAAGAAGTCAATGTAATTAAAATGCTGTTGTTCATTAAAACATTTTCGATAACTAAATATGTATAAATGAAAATTTGATTTAATTAAAATGTTTCCTGTTTCCTAAAAAAAAATCAAAATGGGAAACAAAAAATGTAAAATTATGTATATAATAAATATTTTGACTTTTATTATTTTTTACCTGGCAACAATTAATCATATCTGGAGGTTCATAAACTTCTAATTCTATCATTTCAATACCATCTGTTATTCGAGTGGTTGGTGTAATTTTTGAAGCTATTCTTGGAACAATTAAAGGCATTTCTTTGGTTGATCGTTTTTTAGAATAATTATTTTCAAAATATTCTAAAATATTAGAGTAAATTAAAACTTTAAATGTTTTATTATCTTTCTTTGAGTGCTTTCTTTCTCCAATATTTTGTTTATTAGATTCCCCGCAACAATCATTATCAAAATTAGGAAACTTTTCCAAAGTAAGAAGATAACTACCTTAAATTATAAAAGTTTTATTTTTAACTAATTGATAAATTAATAAAAAATTTTATAAATTATATTGCAGATACATTCGTTCGTTATAATTTGCAACTATACACTAAAATTAAAAAAAAAAAAATTAAGAGAAATTTAAAAGTGAATAAAAAAAATGTTTAATGAGAATAGCTGTAATCGGAAATATCACACTAAGATAAAATGCAAAAGCATTTGATCATCTACTACATGTAGTTTGACAAAAACGACAAAAATATTTTTGTCGCATTGCTGTTAAACTTTTGCAGCAAATATCATTTGTCGCGATTAAACATAAAAATAAAAATTTGTGAAATAAAATTTAAAAAACTGAAATAGAATTTACTGAAAATGGCAATTCGACATTTTGCTTAATTATTTCTCTATGTACTTTTTTCCACTCTGTTGCTTCGGCTTTTTTACCATCTTGAAACGCTGGTTCGAATTCCAACCTAACCTAACAACGCTTATCAAAAGCTACACAAAATCAGTGCTCCAGTGTTCTTCGAAGTAATCACTGCAACATAAAGTTATAATGTTTCGAAATTTTAATTAAAATTAAATCTAATTATTAAAATTACAATTAATCTAATCTAATTAATAAAATTTTTTGACTAAATTGCAATTTCAAAACATGCAATTGATGTAAAAACTATATTTCCATTTAAGTGATTTGTGTCTCACTAATTAATCGATTATACTGCAAAAGTAGTAATCGAAGTATGATATTAAAAATTACGATACTTAAATCAAACTACTTTTTCGATTAAACTACAAATGCTATAATGTTTACCTTAGTGCGACATTTCCGATTACACCTTATGATTTAACTTTAATAACGATCATTCTGATTTTCAAAACCTGCATTCATTTTTCACTACACTTAATTTTGTAAATATTCTCCATAAAATCCGATTTTCTAAATTTTTAATGATATTAATAAATTTAGTAAAATTCATAAATAGCATGATCCAATCTTACATTTGTTTCAATTTTGTTTCAGTTTTTGTTAAGCATTTGAACCTTTTATATGAAGAAAAAAATAACCGATTACACATTATGATGATGATGATGGTTTAAGAAAATACATAATATGAGAACAATATTAATTTTTTCTTTCTTTTACACCCCACCCCTCTATCACGAAAGTTTTTTTTTTGTATCAACTAACTAAATTTTTTTTTTTCTTTTTTTTTTTTTTTAGCGCATTTCTCTGCTATATAAATGTGAACACAGCCTTTCCTTTTCAGACGTGGCTGTAAATGTCGTAAGGGGGAATAACTCTTACGAACCCACACTCCCCCGGGGTTTACAGCGAATTTCATACGCTCTTAACCACTAGGCCATCGAGGCCCCTCAACTGCTAAAATAATATTCAAAACAAAAAAAAAATATGATTATAAACAATTTTAATAATTACCTTCTTTGCAATAAATCATTTCTTGTATGTCACCTAATGTAGCAAATATCTGTTTATTTAATTGACTTTGATTAGATGTAACATATGAATATGTTTTATTCAGGGATTCACCAATGTCTTGTTGTCCCAGATAAATATTTTCGATATCTACTAACATAGAAGATGTTGATGGTATCTCTTGTAATGATGATGATGATGATGATGATGTTTGTTTAAAATCATTTGTAAAATAATCATTTTGTCTTTCATCAAAATCAAAAATTTCTATATTTGATTCATTTGCTATTGCAATTTTTTTTCTACCTAATAATGTAGCCGTTTTAATTTCTCCTGTAAGACCATAAGTGGTTTGACTTTCAAAATTGTATGTTTCTAGAATTCTCATTTTGTTAACGTATAATTAATTGATTAGTAGTAGATATGATACTCTTTTGATTTCTAGTTTTTGAATAAAATCAAAAGTAAAAAATGAATACATAATTATATACTCGTTTTATTTTTTAATATTTTGAATTTAAAAAGAAAATCATTTGTTTATTTATCATTAAAAGTTCATTTTAAATTTATTTTTATTAACAGTGTAATCAAAACAAAAAAAAAATTATAATATGTGGTATCAATAAGATTTTATCTGTTGTAGTAATTTTTAATTCAAATTATGGATGAATAAGAATAAATCTGTTATGATTAACTCTGATTTTCACTGTTCTTTTCTTCCGAACAGCGTCTCTTATTTTTTTTCTTTTTAGTTCATTCCCCTGCCATATAAATGGAAATTACACAGTCTTTCCTTTTCAGGAGCTCTAAATGTCGTAAGGGGGAATTATTCTTACGATGTAGGATTCGAACACACATTCCTTCGGGGTTTTACAACGTAGTTTACACGCTCTTACCTACTAGGCAATCGAAGCCTCTATTCTTTTTAACTATTTTAATTTATTATCGTTGTATGATTCTTCCTTATTAAAGTTAATAAAATATAAATAGAAAACAACTGTTTGTACAAATTTAACATAACCCACTTTTAATGCCAGTTCATAACTGGATATTATAAATTTATTTTAGTTTAATCATTAATGAGCAGTTTGATATTCATACTTCAACAAGTAATCAATGCCTTGAAATTTCATCAAGAGTAATGAATGCATATGTATAATTTAATAATTAAAAAGGTACTTACTAAATACCAGAATTTTAAAAAATTAAATTTTGAGAAATTAATTTAATTTTTGTAGTTGGAGAGAAATTGAAGAAGCATTTGTATCCGGTAGACTCATTTTGGAATATATGTAATTACTTTTTATCGTAATGTTTTGTTTATTAGCTTTGCAACAGATAAAGATAAATTTATTTAAGTTTTTTTTAATATGTTAAAATTTAACAGTTACATTTTTATTTAAAAAATAAAAAAAAAAAACTCACTTTTGAAATTAAATTAATTATTTTTTTGTTTAGTTAATATAAACTTTATGCTATTCGAAATCTTTGAATGAAACGACGCAGTAATAAAATTTTAATACTTCACACACAAATTGAAAAGTTATATTAGGTATATAATATAACTATATATAAATACTTAATATGTACATATATATTTTTCTATTGTATTTTCTTTTCCCTTTTTTTCAAAATTTTTTAATTATATATGTATTTTACTTTTACATGATATCATTTTGTATTATTACTGCTATTTTTAAGTTATAAATATTTAGTCCATATTTTATCCTAAGATTTTTTTTTTTTTTTGGAATTTTACTACATATGTATATGTATACCAACCTTTAGTTTATATTTTAAAGGTTTCATTGGGTTAAAACCCAATAGATTACTAAATTATTATATATGTATACACATATAATATAATTACACACATTTAATATACTAAAAGGTAATAGAAATAATTAAAAAATAATACTTTTTAATTAGTAATTTGGTATGTATTCATAATAATGTAAATAACAACATTTAGACGCACCTTTTTTTTGTTTAACCTTATTTACAAATTAAAAGAAAAACACATTTAACTTCTCCTTAACATGTCGTCAACATTAGATTTTCAATTTATGTAATTACATAACTACATATATGTTAATACATTTATAGTTTTTTTTTTCATTCCAAGCATCCATCCGCAAAATCATAAAGATTATCCCCGCAAAGTCGTTTATTACTCATCTATATATTGTATAAGACAAATATTTTGGCCATCTACAATTTTATACAGGAATTATTTATTTATTTACTTTATATTACGATATAACCTATTACTATTACTAAGATATAATCTAATCGGAATGTAAACCCAAGACCTTTCGATTGAAACCAAAGATCTGCCAAACAGATTAACTACATACAAGGTGAAGTAATATGACAGATTAATTACATAACTACGTTTAAGTCCATTACTTCACCACTAACGTCATCGGTTGGCCAGATCCATAGATATATTAAATATAGATTAGATAGTGTAATCGTCACTCATCTTTCTCATTAATCTTTTCTTTTTAAGTGTTTTTTTTATCTTACTTATACATTTCGTTCACTTAGCTGTTTATATTTATGAAAATAATGTAAAGCAGTTTTTCATAACTAATTCCATTTAAGAAACTTAAAGTTGTTATTTTACTAATTAAAATATTTTGTGAAAATTAAATTTTGAGTAACTGAGTTTACTTAAATAATTCAAAATATTTCTTCAGCTTTATTTAATAACTGAAAATATTTACTTTATTGCCCACCTATGGAGCTATTATATTTCTATGGTCAAATTACATAAATGCTAGTATATCTGTCTATTCATCTATGTCGCACCGATTTTTTTGTAGAGTATAAAGGATATTCGGCGCTTCTACGAAAATGAAAAACCTCACCAGAAAACTTTACAGACCACGACCTCTTCTCAAAACTGAATCGTAAGAAATAAACAGCAGTTAAGAATCCAATTCCAGAAGATCGGTTGTAGTGAGTGACCCTATAGTACGAATGTTAATTAATTTTGTATTTTTTGAAACATATACATATCTATTATAAGTATTTCAATAAATAAGGAAAAATCGTTTTTGAAATATATATATTTAACATAAATAAAAAATATGTATATGTATATGTAATAACTAATAATATACAGTGCTGAAAATTAGAATAACCTCAATTGCTTTTTTTTAATATTTTAAGTATTAGCATACTTAATTGAAACTTGTTTTGATTATGTGCTAGCAGGTATTTTAATATTTCATTAAACTTTGACCTATTTGATCTATATCCTATTGACTCTTATTTTATAATATTATTTTGGTCGATAAAAATAATAAAATTAGAATAACCTCAGTATAGTTCTAAGCGAATAATGATACAATAATAAAATTTAGTTAAATTTAAAGTTTCTGATGAGTATTTATTGCAAATTTTTGGAAACCAATTTAAGAATTTCCTCGCGGTCCTTTGTTAAATGCTATTGAAAATAACAGTATTACATTATTAAAAGGACAGGGTCTTTGAAATTGAGCGGTTACGGATCGGAGTGGATATTAGTCACATTATTAAATATGTAAAGAAAGCAGCTGTGTCTTCCTTAAAAATTTAGTAAAATCTAAATTTTGCAGTAACATTAAGGCGTGTTCAGACAAATTCTTAATACATCTGGAGCTGTTAAATGGGTAAAACAAGTTAAACCATCCTTGTATAAACAGCACGCCACAACTCGTTTAAAATTTACTCGAAAATACATGACCATAATGTAATTTCTAGCGATGAGAAGTTCAATTTAGATGGGCCAGACGGTTTAAACTCATATTGGCGTGATCTCAAAAAATAAAAAGGTTCGTTTGCCGTCGCAATCTCGGTGAAGGTTCTATAATGCTTTATTAGGTACTGTCTCAATTCATGGGACAACTTCAATGTGCTCCGAAGGATATCAGGATCTCTAGAGAATTATTCAACTAAAATAATTTGAAAAATGCAACGATTTTCCTTTGATGTTCAACAGAATAATGTAGTTCTTCATCATTCAGTGTCAACAAAAGCTTGCTTAATTGCAAGGAAAATTCTTGCTCTTGAGTGGCAAACAAGGAGCCCAGATCTGGACGCGAATGACAACGGAGTAATAATGGAGTTATTGCTTTGATACAGAAATTAAAGGCCAAAATAATAAAAGTTTGGGCTTACCTTGGTGGTAACACCCAATTTTTAACTTAATTTTGCTATGTTTATATTACCTCTAGTTAACTTTGAATTGTAACTAGTTTCAATAAGGAACTAAAAACTGTTGAAAATATTTTGAAAACTTTTTGTTACCTGTAGTGATTACACTAATATTAAATTAAGGAAAGAAGAAATTTTTGCAATGTTCGTCTGCAGACGAATTTTCTTGCCGCCCAAGGGCCATCTTAATTTAGTAAACCAGCTATCTTAGCATTATGTGATAAACAGATGATTGACCAAGACGACAATTTTGTCAATAACAATTTACCAGTTTGTCTTTTATTTTGTACCCAATAGAGGATTTGCTCTTTATATTTGAAATGATAGCGTTCTCCACAAGTACAACTGTTCCAACCAAATGTATCACTATATTTGGGTAAAATTCATTGTTGCTTGCTAGGCACGTCATTCATTTATATTATTTGTATAATCTCCAAACTCTAGTGAATCGGAGTCTATTTCAGAGATAGAAAATCTCACCAAACAGATTAATGAAATCTTAGAATTAAACCCAGAATCTGAAATTGTTGTTACCGTTGATTTCAATATCCATAAGAAACTTTCTCCATTACTCCAACGACAATTCTGTCAGTCAAAATTTAATTGGGGAACAAGTTGAACTTCGCTTCGCTTCATTATTCCATCTTACTCAACTTGTTCAAAATCTAACTACAATTCCTGAACATGAAGTTCAGATTGGCAGGGCTGCAAACCCACAAAAAATCGGGTTCAGGTTCGGGTTCGAACTGGAAAATTTTAGTGGGTTCGGTCCGGGTTCGGGTTCAAATTTTTTAATCAACATAACAAGTGCAGCATTATTGATTGCAAATCAAAATCTATTAATTTTACTTATGTATTATTTTTTGCTTTATTTTATTTGTAAATGAATAGTAGGCATAGCTATGTAAGTATTTTACTATTTTGTTTTATATTTTTTTTATTCTCACTGAGAATTTCTCAGTTTAAAATAAAAAACATTGTTGAATTTGATTGCGAATGAAATGGTGAACCTGAACCAAATTTTTTAATTATTTTTTTCAGGTTCGGAGCGGTTTTGAGTTCGGGTTTCGGTACGGTTTGCAGCTCTGCAGGTTGGTCATCTCGTTTATGACTACACATCCTTAGAAATATGTCTCAGTTACCTGTCCTCTTGGTTGTTCTGATTACTGATTGATTAATACTAGCTTTAGGCTGCTGAGCACTTAGACCAGTCATTGACCTGCCCCAAAAAAAAATTGAATGGCATTATAGCCATGCTAACTGGGAAGTTTTAAATTAATTTTTAATACTTTGACAATACATATAACAGATTTCAAAAAACATTCCATAATTAGATCCCATATTCTAAGAAACTTTTAAAAATAACACATTATACAAATTTTCATATTCGATGTAATGGTGTATTTATCCAGTTACAAAAAAAAAAAAAATTTATATTATAAATACAAAATTATTTTATTATTTTATTAACAAAAATATCCCATGAATAATTTTAAATATTTAGACCCGCCGCCGGAAAGGTGTTGGAAAAAGTTGTGCACTATTATTTCCAGTTTTGTTAAATGCATTTTTAAGAGCAAAATTAAGAATGCAGTTTTATATAAAATACAAACGTATTGTAATAACAATTTTCAATTTTGTTTCACTTATTTGCAGCAACTTTAAAATAATACTTAATTTGTAAATTTTTTTTTGTTTTAAATAATTCAAATGTTAAAAATTAAGTAGATAAATAGATAAACTAATTAATTAACATTTAATTTTAGCATTAATATATGCAACATTTAAATTTTTTATGGATGTAAACAATGTACATATACAAAAATTTAAACTAATATGTACTTGAAATTAAAAAAAAAAAAAGTTTAAAAAATTATTGATTGAATTATTTTGTATTTAACATTATATTTAATGTATATATACATATTAAATTCATTGTATATTTATGTAACAAATTTAAAATAAACACTTTTCTTTAATTTAAATTTTAATTAGTTTTTATTAAGACAGGTACAATAAATAATCTGTACATATGTACATACATAAGTATGTGCATCTTTAAAAAAAAAAACAATTTCTACTTTTTATATCAATTCAATAAATTTTTATATTTATAATATATGTGATTAATAAAACAAATATCTTGTAGGTATTGAAAATATAAAATAAACTTTAACAATGCTAAAAAATTATTTAAAAAAAAACAAAAACTATTTTATAAATGTAATAAATTTGATCAACACTTTGTTAAGTTTTAAAAACAAATTTACACTAAATGTCTAAATCTTTACTTCAAACATACCTTTTTTGCGATATATATATATATATATATGTACATATGGATGTATGTACTAACATTTTTTGTTGAATAAATTCAATAATTGATATTATTTTTTGATCATTTCAACTGTTTATGCATGAGCAGTTATTTTGATTTTTTTCTTTTAACTTTTTTATTACGACTGTTTATTGCTAGTTAATTTTTTTTTTTTTTTTTATTGTAACATTTCTACTTGAGACTGTTTAATTTGTTTGACTACAAAATAAAAAATAAAAAACACCGACTCCATTTACAATTTTACAAAATAATCATAATTCGCAAGGGTTGCCAAAACATCAAAAAGTTTTGTAACTAAACTTTGTTTAAAAAGTAGCTAAACTAAAAGTAGCTAGATTTTATTAAAAAAAAAGTTGCTAAAAAAGTAGCTAAATAAATGTAATTTTTTTACAGAAAAAAAAGTTTATTTGACATAAGCACAATTTTTGACACAAGACAAATATTTTTATTATTTATTAACATAAAATACATATTTTTTTATTAATTACATCTTAATTCATTAAAAAAAAAAAAATTTAGTAAACACGCTAAATCACTTAAGAATATTTGTATGTAGATTATTGATAAGTATGTACTTACGAAATAAATTAATCAAATTCCAAAAGTCCAAAACCTTCTTCAATTTTAATCGATTACTTGTGTGCAGTGGTAGGTAAAAAAATGTGAGTTTTTTCTTTGTTGTACGTTTATTTACCTATTAATTTGGCAAACCGGTCTTCTTATCTTATGTTCAACGAGCATTTATATGTAAATAAATTTAATTTCTTGGTTTAAATCCTAATTTATTCGTTCTCTAAGCAAACTTTAGATTATTTTTTTAATTAATTTTGTTTTTTTGTTCATATAAAAAAAGGCTTTGAATGAGATTGCTTCCACCTTAGCAGGTGTATTCACATTTAAAATGATTTCATTAAAACAAAATTATAACTTTTTTGTTCAAACTAAAATAACAAACAAAAAAGGCTAACAGGAAACAATCAACTTTATTTTTTTTTAGATTCTTTTTTTCTTTAGTTTAACAAAACAACACAACATGATAAATAATTAATTTCTAATATTTTATATATAAATTATATATAATCTGACGCAGTGGTTAAGTCGCCAACCTGTCAATCGAAGGGTTTTGGGTTCAAACCTTGGTCAGGTCATATAAATAAAAAATATGTAGTACTTTGATATCGTAATAATGTATATCGTATAATTAATAGTAGTAATAATAATAATAATAATAATAATAATAGCTGCTACAGTGGAGCTATCTTTGGTTATATCATGCTAGTAAGGTGTTATATACTGCTGCAAGTTGTAATCCACTGATGGCCCTGACTCTGTAGTAAAATAATAATAATATTAATAAGAATACTAATCCCATAGATAACCCATATTAACTAATAGATGGGAAGTTAGGTATAGTTGTTTCTTTTCTTCTTATGTGTTTTCCTATCTTAAGGTATTCTCAGTTAAAAAAATACATATGCATTTTATAATATGTATACATTTCGTTCACTCAGCTGTTTATATTTATAAAAATAATGTAAAGCAGTTTTTCATAACCAGTTTCATTCAGAGAATTTAAATTTTTATATTACTTAATAACTGATATATTTTGTTTTTAAAATTAAAATTTAATTTAATTAAGGTTATTCAAAATTTTAACTACTTGTAAAGTAACAAAATAAGTGATAAAGTTTTTTTTAAAATTAGAAATGATATTATTTCACCTTTTAGGAACCTATTTATGAGGAAACTAAAGCAATACATACGCACGGTTCACTCAGCTGTTTCTCAAAATTGGCTGAAAAAATTTTCTTCACTGTCTATCTATTAATTAATATATCTATGACTAATACCAATAATAACAGTCGCTGCAGTGACAGTGGGAGTAGCCTTCAATAATTACCTCACGTAGTAAGGCGTTATATACTACTACATGTTGCAACTGTTGTAACGGCTATAGTCACTGTTAGCAAAATAGTAATAATAATAGGCGGATTCATTGTTTCCTTACACTCCCACTCAAAATTCAATGATACCGTATCCATTTCCTATCCTTTCCTATCTCTACTCCCTAGCCAATAATTCTGCGTTCCCAGGTAAGGTCAGTAAGAATCTGACACTAATTACCAAGGGGGAAGTTTGTGTCTTTGGAAGATTCCCACCTCCTTTAAGAAAAAACAAAAAATGTAAATTATAAATTAATTTTTATTATTCAATTTAAAACTGAAAAAAAAATTGAATTACTATTGTAGAACACATGAAATTTTCAAAAATCTTACCAGACGATACAGTATTACTAGAGTGGGTAATACGAAATGTTAAATTACTGTCTGTGCGACGTATGTGGCATTTTTACTATTAAAATATTTCAACATTTTTTAAGTTTATTTTATATTTTATCAAAATTTTTCAATTTTATTCTATATATTTTTCTTTTTAAATATTTCATGTTTAAAATAGAAACAAACAAAATATCAAATTAAAAATAAAACAACCGGAAAAAATTTATTTGACATGGATGTTGTTTTCCATTTGTCGCCATTTTAAATTGTTCGAAGTGTCAAATTACTATCTCCATTACTAGCTAGAAAAATGTAAAGACAGTGGAGATAGTTGAAAAAAGTCAAGTAGTGGAGATAGTTGAAAAAAATGTAATAAGTATTGTCAAAAATGTTCATGTATTTGTGCACTATCTTGCTAGTACTACCTCGTCTGGCCTCTAAGGTTATTACCGTCGCTACCATTCCTATTACTGTCTTATATAATTTACTGAAAATTATAGAAATTGATGTTTATTTTTTTTATTAATACCTTTACTACACTAAAATCATTTTTATCATGCTTAATAATAAAAAAAAAGTAAATGAACAATTAATTCTGGGCCTAAATTGACTATCCGTTTATTTTAAACATTTAAAAAAATTGTGCCACTATGGATGGTAATATGATGGTACTAGGCGTTTCTACTATATTTATAATTTTGAAAATCCATTCAATTTTAAAAAATGTTCAATTATTAATATTTTTTATTGATATTTGTGATTATTTTTACTTACGCTCTAATTGTTTCATTTGACGGTAAATAATTGAGCGTATTGAATTTCGCCGCTTAATTGTGTTTATACCTAAATATAATGAATCTACGTTTTAAGAAAAGGAAGAATTTCGATAGCAACATTGTTAAACTTGATATTTTCATGGCGCTTTTTTACATTTGGTTTAATTTTACATTAACACGCAACTTGAATTTTTAGCTGCGACAACAACTACACTTTTATATTAAAATTATCTACATTACTTTTTTTTTCGTTTTGAAATGGCTTATTGTGTTTTATTCGCATTTCAAATTTAGTGATCGAACCATAGATATATTATTAATAGATAGGCAATAAAAGAAATATGTTTAGCCAATTTTGAGAACAACTGAGTGAACCGTGCGTATGTATTGCTTTAGTTTCCTTAGAAATAGGTTCCTAAAAGGTGAAATAAATTCATTTCTAATTTTTTTTAAGAATTTTATCACTTATTTTGTTACTTTTCAAGTAGCTAAAATTTTGAATAATCTTAATTAAATGAAATTTTAATTTTAAAAACAAAATATATCAATTATTAAGTAATATAAAAACTTAATATCTCTGAATGAAACTGGTTATGAAAAACTCCTTTACATTATTTTAATAAATATAAACAGCTGAGTGAACGAAATGTATACATATTATAAAATGCATATGTATTTTTTTGACTGAATAACTTAAGATAGGAAACACATAAGAAGAAAAGAAACGACTATACCTAACTTCCCATCTATTAGTTAATATATCTATGGATCGAACTAAATTTTGCTTTTGTAATAATTTAGTGAAAACGTTAAATAAACCTGCCCAACCTAAATAAAAACGTACAACGTTCAACGTATAAACGCCGAACGTTGATACGGTGGCGTCTCTCGAAATAACACGCCGGCGTATGTCAATCTAAAATATGAAAGCTATGTTAAAAAAAATAAAAACATACCCGGTCAGGTCAAAAATAATATATAAAATGTAATAAAATGTTGTAAACAAAATATTAAATATAATTATAATTGAATACTTGTACCGAGATGGCCCACATGATAGAGGCAAAAGGATCCTAAAAATATCGGCAGATATTTATATCTGGACGATATAATATAAAAAAAAAACAAAAAAATAACAAAAAAAAAACGTCATGTCAAAAAAAAATGAATTCTTATGCTCCCCATACACGGCGGACTAGGTTGAAAACTTGGTGCGCAGACTTGATAAGTTGTATCGTGTATTTTGTTGTTGTAAAACCATTTTGATGGTTGAAAAGTTGGTTGGAAGAATTTCAAAAAATTTTGATTTTTGTGGGCGGAGTCTTTGGTTTATAGTTGAGTTGTATCGTGTATGGGCAAGTTCTACAACTTAAATGTCATTTTTACATTGAGATTTTTTGATTAGAGAAAGTAATAAAAATATAAAGTACATAATTACAACGGTTGGATGATAGGTTGGATAAGTATGTGGTATGGTTCTTAAACCTGTCCGCGTACCAAGTGTACAGAGTACAGCCTAGTCTGCCGTGTATGTGAAGCATTATATACCAAAATATATTGTGATTTTAAATTTTAATTTTAAATGTAATAAGCTAAATTGTAGCATTAAGAATTTGTAAATAGTGTCTGAAATTAGCATTAATAAAGAAATATTAAAAAAAAAAAAGAATCGAAACATATTTATATTTTTGACATACAGCGCTGCTCTTTGACTTTTGTATATTCAATTATCAAAAGAAGAAATTAAATTATCAAACAATGTATTCTAATATTTTAAAATGACAATAATCCATAATAATGATTTAATAATAATAATGAAATTATTAAACAAAATAAAATAAATTTAATATATGTAAATATAAAAAAATTAATATACATACATATTTATAAAAATAATTAACCTGAAACATATTTTTAATTATTTATGTAAACAATGTATAATTAACTTTAATATTGTTTATAAACTTATAATAAATGTTTAGAAACATTTTTTTTTGTCAATTGTCATCTGTTGCTAATCGTTCTGTATTCCTAATTGTTATCCGTCACTGCTCAAGAGAACATATATTCGTGAAAAACTTGTACTTCTTTGCCACGCAGGAATATTGCATGGGGTAAATAGTACATTTTAGTGTCAAAAGTACATATATGTAAAAAAAAAAAAGGAAAAATATAAAAATTTTAAAAGCTAAATAAATAAGTTTAAATGATATATTAATAATTAAGTCGAATGAAAACATAATTTAGATTATTGAATATATAAAAAAAGGAGTTTCTTTATTGAAATAACATGCATAAACTAATCTAATTTTTTTTTTTTTTGATAAAAATTTATGCACGACAAATTAATTGAAGGCAATATCTAAGTTGGTGATATATATATAAATATATATGTATATATATATATAGATATATGTATATATAAATTTATATATACTTACATATATAGTTATATATATAATATATTTATAATTTTAGAAACTAGATTACAGAATTATGAAAAGTGAATAACAAAAAAAAAAAAATCAAGTGTATAATTTTGTCAACAATTAAAAAAATAAAATTTAAAACAAGAAACAAAAAAATATTTGTTAAATTTAAGAGAAAAAGTCGTATATGTTATTTCGTAATATAAAAAAAAAAAAAATAGTTGTCAAAAATTTTTATTTCATTTTTTTTTTAGATTTGTCGATATTTAAAATCCTTGTTCATAAAGAAGGTAAGACTTTTTAAATATTAAATATCAAATCTTACAAAAACAAAAAATATCAAAATTTCTATATTACAATTTACAAATAAGTATATATATATATATATTTAAATTATGTACGTATTTAAAAAAAAACTTGTTTCTATAAAATATTAATTGCGTATAAATACTTACATATAATATGTATATATTTACATTATAATGTACATATGTATATATGTACATATCAGATTTATAGATATAAAACTCGAATATAAAAATATGTAATATAATAAAATCCTCATCATATGTTGAAATATCGTGTAAAAAATTCCACACGATAACAAAATTTAGGTAACATGCTAATAATTTATATTACAGAAACTAAACCTTAGAAAACCTTAACTACTTGAACTGTAATGCATTGTATTTTTTTTATAATTATTTATTTCAATTTACTGTTCAAAAAATATGTACATATGTAATTTTGTTATATGTTTTTATTCAAATTTAAAAAGGTGTAATAAAATAAACATAATATTAAAAATTGTTAAAAAAAATTTGAAATTTAATTTTCTTTTTTAATTGCTTACGTAAATTTATTCTTAACGAATATCAGTAGGTTTTTTTTTAACCGATCATAACTATCAAAATCGTTCATATATATTGATAGAAATGCATATATAGATAGATGAATGTACATATTGTATATAATATGTATGTATACATATACAATACATATTACGTAGCATTAGGAGAATATTATAATTTTTTAAAATATAAATTGTAGGTAGGTATATAAATACTATACTAGGTATACTTGCAGTTTCACGAATTTATATTAAAAAGAAAGAAAATCATTTAAATTATGTACATTTTATGTACATGCATACATACATATGAATATTGTTTTCATTTAAATCACAAAAACATTTTTAAAATTTTTACAAATAATGGAAATTAAAAATAAACATTTTTTTTGATAAATACAAATTTTAAAAAATATTATATTATGTATACCTATGCAAGTAGGTGCAAGTAAGCACCAAAAATATATTTTTTTAAATTACAAAATTCCAAAAATATTTTTTAAATTACAAATTTATATACATATTCAATTCAAATGTGTATTTAATATGTGTAATCTAAAAAATATTTTTTAGTGCACTTGAGTTGAAATCGTTAATTTCTTCGATAATAGCAGATCGTAAAATTTTCTTGCTCGGTTGCTAAATGAAAATGCTATTTGACTTAATAGAATATTAACTTAACGGCAAACAAAAAAAAAAAAAATTACGCGATCGCGAAAATAAAAAGGTAAATTGTATGAAATATTACTTATATACATACAAATATGCATATAGAAACTTTCTGTTGAAAAAAAAAAATTAAACGTTTCAGTACATCAAAAATTTAAAACACTTCAGGAAACTAAAATAAAAAAAAAAAATAATGTAAAATGATTATAACTGTAATAAATAAATATGTATATTATTAATTAAATTATAAAATAAATATTTAAATAAAGAGTTTTTTTTTTTATTGAAATTACATACATACATACATAGTTTTGAAGTAAAATGAAAGGACTTTATAACTATTTATAATATATTGTTTAAGCTACTTAAAATTAATAAATAAAAACTTAAACAACTTTATTAAAACTTATTAAAAAACTTTTCATTCTTCTTTACTACATACAAATTGTATATTCATAAAAAAAAAAAGAAAATTAGAATATGACATAAATCTTTCACGGCCTAACGGCCTAACTTAACAAATGATCGTAAATATTACTTTTTTTTTTCTTTTTTGTTTTTGTTTGTCAACATATTAGCTACAATCCAATATTTTATAATTAACATCATAATTTATTTCGGATACCCAATTTTTCGAAAGGTTTTTTTGTTGTTAGATTTATAAAAATATATTATATAAAAATATATTTTTATACTCGTATTATTTTGTAATCATACAAATTTCTAAATAAGAAATCCTCATCAGAAATATGAAATGATAAAAGAAGAACCATTTATTTCTATAATTCCTGTCAATATTTCTTTGCACTGTTTTGTCCTTAAAACATTGACGAAACTTGTATGTACACTATACTTAACAAAAAAAAAAAAACTGACCATAGTTGGGATCAAAATAAGCAAATAAAATTTTATAAATAGGTAGAACAAAAAAAAAAAAAACCAATATTTTTTTTCTTTTAATTTATTATTTTACATCCCTCTAAATTCATATTTTTAATTTTTTTATATACACATCTACTTCCTAATACAAAATTTTCGAATCCACTTTTTTTTATACAATATTTGAAAATAACTTTTTTAAATATGAAAAAAAAAAAAATATATACTTCAAATTATTTTAATTTAACGTCAACAAATATTTTTTAAAACGATGATTCTTTTCACTTGATCAATTCTGATGATAAATAAAAACAGTGCTGCCAAAATAAGAAAAAAAATACAAAACGTCATTTCTGAATACCGAATACACTGATTAGTATTATCTCTGTTTTTAACTTTTCATTTATGTATTTTATTTAATTTATTTATTTATTTTTATTTTTTTTTTGGAATATTAATAATATTTCAAATAAATATATTAAAATGCAATGGTCCACCATGTTCTAAAAGTAGAATAACCAGAAAATATTATTAAGAAAAAGAGAAAATGTGTATATGGATTAATGCCAACAGCTTTTTTTTTTTTATGGGAGCAAGCATGTTCATATGCATACATATGTACATATATAATAAAAGTAATAGCGCAGGGAATGAGCAAAAATATAAACTATATTAAAATAGTATAAATTATTACCATAAGGCATAACCTGAAGCTTAGCTAGGTGATACCAAATTACCAACCAAACCAAAATATAAAAGTTTTATAAAGAGAGAGAGAGAGAAAAAAAGAGCGAATATTATTAATCGCTCTTCTAAAATTCTTGAAGTTAAGAAAGTAAAAACGTGTTCAATTTTCTTTCATGTGAATTTCTTTTATTCCATAATTTTTATTTAAATAAAATTAATTTTTATAATATTTAGTATTTTTTAACTTCATTTTGTTTTTTGCTTATTTATTTTTTTAATTAATTTAATTAAAAATTTAATTTAAGTAGTAAATTTAAAAAGTTATTTTAGTTTAAAAAAAAAAACACTATCAAATAGTAAAAGGCAAAATTACGTACAATATTGAATATATTCCAAATAAGGTACAAAAAATATATATTTGTACAAATATATTTATTACACATACACGAAAATAATTTATTAAAATACCTATAATTTAAAATAAATATTAAAATATATGTTTTTGTTTTTTTTTTTTGTTTTTCATTTAAAAATATTTAAATAAATAATTAATTTTATGTAATTGGTGAAATTATATTAATCAAGAATGTTGAAGTATATTAATTATAAAAAAAAATAAAATATGTAAGAAATATAATACAAACATACATACATACATATAAATAGTGTGCCGCTAAAAAATCAAATTGATTAACTTCTCTTTTGAAAATTTTGTATTGTCTAAAAAAAAAAAAAAAAATGAATAATTATTTAATTAATTAAAAAGAAATAAAATCGAGAATTTTCAATAAATAATTACTGCTAATCATTAAAATTATTATGTTATTTAACAAAAAAAAAAAATAAATTATTTTGATAATTTTTTGTTTTTTACATTACGTGTATATGTAATTTAAATCGATTTGGTGGCATATGCGTGAATGGCTCAAAAATTCAAAAATGAAAGATCTTTTTCTTCAATATTTTTTTAGTGAAACGAATTAAAACAATATTATTTAAAAGTGTATACGTATATAATACATATATATATATATAAATTTGAATTGAATTCTAATTAATTTTTTTAATATTTAATTTTAATTTTAATTGAATTAAATATATAAATATCGAATATATAAAATAATTAAATAAATAAAAAAAAAAATTATCGTCAGTTTTTATCTAAATTTTTTTATACTGAAAATAAAAAAAATTAAAATTGATCCTTCTTTGTGTTAGGTTGACAAAGGTGTATGTTATTATATTATAATTGACTTGCATATTGATATAATACCAAATTTTATATTTTTAATGAGATTCTTTTTGTGTAACTTTCATTTAAAAAAAAAAAAAAAAAGAATGTTGGGACAAAAAAAAACACATTTATTTACATAGGATTGTTTTTTAGTTTTTAACAATATTAAATGACAGACCGACCTGACTTAAAAAGGTACGTAAAAAATGATGACCACGTTTTTGAGAAAAGATAGAGCATTACATTTTTTTTAATATGCTAATTAAAATACAAGGTTAAATAAATAAATAATAATTACATTACAAGTTAAAATAAATCTAACAGTAAACAAATAAAAACTATTTATTTTTTGTATTTTTATTAATGTAATTAAAATGTAAAAAATATATTTGGTTTTTTTTTTTTTTCTTTTTTTTTTTTTTTAAATATTTCCCCGATTAGGTATTACGTTCGTCTTTAAATTACTTTGTATCCGTTTGTATGTACATATATATGTATTTAGATGTTAAAAAATCAAAAGATATGAAAACAAATCAAAACAGTATTTTAGTAGCATTTTACTTAAGTATATTTAATTAGTTTAGTTTTTTTTTTCGAAATTTTATTAAATAAACATTATTGTCGTACGTAGATAAGTACGTAGAAAATGTAAAATTTTAATAAACAAAAAAAAAAAAAAAAAAAAACGATTAATAAATAATAATCAACACTATTTTTCTTATTTTTTTCTTTATTTATTTTCAGATTGCTGAGATTTATCTTATCCAAGAACATTAATTAATAATAAAAGTGTAAATATATTTTTAAATAAAAAAATAACAAAAAAAAAAATAATAATAAAAAAAGAAATAAATGAATTACCATATTATTATTGATATACATACTTATGTTTAAATTTTTTTTTATATATTTTTACTTAAATAAATAATATTATTTGTTTAAACATTTTTTTTTTTTATTTTACTAAAAGAAAAACAAAAAAAAAATTAAGTGATTAAATTAAAAAAATTAATTTTTTTTTTTTTTGTACTGCTTTAAAACAAAATTGTGAATTAAAAAATTTTGAAATATAAAAATATAAAAAAAAAAAAGTTATCAAAAATATTCTAAATAAATTAAACCTAAAAGCAATATACATATATAATTAATATTAAATTCTTTATCCAAAAAAAAAATCATAATTGTTAAGGTAAGTGATAAAAAAAAAGAAATAATAATAAAAGATAATATAGATCACATACGAGTATGTATATATAATATTTTATATATATGTATATGTATACTTTTGTACTTTTTATCATTTTTAATAGTTAAAACGTTTTTCGGTTAGTTAAAATGTTTTTACTCAAAAAAAAAAAAAAAAAAGAAAACAAAAATTGACATTCTATTTTAAATCTAAAATTTAAATACAAAATGTGTTTATTAATTGTAGAACTCAAAAACAAAATCCTTTTAAATATTGATAAAAATTCTATATTACGATTTAATAAGTTTTGATTTTTTTTTTTTTTTTTTTTTGTTTCATTACTTGATTCATAATTTAAAAACGTCATACAAAATTGACACACAGTTTTTTAATTTTTTTTTTGCACACAAAACAAAATGCCAAAACAACTTAAGTATTGTGACATTAAAAAAAAAAAAAAAAAAATTCTAATTTTAAAACAGTAAATACTTATATTTAAAATAAAATAAATAAAATTAAAATATAACAATATCTTAAATAAAAAATTAAATATTAATATTTTTGTTTTTTGTTTTTAAACAGCGCTGTCTGTCAACCAATAAACAAAAAATTTTCTAAAGAAAACTTTTATGAAATTTAGTAGATTTTCGATTTTTAACTTAAAAATCTTTACATTTTAGGGTTATATACAAATTTAAACACATATTAAGCTTATAATATCCAATAGTATTTGCTTTAAGCATATTAAACTTTATCATCATTGGTATTATTGGGTTTAAAAGAAAATATTGATATTTTGCAAAAAAAAAAAATTTTTTATATATAAGGTACTTGAAATTTTTTTTAAATCGAATCAAAGTTGTCAACTTTTAAAAAGTCAACTAAAAAAATCAATTATGTATTTATTCATTATTTCATTTATTATATTATTTCAATTTAATTTAATATTTAATGTGAAGCTCATTTATATATATATATGTATATATAAATATGTGTAATTAATTTTTTTTTTTTTTTGAATTTATTACAAATATATGTATATAAATAAAGCTTAATTGTTTTTTTTAGCTATGCTGATAAATAGTCGACTAATAGTTACATACTAATGACAAAACCGTTTTTTTTTTTTTTATTTAATTTTTCATTATATTGTATTAGTCTAGATTTAATATTTTTGTATTTTTAGACTAACTAATTATTAATTTTTTTTTTTTATATAAATTCTTTATGCTTATTTTATTTTATTTTAAAATTATTAATATTTTATTATAATGATATAAAATACTGATTTTATGATATACTTAATATAAAAATTGAATTCTTCAAATTCAATTGAATCATTGAATCAATTGAAATCTTTTTAAAGTAGATAATTTATACTAAAATGTAAATTTTTTTTTTGGAAATTATCAGTTTTTTTTTTTGATAGATTCGTAAATGAAATATGAAAACTAACTATTTTTTCTAATCAATTAACTAATAATTTATAATTTTGGATTTATAAATTGCATAGGTAGAAATTTTATTTTTTTCTGTTAAGATATATTTCAATAGTAAAATCTTAATTTTAAAGAATTATTAGTTAGATGTTCAGAAAATGAAATAGTTATCACCAATTCGTAACATTAAAAAAAAAAAATGATTGTTTTTTTTTTAAATATTAAAGTTAGAATGTTAAAATTTAGAAATAATTTTTTTTTTTTTTTGTTATTATATTTAAACTTTATAAAAATGCTAATAATATCATTAATTTTCTTATTTTTTTTTTTTTTTTCAGATTTTTTATCCCCAATTTAATTCAAACGGATTAAAAAAATATATCAAGAATATAATTTTAAAAAGCTCGTTAAAAAAAATACATTTATAAAAAAAATTAAAAAGTTAAGAATTATTTAAAGTAACCTTACATAATTTTTTTTTTTTTTTTTAATAATAACGAGTTTTATTTTATTTAAATTTTGAAAACACTTGTTAATATTTTTTTTGTTTTCCTGATATAAACGTCAAAAACACTCTGTATACATCAGTATTTGGATTATTAGGTAAGTTAAATTTTTTTTTTATTATTTAATTACTATTTTTTAAATTACATACATATATTTTAAATTAATTATAAGTACAATAATTATATGAACTATAAAAATATAAATATAATTTGAAAACTGATGATTGTAACAAACAAAATTAATATAAAAGTTAAAATATTTCATTCGTATGATTTAATTAAAAAAAAAAATTTAAGTAACTTTTTATTTTTAATAACTTACAATATAGTAGCTATATAACAATCATTCCGAGGATGACGTAAAAGTCGAAATACGTATAAGAAAAAATAAAAATATTTGTGAAAAGTAAAAATTGTTTATAATTGTTACCAAAAAAAGAATTATTAAAAATGTTTCACAAAAATTTAACGATTCAATCAATTACTTGCAATACGTTTTGTTCCATCAGGAAACTAATTTAGTAATATTTAGGTAGATATAGAAAGAGGGGTATCAACGAATAAAGAATAAATTTAGGGTGGCATCTCGGCACTTTTATTAGGTCAAGTATCAGAAGTGTTATAAAAGATGATTTTATAAAACAGTATATTATATTATATTAGAACATGGGCGATTTTATCTATATATCATTATTATCCGAAAATTTTCTGAGTTTCTTTGTTAAATGGGGTCAATGATCATCGATAAAATGAACTATTGGTTGGTTGAGTTATAGTTATTCTTTTATCCACTGACAATGTCATTTGCTACATATTCATAAAATGTTTCACTTGTCATCCATTGCCCAGATACCAAATTTTATTCATCAATTCAGTAATTGCTTTACGTAGAGCTCTGTCATATCGAAATACAACCATAGTATGTAAAACCTGACCACCAGCATTAAAAAGTAACTGGTAAATTATTTTTATCAATGCCGAGTTCAACATCATAAAGATTACGCCAAACTTTAGGGGCAATAACTTTCCCATTTTTGGGACACAAAGCAAACGATGTTTCGTTAACTTTCAAGTTTAGAAAACCATTTTTCAATAAATTTAACTCTTATCCTACCTTTCAACAAATTTTCTGATGTACGTAGATCAAATTCCGGGTGGCGTTCCATTACAATTTCCGGCCAGGTTGACTATTTGTAAATGTGATTCTTTTGTCCTCAAAGACAATTTTTTAAACTGTGTTCAACAAATCATTAATTTTTATTGCAAACCCATATTTTGTTAAATTATTAATTCAATTGATTATTTGTAATTCTTTTTTTGCCGGAATTTTTAATTTTAATTCATTAGTTTTGTCAGTGAGCCTATATCATGTAATGATGATCTAGGAACATTGTATTTTTTTGCAGCTAATAGAATAGCTATTTTATTTAATTTTATATCTAAAACGACCCTTTCAACAAGATCCACGTCATCCGAATTCGACGAATCACATTTTTAATATACCAACTGCCAATAAATCTAATAAAATTATAAAACTTTTACAAATTATACAAGACAAGAAAATATATTGTCCGATAATAAAACTATGGAAACATATAGTGGTATTGTAGTCGGACAGTGCGTACGACTTTAGCTTTTATGTATCTATATAAAATTGATGTTGTACGTTCAATTTTATTTTAAAAACAATATATGCATGTATATATAATAAAAAAACAAATCAACTTAGTTTAAAACTATCTGAAATAAGAACAAATGCAATTTCAATTTTTTACTTGAACACTTAATACAATTCATTGACCCGTACCGATAAAACTAAAACTGTCTATTAACTTTAAATGGAATGTGGTATGATATTGCAATAGTGACTCTATTGAATGCGAAAATCCCATTATTTCTTTATTTTTGAACGAAATCAATATTTTTTAGGGATTTAAAATCAAATAAGTTCAACATTAGGTGATATCCGGCTCAATGCGACTTAACTTTTCATACATACATACTTAGTTATGGAACTTTCTATTGTTTAAAAGTACTAATAGCAAAATAAAAAATGTATTTGGGGTAATCTAAATATGCACTGAAAAACTTGATAAGAAATAATATTTTAGCTAATTGGAATTTTTAAAAATAAACATAAACATAACTTGTACATAAAATTTAAAAAGAAAAGCTGTTGAACAAATTCACCAATTCAAATTCATTTTTATAAAAAAATAAAAGCAAACATAACTTGTAGTAAAACTGTTTTTAAACTAAATCAATTTTTGATTCCAAACAATATTTATCAAAATCATATTGAATCATAAAATATAACCAAATATTGTGATACGAGTTGAAGTTGATATTGGAATCAAAGATTATCTATTACAATAAAATGAGCCACTCTAATTTACAAATATTAATGCATTTACAACTACCTAAACAAAAAAAAAACAACCCATTAGTAAAAATATGTAAAATATATGTTACTTTGTTTCAAAACCATTCTGTTATTGAAATTACTGCCAGAGAGAAAATTAGGGAGATATTGTTTAGGTAGGTATTCATATATAGTATTTTTCCAATGCTTTTTTTAAAAGTGCAAAAGTATTGTTATAATACAAAGTATAGGAATATTTCAAAATTGAATCGCAATGTATTTTTAAAGGCGCAACTTTGTTTTATTTTATTCATTTAAGTACATAGTGGCAAAAAGTAATAATCGAAAGTGTTTGTCATATTGGACCTTATGATTGAAAACGCACGGAAAACGTTTTTTTCTAACTTAATTTATTTGTATGATTGAAAACGTAAGGTATTAGTTCTTTGGGTATAAGTTAAACGCGTGGATATGTTCACGTTTTAAAAAAATTAAAAAAACATTTATGTAAGTTTTTCATTTATTTTAAATCTTTTAAGTAAACAAAATGGAAAACTTAATTTTTTTAATTTAACTTTTCTAATATTTAACCTTTTTGGTGGATTACGAGAAAAATAACAAAACAGGACAAATACGTGAATTGGTACGAAAGGTAAAAGAAAATAATTTAGTAAATTTTATTTCTAACCCTTTAAATGAAAGTTCTTTTTTGAAAAATTTCATGTTTTAAAATCAATTGCAAATGAAAAAGCATGTTTATTATACATTTTTTACCTTAAAATCAACAAAATACAAATTTTTTATTAAAACTTATAAATCAAAAAAAAAACTTATTTTTTTTTAATTCTAAAAGTTTCTAAAATTTAAAATTTTATAAAAAAAAATCATTTTTGTTTACCTACTTTATACGTACTTGACGTTTATATTATACTAAAAATTGTTTTTGACAAGCGTCATTTAATTTCGAATTAAAATTTAATCACTCGTTTTCAATCATACCAACATAGAGTGAAGATCAATAATCTTTTTCGAGCGGTGCTTTTTCCGTACGTTTTCAATCATAAGTCCCATTATTTAGATAGTTTAGAAAGAAATATTTCGGCGAAATTAGTACAGAAAAACATTTATAATATAAATTATATGAACGTTTAAAAAATGATTTTAATTATGACTGTTGTAATAAATGTAACAAATCTTATTTTATAAATCGATATATTAGAGCTACAATTCATAATTTAATAAACAATTTTAATAAAAATGTTAAAGAATTTGATATAAGACATAAAATGTTAGGTGTTCAACATTGTAAAAAATAAATACAATATATAATTTATTTTAAAATCCAATTTTTATTCCTTATACGTTTCTTTACAGCTTCAAATTGTTTGTTTCAGTAAATCGTTTTTAAAATGTTGGACTAAATATTCTAAAACAACAAAAAAATATTGAATAATAATTAATTGTTTCCAAATCTTAAAACTGCAATTTATTTAAATTTATTTTGTGTTTTACACTTTCGACAGACTTTGCTGTTCAGTGAGATTTCATATGCCAAATCGTTTCATATCAATTTTTTGTTCTTTTCACATAATAAAATCTTATTACTATCTATTTCTTTCAATTTTCTTCAACGAGTAGCAAAAAAAAATTTGGTCACGTGGTGAGAGTTAGAGAGGCTCATCTTATTGAAACAGATCATCTTTGATTGAAATAATGAAAATAAATTTATAAATACATAGTTCAGCATTATAATTATTGCAACAAAATAACAGAATACGTCATGATGAGAGTCATGACATTTTAAAAGTTTTTTTTTACCAGAATCACATTAATATGAATAGAATATAATGAATAGTGTTATATTAGTAAATAATGCAAAGAGAAAATATTTTTTTTCCCCTTTTTTCTATTATTATGTTTTTCAGTATTGTTTATTTGTTTGTTGACTGTCATTTTACACGTACATAAACATTTTTTTCTTTTTTTATTACATTACGTGTATATTTATATATTTATTATTTCTCTAAGGGCTTTTGCTCTGTTTTTTAACTTTCTCTCTTCAACTGTCGATCATTTATGGATTAATTTTGTGTATCATACCCAATACTCCAATACCAAAAAAATTTTACCCTTCAAAAAATGTTTTATTGATATTTTCTTTGTGCTGGTATAGTCAAATGTAAATTGTGATATTTATGAATTACCTAAATTTAGTTTGAAAAAAATTTAATTTATAGGTAGGCGGAATAAAAATGCTTAAAAAGAGATCAATGCAACATTGAAGATAATGTGGAATGGGTAATAATATAAATTAAGTAAGAATAGCTAACCTTAATTCTTACTTATTATTGAATTTGCTATTTTGCTAATACTGTTTTATAATTTAAATGTCAATTATGAATATAAACTGTCAAAAACCAAAATACTAAAAAAAATTTTTTTAAGAAAAGTGTTTGGTATGTTTTACTTGCAATTGAGAGCAAATGCCAGTTTTCTTTTTTTCGGGTGACATCACATTTGTCTCTTTTTAACAGTTTTTACAAGTTTTATACCAAAACAGACCTAATATTTATACAGAGCTTGTGTTGAGCGTGAGGTCATGAAATGTCAATATAGATATATTTTATCATCGTACACGTACAGGCTCCCTTGTAATATTTATTAATCTTCACTCTTTTGTTCGATTTAACATTTTGGTAATTTTTACTTTTTATTTAAATATATTCTTCTTCTCTTAACGAGATAAAAATTAAACTAAACCCAATTAACTTATTATTGGATAATAAAGTTTATCTCGGAACTCGTAAGGATGGTTTTTGTTGTCAAAATTATTATTTGATTATTGTAGAACAGCTGATTTTGAAATGTCATTTGATTATGTTCGCCATTTTTACACTTGAGCATCTCGCAGCTGCAACACTTTGAATTTATAGGAAAAGGTGGTATGAAACGAAAGAAAAAAATATCCGAAAATGAATGCACACAGCACAAGTAGAGATTTTTTGAAACAAATTGATCCTTTCATTTAATGGAAACTTTTTTATTTCGTTTCATATCCCTTTCCTATAAATTCAAAGTGCTGCAGTTGCAAGATGCTCCAGTTAGAATGGGGTATTTTTAAACAAAAATTTGACTGCTTCATTTTGACATTACAACGAAAAAATAAATAAAAATTTTTGTGGATCACACTTTTTTTTTATTATACAAAAATCATTAAATTTAAATTACCGACCGTCAAAAAGAAAGTTTTGGAAAATTTACCTTATTTAAAAACCTTTATTTTCTTATATTTAACAAATACAATTGAAATTCAATGTCAACTTTTTAAATTTTGATTTGTCTTCTACATTGCACATTTTAAAATGAATTTTATTCACACACACACAAACAATCATATTAACCAAAATGCAACTATCAACAAAAATATCGTGTGCACAAGTAAACGTCAACACTACATCATGGTGTGAACTATGGCACATTATCATCTGAAAAAATTTAACTTAATTTTGTATTTTTATAAATTTCACAATATGTAGTAAAAGAGGATAAACATTCTATTTCAAATGCAACATAATCAATTGAAAATATGATTAATTTGTTGTTATTTAACATTTTTACAAAAGAAACTGATTATTAAATGAGTAAAGGAATTTGTGAAATGAAATTAATTAAATTATCTAATAATTGAGTTATTTGAAAATAAGCTCTGGGTCCTGATTAATTTTAACATACATACATAATTGAATTATTTTAATCGGATTAATCCGTTATTTTATAATAATTTATAATATTTGTTTGAAAAGTACATAGTAAAACATTTTATATGATTATGTAGTTTTTACAATTTTCCGATTTGTCGATAATGCTACACAGTTTATAAATGAACGAAATTGAAAATCAGCTGTTTGTCAAAAATAATATGTTAATTAAGTTTAATTTTATAATTTGTATACCTGGTGAAGGAACCTATTGTAAATGTTTGAAAATTATGTTCTTTGTACTATCGCTGCCCCCCCTGTTGAATATTTTTTGTAAGTGGTATATGTAATAGTAGTATTTTGACGTAAGAATTTCATTTAATATCCATTTTTCAAAAAAAAAAACAAAATAGCATACTATAGTCTATAACAGAAAAAAACATATGGTCCCTTCACGAGATAAATTAAATTTTAATAAGTTAATTTATTATTTAATAATAAGCCTTGTCTCGTGAGCGTGTTTTTTGCAGAAAAAATTATTATTGATTATTATTTGACAAGTATAATACTGATTTTGACTTTTGTAGTTGTCAAATGAAAATAATAAATTATTTTTTAATAAGTTATTTGAAAAACTAGCCTTGAGGCTTATTATTTTTTAATAAGCGAGTAATTTTTAATCCGTTCGTTTATATCATTTGTTCCAAAAGTGTAGCAAACTTTTTATTAGTTGAGTAATTTTTAGAGTTCTCTGATTGGTTGAGAATGCTACACAGCCTTATATATCAGACATTTGCTTAAACCAAGCATCAGTTATGTTGTTCATTTAGTGAACTATCACAATTAACTGAAAAAATCATCATTTACAAGGGTTAGTATGTTAGTAAGTATATTAGTATAGTATGTTAGTAAATGATGATACTGAGATATTTAATTGGTTATTACCACTGTTAGTAACTACTAAATAATGTTAGTAATGATGTTAATGGTAATAAGAAACAAGAAAAAAAGCAAAGAAACTAACATGTAAGTTAGATTAAAAATGACAGACTAATCATGCAGACTACGAGAATTAGCAATGCTCGCATAAAGTCTGGCTCTCAGTGTTAATTTGTTAACGCTAACATCGAAGAGCTCACACCTTGAGTTAGTCTCTCTTAACATACGCGAAATAGGCTCAAATTTGCCATAGTCTGTAGAATGGTGTGACACATTAAAAAGCTCGATCGATCTCAAATTATTCAGATTTTCTCTAAACCTCATTTGTTCGCGAATAGAGGGTGATCGATTCAATATGTGAAATAACTATATCACGATATGGAGACCATACTTGGCTCGAGTATTCAAGTATAGGTCTTACATAAGTAGTAAAAAGTTGCTTAGTGATATAGGGATCAGAAAACTCTTTAACGCATAATAAATCCAAGAATTGAGTTAGCTTTATTTATTATGGAGTTGCAGTGACTCTTGAAATCTAACCTACTATCAAGGATCAGTCCCAAATCAGAAGTACGATCTGTTCTTTTAATAAGTTGATCGTTGAGGACGTAATCATAATTGTTGAGTTAGCTCGTAACCTTGAAAAGTTCATAATTAGGCATTTGCTAATATTTAGTTTGAGTTTAGTTTAATATTGCTGTTTCTGCACCATGAACTAAATTGGTTGAGATCATATTGCAACAATTCACAATCACGAGTGGAAGTTATAGTTTTGCAGATTTTGGTATCATCAGCGAAACTGAGAAGACGTGAGTGGGATAAACAAAGCGGACTGTCATAGGTAGACACTACGAAAAATAAAGGACCTAGATGGACCATTTAAGGCTTATAAACGAACGGAATGAAAACTGTCAAAAATAATAAGTTAACTTATTAAAATTTAATTTGTCTCGTGAAGGGACCTATAAGTTAAGTTAAATTATTGACTAGAAAATGAAACTTCTTAAATTTTCATTTTAAATTTTTTTCCTTAGACTTACATATAAGTATGTATGTATGTATACTCGTAGCAATATATGTAAGTATTTATGTTATGCTTTGTCTACCAATTTGGAATAAAAACTTTGGATAATTTTCCAGTTATTGTATTTATAAATTAAAAAAAAAAATTTTTAATTACCTACTTATTTTTAAAACAAAACACATTTGCAAACAAAATATCATGTGGTGAACAGTGTCAGTGTGAACAAACGACATTTTTTTTTTAAATACAAAATGTCAAAAAAAATATATTTGAATTTTGTGAGTCGTTATGTCAAATGTCAAATCAAAAAATTCAAAATGTTAAAAAGAGATCAAAATTTATGACAATTATTTTATTTTCATTTTTATAGGTTAGGTACATACATACATACATATATATATTTTATATTGTAAATTATATTTTGTAACACATCCATACATCAAACATACATATTCATATTAATATGAATAATAATGAATGAATGACAAATGCAATATTGATATAATGTACATTAGTTTTAAGTTTCTAAAAAAAAAATAAAAAGTAAAGAATGTAAAGTTGAAAATAATTTTTCTTTAATTTTTTTTTTACAACTAGAAAAATAAAAAGAAATACCTATGTATATTTCTTCAAAAACAAAAAAAAAATATTTTTTGTATTTATTTTATTAGTACATTTTTCTTTTAAATAATACCTCTCTTTTTTACCTTTAGATTTTCTCGCTCTAATTTGCTCTTTTAGTACGGTTGCTCAAAAATTGTTTTTTGTTTTCTTTTTTTTTTTTTTTTTTTACCAGGAAACCATATTGGTAGTTGGTAGTTGGTACATATATTCTTCATACTGTTGTTTTGTTTTTTTTTTTTTTTTTTTTTTTTTTTTTTTTTTTTTTTTTTTTTTTTTTTTTTTTTTATATTATATATTCCCATCACTACCAAAAGTCGTTAAAATATATTCCCTTCCTTCTCTTATATGTGCAGTTATTACCCTTTTTAAGGAACAAAGCACAACAAAAAAAAAAAAAGCAAGAAAAAAAAAATGGAAAAAAAGTAGTAGATAGAAAATAATAAAACAAAAATTGAGTTCTTAAATAAAAAATAATGAGTGTTGCTTTAACAAAAAAAAAAAAAAAAAATTAAACAATAAAACATTAAATATTGAAAATTAGTTTGTTAAATTGAATTAAAAAAAAAGTAACTTACCCTATCTAATATTTTTTTTTTTTTTTATTAAAAGAAAAGTAAAAGAATAATTGTTTAATATTATTTATTTAAATAAAAGAAAAAAGGTTGATTTATTTAAAAAAAAAAAGAAAAAAAAAAACAAAATAAAATTCGCATTTTATAATATAATGTTAACAAGAGCAAAGTTAAAATAAAATATTACATTTTTTCCATTCATGCATAACACATTTTTCTACTTTTTTTCGTTTTTCTTTTTTTAAAATTAACTTAAAATTTTAAAGTTAATAAATTTTTTTTTAGTCTAAGATATTTTTCTTGTGAATTTTAGTGGAAAAATCAATTAATTTTAAAAAAAAAAACAAATGTATACTATGTAAATAATATATGGTATAGGTATAATTTTTTGAAAGGAAACAATTCACAAACATTAAAAAAATGTATGCATACATAAAAAAAATATATACATCCATACATATATGGATATACAATATAGAGTAAAAAAAATGATAAATTGTGATATGTTTTTGTGTTCAATAAAAAATATAGATTAATAATTGTACATACATTCATACATATATATATGGAATATTAATTATTTACTTTTTCGTAAATACATATGATATGTATGTAGATATGTACATATGTATGTAAGATCTTTATAAAAATGTATAACTATTTAGTTATTCTATGATAAAATTACAATATTGGCCCTAAAAAAAAAAATTATTAATAATAATTAATTAAAAAATTATTTAATAAAGTAAAAACAACATATGTATGTACAAATGTATGTAATAAAATATTCATACATAATTTTGCTTTTTTTTTTAAATTAAGTATGTACATATGTATGTATGTAATCAATAATACAAAAAAAGAAAAAATTGAAAAATTATTTAGGTAAATTTCAAAAACAAAAAAAAAAAAAAAAGAATTTAAGCATATACAGTCATACATATGTATGTATGGAGATCCATAATTAGTCATGCATACATCTTCACAAATGTATGGATATACATTATATTGCTATGAAATAACAAGAATTATACTACACAATAACATCTTGCAAGTCGCATATTATATGGCAAAAATATTAATTTTTTTTTTTTTTTTTGTAAAATTGTCGTATTTATGTGAAAAGTTTGAAATTTGTGTGTTTGGTATAGTAAATGAAGGAATAGTAGTTCTTTAAAAAAAAAAAATACAAATTATTAATTTATACCTAGGTATAATGAAATAAATTTTAATTTTTGTTTTCCAAATTAATATCAGTATGTACATATGTATGAATGGATCTGCATACCTAACCTATAATTTGTTCTGTTTATTGTCATGCCACAGAATATATTTTTAATTTTTATGACCACATTTACATTATATGTATGTATGGATGCATATATATGTATGTATATAATGTGTGGATATGCATATAACAAATAATAATATAATATATAATCGCGATTTACGCAATAAACACGAATATGCAAAATCATGATTTTTTTTTTAAAGATAATTAATATAATATTTCAAGTGTTTTTTTTATTCTTCAATTTTAAATAATTTAAATTAAAAAATCATCTGTGATAATAAAAATTTTATATTTTTTTTAAAGGAAGAAATATGTTTGTATTAATATGTATGGATCCATATATGTATGTATATAGATAGACATGTATGCAATATAATATATCTTGAAGATTTGAGACTTTATCGTAATAAAAATAAAATAATCTTAAAACTAAGAGTATAGATACATCATACATAATTACATATATTGTTTTTTTTATCTTTAAATTGGCCAAAAAAAAAAATACACTTACATATTGCCGAAACAATAGTATTCAAAGTTAATTAAATTACATACATACATGCACACATCCATGTATGTATATTTAAAAAACGGACATTAAATAAAAGAAAAAAATTAATATGAATTGTTTTTAAAACATGCTTAACATTTTTTTTTATTTAAAAGCAAAATGTACAAATTACAATGTATGTACCTACATACATACATACATACATATGTGCATATATTAAATTATACGTTCTTGTAAAATTGATTTGCAAGTTTTGAATTTTAGAAGTTATTTTTTTTTATTTTGTAATTTTCAAAATATTTAGTTTTTAAATATATTTATTGGTAGATACATACATACATACATACATATCATATGATTTCATTCATCTTCTTGTTTTTTTGTTAAATTTGTTTTAAATATTACATATGTACATAATATGTACATATATTATGTACTTCATACAGCGGCACTTAAGTGAAATATTTACATACATATGTACATACATAAATACATGCATATAAAATTTTGTTTCATTATTATTCTATTCTAAATTAGGAATAGTAATTTAAATTAGTAATTTAAATTAAATAGTAAGTTGAATAGAACTTTTTTATTTAATAAATTTTATAATTTATTTATTACATTTATTGTGTTAAATGAAAAGATTTATTTTGTTTTTTATTTGTTTTATGCAATAAGTACCATAATCGGCATCTGCATACATATGTACATACATCTACCTACAAAATATTTGCAGTCAAAAATTGCTCGCAAAAAAAAAAAACATTAAAAATGCAAATTGTTCACTACATACATATGTACATACATATTTATGGAAATGTACATATATTTTTCCTTATGTTTACTATACAAATACAATATATAGGCATCATATATTATAGTTATTAATAAAATAAGGTACTACATCCATTTGTATACCTATAAAGTAAACAAAAAAAATTAATTATTTTCTAACCCTTTTATTTTATCGTTTTCACGTGCATATAATATGAATTTTAAGCATTATATTTTTTTTCTTCCTTGCCATTCCTATAAGGAGCGTAGGGTATCCATTAAGTCATTTATTAGTCCTTTCTATAGCAATATATAGCAGATAGATAATAAAGCTTAAAATAAAGTGTTAGAAAACAGTTTCATTGTTTAATTTTTAGCTTATTTTTACACATATTTACATAATGTAGATTTTCTTTAAGGGCATTTAAATAATCTATCGAAGAGTATGTGACACATTAAAAGACATTATTGGCAGAAATACCTTTCATCGGAAAGTCGTTTAACAAAAAAGCCATTTCGTAAGTAAAACCGTTTTACAAAAAATCCACTTCGCAAATTTACCGTTTTACAAAAAAAGTCATTTCGCAAATTTCTGATTTATCAAAAAAGTGGCTTAAGTTTTACAAATTTACTTACAGCCACTGAAAAAAAACCATTTCACAAAACAGTCACTTCGCAAAATACCACCGATTTGACAAAAGCGTCAAAATCCAAACATTTCAACTTTGTAACCAACTATAAATATCTTCTAAATATTCTTTACATTATTCAATAACAAGGAATTTAACAGAGCAGAACAGGGACTACCGCCTGAAATCCTTACTTAACAAATTAGTGAAACCCTAATTTTCTAATCAACTCTAAAACTCTTCCTAATAACTTTTTTTACATATATACATATATCTCACCCATAAATCATTTAAAAAAGTGAGGGTATTAAATATCGCATAATTTTCTAAGTTAAAAGCAACTTGAAACTTTCCTTTGGATACTTATGATACAATTGGGAAATATTATTGGTGTAATTGTCTGATGCATACCTTCTTCCATAAGGTTCACTAAGAAGGTCTTACCCTATATTCTTTAATGGTTAAATCGTTTCTGCGCGTATTAAGAGAATATTTTACAACTTTTTTGAGAATTCTCTTTTAACATATAAGCTTTCACCGCACAGACCATACATTTACAATGGAGTTGTTAAACTTTGCACTATATAATAGGTCCGAATATCGGAGTCCAAGTCGGAGTATCTTGTTTTTATAGAATTCCGCTGCTTCTGTAAAACTTTTTCATAATTTTACTGTGACAAAGGTGCATTGTCAATTTTTTTTTTTCTCCGAAGGGAGGTGGGAATCTTCCAAAGAGACACCGAAGAATTTTCCCTTGGTAATGTCAGATTCTGACTAAAATTAATAATTAACCCACCTACCTCTTTAGCCAATATAATGGGATGAAATCACTTGCTAACGCAGTATATTGACAAGGAATAATTATCATTCACATTCAAAAAAATTTTATTGAAAAACCATCACAAGAATTACTAATACTATTCTTATTTAGATTTTTCAACATTTCTCATATTTTGAAGTTTACTATTTTCAATTTTGAAATTTACTATTCCAATTTGAAGTTTTAGATACTATTCTCATATTGAAACTGAAAAGTTTATAAATATTGTAAGTATTTACAAATTTTACAAAAAAAAAAAAAAAATCGTAACTAAAATATGTATCATTCACGTTCCTTTTACACGAAAAGAGTAGTTGGGAGTAGTTGGTAAATGGAACGCTAACTTAACATAATCGTATTTATTCCTATCTACTCTTTCTCAAAGGTTGATGTAGTTGGAAGCAGTGATGCCTCTTCATGAAAACCCATTTTTTAATAAAAAAAAAAATCCCATTTTCTGGGAAAAAATTCATTTTTTTTTTTATAATATCCCAAAGAATTTTTTTTTTATCAATCAATAAATTAAAACTATATACGTATACTTATTTATAATTTGATAAATTATCATTTTATTTGACTTATAAATAAAAATAAAAAATGAAAACAAAATAAACAAAATTAAAAAGTCAAAAATTAACCAATATTCAAATTTCCAACAAAAAATTAACAATATAAAAAATCGGATAGAATCAATCAAATATGCATACTATGGATATCTAGTCTATAAGAAAATCTATTTTAGCCCTTAATTTTTAGATAGTAGTTTTTTTAAATAAAATTTTTCTTATTTGAAAAAAAACTAATCAAATTAACTAATCCATATATGTACATACTTATATAATAGAAATGGAAATTACAGGGGTAAGATTTATTTCACGATTATTAAAAGGTAGTAAAAATATATTCGAAAAATTTTAAACTATTTTTCAATTTTTGAAAAAAAAAAAAATTACAAAAAACCGTTTTATTTTTGTGATAAACATGAAAAAATTCCTTTATCCCAAAAATTAAATTTTATTGTTAAAAATTCCTCAAAACTGGGATAAATTCCGCATGTTGGCATCACTGGTAGAAAAGAGTAGTTTACTCTTTAAAAGGAACCCAACCCAAACATTGAAATATGCATGATTTTTCTCATTTAATTAAGAATTGTTGTAAAAAAGCAAATATATTGTCTTTTTTAAACTTAAATATAAAAAAAAAAGGAAATTAATATATTTTTTTTTTTTTTTTTGTTAATGTATAACTTTACGAATTTAATATAACTAATATATTATATTATTTTATTATAAATACTACAATATAATTTACATTAGTATACATTATTTTTTTTTTTTAATAAATTAAAGGTGAAAAATGAACAAAACATGAAAATTATGATAACTTAAAAAATAAACACTGACAACAGGTGTCAACATAAATAAAAAAAAAAAAAATTTAAATTAAGTGAAAAAAAATTTCTTTTAAAGATTAAGAAAAAATAAAATTTAAAACCAAAAAAAAAAAAATTAATTAATAATTTAAAAAAAAACAGTAACTTTTTTTATTTATTTTTTTTTTTTTTGAAATAATAAAAATGCTGTTTACTGATTTTCATAAAATTAATCACAATAAATTTTTAATATTCAAAAATTCTAAAAAAAATTATAAAGAATATATTTTAAATATAAATAATAATATTAATAATAAACATTTTCAAAAAATAATTTTTTTTAAAATAAATAAATATTTAAATATTATAAAAATTTTTATAATAAAAAATATAATATTTTTTATTAAAATATCATTAATAATAATAATAACAAATATAAATATTCAATTTTATTTTATTATTATTAATAAGAAAAATCAAATTTATAATCAAAAAAATGAATATAGTATGAATAAAAAAAATAATAAAAGCAATAATAATAATTTTAAAAATAATAATAATATTATTTTTGATAAAATGGAATATATTCAACATTTTTGTTAACAAAATTTTGAAAAAAAACAAAAATTTATACAAAAATATTTATTTTTGATTAATACACACGTACACGTGGAGAAAAAAAAACAACTAAATAACTAACTGGAAAGCCAAATTATGCACCAAAAAAAGGATAAAACTAATTAAAAAAAAAAAAATAATCAAAAAGTATTTAATTTTTTTTTGAGCGCGCGCCGAATCTTTTCTCATATTATTATAACAACAACAACACTTAACTTTTTAAAAAAAACATAATATTATATAAAATAGCAAATGATACCAACCACAAATATAATAATACTATAATAAGTAAATTATAAAATCATTTAAATCTTTCTGATCATTTTGGAAAAATTAAATATATAGGATATAACTTTTTCGGATGATAACACCACATTTTTTTTTGTTTTTTCTTTGTTTACTATTTTCAAAAACAAAATAATTAATTGGTGCGAGCGCGCAGATACAAAAAAAAAAAAAAAGCCATCTAAGAAGTATATGAAGCCTTTAATTTAAGAATTTTAATAGTTTAACTATCCATCAAAGTCAGTCAAAACAGAAGTATCAACATCAACAAAATTACATATATATAAACTAAATAAAATTAGGACAAAATTTTTAAATGAGTATAATTATAATATACCAAAAATTTTGAAAAAGGAAATTTTTTTGTTTTATAAATATTTAAATTAATTTTTGTTTTTTTTTTTTTTGGGAAAAACAAATAAAACTAAAAATTTTGTAACCTATAAGAATCAAAATTTTTTTTTTATCTGTATTTTGTATATGCGCGAGGGTGGGGGGCAGCTTTAATACATAATTCTTTAAAACAGTAAACTAAAAACGCATATAAAAAACACAGTCAATAAAATCAAAATAAAATTTTAAATCAAAAATGGTTTCCCGTTATGTTTCAAATTTTAATTTGGGTATTGTTCATCATTCAAATTCAACATCAACAGGAGTGGGAGCACCTCATTTATCAACAACACATCATCCTAATGTGACTAGTTCTATGCCTTTAGGTGTTGCTATGGCAACGGCAGTAGCAGCAGCTGCTGCAATTGTTTCAACACCACCACCACCATCACAACAATCACAACAACAGCAACAATTACAAAATGCTGTTGTAACTGTATCAGCAAATCAACATCATCATCAACATCAACAACACCAACACCAACAACAACAACAACAATCAATTAGAACACAACAGCAACAACATTCTCAATTATTGCATCATCAACAACAACAACAACAACAACAGCATTCACAAACTAATAATTTAAAAATGCCACCACCAAATTCTCAAGAATATCATTTACATCAATGTTTAATAGCAAATCATAATTTAAATGGTATACAGTTACAACAACAACAACATCAACAGCAGCAGCAGCAAAAACAACAGCAACAGCAGCAACATCAACATTATCGTATAAAACATTCTAGTGAGTCGGATTTTGAAAAAGATTTTACACGTTTAGACCTATCTAGCATAGAGCATTATTGTTTTGGTTGTTTTTTTTTTTTGTAGTTTTTCTACGTTTCTTGGTTGTTTTTTTATTTGTAGTTCTCTTCTTTACATAATATATATAGTAACTAGCAGATTTACCTGGTCAGGCAAAATTTTAAATACCTAAAATTTTTTTTTTTTTTATATTCTGAATTTAATTATTTGATCGTAATTTGATCTAACCCAAAAAAAAAAAAGACATTAAACAAAATGAAAAAAAAAATGTATATATACATATATTATATGCTATTTTATATTCGGCAATGATATAAATAAGTATATTAGTATTTTTATTAAATGATTTTTTGAAAAGGTGAAAAATTAATTAATAAAAAAAATGATGGAGTTTTTTTTTAATATAAAATGTTTTTATTTACATAATATATATGTAAATAATAAAAAGTAGAATTTTCGCAAGGGTCAATTAAAAAATAGAAAACTATTTTATTGTATTCTATCGGAAACAAAAAATCTTAACGAATTGTAATCCATTTTATTCCGAAAAGTATTTTGACAAGAAAAAAATAGAAGATTTGAACTCAATCGAACAAATTATATTTAGCCCGGACAATGCACGATGCACAAAAACGAAAAACTTTTAACAGACTAGTGTGTATGGTAACAGGGTTATCACATCGTACAAAAAATAATAAAATTGACTCCATTAGCAACAAGTAGAGTCCCTGCAGTGTTTAAGATTTAAATCGATCAAACATATTTACTCTAAACAGAGAAAAAGCGAAAAAAATTTGAGAAACAGGTTACGACCTGTTCACTAAGTTGTTACAATGATCTCCATTGGACAAAAACAATGTTGTTACATAGCTTTGGTTCTGTGGATTAAGTCTTAGACAATCAGATAACCAAAAAGATTCTTAATAGGCTCGTTAACGGAGTTTTTTTTTTCACAAAAATAATATACGATTGTGTAATTTATAAATATATAAATAACATTTTCTTACATACAAAAAATTCTAAAACCTTATTTTCCTATTCTGGTTGTCATATAATACAAACGCTAAAACTAAAATAGAAGCTAAGATATCGTAATATCCACAGCTTATGAATTAATTTAAATCTTAGTGCTTTTTACTCTATTGTAAGAATGGGTAGACATTATTCAGAAATTAATTTATTTATACTAAAAAGTATCTTAATGCAATTATCCGAACCGAAGGCACAATTCCGAAATTAAACTTATCATTATATGTAATATGAATAAAATAAAATTTTCACTTAAGTGAACTTATATTTAACTTATAAACTTATATTTAAAAATGTCAATTTTATGGTATTTCGTCATATAATTTGATCGTACCCAAAAGTCGAGTGGACAATTATCTAAGTAGTCGACTTCAGTTAAATCATAATATAATTATATTTGTATGAATATAATGAGAAACCTAAAATTTAACAAATAGCGATATACTTATTACTTATTTTAATGCGCATATTAATATTTTTTTTTTATATTTCTATGTCCCAACGATTATGACATTTCTAAATTCCCTAACTACCATTAACTTAATTATTAATTTAAATAAATCAAAAATATAATAATTGAAAATATAATGAAAATGTTTTTCATAGTTTTTAAGCATGAATATAAACAAAATGTTGTTAAATGAAGTTATAAAATATATATATGTGTAATTAGATTTCTTTTGAATTGATCATTTAAAATATTGATACAGTAAATATATAACTAGAATTAAAATTCATTAAAAATAATAATATTTATTTACAGTTTGATTACATATCATCAGTTAAAATTATATGCATATTTTTTTTTTAAATTTATTTTTGAAAATTAAAACATTTATTGATATTGATTTGTTTTTTTTATTTTAGGATCCGATGGTTATGTAGCAGCGTCATCAGCTGGTTATTCAGCTCCCCAAAGTGGGCCACCCCATCAAGGTCCACCAACCGTTATACGCGGTATGCAATCAACAACACCATCCACACCACCGCAAAAACAAGATTTAAGCAAGATGCAACAACCGTCACAAGTGGTAAGACAATATAATATTTAAATTTTTAATAAAAAACATTTCTTTTCTAATTTTTATATCCATAACTGTTGAAATTAGCTAGTTTAGTTTTTATAACAATTGTATAAATATGTATTTTTTATTTTATAGTATGTGCCTTCAGGTAGTTCCAATACAACAGGTAATGTTCGACCACAACAACAGCAAATATATAGAAGCACGACAGCAGGAAATGTTCAACGCAATCATGCAAGACATAATTCAACATTAATGCCACAACAAATGTATCCATCACAAATACAACCACTTCTTGCAATGCAATATCATCAACAAGCATATCCACAACGTGCTTTACAATATCCACCACAACAATATTCACCTTTCTCACAATTTCAATTACCAAACCCATATAATGGACAATCCCCAATATATTTCCAAAATGCAGCACCTATAATACAGGCATCGAGTGTAAATGGTATTCCAAATGCCGGAGGTGGTGGGCAACATCGAGGTGTACCAAACAATATTGTTCAAACGACAAGCGGTACAATTATGACTGGATCAGCTGGTGCACCAGCGCAAAATCAAATTATAACAACAGGTGGTGTATTAACACAAGCTACAGCTAATGCTGGAGGTCCAACACAGGTTGGTGTTGCTGGTGTTCAGGTAGGCGGTACTAATGCAACAATTGTTGGTGGTGTTGTTACTGGTCCAGGACAACAACCGGCTGGTTCCGGTATAGTTGGTCATAATGCAAGTAGTAGAAGAAAACCACTCAGACATGCAATACCAATTATAGATCCGGCTACAAATAAAAATGTCTTAGATGATTATATAAATCCGAAGGTAAACAAATTATTTTTTAATTTTTATTCATAGATTTGTTACTAGATAGGTTATATTGTTTTTTCTAGATTCAAAATGCTACAAATAATGAGGTAGAGTATACAACTCAGGATACACAATTACCTAATAGCGGTATTGTAAATAATATAACTGAATTAGATAACAGTTCAATTATGACAGAATTTGTTGATCAAACAAAAAATATACAAGGAGTTTACTCAGGTATTAAAATTCTTTTTAATTGATTATGTTGTTATTAAATAATTTCATAAATTAAATATTAAAGTGAAGTTGTTTATTTGCCCGTACGGTAGTCTTGGGGTATATTAAAATTGCTCCTCCGTTTGTATCACCTCGAAATAAACAAGCTAGATATAGACCCAAGTGTATGGATCGGATCGTAATCGAAAAATCAGTCGATTAAGCTTTGCCTGTCCATCCGTCAGTACGATAACTCGAAAATTAAGAAAGCCAGAATCTTATAACACAAAATATTTTTGGATCAATTTTTAGGTTTCCTATTTTTTTGGTTGAGATCCGACCAAAACTTCGGGTAGCTCTAGAACAACTAACTTCTTCATCCCCACATTTTTCATACAAAATTTACAGAACTTCTACACCGTTTGAAGTAAAACAATAAATTTTAACTACGAATAGACATCGAAAAAAAATTAATTTTATGGGACGTTTTCCTGTAGTTCTACCCGTTACGAAGCTACATTGCCCAAAAGTTCGAAAAAGCCCTATTCTTTCATTTCAATAACACAATTTCTACAAGGTATATTTTCAATCTAAAAAAGCGAAATGATAGCTGCTTTTCTTAGCTTTACAAATATTTACATATATAATAAATATATACTGTTGCCATACTGTATTTTAATTTACCATTATGCGAAACTCAGTTTTTGCAAAAATGTTTAGCTACCTTCTTCTGTCTAAATTTTTTTGAAGATACAATACACAAAAATGAAAGCTCCAACATCATATTTTTATTTCTGTTAACAACTTTTCTTAATAATATATATATATATAAATAATATATATATAATATAATATATATATAATATAATATATATATAATATAATATATATATAATATAATATATATATAATATAATATATATATAATATAATATATATATAATATATATATAATATAATATATATATAATATAATATATATATAATATATATATAATATAATATATATATAATATATATATAATATAATATATATATAATATAATATATATATCTATTACCTTAAAATTAATGAAAATGTGACTTGATTTTCTCATGTTTTCTAACAAATTTTTCAATTTTTTACAATTTTTTTTTTTTTGCTTTTGTATCCTATCGATAATTTAAAATTGTTGAGGATAATGTGCAATATAAAAAAAATATTGAAATAAATAAAAAATATAACGGTTGCTTGAAGAATTTATATTTATATGATATTGTATATCAATATACATATATATGTATTATCATAGACAAATAACATATAGATAAGTAAATAGTATGGGAATTTTTTAAGCACTTATTTTTTAAAACTTTCGAAAAAATAACTTAAGAAGAATAATAAAAATAATAGCTATGTTTTTTTATCCGGGCCAGTATCAAGGTTTGAAAAAAAAAGTTGTGGGTCACTCAAATAAAAAACATTTCAAATAAAAAAATTTTTTTTTTTTTTATCATAAAAAATTAATTTTACATATCTTTTTTCGTCCATTTTAAATTAAATATACTTGTAAATTATTTTTATGTATAAAAATAATATTTTTGTTTCAAAATTTTTATGAAAAACTAAAAAATAATATTTTTGTTTTAAAAATTTTATATTAAAAACTATGTATGCGGCCATCTTTTGTAATTTTATGTAATTTTTTTTATACAGATCACAGACCCCTGACCCACATAAATATATGGGTTATGTTGTTGTTGTTGTTGTTGTTAAGTGTTATCAATCAAACCTTGATCGTGAACCGAATGAAAAAAATACAGCTAATGTTAATAATATGTATAATCAAAATATGTAGATATAATAAGAATGTTATCTATACGACTAAATCATACATTTGTCATTCTTTTCATTTTTTTTTTATTTATTTGTGTTGTTTTTGTTTTACTTTAATGGGTTTTAAGTGTATTTATTGTTGGTTGTTGTAGAACAAAATTTTTAAAAACCCTGAAGCAATTTTCGTTGAATTTTCGAAAAAGGGGTAAAACTTTCATTTTAGCAGTTTATTTTCTACCGTTAGATTTATTTTTCAAAATTAGCAATTTGTTTCATATTCAAATTATTTTTGATTTTTTGTAAATGTTCTTGTTCTTTCATTAAAAAAAAAAAATTAAAAAAAATATCTTTTATTTTTGTTGAAAGTTTTCGTTTTTACTTAATAAGTTTAATAAAAAAATATTAAAAACTTAGAATACCTATATACTCCTTTTTTTTGAATAGTATCATTTAAAACAGGTTTTTACTCCTCTTTTATTTTAATAAAACGAGAAACTGTTCTAAATTAAAAGAAACATTAGACAACATACATACAGCAACATGCAACATAGGGTACATACATATAAAATTTTTCTAATCTTTCACCACTTTCTAACAATCCCCTCATTGGATGCTCTTATAATAAAAATAATAATATAGACTTATTATAATCATATTTTATTAAATAAAATCTAAATAATTTTTAATTTTTTTCTTTTAATTTATCTGTATTCAATTCAAAGTGATTTCTTCCCAAGTTATTTTTTCTTCCTAAAGTTTTAAAAAAGTAAGTTTTTTTTTTAAATTCCCATACGATTTTATTTATCTATTTGTTACATCTTTATGTTATTTGTCTATGGTATTATGTTTGTGTACATATTGTCTATGCTACTTGAATGATATAGAATAGGAGTATTATAGATATATAGCGGTGTATATTATAACGGGTTTTCCAATTTGAATGATATGATTTCTAAGTGACGTTTCGGCCATTTGTAGTATGTCATGATATGTCTTTTTTTTCATTGTATTCAGTAATGTTTACAATTTCACCATGAACCACCGCAAACGTCGTGAATTTGCTGATTTTGTCTTGCAACAACTTGAAAACGATAACGATTTTTTAAGAAAATCATCTTCTTCCGATGAGGCTCACTTTCATCTGAGTGGTGTGGTAAATAAACAAAACTCTCGAGTCTGGTGCGAAGAAAATCCACAAATTATTCATGAACAACCATTACATTCACCTAAATTGACAGTTTGGTGTGGTTTTTGGTCTGGTGGAATCATCGGTGCGTACTTCTTTCGAAATGAAGCTGATAACATCGTTATTTTCAATGGAGAGCGGTATAGATCGATGATAACCAACTTTTTATGGCCAAAATTGGAAGAAGTTGATCTCGACAACATCTGGACACAGCACGCGCAACAACCGAATTATTGCGAGAAAAGTTTGGAGATTCGATTATTTCAAGAAATTGTGACATTGAATGGCCTCCAAGAAGTTGTGATTTAACACTATTAGACTATTTCTTGTGGGGTTATTTGAAGTCATTGGTCTTTAGCAATAAACCAGACTATCTTCAAGCTTTAGAAGTCAATATTGAACGTGCTATTCATGACATACGACTTGATTTAGTGGAAAAAGTGCTCGAAAATTGGGTTCATCGAATTCGTTCCTGCAAAAGAAATCGTGGAGGCCATTTGAATGACGTTTTATTGAGAACTTAATTATATCGATTGTACTTCACATTAAATAAAAAACATTTGAATTTCCTTAACAATAACTGTGTTTTTTTTTTTAAAAGAAATCATATCACTCCAATTGCAAAACCCTATATTAAGTTTGTGTATATATCGTCTATGCTACTTGAATGATATAAAATAGGAGTATTATAGATATATAGCGGTGAATATTATACGTATTTTATTGTACTTATAAGAAATTCTATTAATGATAGTGATAATTATATGATAATGGCGATATTATACGTATTAATATTAAATTTGCTACTTTGTAATAAGTATAAAATAATATTCATTTGCTACTTAGTATTTTAAATGGTAGTATAGCATATTTGGGAAAGTTTTGGATTGATAATAATCGTTAGGTGGTAGGTTTTAGAATCTGCGTAGGAAGAATAATATCAACCATAGTTCCAGAAATTATAAAATTCACCCAAATTATTATTATATTATTATAATATTATAAAGCAGAGTACGTAACACTATATTTAATTTTGAACACAAGAAAGGGTTCGTACAGCTATTTAGCAGGCAACTGTATTCTTCCTTGGGGGGACGATTGTATTACTCGTTTTTTAATACAAATATGTAAATCTATTTAATAATTTTTCAAACCTACCGCGAAATATTAAATTTAAAGAAATATTAAATTGAAACAGTATTTTTTAAAACAATTTTTTATTATTAATAATATTTAGATATACCTCAAAAAATGCCTGATATGAGTGAAACTCCAATAGTTTCTGCAAAATCAATTGCACCGTCAGTGGATATACACCAACAGCAGAAACCACAAAAGAGAAAAAAGTAAGTAAAATTTGTTAATTTTTTTTCATTTATTCATTTGGAATATTTAAACTTCAATTAATTAATACTATTTCGTATTTTAGACGGGTTTTAAAAACTTTTGAAAAGTGCTGTTAAGTTTTAATATCTAATCTGTTTTGAATTCTGTTTTTAAATTAAAATAATCAATCATATCTGTCTCTTTAAGACGCGCATTATACGAAAAATATTACTGCCACAATGATTTGTTATTCACTTTTTTCACATAAAAGTGATGTATTTAAATTTTGGGCGATATTAACAATGAAAAACATTATGTCTAAAATTTCTACAAGACTCTTACGGTACACCTATTACCATTTTATATCATCTCTGTTCTTCTTAGTTTTGATTTAAAATGGAGGTAGCTGTAATAGTTTTTTTTGTTTTTTTATCTTTAATAGCTTAAATTTAGACAAAAAAAAAAAAATAGAGCTAATTATATTAAAATTACGTTTAGTGTTTATGTTTATTTTTTTTTTTTTTTTTTTTAGAAAAAATAATACAAATTTAAGACAATTTATTTTTATATTGTTATTTTATTTTTAAAAAATCTTTTGCATACTTGTACAATAGTACTAAAAATTTTTTTAAATTCTTAACTTTTCTTGTTTATTTTTCAAAACAAAATAAAAAAATTCAATACAAACATTACGAAAACATTTTCACGCATTTTTTAGTCTTAGAGAAATTACATAATATATTTTTAATTAGATGTGACAAGATATTTAGGTTCAGATTAAAAAAAAAAATATGCTTCTATACAGTTATATCAAAATTCAGTTTCAATATTTGACTTTTGCTTTTAATATGTTTTGAAATCATTAAAATAAAGAAATTAATTAATAATGAATTTTTAGTTTAAATCCATTAGATTTATATAAAACACCCAAGAAGTATCTATTTAAAAAAAAAAAAAAAAAAAAATGGCTCACAATCATTAAATAATGACCAATTCATCAAATAATTGATAGGAAACCCCATCACATAATCTTACATTTACCGTTTATTCAAAATCTTATTTTTTAAAATCCTGTAATTAACAATTTATGTTAATTTCATAAACGTAATATTAAGAATAAAATTATTTTAAATTGTGGATTTTTATTATTAACAAAATTTGGCAATTATTAATAAATAATTTTTTTTTTTTTTTTTCAATATTTCATAAATTCATCTTAAGTAAAAATATCTTGAGATTAAATATTTATTTTTTTATATATTATTTTTTACAGTAAACAAATTGAAATTGTTGCACCACCACCACAGCTATCGGAAGCAATTGGTAAGTGTACATACATGTGTATATATTTCTTGTTTAATTGATATTGCATATAATTATTAGTTTATGTACATAAACAATAATAACTATTAATAAATTTATTATATTAGTTTATATATGAAAAGAAAAATATTATTTTATATTTATATATCGCACACATATACATACATATTATGTTATAGATAATCATATCATTAAATTAGTATTAATAGGATAAAATTAAAAAGATAACTTGAATTAATCTAGATGTATTTTTACATAAATAGTTCTTATTTATACTCAATTATACAGGGTTTGGTTTGGCGAACCCAAAGGTCACGAAGAACGGATATAGTGATGGCTCAAGTTATGGGCTTTGACTTTTGAATATTCCAATTTTTATTTATATTTAATAATTAAAGAGTTAACAAGGTTTTAAATGCGAAAAATATTGATATTTTTTACTGTTTTTATAAAATAACTGTAATTTTTGTATAAAAAACCACTATTAATGTACCAATTTAAGTTAATGCATTTTTCTCTTTTTTTTTAACGTTTTCAAGATAAATCTAAATCTTATCTAAATATAACTATGTGCTTAATTGAAATTTTGTTAAAAAAATATAATTTTTCATATTGTTATATAAAATTAAATATAATTATGTGTACTGGGTAAGTAAAAATATGGTTATAATATTTGGATAATTATCTTGAAAACGGTAAAAGATAAGAGAAAAATGTATTAACTTAAACGAATCTTCTATGTGTTATACAGCGGCAAAGATGTTGTTACTTCTTTAAAAAGTTAACGAAATTATTTTGAAGTCGATTATGTTGGAAACCGTTCAAAATAGACCCCCTCCTCTCCCTTCTCAAAACAATTTTTTGTTTGTTATGAACTTCTCTATCACCTCCGTTCTTCGTGACCTTTGAGTCCCGGACATCCTGTATATTATGTACATATTATGTATAAATATCTATTAGTAATTGCATAAGGGTGAGTTGCAAATTATTGTTGAATCATGTAAAATAAATTTAACAAAAATTAAAATATTTTTATTTTAGTAGCTGTAAAATAGTTACATAACTTTTTTTTTTTTTCAATTAACTTACGTTTCAATTTTTTAATTTTTCCAATTTAGTGTTGGTCAAAAAAGAAAAATAAAACAAGAAATTTACCTCAAATTTCAGCCTTCAACATAAAAGAAATATGAAATTTTTTTTCAAATCTGTACAAATATGAATTAACTTACTTAGTTTATTAATCGCAATGAAAATTAGACTATGCACCACTGTTGTGGAAAACTATTGTTTGTTTTTTTTTTGGAACTTGGGTTGAGTTTTGAGAACTTAAAATTTGGCGTACATCGCCACATAATTTCCTCGTGCTCAAAAACTATGTTATTTCAGATAAGATTTTTGTATCCTAATTTTTTTATCCAAAATTTGTAAATATAAGATATTCATTAAACTTCAAAAAGTCAAAAATAAATATAAATGTGACGAGGATTTGGCGAAGTTCCCCTCCTCTCCCCCCTCCTAAAAACCGTGAACAAAAAAAAATTACATCGGTCACCAAAATGAAATAGTTCAACATAATGTAAAATGACTTTAATCACGTTGGCATTAGCCATTTGTTTGAAATACCATAATAACATAAAAATCGCCATAACAAAAAAAAAAAAGTTACATAGAAAATATAATTGTAAAATTTAAAAATATAAAAAAAATTACCCGGTTAAAAAAATTACAAAATATGTTTTGAAATAATTAAAAGTTTAAAAGATTATTAGATTAAAAAAATTGAAAATAGATGATGAGCAAAAAAAAATTATTAAAAAAAAATGTCAAATTTACTATGTCAATTCTGATCGAATTAAGATAAGAAGAATTCGTATATGTTTAACGAAATTTAACGATTCTAACATAATGTCTATTATGATGTGCTTATGGTTATTTAGGCTGGATTCCAAATCTAAAATAAAAAAAAAAAAACAGAAAAAATATAAAACAAATAATAATGTAAATAAATTAAATATGCAAAAATACTGACGGAGAACATAAATGACGGGATAAAATAAATTATCCAGTACCTAATATACCCAATATAAATTATAGTCAATGTCGAATCTAAATTTACGGCATTCTTTTTACATTTATTTATATTCTGGCAGTTATTTTTTAGATTTCAATGGCAGACGTCGACGGTTTATTTCGGTATACGTCAGTGTATCAATATGTCAACGTAATACGTATGTATGTCGTACGTCGCAATTTAGGTTCGGCACTCAGTTATGCAATTTAATTTAATTGTTAATGTACACATATACTAGGTACATATTAATTTTTTTAATTAATCAAGTTGTCATTTAGTTTTTTAATTAATTGACCAAAAATATATTAAAATGCTAATGGTATTTTTTTTTTGTGCTTATACCAATTAAAAATTGATAACTAAAAAATTCAATAGTAACAAAATTTTGTATAGTGAATACTGGATTGACAAAAAAAAAAAAAGTCTGAAAAGAGATTAAAATTTTTTACATTTTTCTTTTTTTTTGCATTTATTCCAAAATTTATTTAAATTATGTTTATTAAAACAGGAAAAATTAAACAAGATCTATTTTTTTTTTTATTTTTTTTCTGAAAAAAAATGGAAATGTCATGTTTTTATTTCTTGTATCTTAGGTAAAATATGTAAATAATGTGGTTGTTAAAAATTTATAATATTTTACTGATTTTAATTAAAAATTCAAAAAAAAAAAAAATTCAAATAACGAAAATTTATTGTATTAAATTAACGAACCCTGACTTCAGAATTGTAGATATACTGTAGTACTAAAAAGTATAGCGTTCAAAAAGTTTATATGAACAGACATCTACAAAGTTTTGCATTCAATATTGTTTGTTATACGCCGATAATGTGTATAAAGCGGGTATTTGATGTATACAAAAAATTGTAGCTGCTTTAGTATACATTTCAAATCGTTTTTTGATTTTTGTTATCTTTTTTTGTTGGAGTTATAATGCATTTGGATATTAGAAAAAAAAAAATAGTAAAATAGTTCTTAGCAATTTTAAGCATATGTTTACACTTCAATAACTTTATATGCAATGTAAATAAATGCATTATATATTTGTGGTTTATATCTACATTACAGTAAAAGTAGTAATACTGTAGTCATACCGCAGATATATGCAATTCTGAAGTCAGCCGAAATAATATTGTAGGTATTTAATTTTGAATTTTCTTTCTTTTTTTTTTTTTTTTTGAATAGTATTCAAATAATTAAGTAATTGTATAAATTTAATATACATAATAATATGATAAAATAAATAATGTGCTTAAATGTACGAAAATGTGCTTTAAAAATAAAAATTCGATCCATTTTGTTTAGCAAGAGTAAAAATTATCTTTATATTTTTAACATAATATGAATGTACCTACACATACATAAGTACATTATGTATAAATTAAAGTTAAATCTTTCTTAAAAAATATACATACATATATGTTATGAAATTAAAGATGTTTTATTTAAATCTTAATTTGTTTTCCTAAATTTTTTGCATTCATATGACCTGTAAAACTGTAAATTGCACATTGTCAAATAATTCCGTCAATTGTCAGAAATAATGTCAGAATTCAGAAACTGAAGGCTCAACCGCATACGGCGTATAATTTCTGTCAAAATATTTTTAAACACATACATGAATTTATATGAGAGCACCCGAAATACGCGGCGTACTGTACGTCCATCAGCATTTAAAATTTAAAAACTTACAAAGCATATAAAAAAAAGTGTTTGAATTTTGAAGTGTTTTTTTTTTTTTTTTTTTTGGTTTTTGTTGCCATTTGTTATATCAGTTGTCATGGGATTGTTTTAAAATAAAACTTTTATATTTAAAATAAATTTTAAGTAATAAAAAAAAATTGCCAGCTAAAATTGTACCTTGTAATTGTGAAATATACATTAGTACTAAATATATAATAATTTGTATAAATTTTTTCGTACCTATAAAATTAAGAAAAAACATTGAAATCGCTGCGGAGTATTTTATTATCAATTTAATTTTATTAAAAAATAATTCAAATTTAAATCCAAATTAAAAAAACTCTTCTCTATATGAAAACAGTAAAACACTCTTTCTTATAAAAACCCTATTCAAAATGAAGCTTTTTGACAAATGAAAAATTGTACGCGAGTATCCATTTCGTGGTAAGTCGACGTATTGACGGACTGGGGTATAAAATTTGTACATCGATTTAGGTTGGGCCTTAAAAGTAAAAATGTGCAAAAAAAAATTAAAATTGTTACCTATGTTATAATCAAAATCAAAAACGGTCATATTCATATAGAATCGAAATATACTTACATACATTTTTATATACATTTTGTTTTTTTCCTATTTACTCAAAATTGCAATTAAATTTACTAAACTTAATAAAAATAACATTAAACTTAAATAAAATAACATTAAAAAAAAAAAAAGACAAAAAAAATTTTAAAATTATAAAAAATTTTTATACGTATAACATTTTATTCAATCAAATTATCTACTATATATCAAAACAACATGGCAACACTAAAACAGTAAAACACGTTGACAACACAAAAAAAAAAAAAAAAAAATTAACAAAAAAGGCAAAGCAATAAAAAAAATTTTGAAAAAAAAAGAAATGCTTTTGAGAGAAAATTATTGTCAAAATATAATAATGACGGAAACCGCATGGCCATCATTCGAGTAGTATTGCAAAAGTAATTGAATTGCTCTTGTCGTTCTTTCTTAAAAATGTTAACTTTCAGTTTATACACACATATATGTACATATATATAAAGTATATTTATTTATTTTTACTTACAATTTTTGAAAAAAAAAAAAAAAAAAAAAAATGGTGTTTTAAATAAAAAAAAAAAATTAAAATAAGTTAAAAATTGAAATTTTAGCAATATATGAAAAGAAACATATGGTCGTGACGGTGCTTATTTTTTTAATTTTTTAGGAAACGTTTTTATTGTTTGTTTTTTTTCTGTTTTCCTTTTTTTTATTCCTTAAAATTTTACTGAAACTTCATTACTTACATACATGTGTGTACCTTTTATTTTGTATATTTATCGAAACGTGTCTCAAATTTTTATGAATCCTAGAAAACGTGTTACAATTTTGCATACAGATAGCAGTGATTACCGTAATTTTTGTTTTACTGTGCAACGTTGTTTTTTTTTTTGTGCAAAAATTACTGCAAATTTAATTTAAATAACAATTTTTTTTTTTTTTTTATTAGTATATATGTATGTATGCATGTAATATATGTATGTAATTTATTTTTAAAAAATATTTAAAAATTTGTTATTTAATAAATAAATAAATAAATAGATTTATATTGAGAAATCTTCAAAAAGTAAAAAATATGTATTTATATACATAGGTATATAAATATATTATATAGTATGTATGTACATAATATGTGAATGTATAAATTAGTAAGTTAAATATTATAGTAATATTTTGTGCATAAGAGCATGTATATATTTTTTTGTTTTTTTTTTTTGTTTTATACTTAAATATTATACAAAAAACGTTCTTGTCTCATCATCATCTCATCTTCATCATTTTTGTATTTTGCAATTACGAGAATCTGATTTTTTTTTTTTTTATAATAAGTTTGAAAAAAAAAAGTGATCCCCATCCCAGGTACCTAAATTTATAATATAAATATCTACATAATATATATTATATTAATTATATATACATAATGTTTATGCATACTGTTTTTGTTTAGTTTTATTAAATTTTTAATTTATTTTAATATGAAGTGTTTTAAAACAAAAAAAAAAATATTTAAATTATAGGTATGTGCCATAACTTCCATATAAGTACATACATATGTATGTACGGAGAGAATAAAAGAAAAAATAATTGAAAAAGATTTTATTTACAAATAGAAAAAAGAATTAAAAAATTATAATTAATCGTAACATAACTATGTAAATTAATATATTAACAAATAAACATACATATTGTATTATATGGACTTATTTCAAAAAAAAAAAAAAAAAAAAACTCTGTCATTCATATATGTATGTACATATAATATACGTTTATGTCAAAAATAGTTTAGATACCTACCTACATATATAAATTTATTTTATTAATTTTTTAAACAATATGTATATATTCTATATAGAGTAGAAGAGATAGAAGAGCCATATAATACAAATTGTGTATGTACATACATGTGTAGTTATTTATACCACTGTCTCCTCTAATAATATATTAATTTTGTCAAATTTTACTTCTTAAAATAGAATTTTTGTTATTAAAAAAAAAAAAAGAAAAAATAACAAAATGATTTGTTCGTTATTTAATACAAAAAAGCAAAAAAAAAAAAATAAATAAATAAATAAAAAAATTAATAAATTAATTCATACAATTTGGTAACATTGTACATACATTCTTATGTATGTATAATACGAAATTATAATTGATTGAAAACAACATTTTTTTAAGTGAATTTACAAAAATAAAAAAAAAACAATTGATTATATACCTATTTTAATTTTTTTTTTTTCTTAAAATGACAATGTGAATCTTTTTTTAAATATTATATTTTAATATATGTACTTATGTATGTATATGTACATACATATGTAACTCTAATTTCACCGTTTACCGTTATTAATTTCTATATTATAAATACTTGATTTTATTTCTCAATTCTCGTCCAAGAAAATTAGTTCACGATATATTATTTGCTAAAGTACTTATATTTATACATACATACATGTAAGTGCATGTATAGTTACAAAAAAGCTGGTATACAAGTTAGTAATAAATATATGTACATACAAATGTACATAGTTAATAAAAGTTCGTAAGTTGAAAGTTTTTTTAGAAAACCTCTTTTTTTTTTTTTTGCTTTTAAAAAATTCAAAATTAATAACTTAAATTTTCTGCATAGGTATATAATATAATATTTATACAGTTTGTTTTGTTTTTACATTTAAACAGCACAAAATATTTTTATATGTTATTGACTTACGTCAATATCATTAGCCATATGTACCGGTATTTAATATTAAACATAAAAAAAAAGATTCTATAATATCACAAAAAGAATGCAAAAACAAATTCTATTGAATTGTGTATCAATATATGTATGTAAAGTACATATAATGTGGTTATTTTGCATTATATGTTATATGCACATATGTAAATACTTGTTAAGCTGTTCTAATATATATTATATATTTATTTTTCTTTAGGTACATTTAAAATAGTTAAAATACGCTTTATTTTTTTGATTAAATTATTGTATCTATATCTCTACACACTTTTCTATTATGTCTATCTACATATGTCTTAATACATATATAGATATATATACTATATAATCTGTACTCTCATCAAAATATTTTTTTTTATAAATACATTATATTAAAAAAAAAAAAAATCCATTATCAAAAATTTAATATAAAAATAAAATGAATACATATTATATGTATATATGGTAGCTTTTTATTTAATATATACATATATGTTCATATTATGTATGTCATTTATGCGGACTGCGGGCCGGGCTCCATAATTAATTCTATTTTGAAAATAATAAATATTTACATATGTATTTATTTTTTGTATTATAGTTATGCAAAATAATTAAATAGATATGCACATATGTACATACATAAATGTAAGAATAGTATATGTATAAATGTATAATGAAAAAAAAAAAAATGTTGCTAAGAACAAAAAAAAAAAAATGTATAATTTACCTATTCAAATAATTTTTTTTTTTTTTTAAATAGATAATCGCGCTAATTATATCCTGGCTAAAATGTAATCTTTATAAAATAAACAAGGTCACAAAATAAAATTTAAAGTTGAATAATAAATAAATAAAATAAATAAAAAAAAAAGTTAAAAGAATAGATAGAAGTAGGTATGTAGGTAGGTACAACAAAACATAGAATATTATGTTTCTAACAATCTATAATATACCTATGTACATTAATGTTATACTATTGTAAGTATAAATATATATACATATTATATATGTACATAAATAGATGTATTATAAGAAAGATATATTGTGTAATACCGTAGTACGAAATATTTAAAAACGTTAAAAAAATATATATAAAAGACTTTCAGTTTGTTATGATAAGTATCTATGTACATATTATATAGATACATACATATGTATATACATATCTGGATTATATTTTTCATGTTATATTGTATAGAAAACTTTGTCATCATTCAAAAATTTTATGTAGGCGCACATATACAATAACTAAAAAAAAAGAGAAAAAAAAATTTGTTTTCTAATAAAAATCCATTTTTTTTTTTTTTATATATATATATATATTTTCACAATTTTTTTTTTTTTTTGAAAAGTGATCTTTAATTATTATTTAATATTTTCTTTTATTTTATTTTTTACATTTTTATAATGTTATAATATGTAATACTACTATAGGTACTTATTAGCATTAATAAGGGTTTTATTTATTTTTAAATTTGTAATTAAATTGTGCTATTTTGTTGCCGTATCGGTTTTTGCCTACATAAATATGTATGTAAAATTTCTTAATAAAAAAAAAAAAAAAAAAATCCGTATCCGTTTTTGTTTTTTTGTTTTTAAATCTCTTATTTTTAAAAATAAAAGATTTTTTATGTAAAAATTAAAAGTAATATACATATATTATATTTATATATGTACATATGTACATACATACATATATGTATTTTTACCGATCGAAAAATTAAAAATTAAAATTTCTGATTCTTTTATGCAAAAAAAAAAACAAAAAAACGCATTACCTAAAATTACCTAAATAAAATATGTATGTATTACCTATGTAAATATGTACATACATACATAAGTATGTGGTTTAGCTTTTTCGGGCGTATAATATGTTGCACATTGCACTATATAATATAGTTTGCCTATTTAAAGTAACTAAACAACTTGCTAGTATAGTTGCTATAATACTTGATTTTGTGATTACACTTGACAGATATACAAATATATATGTATTTTGTGTGTTCTCAACAGTTTAAAAAAAAAAATAAAAAAGCTTATACATTAAAATTGATTCAAAATAAGTATGTACATAATATATGTAATGTACATAATGACTTGATGAACTTGGTATATTTTCGAGTTTTTTTTTTTTTTTTGCATTATAAATATATACATATAATATCTGTATGTATTTATGTATAGTTATAAAATAATTGTGCTTTGTAATCGTTACTAAAATATACATACATATATGTACATTGTATACAAGGCGTGTGTAATTTAAGAATTAAAGATAAGTAATCCTTAAAGAATTAAATTTTTGCAATAGAAAAATGTACAAAATGTCCTTACACACCTACATTTGTGTGTATGTATGTACATGGAATCAATTAAATAACTATTTTTTTTAAAATTGTGGTGTAAAATTTAAAAATTGATTTAAGATAAATCGGGGAGGGAAGTTACATACCTATATTTGAAATTAAATGATTGTTAAGAAAGATAAATATTTTGTAATATATACATATGTGAGTATTGTGTATGTATGTATGTACGTATATATTTTAAGAATTATTTAGGATCAAAATGATATTGAAATAAATATAGAGAGTGCCTTACATGTTTTCTTGATGTCATTAGAGAATATAAATTGAATAATGTAGAAATAAAAATAAAATAGAAATAACAGTAATTCAATACAAACTTTTTTTCTATTTATTTATGTATGTATAGTTTAGTTCTAACTTACTATCAGTAATTTTCTATTAAATATTCGAATATGAATTTATTAAAAAAATCTACATTTAATATCTAATGGAATGAAATTTTATATTAAAATTTTTTGGATTTTCACAAAAACTTACTTATACCTACATTGATTCCATTTTTTAGTTATCTTTTTTTTTTTTTTGTTTTTTTTGAAAATAACTTTTATTTACTTATAAAGAAAAATTATAAAGGAAACGGTTGAACAATATTATGCATGCCATGTAGGCGGACTTCATGCCACATCTTTTAGTTTTCAACTATAATTTTTATTTACATCTCTTCTCTAGCGTAAGAGTTCGCTGGATTATGATCACAATTCGTTAACCCCTTCCGGCACAAATCGGTAGGAAAAAAATTTTTTTTAATCGAATTGTGTCCAGTTTTTCGTGTTTGAATTGTGTTTTTTCATGATCATATAGATGAATCGTGAATATTAGACCGACCGATTGAGTTAAAATTTTCTTAAAACGTAATTCATCGCGTAGGAGATCGCTGTATTTACAATTCGTTAAATCTTTTCGGGATGCCGATCTGTTAAGAAAATTTTTCTAACCGAATGATGTCCCAATTGTTCTGACTGCTTTTAATGACTTTATAAAGAACAATCATGATGATTTTTACAATTTTTTCTGTTAACTCATTTCGGCATTATGACAAATTAAAAAAAAAATTCATCTTTTCATTATTATGAATTGCAAAGTTTTTAAAAACATAGCTCCTTAATGTTTGTTTGATTCTTTTTTTTATGATTCTTTAGCACGTTTTCCAACGCCGATGTGTAAAAACAATTTTCCAATTTAATCGTTTCCAATATTTCCGGCGATTTTCTAATTAAATTTTCATATTTTTATTATCTGATCCTTGTTATTCGACTTATTAACTTCAAAATTTCTAGAAATATTGTTCCTTACTAAAGGAGTTTTCTTAATCAAGTCAGTTATAGTTTATAAAATTTTAAACATTTATGTGGCAGAGGAATGCATTAAAAAAAAAAAAATTTCGTAAAAAGTGTTATATGTGATATAATATTCGCCTTTTCCTATATAAGCCTGTAAAGAAAAGTTTAACACAAGGAGAACACTACAAAAGCAATAATAAAATCATTACGACGAATATTCGATCTTCAATAATTAATATTAGCGCAACAAGTTTTTAGAAATTTAAATAACTTAAACTACTTTTCTAAAAAATTTCAATTCAATCGATTGAATAGTATAGACTTGACAGATCCGCGTTCCAGAAATAATTAAGGAATGCTGACCTTATTATAATTTCAGTGAAATCCTGAAAGGGTCCTGATGCTGGAATAGGTTGCCGGATTAAGAAAAAAAAAGTAGTGTATCGTGCACGCCACCTTCCCAGTTCAGAGAAACATTCCTACAAAATGCGATTACAATCGGATATACCGAAACATAAATGACAAATAAATAAATACACTTTCTGCTTTGTATAATAGGTTATATATTTTAATATAATTAAATTAATATATTACCAGCGAACATAGTATATTTAATAACATTTAAATTATTTCTTTTCAAAAATTTTAGAGTTACATATATGTATGTATATTTTAAAGCTTTTATATAAAACATAAATTATTTATTTTTTTTTCATAAACTATTTAATTTATAAAATTTATTTTGTCACTAAAAGTAATATCTTATACTTGTTGAAATCGAATATTGTTATTTTTTTTTTTTAAATTAACTATAGATGAATATATTTCTTATTTTAAATAATATGTACTAGTATGTGTGTGTGTGTGTGTGTGTGTGTGTGTGTGTGTGTGTGTGTGTGTTACTGAAGAACTACAAGGTTAATTACCTACTATGTAAATTGATAAATTATATCAAATTTATATTAAAGAGTAAAATATAAGATATCTTAAAAATTTAATTGTTCTGCAAAACTAGTATATTTTTTCTATTTTCTACCAAGAAAACTTAAGAAAATAATTTATCTATTTAAAAAACGCCTTACTAGATATCCATAGGAGATATTTGGGTATGGTAATTATACCACGCTCAAATAAAAATATAATAAAAAAGATACTTATTTTTAAAATACAACAATATTGAATAAATTCGAATTTGCTGTAATGTTTTTTTTCTTATAGTTAAAACTTCATCGGATGAAAATAATCGCAGTGGTAATAATAACTTAAACCAAAAAGTTATATCGCATTCTCCAAACACATCAGACCAACAACAAATTAAAGGTGGTCAACAACAACAAGATTTTAACAAAATAACACCATTTACGCAACCACAGCAACAAACTAGTGCTGGAATAACAAATCAACAACAGCAATTTAATACACCATCAGTATTGAATTCTGCATCATCAGCATCTTCCTTACTATCAACATCCATTCCTGCTCAAACTAGTACTAACACAACTAATAAACAACAATTACCTACAGCTATTCAACTGCAACACCAATCTGCTCCGTCAATACCAGTTTCGCAAACACAACCGCAACATCAGCAATATCAGCAAAAGGAAAATAATAAAATAAATTCTAATCATAATCAAACAAACACTGGAAAATTTATTGGCACAAGTACTGGATTATCTAACACATTACCAACACAAAAACAACAACAATCTTCCAGACAACAACAACAGTCTCAGCAACAACAAACAAATCGTAATAGTGAATCAAATAAACAACAACAAATAAATCGGTCTAACAATAGTAATAATAATCATAACAATAACAATTTTACTGCAGACTTAATAAGTAATAGTACAATTGGTTGTAATGTAACTTCAAGCAGCAATGCACAATCTCATGGCGCTTCTTCAATTACAACACAAACAATAACGACAACACAATTAGAACATACAATAACAGCAACAACAACAACAACTAGTGTTGATAGTAAAAATACTAACAATAGCAACAACAATAATACTAGTAATAATAAAATTAATAATAACAAAAATAATAACTCTTTAGCAACACAATCCATGCCAGAACAGCAACAACATTATAAACCAGTTAGCGATACAAAATTATTATCAACATCAATTGGAGTCTCAACAGTAAATATGGCTTCAACTGTAGCTCAGCCAATTACTTCTTCATCATCATCAACAACAAATATAATTAAAGAAAATATAAATATTAGCGGCAAGAGTATATCTAAAATAAGTAATATTTCAAAAGATGAAACAGATCGTTCAGTAAAATTAGATAATGTTGATATTATAAATAACAATAATAAAAATAACAATAGTAATAAAAATAATAATAATAGTAACAGTAGTAATAATAATAGTAATAATAATAATAATAATAATAGTTATATAAACCAATCGACAATAACTGGAACTACTGCGATACCATCATCCAAATCTAATAATGAAAAAATAAATGAAAACATTAATACTGTTAAACCACATAATGCACCTCTATTAGAAACGGGAACAGTAACAGGAGCAGCATCAGCCGTAACTAATAGTATCTTAAATAATTCAGCAAATGCTCCTAGTGGTAGTATTAATAATAATAATAAAAGAAATACAACTAGCATCAATAAAAAACCAGATTGTGATATTTCCAATGGTACATCAATTAGTCCTCAAACAGAACTTTTAGCAGTAACTACTGAAGGAGAATCAGACGAAATGACAGTAGCAAACAATTCAAAAGCAGAAAATGATACTACCTTATCTCAAACAGGAAATGGTACAGAAATTAAAACATCTTTGGGTACAAATTCTGCTGATTCTAATAGCTCTGGTGATGTTGTAATAAAATCAGATTCAACATCAGCTGCTATTTCGGTTACTTCAACACCCAGTTCAGTTTCAGCGATTACAGCGTCACTTATTTCTTATAATGATGGGCAATGGTCACCACAAAATCGGGAAGGCAATAAGGTATATAACCGCAAACAGTTACTAACATTACGTAAAGCACCATTGTCAAATGTTGAACCCCAAATTGCAAGTGAAGCAGCAAAAATGTTATTGCCTAAGGTTGTTGGAGTTACTCCCTCGCCACAACCCGATTTATTGCCTATATTTGCTCGTAATCCAAATAATAAACGTCATCAATCTATGGGAAATCCAATGCCAACAGGATCTTCGACCTCAATGGGTGCTAATTCATTCTTGAAAAATCATTCAACGTCTATAGTTAATCCCAAAAATAATGCAAAGGGTAGTAAAAGTGGAATGATACAAATAAGTTTATCCTTAAGAGAAGATGTTAAATTAAACGAAACCGAAAATGCTTGGCGCCCATCACACTTATTAGGTGAAAGCATGACAATGGAGGAAAAGAATAGAGAAGAATTAAAACGAAAAATTCGTGGTGTGTTAAATAAATTAACCCCAGAGAAATTTGAACCATTAGTTCATCAAATATTAAGTTTACAAATTGATACTACTGATAAGGTGAATGAGGTTATATATCTGGTATTTGAGAAAGCAATTGATGAACCAAATTTTTCAGTTTCATATGCAAAGTTATGTGATCGTTTAGTTAAAGATATAAATCTTAAAGATGACAAAACACCAACAAAAAATTATGTTGTATTTCGCAATGTATTATTAGATAGAACTGAACGAGAATTTAATGAAAATGTTAATAATCAAGAATCAAAAGAACGTCGTTTACGGCCTATTGTAGAAAAACTAAAAGAATGTCAAGATCAAGAAAAGAAATTAGAGTTGCAAGCACAATTGGAAGAAGAAGAACGTAAAATTCGTAGGCGTTCTGGTGGTACAGTTCGGTTTATTGGTGAATTATTTAAATTATCAATGTTAACTGGTAATATTATGAGGTCGTGTATACAACATTTATTAGATGTACAATCTGAGGATAAATTAGAATGTTTATGTAAATTATTAACTACTGTGGGTCAAAAATATGAAGAAACATCAGATCAAAAATCTAAAAGTAAATATTTTTCGTTAGAGAATATTATTAAAGAGATGCAAAATATTGTTGACCGAAAAGAAGGTACTAAAGTAAGCAGTAGAATACGTTTTATGTTACAAGATGTAATTGATTTACGTAAAAATCATTGGATAACATCTAAAACTGATATACCAAAAACAATGGATCAAATTCAAAAGGAAGCTAAAACTGAACAAATGTCTAATCAATATATGAATTATGGAAATTCAATTGTTAGCAGTGGTAATACAGGCAATAGTGGAAATAATAGTAGTAATAATAAAAAGGATAATGATACCGGTGGGAGACGTGGTGGTGGTAATAGTTTTGGTAGTAATTCTGTTAGTGTTTTCGGCTCCGGTTCTGGTTCATCAATGTCATATGGTAATAATAGTGGCGGTAGTGGAAATCGTGGAGGCAATAATGATTATTTTAACAAAAATCGTAATAGCAATCAACAGCAAGATAGTGATGCATGGTATACGCAAACAGCAAAGGGTAAAGCTGTTGATGCGAATAAATTAGGACAAATGTCAAATGTAAGTCATTTTAACTCTTTATAAATTTTATAAGAAAAAAATTAATTAATAAATAAGGTAAAATTAAATACCTTTTAAACTAATAATAACACAATTTAAACCAAAAAGAAATCTCTTTACTGTGAAGGCCAGAAATGGGTTGGTTTGTGTACTTTTTTGCATAAATTTTAAAATAAAATTTATATCACCATTCTCTTAGAATTATTCAAATCACTCAGGCGTATTTCTGCCCTCGCGACGAAAAAGTTAAATTAAAAATAATTAAGTTACAAAATTAAATTTTCATGAAAACACTAATGTCGTAAATTGTTAAAACTTAATTTTCTCCTTTATTTTAGTTAAAGTAAAATTAATAAAAAAAAACTGAAATTCTCAAAAAAAAACAACAAGTCATGCTTATGAGTTGAATATTTTGAAATGATATAAAATGATTAAGTCTTGCAGATATATCAGAAAAGATGCTTTTGATAGTTGACATAGTGCGTCAACTATAAAAATTTCACACCAAAGGTCGCGTTCAGAAGAATCTAGCGCTATATTGAATTGCAGCGGTGTAGCATTTAGTGCTGCATGTTTGTACTGAACGATTTGCAGCAAAATTAAATGACATTGAATCCAAAAATTCTCACAAAATTTTTAACATTAAATGTGACGACATAAACGTCAATAAAAAGTCAGTACATAATTTAGCGTAAAATTTTCTTGCTACAAAATTTATGTAGCGCTAGATAAAAAAATCATTCAGTAGAAAATTTTATCGAGCGCTGCAGTTATTTTTGTAGCGCTAGCTAGTTGCTACTGAACACGACCAAAGTCTAACAGAAATAAAAAGCATGGCATCACTGACGTTCTTCGTAGTATACATTTATTTTCAAGAATGTGGGCTGCATATTGTTAAAAATTTTTGTATTGCCTTTATATTTCTGGGTTTTATATATTTAAATAGAACCAGTTTTTTCGTTTAACTTTTTATCTAGGACGTTATTATCAATCTAAAATTTATGTGGTTGTTTAATTTTTTTTAAAGCTAAATTATGATATGGATAATGGTGCTACAACATTAGGCGCATCTTCACAGTTTATTTGGAGTCAATCGTCAGCTCCAAAAACAGTATCAACTTCAACAACTTCAAATCCATTTGCTGCTTTATCTAATTTAGATTCAAATAAAAATAGTAATAGTGGTCCACGTAACAAAGGTTCCTTTAGTAAAAGTTCAATAGAGAGAGATAGATATGGTAATTCATACATAATTTTTTTAAAAAATGTTTTCTAAATATAATTATAAAAGGTTCAGCTCATGGTTCACGGGAATCTTCATCGTCAAGAAATCAATCTAGTAATAGAAATGACATGAATGATAGATTAAGAGGAGGAGGAGACCGTGATGTTGACCGTGTTCGAGATCGAAATGATCGTTCATCTGGTTTAGCCATGAAAAAAACGTCTAGTCAACAAAATTATAGTTTATCAAATACATCAGTATCTTCCAATTCATCTTCGTCGTCAAGGTCAACATCAAAGGTACATTCAGTTAAAAAACATTAAAAATATTTTAATATATCAAGAAAAATTTATGTTTATTTTTAAAGACAACATTAGCAAATGTTCAAGGAAATTCAGTCCCACCACTAGCAACATTTGGTTCAATCGAAGATAGTGAAAAATTATTTGTTCCAGCTCTACAGAAAATAGTTGATTTAAAATGCGATGGAGAAACAATGGATGATATAGTTCCAATTGTTCTAGATTTCCCTGAATCAAAACGTTGGGGTTTCTTTTATTATATATTATATAATTATCTGCATATGGCTCAAGTGAAATGTTCACATAGAAAAAAATTAGCTGATATTACAGAATATTTATTAGAAAAGAATTATATTTCAATTGAACATATTAAAAAAGGCTGTAAAGAGTTTAGCCCAGTTGCAGCTGACGTTTGCATAGATGTTCCTGCTGCGTGGCAATATATTTTTGAATACTTTGGTATATGAAAAACTAAAATGATTAAAATATTTTCAAATAAATTTCTTAAAATATATATATGTGTATTTTATATATATGTTAATATAATTTACAGGTCCGCTAATACATAAAAAAATGATTAATGTTAAGGATATTTGGAATGATACATTAAAAACATCAAACATGGGTGTAAAATTCCTAAAACATTTTATATTGTATTGCACCAAAGAAATTGGACCCAATTTCATGCGACAGGTATGGAGAGCTCAAAATTTAAAATGGGCAGATTTTGTAGGTGAAGATAATGTCGAATCATTCATTCAACAAAATGTAAGTTTAATCCATGTTCATTTTTATTATATTTCTTTTAAATAAAATTATAAGAATAATTTAAATAATATTATTTAAAACAAGCACATAATAACTCTATTTAATCGTTGTTTCAATTAAATACAGTTTGTAATTAAAAAACATGGTGTGAAATTTTATTATATGTAGCTACTAAATCCCGATAGCTGTTTTTTATTATACGTATTTAATTATTATGTTATTTTAATTATTCTTATTTCTTCTTTCTTATATTTCATTAAATAATAAAATTGAATAAAATTTTTATAAAATTTTATTATTTTTGCAGAAATTTCAATTTGTTGAATCTACCGAAATTCCATATACTGTAACTAAACAAGAAGATATTAATACAATTTTAAATCGTATCAGAGAATTACTAGCCGAAAATGCAAATAAAGATGCTATAATAGATTATTTATCGGTATATATAATAAATATAAAATTAAAATTTATTGTAAAAAAAAATTTTTATAATTTAATTTTTTTTTTTTGGAAACAGGCAAACATAACGACTGTTAATAAACAATTTATACGAGGTTTAACAAGAGATTTATTAAATTATAGTATAAATAGTAGTTATAAATTGGATGCAAAACGTTTTAGTGATATATGCTGTCCGCTTTTACAACGTTATATTGATTCTAAACCTCAAATGGAAATGGAATGTTTGTATGCCATACAAATATTAATAAATAGTTTAGAACATCCACAAGGTAATAAGATAAAATAATATATAAATAAATGCGAAAAAAAATGTATATTAATAAAATATTTTTTTTTTTTTTTAGGACTTCTCTTCGAAATATTTGTCCACTTATATGAATTAGAAATAATTAATCAAGACTCCTTTATTAGTTGGCGAGATTCAAAAGAAGAACATGCTGGAAAAGGTAATTTTAAGTTATTATAAAAAAATTTTTTTAGTTAGTTACATTTTAGTATTTCGTTAGTTGCAGTTCTTTACAAAACTATTAAAAAACCGTTTAATCTAATAAATTTTACGCCGAATGCAATATTTAATTTCAAATCCTTTGTATAAATTTTTCTTCAAAAAAGAAAAAAAAAAAGAGAAGAGCGAACAAAACTAATTCTGATATTTAAAAAAAAAAAACAAAAAAGTAACCTTATAGTCTTCATTCATTTTATTTTATTTTTTATGGCGCGTTTCGAGCTATTAAGCCCATTGTCAAATAAGAACTAAATATAAAATAAAAAAATTATAATGTATGTACTATGTACATATATAAAAGCAAGGAAAGTAAGTACACACAGGTCAAAAAAAAAAAAATACAAAATAACACATGAAAAATAAAAAAAAAAAATAAAAAACAAATACCAATTAATATCAGAAGTTAACAAAATTTACATAATACATTTTAATCAGCTGTGAATTTATTAATCCAATATTGTCATTAAATTATTCTATTAGAAAAAGATTATTCTATTTTTATGTACGTATACGTATGTATAATAAGAAGCATGAAAAAAAGTGTTTTTCTCTACGTTGAATAATGAAATCACAGGATTGGTACGAATTAATCTGTAAGAGGTCAGACAGCTTTGAGCTTTAGAAGTATTGGACTAAACTTTGTTTGCATTACTCCAACCAGCCATTTTCGTTCGGTTGTGGTTAACTGAGCCGCCCATAATTTTTCTTCTTAAACTGATTACGGTAGTATTGGCATTACATTTACTTAAAAAGTTGTAGAATGCCACTAGAGTGCTTTCGTTAGCACATGAATTGGATTAAGAGTAGAAAAGAGTAGATCATGGTTAAAACTCAAGAAAAGAATCTGTGCAAGCGGGGAGCCTTTTGAAACACCATCATTTATTTCGTGAGTGCATACAACTGTCGACAAGAATACGAATTGCAACGATTCTAGAGAAAATCCTCCATCCTTGTACGAAAAGATAATGGGTTGACATTTGCTCAAAGAATGGAATGCCGTACTTCAAATATTATTTATTTATATCAAATGTTATATGGAACATATCAGATGTTTGACATTTCTCGTAAAGGCAAGTCGGGTTCCCCGGTTAATCGTTGGTTTTTAAAACCGTATTGGCGATCTTTTGTACAGCCAGATCTTTTTGTAATTGGGTTCGTACAGCGAGGAAGGAAGAAATGGATCTCAGGCGAAACATGGGACTTCATAAATAAGAGAAAAATCCTTAGACAAAATAGACAAAAAAAATTGTATTTAAAAAAAAAAATTTTTTAATTTATTCAAAAAAATACCTGCACGGATAATAGAGTTAAACACGGTTAAAAAAGAAAAACCATTTTAAAATTTTCCCGGTTAATAGAATGTCCGGCTAGTCGAGACACGGTTAAACAAATTTTCTCTGTGTTTCTAGAACCAAAATTTACGAATAGCAGTACATGAATCATGAAAAAAGTTAATAAAATCGCGTTTGAGTATCCCCTTATTATTGTAATAAATATAAATATTTTTTGTTTTTAAGTTGTTATTGAAATTAATAAAGTTGTTTTTGAAATTGAAAAGGTTATGATTCACTTTGAAAAAGTTGTGATTGATTTTGAAAAGGTTTGGATTCACTTTGAAAAAATTGTAACTGACTTTGAAATTGTTGTGATTCACTTTAAAAAAGTTGTAAACCACTTTTGTACGGGTACAATAAAGCATATTTTACAGAAGCAGGTATTTTTAGAACTTAGTTTTTACCAAAATAATTTTTATACATATTTTAAGTTGTTATTGAAATTAATAAAGTTGTTTTTGAAATTGAAAAGGTTATGATTCACTTTGAAAAAGTTGTGATTGATTTTGAAAAAGTTTGGATTCACTTTGAAAAAATTGTAACTGACTTTGAAATGGTTGTGATTCACTTTAAAAAAGTTGTAAACCACTTTGAAAAATTGTAAATCACTGAAAAAGTTGTGATTCACTTTGGAAAAGTTATGATTGACTTCTAAATAAGTTGTGAAAACTCACAAAATGTATATATTACAAATAAGTAGAGTGACTTACCCGTGACCAAAAAATTTTTTTTGTTAGCCCACATATACACATATGCAGAAATTTAATTAAAATTGTAAAAAGTGAATAAGTAATAAGAATTTTTCATGCAGTAAAAAGACAAAAAAAATTAAAAAAATATCATTTGTCGATATTTTTACTTTACAAATGACATTAGCTGTGTTTTCTTTTGATTAATTCGGTTCAATGTCAGGATTTTATAAAATTCAAAAGAACGTTTCGGGGTAAATGATTTGGATAAATTTTATAAGTTGGCCAAGTTGGCAATAACGATATTTTTTAATATGTCAATATATATTTGAAGTATATACAAAATTTAAGTTTTGAATATTTTTAATTAACAAATATATAATATATTATACAAAATATAAAACTAATTTTTTTTTTTTTATTTATTTTTATAGGTGTCGCTTCTAAACAACTACACACATTCTTTAATAAATTACTAAATGAAAATGAAGTACTAAGTGAAACTAGCGATGAAAACAATTAGCAGAAATTCTTATTTATTTATTTTTTAAAATGTATGACTTGAAATATAAGAAATTAATATCTATATATATATATATATATATATATATATATATATTTATATGCGTATAAATATTTGAAACGATTCTTTTTATTTCTTTTTTAATTAGCTTATTGAAAAAAATAAAAAAATAAAAACAAATGTTATGCAATAGTGATAGAAGCTTCTAAAATAAAAAAAAATGAATACTTTAATATCTAATTATAATTCCATGTTATTTCGGGAGGTTAAATGAAATTTATTTAAATTACACAAAAAAAAAATTTTTTTTTTCTTTTTTTATACAGATATTTACAAATAAAATTAAGAATAAAAAAAAAAAAAAAATTTAAAAATAACTATTTCTGTTTTTTTTTCTACAATTTGTTTTTGGTGAATGATACCTGTATTAATTATTTGTATATTATTCAAGTATAATATATTGTACAAATAAACGAAAAAAAAAAAATTGGATTTCTTTTTCACAAGTTATATATAGATATATATATATATATATATATGTATACGTATACTCTGTGCAGTAAAATTAAATTACATTTATACATTCATCTTTTAATTTTTTTCCCTATATATTAAATTTAGTTTAATAAATAATTGTTATTTTTGAATATTTTAAAAATTAACCAAGTCAAGTTTTCAATGATTTCTAAAGAATATTAAATAACTTCCTTGTTTTTTTTTTTTTTTTTTTTTCTTTTTGTAACTACATTAAAACACTTAAAGTTTAATTAATTGTATTTTTATCAATTTTTTTTTTTTTTATATATGTCCTTCAATAAAACAAAAAATAATGAAATTTAAATAAAAAGAAGTTCTATTTTCTTTATTTTTTGAATCAAGTATATAAGTTTAATGAATTTTATTTGAAAATCAATACAAAAAAAAAAAAAAAAAAAAAAAGCTACACTATATAAAATAAAATACATAATTATAAGTAAAAGAAGTAAAAATTTTCCTATTATAATTTCCAAGAAATATATAAAATGTGAATTCATAATATATATATATGTATACATTTCCAAATTGAAAAGAAATGTGGTCAAAATAATATTAAAGAAAAAATTTTAAGTAAATAAATTGTAATAGTACTAATGAAAAAAAAAAAATATATATATATATATATATATATAACAAAAAGAATCGAACTTCAATATTAAATTATTTCATATACAAAAGTAAAGTGCGCATATATATACACAAGCATATACATATAAATATATATACTTAAAAATTTATCTAATTATTATATATATTGTATATATATATATATATATCAAGATATGAATACATAATTTTAGAATAATTATGCTCGCGCATATTTCTATATTAATTAAATAATGCATACATACTTTTTACATACATAGTTAAGAAATGTTAAAAACTTTAATATTATTTACATAACAAAATATATTACAAATGTAAATCTTATTTTTGTTTTGTTTTTTGTTTTTTTTTTTTTTTTTTCTTTTCTCTTATATAGTTTTCACAATATTTTCTTATATTCTCTACAAAAAAAATTATAATTTTTGAATTTTCCAATAGTTAGTACTTTTGTACAAAAAACCACAAAAAAAAAAAAAAAAAAAAAAGTTTTCTCATTTGTTTTATTTACATGACATTTATTTCATTATTGTCCTTTATTAATAATATGTAAAATAATCAGAAAAAGAAAAACAAACAAATTTTGTTATTTCTCCAAATATTCACACATGTCCTTTTATAACGAGAAATTAAAGCTTTTAAAAAACAACAAAAAAAAAAAAAACTCATGGAAATAATAATCGGTTGTATCCTTTTTTGTATTGTAAACAAAAAAAAAAAATTGGTAATATAATAAAAATGTACCTCGTAAATAAATGTACATGAACATAAACAAAATAAATGTGTAGAATGGAAATTATTATTTGATGTTTAATTATTATTTGTTTTTTCTTTTTTTTTTTTTTTTTTTTTTAATTTATTTTATTGAACAACACAGTTAATTTTTTTTTATTTATAAACTCAAAAATAAAAAATTTGTAATCAAACGAGTGTGGAATGAATTTAGAAATAAATGAAAGTATATTTCTCAGAAAAAAAAAAACATATATATATATAAATATATATATATAGAAAAGATTAAAATTATTTAAAAAAAAAAAATTAAGAACAAAAAAGGAAACATGAAATAAATTTTTTTTTTCTTTTGTTTTTTTTTTTTCTTTGAATTTAAATATAAGGAGAAACTTTAAAATATAGTAGTAAATATGTAACATTTTTTATAAAATATTTTGTATACAATTATAAGGCAAAAAAAAAAAATATCTTAAATAATTATATTATAGATATGTTTCTATATGTATATATATATATATACATATACTAAATAATATAACTCAAAAATTTGAAAAAAATAAATAAATAAAAAGATCGATAAAGAATGTTATAAAAAATATATAAAAATAAAAAACGGAAAAAAAAAAAAATAAAAAAAAAAAAAAAATGTGGAATGAATGAATCATGTAACATATTATAAAAAATTATAAAAGTTGTAAAAAAACATATTCGATTAAAAAAAAATAGATTGAAATAAAAAAATAACGAAGCAGTTTATTTGATTACATATATAATACATGTAATAAATAAATTTATATATTTAAAAAGAAACAACAATAAATACAGAACAAAAAGAATGAATTGTTAAACAAAACAAAAAAAAAAAAAAAAGGAAATATTATATATTATTTTCAGCTTATTATATATATATACTTAAAAAAAATACTTATAAAAATAGTAATATGTAAAACTAAATTTTTTGAGTTTAATTAAATAACGCAACACCAACAATATGCAAAAAACGCAATATTATCATCAATATTTGTATTAATAAATTAATTTTTTTTTTATTTTTGTTTATATATGTATATATATAATATAAATATATAAACACTTTGTTTTTCTCATCATGTAAAGATTAAATTAAAAAGAAATTAAAAAAGAAAAATAAAAATAACGTTGTAAATATTTATGAAAAACAGAAACTAAACGAAGGTTACAAAAAAGAAAAAAAAAAAAAAAAAATTTTAATATAATTATAATAATAATAAAAAATAATAATAATTTACTTAATTATGTATACGTATATATCCCATATAATATGTACACTTGTGTACGGTATATTATTATGTATAGTTATATTATATATTATGCAGTATGTAATATACATTTAATATATGTACACTATATAATAATTAACTCTTTTTTAATTTTAATATTCAGTATAAAATCAAACCTAAAAAAAAAAAAAAAAAAAGAAAAAGCTAAAAAAAAGTAAAAAAAAAAAAAAAAAAAAAAAAAAAAAAATATGAAACAAATTAAGAAAAATCAAAAAATATGAGTCGTTTCGTTTTTGTTGATATGTATATATATACATATATATAAATTTATAAACAGGATGTCCCAAATTTAGTTGAAGAGGATGTACACAGTAAAGATGCTAGAAAGCTAGAAAAGATGAGAAAATAAAGAAAAAAAAAAGTATGACTACAAAAATTTATCTATTGTTATCTTTACCGATTTACGAAAATAAGTTATTTGAAAAATTAATGGAATTTACAAAGAATTAATAATGGAATTATAAATGATTTTTTTTTTTTTTTCTTTCTGAAAAGAGTTACTTAAACGCATTTGGCAATTTTATTCAGATTATACTTATTTTGGTAATTTTATGATTATTTTGATAATTTGGTAACATTTTTTTTGATCAATTTTAAGAAATTTAAAAATTAAAATCTAACCAAATTTTAAAAGCTCAATTTTTTTTTTTTTTTTTTTAAACAAACTGTTTTATTATGGAAAATTATGATAAACTATATACAATTACATGAGTGTATCGATGTCGTTTTATTTTGACATTATGAAACGTTATCCGATAAAAACGATAAACATGGAAATGCTTTCTTTGCACTAAACCATAAATTAAGTTAAAAATTTTGAAATTGATAATGATCTAACTATTTCCTGAAAATTCGGAAAATAATAGTACATACATACAATTGAAACCAGTAATTCTGTAAATAATGAAGTTAGGAGAATGCGAGTGTTCTGAAAAATGTATGGCAACTGGAATAGAATTTTAAAATTAAAATGCAAATAACATATATGTATTCATAATATTATAAAAAAGCCCTGCTGTTTGGTGAATGTAAAGTGACGATCAGTCAAATGATTTTTGATTCGATTTTGATTCAACTAAAATAGATTTTTTAAATTTTTGACTGAACGTCAAGAAAGCAACATTACCGAATAAAAACAAAATATTTTTGTTTAGTGTGGTTTAGTGTAATTTTTCATATTTCACTTCTTCATATAAAGGAAAGTAAGGAAAAGTTAAAAATTTAAGGCTTTATTGTGAGTATCAATTATCAGTAGTTATTTATGACAATTTGTGATAACTTTCAAAAATTTTTATTAACCTTTATCGTGAGTATCAAATACATGAAAAATTTCATATCTATTGTGAATTTAATTAAATGTCAACTGATTTTTTGGTGTCGTGAATATTCAAATGTGACATTTATCTGTTAATTTATTAAGTAAATATTTTGAATGTGATAAGTGATCATTTTTTAAAAAGAAAAATAATAGAATTAGTATTAGCATTTTATTTCTTTGTTATAAAAAATATAAATAAATAAAACTTTTGAATTTCCACTGAAATTTTAAATGAAAAAGAAAACGTCAAATTTAGGAGCAAACTTCGTTATTAACAAAAAACAAATCATCCGTCTAATTGAAATGATGAAAGGAAACTTGTTCATTGCTACCCCGCTCGCTATGGGACCTGCGTACCTATTACGTATTGTATTTTCGCTAAACGTTTTTCGTATATGACATTTTGACCACTATACAAGTCTATTATCGCAAAGTTGCGAATGCGAAAATCGAATTTTGCTACTATATAGAGCTGTTTTCGAAATTCTTTTAGACATTTCATGCGATAGTCGTTGTTGTTGCGAATGGTTTAAAGTTTTAGTAAAAATTAAAAATGTAATTTATTTGATTATTTTTGATTAAAAAATGTTATTTTAAAAATGTATATATATTGTAATTTAAAGTTTACAAAAATAGTTTCTCTCTGGGCTTAACGCCGAAACATAAGCAACATGCGAAGCATCTCCAAAACGGGAGTCTACTCTTATATTCATATTGTGATCAGAAATCTGAAATAAAAACATTTTAATATTTTAAAGAAATTGGAAACCAAGTTATTCATTAACATTCAGCATACCACCATTGGATTTATACTACGATGAACCTTTCTATTAAGAAATAAATGGTCATTATCAATCAACTTAATAGGGATTGGGTCCACCTGAAAGAGATTGGAAGATATGGATTCGAGTAATTAATGCATTATTAAAATAAATAATGAAATTGCTTTTTGAATGTTTTGGAGTGATTTAAAAATAAAAAGAAAGTCGAAAGATAATAAAGATGACATATAAAAAAACTGGTCGTAGACCAAACAAACAACATACATTTTCTGACTATGAGAAATCGGTAATTAAGATCATGCTGTTGGAAAGTTGGGTGAATCCACCAGGAAAGAAAATGTGTTTAAGTACATCAGATGTACCAGAACAAATTGTAATTGCACAGTCGGAAGAATTACAAAAATCTGTCGAGCAAATAGCACCTGAACAAAGTATCAGTACAAATCTTGAGTTACAAGCTATTACACCTAGAACAAAAAGCCAAAAACCTAGCAGCAGAAGAAAGCTACTAACTGAAATCGAGAAAAACTTTTATGACAATATGTCAACACAAATGAATAATAAATATTCAACGTAGTAAATTCCGTCCAAAAATATATAAAAAAAAAACAATATTACAACGACAGAAAACATAAAAAACTAATGTTGGAACTAAAAGAAAACGAAATGGCTATTAGAGCATAAACGAATAAAGAAAAGAAAAAGACAAAAACAATTCGTTTTAATTTGCTAATGTAAATATGTAATATCATAAAGTAACTATATACATAGAGTATTCACATGGAAGAAAAAAGTTAGACAGTTTTTTTAATTTCGTAAAATCAACTTGATCGTATTTTAGTTTAGTTTTATTTTAGTTTTTGTTTTGTTTTTGTTTGTATGTCAATTGATGTATGTATGTACATTTGTATATATTTCTTCATATAACTTTTTCGACTTCTTAAAAAAAGAAAAAACCTAGATTCTACCTCGATTTTTTATCAAACAATTTTAGTCGTTTTCATAACCCAACTATAGGTACAAGAATTATTATTGTAAAAGTATAAAATATGAAAAAATGTGTATATGTTAATATAAATTTAAAGTTATTTTCATTCCCTCTAAAAATATATTTTTTCTTTTTAGTCAATCTTACATTATTTTAAAAATTCAAACTACAAGCTATTTAGTTTAATATCAGATCGATATTTATTATAAGAATATAATGATCCACTGTTGAGACAATCAAAAAGTTTATCAAACACTAATATGTACAAAACTTCTTTAGTAATACCAGACGTTTCAATAATTGTTCTAATAGCGGCACTCACTGTTCTACTAAATATTTGTGTTGCTAATTTAAATCTCATTTTTGCAAAAGTATTCGGATTAATATGTTATCTAGTTAATTTGGTACACATCTTAGTTTTCAATTTATTTGAACTTCCCATAATTCTATGAGAACTTTAAAGCTTTTAATACCATCTGAGGTTTTTAAATCGGAATCCATTAATGTATTTCTAGAGATTTAATTAGATGGGGAAAATCAAATAAGCAAAAAATGTTTTATTATTATAATTACAAAATGGTTTATCAGATGTTATTTCTAGAAACGAAAAAACTTTGGCTAAAGTTTGGTCACAAGTAATTGCCCGTATTATAATACCAATATCGAACAAATTTCTCAAATTAATTTCTAAAAGTGTTACAAGACGAATATCTGTATTAGTGATGCCACCCTTGGGGCATTGGAAAGTACCATTCGCATTAAAATAGTACCAAAATTGAAAAACTTTAATATATTAATTATTTACAAAAATTTTAAATTACATTTTGATTTATACTTTCATAAAATGAACCTCCATGGAATTTCTTGTTTTTAACATATTCAATTAGTTCCACGTCAGGTTCATAAATTTCATTGTTTTCAATCCCAATTAAAAGTTGTTTTGAGTATAAAATGTTGAGCACGGTTTCATTAACAGATTAATAATTAACAGATTAATAAGATTAACCAACGAAAATCCCCTTTCTACAGCAGCATTACTGTGGGGAAGCGAGCAGAGAGTTATCATGCATATATGTAAATATTATTAACATTCTTCATAGTTTTTAAATTGAACCAAAATTTGGATAGATCTTCATTATATAATTTTCTTAACATTTCTTTTTCGCCAAATAAACGTCTCCACTGCATACATAGTTCTACTTCATCCTCCGATTTATAATATGGGAATAGTTTTAAAAGTGGTAATATACTTGGAAATTCACCTTTTTCTATTTCGAAAGGATCTGAATATTTTAAAATTTTAAGCTTTTTATTATTAATGTCAAATTTTGCTTGTATTTCTCTACTAATTCTTTTGTATAATTCCAGCAAATTATTTTTAATTTCACAAATTTTATCTAAATCTATCAAATTTTCATCATTACAGTATCTATCAAATTTGTATCCAAAATATACAGATTCAAGCTGTAATTCTGATTTCTCAAAATCTATATAATCTAGATGAACACATTTTGGTTTAATAAAATTTTTTAGAATGTTTCGGTACATTTCTTCAATCGTTTTACTAATTAGATATATTTTCGTAGATTCCGACTGGAAAAGTTTATTTTTTTCTACAATCATGGGCAATATTTCTGATAGAAATAAGATATATAGTTTTGAATATGGGTCCTTCAAAAAATTAGTGATGAACTTAATGTCTTCATCTAATGGTTTTTCAAAAGAAAGTAAATGGAAATAATTAAAAAGTGCTGTCCACTGTTCTAGTAATCTTTGAATTACGCTATCATAAGAAAGCCAACGTGTTGTACACATCTTCAAAATTTTATGGTTTTTGAAGTTGAGTTTGATTGCTAAAAAAATATCGTCTGACCCAGAAGAATTTAATTTAATTAAACTTAGAAAAACATCCTTAGTTGTTTTAACATTTTCATTAAAAAATCTGGCCATAATCATTAATTTTTTTCACAGGTAACATCTGTACTTTCGTCTATCAATATTGAAAAATATTTGTTTTTCAATTCAGATGAAATTTTTTTTCTTGCATAGGGCCCTATTCAATCTCTAATCAATGCTGTAGCTTTTGTTCTACAGCATTTGATATTTAACACACATTTTGAATCAGAGCAAACTGCTTTAAGCAAAAAAGAGAGTGAATCCATTTGACAAAATGGTAAATTATGCTGAATACAGTATAAAACGCAAATTATTTCTTGTCGAATCTTTTTCCTCTTTTCATTTAAAATTAAGGGATTGGTTTCACAAAAACTTTGTAAACCTAAATAATTCTTTCTTTCCGACAATTTCCTTTTATGTTTAATTGTTTTCTGATGTTTATCAAGAAGTTTTTTATTATTTATTATTAATTTCTGATAGCATAACTTGTAAAATGTTTCTAGATCAACTTGCATTAGCCAATCTAATGCAAGTTGATTCTACTCAACAAGTAAAGCTGAAAAATGGATATTCGAAGGTTTTTAAAATTTTGAATTTTTTAACTGTAACTAAATTCTTTAATTTCTCTAATTTTTTTCAAATTCAAAAATTGTTGATGAATTGAATTGAAATTCAAGAATTGTTGAATTGTTGATCAAACTACTAATGAAATTAATAACAATATTGTTGATAACTCAAGGTATGTTGGTTCGTTTTTAATGTTCCAAACAGTGATAATAAATACAGTTAAGTGCAGTTAAATAAATAGTATTATAAATTATATAGAATATAATTGATAATAGTATAAAAATATTATTGTAGTTAATAAAATAACTTATTTTTAGTGATAACTTTGCGGTTCCTGATTCTGATAGTAGTAAAAGTGACAACGACTCTCATGAAGAAAATTTAAATACACGGTCCAATAAACGTACATGCATTAGGAAATACAAAGTAGAATGGGAAGTAGAATGAGAAGACTTTGAATAGAATAGAATACAAAGTAGAATGAGTTTTTTATTTTTAAATTAGTTCTATTACTTTTTTAACTCTTTTTAAATAAAAATTGTAAAAATTAAAAACTTTGAAAGTTTAAGCTCTATAGACAAACCACTAACAAAAATTTCGAATTTTGAAAACTGATTTTAACTGAAAAGTCATCCCATACATACTGTCAACTGATACATAAAAAAAAAATTATATGGTGTTTACACATTATTATATGTTTTATTTGAATGAAAATACAGATCAAATTTTTCGTAACCAAAAGACGTAGCATTTTAAAAGTTGTGTTATTTGTTTTATGTGTACAATGTACATTGTAATTTGTACATACATAAATAGAAAAATTGAAATTTATGATAGGGTTGGGCTTATAGAAAAAGATTGTATATTTAATGTTATGCCGATGGGCGATGCGTGACTTTTTTTGTATGAAAAATTGAAAAACATAAAAAAGTACCAAATCAATTTGTTACGCACCATTTTTTAGATCTAGCAAAAAAGTACCAAATTTGGCACTTTAGTACCATGGTGGCATCGGTGATCTATATTCTATATTTTATATTCTAAAAATAAAATTTAAAAGTGTTACGAGAGAAATATCTCTATAGATATGTATGTATGTATATTCATATATCAGTTACAAAAAAAAATATTCATAAAAAATTTTAAAATATTATATATCAAAGCCTAAATATTTTACAAGCCGGATCGGAATACTCAATTTATTTTGTACACAAATAGTCTTTTTTTTGAAAGTTTTCGTTGAATGTTCCGGCTTGTAAGTGTAAAGGCGTTGTTATAAATATCGTGCATTAAAATAACTTTTTTGTTGTTCATGTAGTTGTATCTTCTTAATTAAATTTTGTTTTGTAAAGATATGGTAAGTTGTTTAACCCCTTTGTGCAGAATGTTTTTTCTTTTAAAAAATACCTTCTTAATTTTTAAAATTTTTAAATTCTGTTTTTAATATGGCTAACTATATGTAGCTACCTTATTCAATATCAAAAAATACTTTTAAGAATTCTGCTATCTAGAAAGAATTACATATCTATCCATAGTCATAAAGGCTGGTTTTCATGAGAAATTTCATGGATATTGTCGCAACTTTAGAAAGAGAAAAATATAGTGCACTACCAGTGGGAAAGAGTGAGAAAAAAAATTATATTATTAAAAAATATTACAGCAACACTTTGACAGTTAAAATTTTACATAACCTAATTTATTAATGTTTATACCTATTCATATTTAGTTAAAAATTTAAAAATTTTTATTTATAAAGTTGTTAAAAATAATATACATAGTTTATTAATAATATTTTTATACCGATAATATAGTCATTCTAATATAGTTTCCTACTAAAAAATAAAATTTGAATATTTGCTTATTTTTTTGACGCTTCAAAATTTAAATGCCATGGTACCTTTTTTTGCAAGATATACAATTTTTGCATACATATGTAATTCGTGGATATTTATGGTTACTTTCTTGGATATTTTCAAATGTTTCATGGTTATTTTTTTAGCTTAATCTCTTTCAAACACATATTACTTTTGTATGTTGTGCCTATGCTCTAACATTTTCGTGGATATATTGGTCTAATGAAAACCAACCTTAATATTTGTAATTATACATTCAGTAAATTTGATCTTAACTTACTATACCTTTGTGGGTCGACAAAGGTTAATAAAATATTTTTTAATTTTTGAAGAAATATTCTTCCAAACAAAAAAGACAAAAGTCTCACTTTAATTAAAACCATAAAAATTTAAAAGATTTCCTTTCCTTGAAAAAAAAATAAGGTTAAAAAATTTATTTAATTCTAAGAACGAAATATTTAATTTAAGTTATTTTTCTTATACTTTGAAATGATATACTAGATATGATATAATAGAAAATAAGATATCTGTCCTTCAAACTAAAATTAATGAAGCTATAGACTTAGCTGTTCCTGTAAAAACACCTAAAACCTATAGTCAACATCTTCCAAACCACATATTAGAAATTATCTCAAAACGTAATACTACAAGAAGGAAATGGATTAGAAAAAGACAAACTATTTTCAAAGCACAACTTAAACATTTGAATCATATTATTAATGAAGAAATAATTAAATTTAGAAATGGTAATTGGAACAACACATTAAAATCCTTAAAAAAAGGTGCCAAACCAATGTGGAATCTGTGTAAAATTATTAAAAATAAAAACAAACCTGTACCGGTAATATTGTATATACTTCAGCAAAAGAAAAAGCTAATGCTCTAGCCAATATTTTTCACAACAAAGACCACATCAGTTCTGATTTGGGAAACAACCTTAATTATGATCTTGTTATGGAGGCAATCACGAGCTTAAATAATTTGGGTGCTGAACTTACACCTGAAATGAGAATTAAGCCAATAGATATTACCGAAATAATAAAAAATTTACCTAATAATAAAGCTCCAGGAATAGACAAAATTCCAACAATTTGTATAAAACAATTGGCAAAAGGAGCTATTCATTTCCTAACCAGAATTCTGAATAATTGCTTTCAAATTGGATACTTTCCAGTCAGTTGGAAGGAAGCTAAAGTCATAGCTATTCCTAAACTAGGAAAAACAAATTTTTAACGTACCTGCTGGAGTTCCACAAGGATCAGTTTTGGGTCCAATATTATATAATATATACACTTATGACATCCCCCAATTCCAACACACAAATTTATCTATTTTCGCTAACGATACAAGCCTGTCTACTTCTGGATTATATAGTTCTGATATTGTTTCAAACTTACAACAATCATTGAACGCTTTATCCGACTATTTTGATAAGTGGAAAATATCAATAAATGAACAAAAGACAAGTGCTATTTACTTCACCTATAAAAGAAAACTATGTTTTGTTCCTTGTTGTAATTTAAAATTAAAAAATACTGAAATATTATGGGTAGAAACAGTCAAATATCTTGGATTACATTTAGATAAAAGGTCTACCTTTAAACATCACATAAACAAAACATTAGACAAAATAAGCAGAGTAACAGGTCTATTTGACAGTTGCGTTACCCATTCTTAAATAGAAAATCAATGTTATCATTGGAAAATAAAATGATAATTATGAAAGTAATTTTTTTACCAATTATGTATTATGCTTGTCCATTGCTTTATAATATTGCAGATACTCATATTAAAAAACTACAAATTTCCCAGAACAGAATTTTGAAATTAATAAATAATCTTGCACGCCATTACTCAACAAGAAGGTTGGTTGGCAAAACGAACATTCAACTAGTACCTGAAACAATAGCTTGGAAGACTGAGACATTTTTTAACAAATGTCAATTTTCGAATAATACAAATTAAAAATTTATATTATGATTATATAAACAAATAAAAATGAAAAATATTAGGTTAAATTTATTAGGTTAATAAATGAATTCATTAGGATAAATAGTTTAAGTTAAAGTAAATTTTTAGTCTTAAGTTTTTAAATTAAAAATTTAAAAAGTTGGTGAGGTTTTTACCCTTTTCCTCACATCATTTAAAATTACATATATATCATAAATTTAGTTTAGTTTTCTAATTGTATATTTCAGTTGTATAGACATTAATATATAAGTCTGAACTCTGAATTAGCCATAAGAAGGAATTTTCGTGAATGTAAATATTTGGTTGAATAAATGAAATGAAATTGAAAAAAATTGAATTGAAATGATATACATATGTATTCCACTTGGCTTTTTCCCTTTAGAATAAAAAATTTTAAAATAAAAATAAAAAAACCTTACTGATATACAAAAATATTTTACATTATTTTTTTTATTAAATTCTCATTCTCAGAAATTTTAGGCAATTAAAATAACGAACATTAATCTTTCAGAGACCATAGAGTTTTATACAAGATAAGGCTTTTTCAATTTTATAAAACATGCACAATTTACGTAAGGAAATTTGTGTAGCCATACAAACATTCATATAACAACCTCATGCATAATAGTCATAACATAACCATACTATAATTAACATATTATTTTCCTAAAGCTAAAAAAAAAAATCAAATTCTTCGAACAAAAAAAAAATATCTCTGCTTTCGGTAATGTCGTTTCAGCCGCAACCAACAAAAATTCAACTGTCATCAAACTTTCGGTTATGCAGTTGATAAGCGTCATTCTTTCGATTATGCAAAAAAAAAAGTCGAAATGTCAGTCAAATTAAGCAGGGTAAAAATTTATGTTTTGTTGTTGATTTTTCGTGTGAACAAGTACAAAAGGAAAAATATAAATATATTTTTGTTGAAATGAATTCTAATATATAATTTATAGTTATTATTTTCTTGTGAAATTTTAATAATATTTTAAAATTTGAAACATAAAAAAATAATTGAACGAAAATATTATAAGTAATTGTTATATTTTTAAATTTAGATGATCTTCCTTATCTCCTTATCTTTATTGCATATACATACATACATACATAATATATAATTTCCAAAAAATAATATTCTATAGCTTTTAAAACATATAATAAATACATACATACTTACTTTAATATTCCATCTAAATTTTAATTTGTTCTTACTTATAATTTCAGAACAACCAAAAATATAAAAATTATACTATAAAGCACACTAAACAAAAAAAATTTGTTTTTGATCGGGAATGTCACTTGCCGGCACGTCAAGAAATTGCAAAAAGTCTATTTGACAGTTTCTTAGTTGAATCAAAATCAAATCAAAAATCATTTGATATTAGCGAAAGCAGGGTATGACAAACACAATTCTTTGATTTAATTTTTTCTTTTATGTATTTGAATACATATAAATACCTATATATGTTTTATTTCTATATTTGATTTCATTATCATAGAATTTTTATACGCCCAATAGAAAAAAAGACGAACACAAAAAACACCTTTTTACTATTATTTTTAAAACCAATATGTCAGAAACAAAACTTCATTAACAGCGCCTAGGTAGTATCAAAATTTGTTTTCTTTTTCTCTAATAGATGTCTCTGTGCGTTTATTCGCAAGAGATATATATTTTTTTCTATATAGGAAAATTACTCTAGATGAAATGTCTGATTCTGATAGTATTATATACAGTGATGGGCACTATCGAATGTTTTCAACTATCGATAGTTAGTGATTTACTACTACATTGAGTCCAAATTATTACTACTATACATTGAGTCCAAATAAAGCAATAAATTACTAATACTACTTTATCCCATTTAAACTCCGATGCGTAAGCGTTATGTTAAATTATTTTGCCTTGGTGATAGGTTTTAATTATTTTTATAGGGGATCAGAAGGTTAAGGTAAGGTTTTAAATTGTTACGTTAATCTCTTAAGATTTCTTGACAAATTGAACCTTTAAAGAAATAAATTTCGGTTAATGTCTGAAAGTGCAGCCCGATAATATGTAATACTAAATGTCAGTGTTAAAATATTATAAATGGCAAATGATATATTGTATGATATATTGGCATACATGAAAAGAAGTCATTTATCATATTTTAAAGAGCTTTAAATATTAATATCGAATATAATGCAAAATTTTATTAATTCGAACGATTCGAAAATACAGTGGGTTACCAATTATTTTTCTCTCGAAACATGATAATTATTAAAAAATAACCACCCATATTCTCTTAGACTCATCACTTAGGCGATGAAAACAAGTATCATGTCGCCTCTAGAAGAAAATGTATTTCTTTTAGACAGGCGATGAAAAGTTTTGTTATGTTGGTAGTAATTTACAGTCAAATGAAAATTTTACCATATTTAAACGTCAACAAACATTCAGCTAAAATTATTGAAAAAAGACGTTTGATTTTTAAATAGTAAATGAAAGTACGCATATTCATAAGTTGCAAAAAACCGTCGTATCTTGCAAACCAGAAGTTGCGAACCGACGTGATTAAAAAAACCTAGTCCCCGATTCTGTAATAGAAATTAAAAATAAAAAAAAAATGAGAAAAGTACCAAAAAGTGGCACACTACTTTTTTGGGTGGGTTTAAGGTCGAACTTTTTTCATTTTTTTATTCTATATTTTAATTCTACAACAAAATCAGGGAGTACCTTTTTTAAATCATTTCGGTCCGATTTCTAGTTCGCAAGATACGGAGACTTCTTGCAACTTATAACTATGTATGTAATCCTATGTTAGTTCAATGTATAAAACCAAAAAAAAATTTTTTTAATTTGTAAAATATACTAAACAAAAACAAAATTCACTAAAATACTAATTTATTTTTAATTATATTTACTTTTCCATTCTATCCATTCATATATTTTTATTTAAACTTAACATTAAGTAAAAACTAGAAAAACAAAAATACTTAATTCCTAACAATGGCTTAAATGTGATGTTTATCGTACAAGAATTTTGATGCGATAGATAATGGCTATCGCTTCGTAAGAAAAGTCTTACAGAAATGACACATGAAGCTTTTGACATTCAACATCGCGTCAAATTGAAAACTATCACTTTTGAGTCTTGTAGAATTACAAAGTGTCGCGTAAGTGATATTCTTCGTATGAAAAGTCTAAAAGAATATGGGTGAACAACTTGCGAAGGCTCAGCTAAGAAAGATATTTGTATACTTACATAGATATAGATAAGTATTCTTTAAAGAGTTTATTTCTTAGGAAGTTTTACTAAAATTTTTAAAATTAAATAGCCTATATTAAGTTTTAAGAAATTTTATTTTAAAAACAAAAACAAACAAAAATGTATAGATACGTTTTTTTAATGATTTAATAAATTTTTTAATAAATTTAAGTAAAATATATTATTAAATATATAATTATTATCGTGATTATTACCGTTATAGTCAAAAAATGTTTTATTCTTCTTCTTCTTTAAAAAAAGAAAAAAATCCAGAAAATTGGGAATATTATTTAATATTTAAACAGGAATACATTTTTAATTTATAAATATGTAAATGTACTTATAATAAGTATTTATATAATGTATATAAGAGTTTCGTATTGTTAAATAAATTAAATATTAATCAATTCAATGAATATCCGTATTAATGATTATACATACATATAATACTATAATGTATGCATGTGTTTATGTTATTACATTCCTATATATATATATATATATACACTAAATATCATATGTAATTAACGTTCTTTTTTCGATTTACATACCGTTAATTTTAATTTTTTTTTTTTATTGTAGTAAATTTTTTAATAAAGGTATTTATTATTACAATTACATATGTATATCTATTATAAATTATATTCTGAAAATTGCAAGTTCTTTTTTATCTTATATATATATATATATATATTATATATGTATACTCGTATAGCATAAATTTTCAATTTAATTTAACTTTTTTTAAATTTGTTTCTTCAGGAACACATATACGTATGGTCATGAAAATCGAGGACAGGATGTATATTGTATATATTATGTAATACTTTTGTATACAGTCAGATCCGCTTTAAAAAAATTAAATTGTATCATGAAAAGAAAATTTTTAAACAAATTTCAACGCAAAAGAATTTCGAAATCTAGTAACAAATTTTATATTATTTAATCAAGGCTTTTCTTTTATACGAGATTCTTTTAAACAAGTCTAACTTTATACACAAATTATAATATATAAAGAGCTTATTGCGTATTAATATAATTTTGTATTTTTTTTTTCTGTTTATTTTCTATTTATGATTGATGCGGATGCATTTTATGCTCCATTTCAACTTCAACTCTTGCTTCATCAATACTGGCTACTGTTGGTATACCACTTGGCCATTCTAATAGTTCCTGTTCATGTTGTAATATCATATCAGCTTCAGCTACCCAAAAAAAAAAAAAAAAACAAAAAAAAAATTTAAAAAAAGAAATTTACTTTGTTTAAGAAAAAAAAAATTAACCTCGAATTCGGTGTAATTTGCTCCCATAACTTAAATCAGCAAAATAGCCTGTTATAAATGTTAACGGTAATAATGGTCCTAAAACGCCACTTCTTTTGGTACGTTTATATCTTGCCAATGTATTTATTGTGAAAATAATATAAAAGCCACTTAACCAAAAAAATAATTCACGATCTTTTGCTAATTTTAATGCATTTTCTCTTTCTTTAATTTGATAATGCATTTGAATCCAACGTTCCATCTAAAACAAGAAAAATTTAAGTTAAACACACATTTGCAATTTCTAAAAATCGAATTTTCTTACAAAATTTAGAAATTTTGAGTGTAATTTCTTTATTTTTATTAAAAAAAAAAAAAAATTATTTTTTATTTCAGTATCTAAAAATGTATGCTTCTTAAAACCACAGAGCGCGCACACAGTACTCAACTGAGTCAACACGGTAAACATAAAACCAAACTTACGTTAAATGAAACAAAGTACTTATATCATTGGTGAACATTGCTGAGTTTTTTTTAAATTGCAGTAAAAATATAATGCACTTTTACGTTAAATTAAAGTAACCATATACTGGAATGCCCAGCGCTGTACAAAAAAAAAATATGACCATTTTTTTAACATATTATTTTTTACTCAATAATTTTGTTGAATTGTAAATGTGAAAAAAACTATAATTTACGTTTAATATGTTATAATTTTATCTTTTCCTTGAAAAAAAAAATGTCTGAATTTTCTTATAAAACTAATTACCTACCTAATTAAAAAATTTTTTGTAAAAATGAATTTATAAAATAAACAAACATTGAACTAATGCACATTTAAGTTCAAACAAAATAACTACACTTTAATTTGAATTTGACAAGAGTGTGTTATGAAGATATTGACATACAGATTTTAAGTTGAAACAGAATATATAATCGCAACATAATTAATTAACGTTACAGAAGAATTTCTAAAACGTTCCGAAACGTAACTTAGTATTGGGGCCTTTCTAAATATTTTTTTAAATTTTAAACTTCTGTATTAAAATTTTGTACTCTTCTGGACAATATAAAATACATATAAAATACTGGAAATTTTACCATACAATTTTCATTTCTGTTATAATAAATGAAATTGTTGTATAATTATAGTGTAATGCTGTGTACGAATAAGTGCTACTTTAGGTTAAATTATGGGTAAATTCGGAAATGCATCATTTTTAGTAATGATGTGGTATTGATATGATGTGGTATTGGTATTGCTGTATTACTACAAAATTCATGATGCGTGCTGCTGATATTGTGACATTTTAGAACGTTCATATTTTCACAATTGATGCCTTTGACGTTTGAATATTTTTAATTTTAATGAGAATAAGATTTTGTTTAATATAGGTTTTGGATAATAATAAGATTTTGTTTAAACACGTTTTTGGACAAATGGACCAACCATCAGAATATGTATACCTTTACCATATAAAAATTTTGTAAAAAAAAAAAAAGAAAAATGTTGTTTTTGCTCTTTTATTGAAAAAAAAAATGAAAGTTATACGCAAAGCAAAAAAATTATTTTAAAATAATTGAAGAATTTGCCGAAAATATATTTCGAATGCTACCATCTACCATTTTTATTATTATAATACTACCCAATGTAAACCTTAGGTTAGAAAAACAACAAAAGTATCATAAAATTATATGATGCGAAGTTTGCTCAAAAACTGCGCATGAAAATAGGTAGTGTTACGAAAAAAAAACTTGATGCTTTCGGTAATATTTTGTAGATACATTTTAGAACTTGATACTTTTGTGATGCGTGATGCTGATGCATTTTCGAATTTATTGTATAATGTATTTCTTTAATTATTTATTTTATTTTATTTTATTTTTTACCATCCAAATATAAATATATCTGTTATAATTATATTATTTATTTTGTTTTATATTATTTATTTATTTTGTTAAATAATAAATATATATAGATAGTATAATTATAAATTAAAATATTGATTAACTTATAGATTATTTGTATACAATTTTATTGTTAAACAAAACATTTTTTTATTTATTTTATTATTTTAAAAGAAATTTTCTATACTACTTGCATATGATATTTTTGTTTTTCATATATTTTTTTTATTTTACATTTATTTTAATAAAATTTTGGAAATATTAACTCTATTTTGTTTAAAATAAATAAATTTATAATTTATGAATATATTTATTTGTAGAATGTACGATGTTATCATTTTGATAATAAAAATTTAAAGCAAAATAATTTCTGAGAATATCCATAATGTATCACATACAAATATATCGCATCATCTACCAACAGGATATTATCCTGAATAAAAATATTATTCTGTGCTCAAAAATATTTGATTAAACTTTAAATTTTTATTTTTATTTTTATTTTTTTTTTTTTTTACATTATGTGTACATAATATAAAGAAAAAATCCATAATTTATATTTATTTTAATTTGAGCCTTAAATTTATTGATTAATAAAATATTATATTGAAAATTGTTAATAAACATATGGTAAAGGTGATAATAATGTCTTTAACAGACGTGTCTTAATGTAAAATACATAATAAAATCATATCATAGCTACACTAAACCCCGAAAAACCCTCAACTATGCTACAAAAAAAAATCCCAAAATGCTACAAAACCCCCAAAATGCTACAAAAAAAAAAAAAAATAAAAATAAAAAGAAATATACATGTTATTTTTATTTACCTTAATACGATTCATTTCTGAAATGTATTCTTGATTCTTTTTAATAAAATGTTGATGATTTGACCAGGAACTTCCCATTTTTATTTTCTTTCCTCTTTTTGTTTTATTATTTACTTTTTAATTTAATTTGTCTAAATTTATTGTCCTCATAAGTAAATATTGGTGGGTATTAAAATATTGTTTTCTATTTTAATTATTATTATTATTATTTTTTTTTTTTTAAATATTAGTTTAAGTTGATTTTCTTCTTTTTTTTTCTACATATTTTTTTTTTGTTTGTTTTATTTGGAAACCATTTGAATTTCTATAGTAAATAATTAATTATTGTATTTAAAATAAAAATATAATAAAACAAAATATTAATTATTTAAATTAAAAATTTTCTTTATACAACCATTCAAAATAAAATTTTCTTTTTATCTAAAAGGATAATACCGTTTTTATTATATGTTATCCTTTTACAATATATATATATATATGTACATATGTATTTAATATGTCACGCAAAAAATTTTAGTGACTGTTCGTTTTTTCTTTTTGTTTTTTGTATGTATATGTTGTCAATACACTTTTAATCAATTTTGCGCAGTTTTGTTTATAAAAGTTTGTTTACAAAAATATGAAACATAAAATTTATGGTATACAGTAAAACACGATTAAGTGCACATTGATTAAGCGGCATGAATATATTTTGTGCACTAAAACATACATATGTACATACATATTATTTATATAAAAAAATTTATTAATTATTAATTATTATTTATTATAAATTATGCAACTAGTACTCACCTGCTAGAAAAAAAAAAAAAATTAAACGAAGAAATATTTTAACCCAGTAAAAATTTTGACAGTTTGAAGAAAAATATTTGGCATTTATGTAACGTCATAATAAAAGTGTGTTTATTTTATTTATTACAAAATCAAAAAGTATAAATTTAAATTATGGCTCAACTTTTTAAAGATAAAGATTATTCTTCCACTTAGTTCTGAGATAGAATTAGACAATTAGAGATTTGTTTGGTTCTCGTTGGACATCATATGCATCATTTCAATAATATCAAATTTTAAAAAAAAAGAAAATCATTATCTAAAAGAAAGAAATAGTGAAATTTATTTCCTTCCTAGTATTGGGGCATAGTAATTTATTTGCATAGTTACTGTTAATTAAATTCCTCAAAATGGGCCTCACTTTAACTAAAGTAATTTGTTTTCTTTTTACTTCGTTGGTTATGGTAGCTACCTTTACATTTGTATTTTTCACCTTCATATTAGAATTATTTTCCAACATTTATTTCTTTAATTTCGTCGAATTCCAAATTCTCTTGAAAATTATAACTATAGTTCTCCTCACCTTCATTTATTTTGACATTCAAAATTTATAAATACAGATCGAAACATGTCTGGTGAAAATGATATATGCTAGAAAAATAAAAATTTATCCACCTTGGTAGATAAATCTTAAGAGAAAAAATGACAACAGTACTTTCAACTATCAACTAGTTGAAAGACTTTTTTTTCTAGCAGTTGAGTACTGAAGTGCGTACTACTTGCTGGAAAATACTTTAGATTTGACAAATGCGAGAAAAATATTGACATAAATTTCATACAAAAAATTTTTTTTTAGCAGGTGGAAGCTTTATGAAAAAACAAGTTAAATAGTATAAAATTAAAACGGAACAATATAACAAAATTAAGCTTTATTTCACAAAACAAAATAAAATTTAATTTAAACAAAAAAACATAAATGACTTATTAAAACTTTTCTTAACAACTTTTGTGCCACAGTTAAACCTATTAATTTCCTTCCTGTCATTTGAAATCTTTAAATCTATTTATTATAAATGGATTATATAATTTTAAAATTATTTTTAACTCTTTAAAAATTTAAATTTTAGGTACTTTTTTTGAAAAATTTTAATATGTAAACAAAACAAACAGCAAATAAACTAAAAGGTGTAAAATGACACTTAAATGCATCAATTTGACAGCAAACAATGAAATTTTTATTTTTGGATAAAATGGTAGTAAAAATTTTGCAAAAAGTATTTACTTTTTTTTTTATTATCACAACCAAATTTTTATTCAGTATAGATAAAATTTTGTGCATTTAACCGTTTTGTGCACCTAACCGAATTGCCACTTAAAAAACTATGTTATATGAAAAACGGAGCAAAAAGTATACATGACATGAAAATTAATTTGCACATAAGTATAATTTGCATTTATGCCTGATACATTTAACCGGGTTTTACTGTATATATAATTAATTATATAACTATAGGCTTTTAGCTTAAAAGGTTTACCATTTAGGTTTACCAACCATAAGGTTTATAGTATGGATTTATAATAATGTACGAGTATTTATTATATTATGTTGAATGAGCATGTAGTATGTATATATGTATGTATAAATTTATTTATAGTGGAATCTGTTCATCATACCATGTATACATGAATTTTTAATAAAAGTTTTTTGTCTATATTGTAGGTTTAATTTTAGTTTTATGCTTAAATATTTTAGATTTTATGTGTTTAGGAGACATGTCATCTGGTTATACCTTTAAGATACATGTTATATAGATTTTCTGTTACCTTAAATTTTTAGAGACACTTCCGTTCCGATGTGTACGTACTTTTAAGATGACGTCATTACATAACGGTGCTTTATGATGTCACAATTTCAAATACATATGTGACTATACCAGCAAATGGCATCTAGTGACTGAAATATGATTTACATTTTTAAAAATAAAATCAGTGTAATAATATGTACTTTTTTTTTTGTATTATATACATTTACACATTATAATTTTATTTTTAATAATTTTTTTAATTTTTCTTTTCGGCTGTTCTTCTGTGATTTATTATAGAATTGTATTCTTTTCGAAATGTTTTTTTTTTTTGTCCAGAAGAAATAAGTTTTGTCTGCGTTAATAAAATTCTTTTTCTCTGTGAGAAAAAAATTTATTTTTTGAAATAAAAATATAAATATGTATGTAAGTAGGTATATAAAAAAAAAATCATGTAGGAAAGTGATAAAAAATGATAATGATTTCCAATTATTATTAAAAAAAAAAAAAATTGGACATAGGTATCATAAAGCATTTAAATTACGTTCATGTCCAATAATATTAATTTGAAAAACGTCTAATGTATCTATAGATTGCAAAGTAGGTGGAATTCTCATCTTTAGTTCAAAGACATATTTTCATTTAACTAAATTTATTAATTTCACTATTTAAATTGTACATTATCCTAATCCGCAATGCTGTCCAAACATATTATGTTTATTTAATATTTGACAAGGATTATAAAAGTTTTTAAATCATATGAATATATTATCACTATAATATTAGATTCGCAACTCCTTTATATTTATAATGTGACAGTGTTTTTTTTTACACCCTCCAAAATCTAAAATCAAATAACAAATCACCAGAAAGATTTTAATGTTCTATAGTTGAATTAAAATGATGAAGATAGAAATGTTTAAATCCAACAATTTTTTTTCCCTGTTACTCCTCGTGGGAGCATCCACTTGCCTCCTTCATTACTCTCTATTGTTAGCACATATTTTGATTTCCTCCCAAGTTTGCCCATTTGTGGCTAATTCGGCCTCGCCTTCGACTTCCTTGGGGATTCCATTCTAGGACCATTCTGGTTTTATTTGTTTGTTCTTTTCTCAGAGTGTGGCCTATCCATCTCCATTTTCTTCGCTTTATCTTGCTCGTTACCGCTTCTTCGCTTGTGAGCTGTCATAGATCCCTGTTGCTGATGGTATTAGGCCAGAAAGTTCCGCATATTCTTCTTTGGCACTTATTCGCAAATACTTGGAGCTTCTTATTGATGTTGTTTGAAGTCAACCAAGTTTCGCTGCCGTATAGAAGAGTTGATAATACGCATGCTTTGAATATTCTGATTTTTGTTTTTCTAGTTATTGGCCCGCTTTTCCATGCTGTACTTAATTGAACGAAGGCAGCTCCGGCTCTGCGAAGTCTGTTGTTAACATCTTCCTTCGTACCTCCGTTTGTTGTTAGTATGTTCCCAAGGTAGGAGAAGCTCTTGACATATTCGATTGTATGATTTTCTATCAATTAAGACTATAATTAAAAATTTCAAACAATTAAGATATGTTATTTTTTGAGATTACCACAAACTCTTGCAAAAAAAATGGCTTTAGTAAATTTGATAATGTAGCTTAGCTTATTTTCGGTAGTTCTGTAATCTAGTTAATACATATTATGTGGATACATAATTAGCTTTACATATATAAATAATAAAATATTAGACATATAACAGCACTTTGTATATGGACTTATGTAGTTATGAATGGTTTTAAAATAAAAAAAAGAAATAATAATAATGTAAGACTACTTTTTTTATTAAATTTTGTAATAAATATAAAAATACATAAATCTATGTATGTATGTATAAATATAAACTTTAATATATAACTGTAAATAATACAATTTTTTTTTTTGAATAAATAAATAACAATCATTAAATTTATATTAAATAAAACAAAAATTTTTGTACATTTAGTTATTCAATGTGTAAACAAAATTTCTGGAACAATCTCATATTTTTTTTTTTTTGTTTTTAAAGCAATAATTATTTTTATTTAAAGAATTTTTCAATTTTCAAATGAGTTTGAAAAAGTATACTAAAGTTTAGTTCTTATATTTATATCGTTTAGTTCGTACTATGAACGATTAATAATTTTTCTTATGAGAGAAAAATATCTGAAAACAACAAAAACATCAAAAACATCAACAAAAATTAATTTTGCTTAGGTAGATACAGTGCTAGTGAATCTTTTTTAATTTCATGCAAAAAAAAAACAACACTGTTTGATGATGATTCTGACATTAGTTACGACATTAGATTAGTATGCCATGAGCGATTGTTTTCTAATTTTACACAAATGAAATTCAATAAAAATAAAGAGCTCTTGTGATGGTCTCGATTAGAGTCGGATCCATTCTCGGATCCTCAACACCTTTTTTCTAAGATATTAATCAATATTATGGTCTTCCCGGTTCAAAAAAAATATTTATAGTAACATGAATTTTGGTTGATATCTTAAAACAAAGGCCTTGAGTGGACCTTGAAGAAGTAATGCGTTGCCTCCCAAATAATCACTAGTCAATTTATTCAAACAATACAGAAAAATTATTTAGTTCCCTCGAAAATATTAAAAATCTCCCTATCTTTAAACTAATAATCAAGTAACGAAGTATATAGTATACAACGCACATAACGAAGTTTAATGTAAGGCGCATTTTAATATCTTTCTTTTCAGCTATATCATCTGAAATTATACTCTAAAACCGTTCAAGGAATATTTACAGTAACATAAATTTAGTGTCAATATTTTTAAAAAACGATATTAAACTACTTAAAAATTATTAGCGTCGTAGGGATCTTTACAAAAGTTCATTATTTTTATTGAAATTTGTTTGTAAAAAATTGCATAACAATTAGGCGTAGAAGCTAATCTAAAGTATAATAAAAAAATATTATAGTAACTTTTTTCAAATTTTGTTAAAAGTTACCCAAATTACTTTTTTGGACTATTTAGAAAGCTGAAATTTTCCACAACATCTTATCTCGAGGTACATTTTTATCTATATTGAACACAAGGGCAAAGGCTATGTATATAAGGGCTAAAAACGTATATGCAATTTATTTTTCGCACTTGTTTTGATTACTATGAAATCATATTAAATAATGTAATATTTAATAATTAATATTAAAATTTTGATCGAAATAAAATCTGAAAAACAATCAATCAATCGTAACTGATACATTTTTTTTTTTGTGCATTACGGTAAGTTTTCGCATATACATTGATCTGGTTCATCAATTACAAGTACAACCTCAACGCCAGTAGTGTTTTTAATCCATTTCAAATAAATTAATTTTAGAAAAAATTTTGCAGTTTGCTATTATGAGAATCCACATGGATGTAATTTGTTATTAGAGTTGTTTTTTTCTGTTGAATTATTTCAACATTTTAGACTTTTAAAGTAAAACGTATTTTTAACGTTGATTTGATATATTGTGAGGAAATTAAAATGGAAAGTCAAACAAACAAGTAAATTTTTTATTTTAAATTTATTTACTTTTTTCAAAACAAAATAAATATATATTTTTCAAAAAAAAAAATATTCCAGTAATAAAAGACAACTAGAAAAAATGCTGACATCAATTCTATTACATTTTGTAGAATCTCATATAATTACGTGATTTTTCTAGTATAGACGGTAGAATTCTGAAAGGAGAAATAATTGTAAACTCAGTTAGAATCTCATAATTGACAACTTAGACTTAATTTCATCGTGAATAATACGTTAATGTAAATAATTTGACAATATTTACATTAATGTCTTAAATCATAAAATTATCACATTTGAATCAAAGTAAAAATAATAAAATTTTGAAGGCTTAGTGTGACCGAAGATGTAACATGTACTTTTACACAATTAGAAATAATAAATACAAAAATAATTGATAAAAAAATTATTAAGTTGCCGAAATCTTTTTTTTTTAATACATTTCTCTGCCACATAAATGTGGACAGCAAATTACACAGTCCTTCCTGTTCAGGCGTGGCTGTATTTGTCTTAAAAGGGAGTAACTGTTACGACGTATGTGGAATTCGAACCCATACTGCCCCGGTGTTTACAGCGTATTCTATACGCTCTTACCCACTAGGTCACAGAGGCCCCTGTTGCCGAAATTTATAACTTAAAATCTGTAAAAATAATCTGTACAATACTGAGGCACGATTTCGGTTACGGTTCTTACCTGTTTTTATCGTAAATAACTATAAAGAATGTCGAATCTCTTGTACAGCAACAGGCATTATTCGCTAAAGTTTATTTATAGGGTTTTTACTAGATTTTTAACCTATATAAAATTTTTAATCTATCGTTTTTTATTGTTTTTAAAAAGCTTAATAATCGATAGTTAACTTTAATTATTTTTAAGCTTTTTAAGGCATTTGTCAAATTATTAAAATTTTGTTTCAGATTAACTATACTTTCTCTAATTATAAAATAAAATATGTTTGATTTTTTTAAATCTTCTGAATTATTTTTAATTTGTATACCAATTAAATAATCGATTATAATTTGCATCGTAGAGAAAAACTATTTATTACGTGCCATCTCTGGTACGTATACTAAATGTTTGTTTTCATAATTATTGCACATATTACACCACCTACACTGAAAGTAATTTACGACTACGGTCTACTAGTTGGAATCTTTTTAATGTTTTAATGTATTTTATGATTTTACATAGAGAAAGAAAAGAGAAAGTATATGTACATATATATGTATTGTATGTATATTCACATTATTTTTATGAAGAAAATTATGTAACAATATATTTTATATAGTATGTAATATGTATATCAGGGATAAAGCGCTCATATATTAAGTAACTATATGTATATACACAACTCGTAATAATTCAAATAAAACATGCCTTGCCTTTAATTTATATGCATAAAAAAAAAAGAAATTAAAAAAACTTGAAGATGAGTTACGTGAGCCGTAATTAACATGCGAAGAAGCAGATATATATGCTGATGATACAGCATTCTAATTTCATCAAAAATCCATCAGAAATCTTGCTCAACCTTTTAAGATATTATTTTTTTAAATATAAATAACTTAAGATATAGTAAATAAATATTAAATACTTCATCAAATCGAAAATTAAAATAAACAGACATAAAATTTAAGCGATATTCTTTACAAGATATAGGAAATCTTTTTTGATTCTCAACAGAAATTTAAATCTAGACCTGTGATGCAAAATACCATGGGGCAAAAAAAATTAAAAATTTGGGAATTTAAATCGACGAAAAATTTATTTATACAGATTTAGAACAATAAGAAAAAAGTAATAAATTAATTAAAATATTATACCCTTTAATTCATCGTAAATTAAAACTTAACATTAAAAATAAAATCCTAGTGGGTGGCCTAGTGGATAAGAGCGTATAAAATACGCTGTAAACACCGAGGGAGTGTGAAGTTGAATCCCGCACTCGTCGTAAGAGTTATTCTCCCTTACGACATTTACAGCCACGCCTGAACAGGAAAGGATGTGTAATTTCCTGTTTCTGTTATGTGGCAGAGAAATGCAAAAAAAAAAAAAAAATTCTTATTTTTAAACAAATTTTTCAAAATGTAATGTTATATGGATGCAAAATTTGGGGTTCACATAAAAAAAAAATTCCATAATAACTAGGCCTGTCAGTATATATGTATGTAGGTGGTCTTAATATTACCCATTCAATTATTAAATATTCATTTTTAAATATACAAATCTTGTAAATTAATTATCAGTGTTTAGGGCTTGTAAAACCTTGAAAGTGTTAAAAGCCCTGGTAAAAAAATTAAATAAATAAATAAATAATTATCAGTGTTTATTTCGCTTATGGTAAAAGAAATCTTTTTAACATGCTTCCGCACTGTCACTGTGTAATATTTATTAAGTATTAACTCGTATACAGGAAATTGGTACCTTACCTTAACTAGGTATGTAATATGTTTTTCTCATAAACAATATTGTTGGTGTTGATTAATTTTTTTAGCAAACCAAAGAAACCAAAAAATAATTTAAGATATGGGAAATGGAATGATGGGACATAAAAAAATTTATTAACTAGGTACATAAGTATGTAATATAAAATTTTAATTTTGTGTAATACATATATCAATTATAATGTTTTAAAATTTAATTGATACAAGAAATATTTATGTCTAATTAAAAATTCAACTTACAACGAAAGTAAACAAACAACGAAAAATTTTTATACAACAATTCAATGAATACTTCATGTATCAGCAAATTTTGTTTTTTAAAATACATACATTCATACATGCATATATATTATACTTATATACATGTATGTTCATACCTTGTAGCAGAAAAAAATACATTCATATTTAATGTACCTATTTTAATTTTTTTTTTTTGGAATTTTGGCAACAAAATATTGATCATAACTTCCAAACGATAACAAATAGAAGATTAGAAGAACCATTGACCTCATTTTAGAAAAACAAAATTAAGAGACAAATCCGAAAGAAATTGAAATGTACTGTTAGACTAAGCACATATGTATGTTTTTTAAAATTAAAAATGAAAAGTGATCAAAGTTTGACATATCATTTAAAAAAGCATCTAAGAACTTTTCTTTTTAGAATTTTAGCTATCAATCAATTGATGTTATCCTAAGCTAAGTTCAAGAGGTGTTTAAGAGTAATTTTAATTTTATATCAATATTATTAAAAAGTCAAAAGGCGATCTCGTAATCGCCTACTTGCTGTTCGTCAATCAAGATCCTTATAAAAGTTAATTATTTTTTTTAATTTTTGTTTATGTGCAAAATTAGAAAAATACAAAATCCTGGAAATGTACGAATTTGAAAATGTAAGCCTGGTAAACTTTAATAATCCTCAAGGATTCCTTGCAATAAAATTTATATTATTAAAATTAGAATATTGCATATGTTTGTATAAATGTACATATGTAAGTATATTTTATACTGAATTAGCAAAAATAAAATATGTACATTTTGTAAAAGTACATAGTTGGGACTTTGCAGTTAGAAGTAGTTGGTAAATGAAACTTTAATTTAACATAACTGTAGGTATTTCAAAGAATATCTATTACAATAAGAAGTACGACTCCCTATCACGTGACTAAAATATTTTTGCTAACCAAAAAAAATTTTAAAAATAGACGGTAATAAGAATTTTACTTGCACTGCAAGAAAGAGAAAAAAAAATGTAAACGTAAAAGACGTAGCGAAATCAGTAAGCCTAAAATTGGATTAAAATAAAATAGAAGAAAAAATTTCTTATGTGGATAACAAGTTTATTGAATAAAATTTAGCATCAATATTATTATTATTATTAACTCTTTTCATAAACTTTGAAGAAACTAAATAAAAATGTTGTAGGAAACAAAAATCATCAATTTTCTTATTTAACTATGTTCAAGGGTATATTAAATTTGCCATTACGTTTGTGATACCTTAAAGGAGTCGAACTAGATATAGTGTCAAAGGTATGAATCGGCTCAGAATCGAATTCTGAGTCGATTAAGTCATATGCGTTCGTCCCATGATAACTCAAAAAATAAAGGACCTAGGAGGCTGAAAATTTTTTTACGTCACTTTTGCAAAATTTTTACTTTCGCTATTTAAATTCAGAATTTTCGGTCGCCGCGTTCAAAAGCTGCCATACAACATTTTTCTGTAAAGTTTGGTTATGTTGGTACAATAGGTTCGGGTAGCTGCCATAAAACTCTAAATTTTCTGATTAAATTTTGTAAATATCCAACCACCAAAATAATGAAATGAGTTTTTGTTTTTAAGCGAGTTCCGGATTTTCCAAACATATTTTCATTCGAATATTTTTCACTTATGAGGCAATTATTAGAAATTTTCTTCTTTTTAAAATAAATCATAATATACATATTTTATACGTATACACTGTCAACTGTATAATATCAACGTAATCTTAAAAATTTTACTTCCCGTTTTTTTTTTTCACTCTTTTTTAAAACCGCAAATTAAACATATAATATAATGTGTACACATAATATAGGCTTTTCTTTTACTACAAAATTCTTATTCACTTCCAAAAATATTAAATAAGTATTGTATCACTTTGAACTATCTTGAAATGAAAATATTTTTGTCTGAGGGCACTTTTAAATACCTATGTAAAAAAAACGTTTGAAACTTTTGTATTTCTTCATTCTACCTGTACAAAAATATAAACACATTCAATGCGTATTAACAGCGGTAGTCATTATAATGTATACCTACTCTAAACAAATGGATTTTTTTTTTGCAATGGAAATAGGTATGTAGTATGGAATTGCAGGAGTGTACTGTGGTGTGGCTATTATTAGAGTCGTTTTTCTTATTGTAATTTGTAATAGATATTCTTTACTGTATTTACTTCTATTTATTTATTCTTTCTTAAAAGCTGGTGTAGTTAGGAGTAGAAAAGAGTAGTTTACAAATAATTATAAACAGTAGAAACTGGTTTATGGTAACATGAAAAATTTCTGAACAAGCAATATACATACATATATATGTACATGTTGTCCTTATATGAAAATATGTATGTATGTATCACAGGTACAAACAGATTATAAGATTTTTTTTTTGTTTTTAATGCATTTCTCTGCCACATAAATGTGGACAGAAAATTACACAGCCTTTCCTGTTCCGGCGTGGCTGTAAATGTCGTAAGGGGGAATAACTCTTACGACGTGTGTGGGATTCGAACCCACATTCTCTCGGTCTTTACAGCGTATTTTATACGCTCTTACCCACTAGGTCACCGAGGCCCCCAGAGATTATAAGCAAAATCAAACAAAAAATATGTTACAAAAAATTATCAAATTAGTATGACATCTATTCTATCTAATCTATTCTTATTCTATGATATGACAATAAAATATAACGACTATGGTTTCTAACTGGTTTCTACTGTAATCGACGAAAACTCAATATATACACTCTTTTTATTTAGGTAAGGTAGGTATATGTATGTATATGTATGTAAATATTAGGTATATAATTATGTACAACGGTTACATTAACTAACCAAAAAAAAAATTATAAGTGGTTATAAGTTTTGTGCTTGATTTGTCACTGAAATATACATATGTACATTATGTATGTACTGTTGTATTTTATAACTCCACTAGATCTCTTTTCTTTTACGCTCTTTTATCTTTCATTTTCAGCGTTTTTTTCATCATTAATATTTAATTTGATTTTCTGATGAAGAAATATTAGTATGTATGGCAGAAAAAAGTGTAGGTTTAATATATGTATGTATGTATGTCCAAATGCCAGTGTGAATCGCAATGATAAAATAAAATTAGCATTATGATTGCATTTCGAAAAACTAACAAAAAAAAAATTACTTAAAAAATATTTTGCATCAACACCTACATATACCTTACATATGATTAGCTTATACTTATTATAGTTAGTCACAAAATCATATATTGATAAAATGATAAATACATCATAGTGTCTAAATTCTAAGTGTATCTATTAACTATACAGTGTCAAGTCAAAGAATAAAAGAAATACATATTTAAAAATACATTATTTTCTTTTCTTTTTTCTTTGCTTTGCGTAATATCATATATAATATCTCTGTATAAGAATGTGAAAATTAATTACCTATTAGAATATTTTTATTTTGTTTGTGTTTATGTGTACCTTCATATATATGGAATTTTAATTTTCTTTATTTTTCATTATACATATATGTACATACATATGTATTAGAAAAGAAAATCACACTGGCATAATATTCTGTTAAAATAAAAATACTGATACAGAAAAATATTTATAAAATTATAAGAAAAATGAAATACTTAACAAATACATACTTTCATGTTGCTGCGACAAATATTTTAGGTATATACGAATACGAGTACAATTTATTTGGTAAATACTTTTAGATTTGTTAGGTTGTTTTTTTTTCCTTTGCCTTGTATACATTCAAAATATGTGTATCTACTACATTAATTAGGTAAAGGTACCATTCATTTGAGTTGTTATTCATATTTTCATGTTCATCTAAAATCCAGCCAAAGTATTTTTTAATTGTATTTTACTCATATATGTATGTAAGTATATTATATGAAAGTTCACACATTTATATCTTAAAAGTATTCCAGTAAATTCATTCAAATTTATTCAAGATTTCAAGTGTTGTATCTATACAATAATTTTATGTAGAGAAAAATTTTGCTACATTTTTCAAATTTAATGGGATTTTCTGATAAGAAAAATTATTTTAAAAATTTATTACAAAAGCACAAGATATAAGAACAATTTTAACAATTAGATACAGAACAATTTTAACAATTAGATACAGAACAATTTTAACCCTAGATACAATGAAAGCAAGAATTTTTTTGTCGGTAAGAAACAAAATTCAAAACTAAAGAAATAAATAAAAATAGATACAATGAAGAAACAAAAACGTTGCCGGCAACAATTTTTAGCAAAAAATTCAAACTTTGTTGTCTGTCAATTCATTTTCTTTTTTTTTATTCCAGTTATAAAATTTAAAAAAAGTGTTGATTTAAGGCTAATTTTTATGAAGAAAAATATTGGCGATATTTGTTAGAGCATAGGCACTAGGCAGAAGATACAAAAACACTACTTGTGTGACAGAGAAAAAACACAAAAATATCGGACGAATTAAATTGTACAAGCGTTCAGAAAATATCGGAGATATGCCATAATATCGGATCAAATTTAGCTCGCTGAAGCTAAATTTTCTATATTATCTCCGATATTTTTAACACATACGTAAAAAACGTATATGCTACACAAAAAAAAAGGGGCACACTACCAACAATATTTTCAACACATACATAAAAAATGTGTGTGTTACACAAAAAAAAATGGGCACACTACTAACATTCTTATGGATACATGGCATTTGAGTTCAATATTTTTCTCCCTGTTTCGTATTGGTAGTATTAAGTATAGTTTACTCTTTCTAAATATCAGATATCGGACGAAATTTTTTCCTTTAATGATTAAATAATATCTAAAGAATAAATTCAGCTGCGAATTTTCAAATTTTAAGTTAAAAATCAAAAAAAAAATCAATTTTATGATTGTTTTTATGCAAAATTGTTCCAATGACATACATACATATGTTTTATTTCTTACCATTTCAGTTTGTCATTGAAAAAACGTATGGCATATGCGTGTGCATTTTTCAATTAAAGCTATAACTAACGCCTAAGTAAACAAAATATTTCTTGCTCTCATTGTAACTAGGTTCTGAAACATTTCAAACGTTTCAAAAATGTTTCTTGCTGACAAAATGTTTCTTACTTTCATTGTATCTAAGGCTGAGCTAATTTCAAAGAATAATTTGATACATGAAACAGTGAAATAAAAATTATTTGATAAACATATTTTATATATTATGTACATACACATATGGTAAAATTTTATAAAATATTATCATTTAAATACACCAAATATACTTACATTTCAATATTTCGAAAATTTTAAATTTAATTTTATTTAAAATATTCATAGGATACATAAAATAATAACAAAAATTAATGAAATGTTAAATTAATGTATAATTTTGCAATCAAAACAGATACTAGGTATGTACTTTAAAACTCAAAATATGCAATAGATAATTTAGAATAAAAGATAATAAATAATTTAGTAGCTAAAATAAAAATAAGTAAAATATAAAATTAAAAAAAAATATAAAAATGTAGCAGATTTACTACAAAAGTATCAGCTCTGTACTACAAAAGTATCAGTTTATTCGTAAACTTAAATTTATTACACATTTAAGAGTTAAAAAAAAATGTATTAATGTAAAATTCACTAAACTAAACTTAGTTATTTGTATAGTATATTTTCAGCATTTCATATAGAAGGTATTAAAATATCACTGAAATTTTGCCCTGCACTTTATACAGAAATTAACTGTAATACTTCCAGATTACTATTAGTGATCTCCTCTATGGTGTATTGATTAAGTCACTGCCCTTTAAATCGAAAAATCTCGGATTCAAATCCCGATCAGGTCATATTCAATAGTCATTTAAATCTTAAACGAATAATAATTAACAACTTAATGGATATTTTATATGCGCCTTCTTTATAGGGATAGGAAAACGGCAAAAAATATACATACATAGTACAAAAACTATTATCTTTATAATACATACATATATGTATAATAAAAAGTATTAAAATTAATTAGGTATCAAATATTAAATGATATATTAAACATTAAATTTAACTGATCAAATGACAGCTAAAATAGCAGAGACTATGTTAGCTATCATAAAAAAAAATATGACGTATCAACCACTTTTTTTTTTAATAATACCATTTTTAATTTGTTTTGTTTTGAATTTGAATGGAATGTATTTGTTTCCAATTTAAATTAAATGTTCATTTTTGATTTTCATAATATTCTGAAGAAAGAAATTAACAAAACTTTACTTTTTTTTTTTTTTTTTAGTAATTTGTATGAAATCTTTAATTCGATTGTTGAAAAGAGTAAACGATTGCCAAAGCTATACATATGACATGTACGATTCAATTGTTTAATTATTCATGGTAGTAATCCATTCGGCGTAAAAAACCTTTTAATTTTTTTCAAATATCAATTTACAATTTAAAATATACATTTAATATTACAATAATATATAAAATTATGACATTAAAAGAATGTTAAAGGTAAATCACATTAACTGTCGTTCAGTAGATCTGACTGATATATCCATCAAACAGCTAATGGTGGTATTAGGCGATTTTCTTTAATAAGACCCATCTTTGTTTTACGTGCAAAAAAAAAAAAAAAAAAAACAAACACCTAGATATTTTACTACCATGGTTTTTTTTTTTTTTTTTGATTTTATTCATCCAATTCATTTATCCACCTGTATTTTGTCGGTATTAAAACATGTGTAAGCAGCATTTGTTGCATTTACTTGTATTAGTATTTAATATTATATATATGTAGATATATTTATACGAAATTTATACTATTACTAAATATATCCCAAGTAATTTATGTATAAAATAAACAAAAAATATAACTTTTTCTTCAAGAATACGATATAAAACTATACAGAGTTGATACTTGGACGGAACGGCAGTATCTGTATTCTGTAATGTAATTTTGTATTGCTTTCCTATTGCCTAGTAATGATTTGAGTAGTGAGATAGTGAATATATAGTGAATAGTGTAGTGACTACTGTTTAGTTTGTATTGACTGTATAATATAATATATAAATAATATAAGAAAAAATCTTAAGTATATATTCTCTTCTCTTGTATGATATTTTTGTTTGTAGTAGTAAAAATGTATCTTCAACACCAGCAGACCTGATATAAACATAATAAATTTACTTTAGTAGACTGTGATTGCTCGATTTGTATGTTACGGATACAAAAAAAAAAAAAAAAAAAAAAAAAATTTTTATGTTAAAAAGCAAAATATAAAAAAGTAAACCACTAAAACATAACACTAAATAATAATAACATAAAAAAAAAGTACTGAACATAATATTATTAAAAAAAAAAAATATATATAATTTAAGTAATCCGAAGGATTAAAAATTACTTAAATAATTATTCAGTTTGTGTTTTATTTAATTTTAAATTATTCATCTATAAATGAAAAAAAAAAGTTATTTATATAATGGAAAAAATATATACACATATACTTACATATGCATATATTTAAAAAATTCTAATTAATATTAATATCAGATCCTTAATTAAAAGAATATAATATACCTATATATTCATATTCATATATATATATATATATTGTTATTGTTTTTAGTGTTTGGATTTACCGTTTATATTTAAACATAAAAACAAAAAAAAAACAAGAAAAAATCATAACTTTAGTTCAACTAAAATAAAATAATATCAGTGTGTTTTTATATTTTAGTAGTACCATATTATGATATTATATACATACATATATTGGAAATTAAATTTTAACATTTAAAATTTTTGCTGTCAGACCTTTTTTTTTTTCATTTCATCATAATGTACATATTTATTATACCTAAATATACTTTATAAAATTAAATGTATTTCTACATATTTTTTTTTTTTTTTATACCTAAAATATTTATATATATTTGTATATATCTCTGACGACAAACAAATTAATAAGGCTCGAACCCATGACCTCACATCACATATATCTCTAATGAGAGAAAAAAAAAAATTAAAATTAAAAATGTAGTTAGTAGTTAGTATTTTGTGTACATTACGTACCTACAAAAAAAAAAAAAACAACAGGATATAATTTGGAAAATGTTCATTATAAAAACACACATACACACATACACACATCCATACATCCATACACATGTGAAAATGTCAAAAAAAAAAAAAAAAAGTTTAAATTGAAATGAAAATTTCCAAAATTAAATCAAAATAAAACAATATAAATATTTAATTTTGAATGATTTATTTTTAAGATAAATTTTTTTTTCGAAAAGAAATATCACCATTGTATATATATATATTTATATACATACGTATGTATATTTAGATATATGTACATTTAAATCCACTTGTCTGTTTGTTTGTGTGGCATTTAAAAATATATTCTATCCTGCACTTTAAATGTAAATAAAGAATCGATACACACAGGATAACGAAAAAGCAAAAGAAGAAAAAAAAAACGGATATAAAAGACATTTTTTTATTTTTTTTATTTTTCAATTATTTTTTTTTTTTTCATATTATATTATGCATATATTATAAATATATATATATAGGTATATATTTGATAGAAAAAGAAGGATCAATACACCACAATTTTTTAGCAGTCAACAGAATTTTTAACAATAAAAAAAAAAAAAAAAATACTTAATATTATATTACATGTGCATGTACATACATATATATTTCAAAATATTACCTATAATTATATATTTATATGTTTGTATCTATATAATATAATACAAATGTATGTATACTTGGTATTTGATTTGTATTTTGAATGATAGCGCCTTTATTATAAATTATAATAATAATAATAATAATATAAGTATAAACCTACCATATTATATTGGAAATATTGTATGAAATGAACCACCACTTTACAGTGTTTTTTTTTACACTATACTTTAACTGATTTAAAAAAAAAAAAATCAATTTTTTAATTATAACAAAACAACAAAAAAAAAAAACAAAATAAATAAATAACAAAAACTGAGGTACAAAAAAAAAAACAAAAAAAAAAAAATAACAAAAGCCTTAAGATATACTTAATATATACTTATGTTATGGCTCTGATATAATTTCATATATTATATACATACATAGTTGAATAAATATTTATAAGTTTATTAAGCATATATAATATTTGTAAATTATATATGTACATACATACATACATATATATTATTTATTTATTTATTTATATAAATAATAGATATAAATAATATAATAATATAAATAATATATCTTTAATGTGTTTATTGCTTATATATTATTGAATATATAAAATATAGGTAACTATACGTTTATTTTACAATGATGATTGTACCCTATATACATATATACATACATAATGGACGGACGGTTTAAGGTCATGTTGATGAATGGTTCGAATCCTAATTTGAACATAAAATAATATCTATTATAACTAAGTTAAAAATAATAATATTGGCTGGCATACTTCAAAGTTCTAACCAAAACGTATTATATTTATATACTACACAACATTATAATGTGATCCTTTTAGTTAAGTTTGTTTTATCATATGTAACATATGTATGTATATCGATTATAATTAAACAGAATTCGATATAAACAAATTTTTTACAACTATGTTGTAAGTAGAATTTCTGATATAATTTTTATCTTTTTTTTTTTAATTATTTATAAAATTATATAAAATAAAATAATTTTATTTACAACATTAATTATGTTGTATATATACATATTTTGTTCGTTTTGCTTTTTTTAATAATATATTTATTTTTAATAATTAAAATTTGATGAAAGGTATAAATATATAATAATACTACATACCTACATACATACATATATTGATTAATTTTGATATTTTTTATTGTGAATTTTTATTCTATTGTTAATTTTTTATTTGTTTTGTTTTTAAAAATCTTGTTTTTTTTTTTTTTCTTAGTACGAAATAGTAGCACCCTTTCTCGCTTCGTTTCATTAATTTAACATGATATATTGATATAGTGACTATACAGTAAAGTACTGATTTTGATGGTTCGGAACTGATTTTAAATTTATACTGATTTTAAAATTAATTCTAAATATGTACATATATGCATAATAATAATATGTACTACTAGCTAATACCCGGTGCGTGTTACTGCGTCCCTTAATCGTTGTACCGCGATATGGGTTAACAAATTCCAAGTATGTTGTAGTGCACTGTCTACAACAGGCGCAATGGGTTAACAAATTCCAATAGTGTCAACTGCACTGTCATAGAGCAACACTAACACAAAATTTTTAATCAATCGGTCAAATCGTTTTTATTTTAGAGCGAAAATTTTAAATATTTATACTACAGTCTAAACTTGGTGATCCGTTAGAGGAAAATTATTAGCCCAGAAACACGTCCCGTATTCAAAAATCTTTATATATACAAATTTTCATGATGATCGGCTGAGCAATTTAGGAATCTATAAATCAAAAACAGACAAACCTTCGCTTTTATATATATGTATGTATGTATATGGATATCTAAGATTCAATCATTTATTTCATATATGCATTTTTTAATATTTTTAAGAGCAAAATTACAAATTAATAAGAAATTAAATAGTAAATTTATATACACACCAATATTAAATGACATCTTAAATCAAAAATATTGTGAAAAAGTTTTAAAAATTATTTTTGAATACGTTGGGTGCGAAATGGCGTATAGTTTATAATAATTTGAAGAAATATTATTAAATGTATTTGCAGAAAGAGTATTTTCAATAATGAATAAGATTTGGAATAATTAAAACAATTTTGAAAGACATAATAAATTAACTTTTCTTATTACTTTATTAAAGAAAATTAAAATAATGAATCAATATTAAAAACTATACTTATTATCTTCTAATAAATACAGTTATGCGTAAAAGTTTAAGACCAAAAAAAATTCAAAAATAATTTATCTCTTCATTATTCAAAATTTTCATCTTCAAAAAAAAATCATGCGTATATTTAAGACCATTGGATTTATTGTTCAGCAAATTTAATTAACATTCGTATTTCTTCGACAAAAATAGATTCTTAGTTCCGTTATTCAAATTAAAATTATTATTCTTGGTTTTATAGCTTTACCTGTAAAAAAAACATTTTAATATGACATTTAATTTTGGAATTTTGTTCGATAAACATCAATTGCGAGAATATTAAGTTCTAACTATGGAAAAAAAAAAGCTGTTAAACACTGAAAAGTTGTGGCAAGTATGTGTTGTTTTTCTTGTTTGAGTAAAGGATGTAAGTAGTTTAAAAATTGTATAGGTTATTAGCCTTCATAAATGGAAAATGAAGGAAAGAGCTATTGCGTGTCAATTGGGTGTTAGTAAAACATTCGTTCACAATACAATAAGAATATATCAAGAAACTAGTTCTATAAACCATAAAAACCGTTCTGGATGCACTAAGAAAGTTTTAGGTTGGTAAAGCAAAACCAAATTGTAAACAGCTTTGACTTATCTGAAAATTTAGGAAAAAAAACTAATACATATATCTCACCAGGCCATGTTAGAAGAGTGCTCTGCGGTATGAATTTAAGAAGAAGAATTGCAACAAAAAAAAAAACCATTATTAAGTAGCAAAAATACTAAACGTATAGTAGAGTGGTGCGGAAGACACAAATTATTGACTGTTGTGGATTGGGAGAAGAGTTCTTTTCTCTGGTGAAAGTACGTTTCAACTATTTCCAAATAGTCAAAAAAACTGTTCGACGCTTTCCATCTGAAACATATCACTTGTGTTTCTTGTTTCACTTGTGTTTCTTTCGTGTATAAATCCACAAACACAATATGATGGGGGTAAAATAACAATTTGGCGCGGCATTTCCTGGTATGGTTACACAGACTTGCACATTGTAACAGAATCAATAAATGCTACAAGATACATGCATATTTTAGAAAGTAAGATTCTACCCATTTATGGAGGAAGAAATGCCATTACGCGGGGTTGTATTTGTCAGCAAAAAAATGTCCGACCCTATGTTGCCAGAACAACCTAAGAGTCGTTTTCTGATAATAAAATTGATGTCTTACTATAGCCAACGTGTAGTCCTGATTTGAACATTTTAGAAAATGTTGAGTGACAGAGTTACGAGAAGAAAACCAGAAACTGTAGAAGAACTAAAAGACGTTTTGACAGAAGAGTGGATTGCATTTCCTATAGACACCCTCCATAAGCTTTTTGAATCAATTCGCAGAAAAATCAATAATTGTATCGCCTCCAAAGTTTCTATTTTAAGGGGTAAAATTATTGTCTTAAATTTATAGGCAGATCATTTTTTCGATTTTTTTTATTTCCATTATGTTTTTGTATTTGTTAAGTTTTTTTTTTTAAATACCTAATGAATTGTTATACTTTATATAATATGTTATATACTTTTTGGAATAAAAATTTGAATAATGAAGGTAAAATATTTTGGAATTTTTTGTTTGATGTTAAACTTTTACGCATAACATTATTTTTTTTTTCTAATTAGTAAATCGAAATATCTTCATCCTACAACTGCTAACCGCATTTTATTTACGTATTTAGATATACAACCATTTACTGCAATATGAGCAATTTACCGATAACACCTAAATATTACTTACAACTCAAAAAATTTGAATTCAAAATGTATATATTATTTAGTTTGTTATTTTTTAGTTTTTAGATGTATATATCTCAGATGTATATAACTCAGGTTCTGCCCAGTTTTACAATTTAGAAATATCAGAAGACCGGAATTTTTCTTAACTCTAAAAAACAATATCAAAATTATGCAATATTTTGCAATTTACTATTTAAATTTACCGTTATGTGAAAACCAAATTTTACATTATTTTTCTTCTTTCATAACACCGGCACGCTTTTAATTAGAACCTTAAAATTTGACAAAAGTAAAGATCTCTTCAAATAGTATAGGAAAGTATAAGTTGTTTCAGAAAGTTTTTTTTGTAACACCTCCCGTTTAAGGATTATTAGGGCCTAAAAATTGAAATATTAGTATTTGTAAACACCTGTAACTTAAGCACCTGTACCAATTTTTTTCAAAATAAAAGGCAAAAATTAAAGAAAACTTCAACTTTATAATTTTACATGTGTTAATGGTTTTTCTTAATTATGTAGAGTTTTTTTAAAATTGATAAAAATGGTCTCTTTAGTTTTCACATTTTTTCTTATTTGAAGAAAATCTTCAAATCTTGGTACAAGCCACAATTCTAAAGATTGTATGTATTGTATTTTGAAAATGTGACTCTTTAAAAACCGTTGGCTTATATTCTGCTTTTTGTTTTTATTATTAATTTCACTAAACCGCTTGTTATTCGACATCTGAAATTTCTTGTACAAGATTATAAAAGACAAAACACTTTATGATTTTACTTTACAATATTAGTTAAGATCAAGTTTTTAAAGACCTAAAATTTTCAAAAATACAATAAAAAACATTTTAGAATTTGGGACGATACATCAAAATTTGTTATTTTTCATATAAAGTATTTTAATTTTGAAAAATTTCATTAAATATTCAGGTTAGAAGTACCTGAAATTATAATATTTTCAATTTTTGACACTATATAGCTCTCAAATGGCGGGAATAGTAAAAACTTATTCTGAAGTAACGTATTTATGTATACTCATTGTTAAAGATCTTATAATATCCGTCTAAAAATTTCAAGTTCATCGTAATAATTTAATTCAACTTGTTGTAAATCTGTAACGATATGACAAAATAATTTAATTTAGTTTAAGACAAGTTTATTTTATAAATAATATTCTTATTTTTTTAAGATCCAATCATTAATTCTACAAAACGTAAATTTTTTTGATATAAATGTTAATATGTTGTATTTTCAATATAAGCAACTTTTTTTATCGTCTATCATCGTATATTCTACTTAACTTTTTGTTTTTTTTGTCTTTAAAATTTATTGTTGAATATACAATTATATACATAAAAAGAAAAACAAATCTGTTAAATTAATAGTGATTAAGAAAAAAATTAAATGATGACACAAAAATTTATATTTTAAAATTAAAAAAAAAAATGTCAATAAACAAAAAAAAAAAAAAAAAATTCCTTATTTCATTATTTGTATTTGTATTTTTTCTTTTTAATTTTTATTGCAATTTATTTGATTTAAAATTAAAAACATTATTTGTTATACTCGTAACATTCGTATCATCTATAATTATAATTTAGTAGTTTTCAGCCACAGATTACGTATTATTACATTCCGCTAAGTTTTGAATACAAGTGCACATTTGGATATGATTTTTCTATATTTAACATATGTACATATACGTATGTATGTTTAGAATCATGATTTTTTTTGTTTTCTTTTGGAATCAAGAAATTTTGTATCCCATACGAATTTTTTGTAATTTAGATGTCACGATAAAATATACTTAAATATGAGCTACAGGGCTCCTCTAGTATATATATAATATAGTACTGTAATATTAAAAATCATTTTGAAGGACAGCTCCGCTTTCACCATTACAACATTTAGGCTATTTCTTTCGTTTGTCGACAAATTACCCATAAATGAAAATATACGTTGAATTGTCGAAAAATAACTTACCCAAAATAGATAAGGTAGGAAATTCTCTCAATTTTTTTGAAAACGTTCAGAACTTTTTTTCTCTCTGGAACAAAAATCGATTTAACTTTAACTTTTTAGTTCAGAAATCAAAACAATTTTTTTTTTTTTGTTATTTTTGATTTTTTTGACATTTCTCACATTAAAAAAAAAAAAATTATTAGATCACAGAAAGAACGGAGTAATATTTTTTTCTGTTTAAATTTTTTTTTGTTCGGAACAGAATGTTCTGAAGCAATAAATTGTTAGTGTTAGAATTCTTTTAAAAAAAAAAATAATTCGGAACAAATGTACTGAAGCAGTGAATCCTAGCTTTAATGAATATTAAATAATATTTCCACAAAACACTCAATTTGTATAGCCACTAAGTAAAAACCAATCACAGTTATAAAATTGATATTTTAAATTAGTTTTTAAAAGTTTATTAAAAAAAAATTGGACATATTTCTTTTTAAAGTTTTTATTTAATTCTAGTATGTGTACGTATGTACTGTATGTAATGAGTATTTTTTCATTGCTCTTAAAAAAGTCCTTATAAAAGAATATGCTATCATGATCTTTCTTAAAATATCAAAGAATATTTTTAACCAAAATAAAAGTTTTTTTTTTTTTTTGCTTAATATAGACTATGTATATTGTAAAGTTCCTTATACATAAACTGGCATACATATAATACAAATAATAATTAATGGTACTTATTCTTTTTGTACATCACAAAAGAAAATTATTTAAGAAGCTATTATAAAAAAAAAAAAAAAATCTTTCTTTAAATTAAATTATATATAAAGTACTTGAACTACAAATTCGATTTCAAAGACCAACAATATTTTGCTTATTTGATATAATATCCTTTGGATGGAATTACATACATTTAAAAGAGAAAATGATCCAACATTTTTCTGTTATATTGAATGGCGGAATGAAATAACGCCGCAATGAAATAAAACCACAAGAAAAAATGAAATAAAATCCAAAAATTTTGTATGAAAAAAAACGTCGCAAAAAATTGGACGTTATTTCATTTATTTTTTGCGGTTTTAATTCATTCTCTTGCGGCATTATTGCATTTCTTTGTGGTATTATTTTATTCTTTGCGGTGCTATTTCATTTTTTAAGGCATTATTTCATTAATTTACGGCGTTATTTCATTTACAGGTTTACAGGTGTTGTACAAATTTTTTTTGGTAGTACAGATTAAATGTGGTGTTTAAATTAAATAAGACAAGTAATTACTTTGTATAAATATGTCACAATTTATTAAAAAATTCAGTATTTTTTATATGAAATGTTAAAATTGAATGCCTCTATCTATAGTCTATACTCTATGCGGTGACATACTTTAGCGTTGATTTTAGAGTTCGCTTCATAATCAGGATTGTCGCTTTTTTCAGAATATTTATATATGTATATGTATACGTGAGATTTCGAATTAGGAGCGATTTTAGAGTTGGATTCAAAATTAAGATATTCCCTTTTCCAAAATATAGTTATATATACGTATATGCGGGATTCTGAATTAGGGTGATTTCACCAGATACTCAATAAAAATATATTTAGTTTAGTTTGTAATTGTTTTAGTTTTTAATTTAATGTTAGTACGAAATGTGTTTGTGGCGTTATTTCATTTTGAAATACAAGAATGAAATAACGCCTCATTAAAAGGAAATAACGCCACAATACAATGAAATAATGCCATAACAAAATGAAAACCGCAGAAAAAAAATTAAATTTGGAGCGTTATTTCATTTTTGTTTGCTGGTTTATTTTATTGCGGCGTTATTTCATGCTGCCAAATTGAATACCTCAAAAAAAATCATTAAATAAAATAATATTATTCTTTCAGTATACATTTTCGGTGAATTTTAATGGTATTTTTATTTTATGTGAATCACATTATATTGGATCTTTAGTTAAAAAAATGAGTCAATAATATTTTAAAGATTTGTGGAAAACATTTTTTTTTTAAACCCTTATGGGTCATAATTGAGGTTCTAGAAAATTAATATTGAAAGATTATTATTATACACTATTTGAGCTGAAAGATTTTCATATGACTTTTAAGTATGTGTATAAGAGAAAATTATTAACAGCGAATTTAACTCTATATCAAAACAATTTTATACGCTAAAAATCTGGAAAGCAAAAAATTTGCAATTATAGCTTTTATCATAAATTGGTAGATTGTGCTTATCTCTTGGTATGTAATATTTTTATGATATATGTATGTACATATATGCAGAAAAATATATGTACATACATATCACTATGTTGAATTTTATATGCATTCAAGTGTAGGTACTAGAAAATTCGAGTGCATATATACAATCAAGACTTTGACTAAATTTTTAATAATTGTCTTAATAAATGGCTGCTTTTGTGTTTTTTTTTCCTTAGAATTAGTCATATGAAAAGACATTTAAGGAAACTTTAAGTACATATAAAATTTGTAAAAAAATAGGCAAGAAACAATAAGAACTTTATTATTATTCATTTATGTTTTTAAATTTTTATATATATTTACTTTAGTTTATTTTTAAAATTTAGGTCAATGTAAGACCTTTGTTTTTACACCATATATTTTGTGTCAACTTTACATTAAAATTTTTTTTTTTTAAATAATGCAAAATATCTTAATTATCTATCGGTAGATAATTTTGATTTTATTTTTTAGATAAATAATACTTTTTAAATTCAAATAAAAGATGACAGTTTAAATTGAATTACAAATTGGAGGAGTAAATTTTCAATACTGTTTTGAACCGTTTGAAATAAAACTTGACTAAATTAAATTTCTTTTTTAAATGATTTTCATTCTGGTATACCAATATTTAGAACATTTCTAAAAAAAATTTTGAAAAAATGTACCTATTAGTTTCACTCTGTCCGTCCGTTCATCAATCTGTTTACAAAACTTCTACACTGTTAAAGATAAAGAAAAAAAAATTTTAAGCATGGGTAGGTCTCATAAAATTAAATTAATGTTGTAGAACAACTTTATCATGTAGCCCCATCCATTACGGAACTACAGTGCCTCAAACTTTGAAAAAGCCCAAATTTTTAATATATCTCATGTTCTGCTTAGTATTTATTTTTAATCTGAAAACGCCATTCGACAGGATTTTTTTTTTTAATTTATAAATTTTAAATTTAGTATTTAAATTTACTGTTATGTGAAACTTAAATTTTATGATATGTATTTCTTTTTTCATAACTCCGGTACGCTTTTAGATATAAAAACTTGAAATTTTCAGACTAGAAATAACTTTTAAAGTTAGTATAAGTTTCGTTATAAAATTTTTTTTGTATACCATCCTTTGTTTAAGTGCTATTAGGGTTCAAAAATTGAAAATCTGCTATTTTTAAACCACTGTAACTTAGGCATCTGTACAAATTTTTATTCGACAAGACATAAAAATTAAAGCTTCAGTAATATATTTTTACGTGTGTAAACGGTTTTTCTTAGTTATATAGGGTTCCGGACTTACAACCCCTCAAAATTGCAAAAAAGTTCTATTTTTTCACATATTTTGTTATTATATGAAATTTTAAAATTTTGGTGCAAGTCACAATTCTAAACAGTTTGTTACTATCTTTTGGAAATGTGCGTTTTTAAAAACCGTTAGTTTACATTTCGGCTTGCTGTTTTTTAATTCCATCAAATTTAGGAGCATAAATATATACATAGAATAGACTAATAGACTTAATCGTATTCATGTATTTTCAATTAGGTATTCAATTCTTTCAATTAAATTTTTTTTTTTTCGTATCTGTTCTTTTTTAAACTATTATATAATTTTTTTTTTGAATTCCTTACTATATTAGGCCGTTTTTGTCATTCAATGTTATTCTCATTTGTATTTCTATTTGGGTCGAACATTTTGCTTCGGAGGCATTTATTTTCAAATTTATGCAGCTTGTATTAATTTACGGGTGGTTCAATTTATTTTTATATAATTTGAATTTTCAATAATCATTTCGATTTTTAATAATTATATATAGTTACTTTCATTCTGGTATGATTTCACATTATGATTTTAGGTAAATTATCTGGAAAAAAATTTAATACAATACACGACACGAATGCTGGTCTTATAAATCAATACTTATGAATTTGTAAAAAAATAAAAATAGAAGTCGATGAATTCTTAAAATTCTCAAATCAGAGATTTACAAAATTAAAATTCAAATGACTTGTATATAATAAATATAATTGTAATTTTGTTAATTTAATAATGTGTAACATTTCGTTTACATTAAAATTGAAGCATAACAAAGGGCTACCTTCAGTATAGTTCAGTGTAGGTATGGTTATTGGGAAGAAGATTACGAAAAGTAAAAGAATGCCGGTGATATGGTGATTTTTCTATATTTATGCAGCAAATGAGTTAAAAATTAATTTATTAATCGTTTCGTTAGAAACTTTAATTTTTAAAATATATGAATCTATTTTTGAATTTTTATATGTAATTATTGGAAAGGGTTCCGAAAGAAAGTATTCAAAACAAAAAAAACATTTTTTTTTGTTAATTTATTATAAACTATAGTAGAATTATTCAAATTTGGACGTTTCATTGAAATATTTTTCTTTTATTGGGAATCAACATTCGAAATGGGTTAACGCAGATTTTAATTTGATATAAATGTCAATCGGTTAAACCGTTTGGTATTGAGAGTGAACAAATCTTTAAAATGTTTTTTTTTTGCCGGAACTGGTTTGCCGCAACGGAACTAAGGAATAAAAAAATGTTTGTGAATTTATCTATGCTCGTCACTTAATTTTATCAGAAGAAGATCAAAGAAAAACTTTTAAGCCGAAATAGTTGTGGGAGCATGTAACTTGTAAGAAACGCATCATTTTGTTATAAAAAAGAAAACACCGGCGTCCATAAAAATTAAAATGTTACGTGCTGTCATTTCAAATTTTTTTTTGTGAACCTATATGAAATGTTTTTCTTTTTTTTTTAGTGCATTTCTCTACCATATATATGTGAACAAGAAATTACACAGCCTTTCCTTTTCAGGTATCGCTGTAAATGTCGTAAGGGGGAATAATTCTTACGACGTGTGTGGGATTCGAACCCACACTCTCTCGGTGTTTATAGCGTATTTTATACGCTCTTACCCACTGGCCACCGAGGCCTCTTATAAAATTTTGTTTATTTTAAATAAATTTTTTTATTTTACTATTCGTCAACTCTCAGTACAAATTGTGACGCTCAGTACAAAATGACATTGCAAATATCACGTGCTGCCAAAAGTCTGATGCTTTATAAACTCATAATAGATATAATAATAATAATAATAATAGCAATAATAATAATAATTAATAAGAAATAACTTTGATACTTAGTTTAATATTTAGAATATATATATATATACATATTACATACATAATAATATTTGTCTAAAGTTTTTGATTTTATTTTTATTTTAATAGGAAATTTAATGTGTGGTAAATTAGAAATTTAATTAAGCTTTTATAATGACATTCTTGTAATAAAATTAAACTTTTGAACTAAACAAGAAAGAAAAAAAAATATAAAATATATCTGAAACATAGTTAAAAAAAAAAATTGAAAACTAATCAAAAATAAACAAAAAAATTAAATATATTTTACAATAATGGTACAAAATAGAATATTAATAATGGATTCAAAAACAATATTAATAACATTTTTATTATGTTTAAAAATTGGTTTTGGATTATCAAATAAATTTAGCAGCAGCAGTAGTGATGCTAGCGAACACGATAATTATTTATTACAAAAAGGTATGTATTAAAATATTTTAAATTAAATTATTGATTTTTTTATTTTATATTTACTTATAGTAAAAGTTATAATATTTTAATAATAATTAATATTACAATAAATAATGATTATTGATCGATTTTTTTAGCAAAACTAAACAATAAAGGTGATGACCCAATTACCCTAGCGTTGCTTCTAGCGCCGATTCTACCGTCGCACTCTAAATAAAATAAAGACCAAATGCTAACGTCACTTTATGACCAACAACTAATATAAAATAAAAAAAAAAAATTATTGCCAACACGAGTAAAAGTAGAAAGTTGCTCTACTCTAGCGTCGCTTCTACCGTCGGATTTCTATTTGGTCAAGTTCCATTCAAATCAATGTATTCTACTTAAATGTCAAAGTGACGTGAGCATTTCCTCTCGTTTTTTAAAAATTCGTATAATATAAATTTTATGATATACATACATAAAATAATTCAGTATACATACATGTTTGCAATTAAAGGCAGTATTTATATATATTTAATAGTTAATAGACAAATTTTATATCTTCTTGTTTCTAGCAGATTTCGCTCAAAAGTTAAAAGAACCATATCCAAGAGGAAAATGTTCCTAAAATTTTTACCATATTTATAACTGGTGAAAATAAATAATAAATGCTTAAATACATCAATATATAAATAATAGCTAAAATAAATTAATCTGAACTTAAAAATAGTAATTTTATGTGGAAACGTTTCCAAACAGCTTAATTGCATCAACAGTTATTTACCTACACATATAATATGTATTAGTCTTTAATTAAATGCAACGCAAATTTATGTGTATGCAAAATTGTGGATTTTAAAACTCTAATTTTTTGTTTTTAGAAAAAATGCAAATTATATATACCCTTTAATAACGGTCAAGTTCGCTCTTCCGTCAATTTGCGAATGCTTCCCCATTCTCAAAAGGCGTTTATATTTGAACTTTTTGCAGCGTGCTCATTTTCTTCTATAAAGGCCTAATAATTTAAAATAGTGGAGGCACCAAAGTCATTGAAGAGTATATGATCATACAATATGGGTCGGGCAAAAAGATAGGCGCTAAATAGAAAACGGTAGAAAAGAATTTTTAAAACATTATGCCCTGAAAAGAAAAAGAATCTGATAGTTTGAAACTGAGTGCATAAAAATTTTGGGTGACCAGAAATAATACCCCAAACAATAAAGCAATTATTGTTTGGGGTATTATCAATGAAAAGAAAGGGAATATGATAGTTTGAAACCCAATGCATACAAATTTTGGGTGATCAGAAATAATACCCTAAACAATAAAGCAATTATTTTATTTTCGATACGAAAATAAAGCCGAAATTTCCAAATGCAGCTCTATTATTGTTTTGAAAAAGAAAGTCAGAAATTGAAGTTTGTTACAAAATCAGGGTTTACCTTTCATCCAGAATATTTATAATATCTATATGCGGGATTCTTAATCAGAATTTAAAATCAGGGTATAGACTTTTCCAGAATGTTTATGCGTTATGTATATGCGGTATTTTGAATTCAGAGGAATATTAGAGTTTGATTCTAAAAAAATCGTATAATACTGACTCTTACAACCAACTCTCAAATCCTTCCTAGTTATATTTTTACATACATATTTCAATATAAAAGAATTTGAAATAGTAGGGACTGTTGCCCCCAAACCCCTGCTAAATAAATTATTAAAACCCTGATTTTGTAACCAACTGTAAAATTTCTCCTAGTTCAGGATCTCGCATACACACATATTATATACAGCTGCATTATCTGTAAAAACCGTATAACATTCACTTTGTAATCGACTAAAAAATTGGAGTATTTTCAACAAGTACATTTATTTTCCATATTCTGGCCAGCTCCTGCCAGCGTAATCGTCCCGCATGCTGTTTCCCTTCGCGGTTGCTATAGACGGTGCTATATACTGATGTCATTATCAAAAAAGTGCTGATTTTAAACAAAATAATAAATAAAAAAAATTAAAGAAGATTTTGATACACGAAAAAAAAAAAAATTGTGAACAAAAAATTAAAAAAAAAAAAAAAAAAAAAAAGGAATTATAATTTTAATTTGTATTATCAATTTATGTAAGGCTTGCCATGGCTTATATTAATGCTGTTTTTTTTATTTTTTTTTTGTAATTTCAGAGCATGTCTTAGAAAAATCATACCATGGCTTAATAAGAGAAAACGAAACATTTGTTGAAATAACACCCTTAATAAAAGTTGATGAACGAAAAGTATGTGATTTTAGAATTCTAAAAAAGCCCCATCATGAAATACCATTTCGAGTAAGTAATTTAAATATGTATGTGTATAATATACTTTGTTTTATATATTTTTTTTTTTTTAAATTTCATTCCATTTTTCAGATTGAATTAGTAAACAACTTAGGGATATTAAAGGCCCGACGCACTTTAAATTGCGAAAAACGTCGTGGTTATCATTTTGAAATAATTGCTATATTATGTGATGGTTCACATTCAATTCCGGCTAATGTTCATATATCTGTTATAGATATTAATGAATATGCACCAACATTTTTACAACCATCATATGTAGTTGAAGTTGATGAAGGACGTTTATATCAAGAAATATTACGAGTTGAAGCTACAGATAAAGATTGTACCCCACCATATGGTGATGTATGTAAATATAAAATATTAAATGATGATGAACCATTTGTTATTGATAATGAAGGTTCAATTAAAAATACTGAACCATTATCACATAAAATTAGTCACAATCATATATTACAAGTTGTGGCATATGATTGTGCTATGAAACAATCTGTACCGATAATGGCTAGTATTAAAGTAAAAAGAGTATGTGAAGCACGTCTTGTTGGAATACCAGAAAGAATTGATTATACAGTAAGTAAACATACGTATATAAATATATATGAATTCTTTTTTTTTTAATGCATTTCTCTGCCACATAAATGTGGACAGGAAATTACACAGCCTTTCCTGTTCAGGCTTGGCTGTAAATGTCGTAAGGGGGAATAACTCTTGCGACGTGTTTGGGATTCGATATTATATAAAAATAACAATCTCAGTTAAATTAATTTAATGTCTTTCAAGTTTTAATAAGTTTGTGGACCTAGTGAGGTTAATTTTGTTTTAAATTTTGAAAAACTACTTCTTTCAAATTGTATTATTCAAAATTACGTGAAAAGTTAACGCTTTAAAATAGTTATTTTTGTGAACAAATGCTGTAAGGTATAGGATTATTTTTTTGTTAATTATAAATTACTTTAAAGCTCACTTAGTGTCACATTTAAGAATATACGATGTCCAGAATATCGATGGTTTTCCGCTCCGATTTCTGATACATATATATTTATTCCCCTGCCACATAGATGTGACAAGGAAATTACACAACCTTTCCTTTTTAGGTGCGGCTGTAAATGTCGTAAAAAGGAATTAATCTTACGAAGTGTGTCAGATGCGAAACCATACTCTCGATGTTTACAGCGTATTTTTATACGCTCTTATCCACTAGACCACCGAGGCCCCAAATATATTTTTATGTTTATGTGGTTGTAGTTTTTATTGTGACGTTGTTACAAAAGAGTAAAAAAAAATGTTCCAAAATGGAAAACTATCAAATAATAAAAACACAAAATTTTAATTGTCGTTTTTAATCCTCAATTTTGTTCTTAGCTAAAATGTGATGTTTTAGCTGAAATATTTATACCGGAAATTGAATTTTTAAAGCCTTAATCAGTTTTAAACATAGTCCATAACAGCATCTTAAGAAAAGTTATTTTCAAAATTAAAAGTAAAATAAGTATCTTAAAAAATAATTGGAAGTTAACTAACTAAAATCTATTTGGAATTTTAAATTGGTTTTTTGGCATATATTTATATAGTGTTTATATAAAATAATTAATATTAATATGTGTATAATATATAATATATGTATATGTATATGTATATTTATATATGTGTATATGGATATATATATATGTATATGTATAAGTGGGTGATTTTATAAAATTAAGAATATTATTTATTTTATAGGCGAATTCAATGGAAAGTTTATTATTATTTCCAAATATTCGAATTGAATTATGTGATCTTCATTGTAAGCAAGAAGATATGAATATTCACGTATCAGTCGCATTAAAGGTATATAACTTTTTTTTTTTTAAATATAATTTTCTGAACAATCTTAGATATTTTTTTTTTTTCAAAATCCATTTAATTATTTTTTACTTCTTCAGACAAAGCATATATCATTTGGTTGCGATCGTGACATTTCCCAATGCTCTAAATCACATACATTAATAGATGTATTACCAAAAGGAACAGAATGGACAAAAGATTTAATATATGATGAAGGTTTAGAATCTGTATTTCATTTTGATGGTTCATCTGGTGCTGTTGTGCCAGACAGTTTAGTTACTAAACATGATTTTGGATCAAATCCGTTTAGCATTGTTGCAATGTTTAAACATACAAGTTTAGCAGCATTTAATAAACATGCTAAGGAACATGTAATTTGCAGTGCAGATGATCACAGCAAGTTTTTTTTTGTTTTTGATTAACTATACAGTGGAATTTCCCCAAGTCAAACTCATAAATTTTTTTCCGCGTTATAAAAATAGAAAAGTATACCAATTCATTTCAAACTAAAGGAAATAATTTAGGTTGAATTTGTTGAGGTTTGAGTTAGGAAGGTTCCACTATTTTATTTAAACACAAGTAAATTTTATATTCTAATTGTATTAATTTTTTTTTTTAATTCTATACCATTTAAAGAAATGAATCGTCATCATATGGCTCTATTTGTTAGAAATTGTCGTTTAATATTATTAATACGCAAAAATTATAATGAAGGTGATTTAAATATGTTTAGTCCAGCTGAATGGCGTTGGAAAATACCGCAAGTTTGTGATAATGAATGGCATCATTATGTATTAAATGTTGATTTACCAAAAGTTGAATTATTTATTGATGGAGCTAAATTTGAGAATACAGCAGAAGATCGTCATAGCAATCCAGAAGTTATTGATGATTGGCCATTACATGCAGCGCATGGTGTTAATACAACATTAACAATTGGTGCATGTTATCAAGGTTCAGAGAATCGTTTAAAACATGGTTTTAATGGTGACATTTCAGAAATAAAAATTTCATTAAATAAAATTTTAAGTTCAGATGATGTTCGTTGTGGTACTTATTGTGCTGAACATTTAATTCCACCATCTGAAAAATATTTAGAATTTGAACAAGAAGTACAATCAAATTCACAATTTAATGAAATTTATATTGAAGGTAGTAATAAAAGTAATATTGAACAATTATTGGGTAATATACAATATATAAATACAAAAAAAAATCCAACAATTGGTAGACGTAATATTGAAGTAAGAACAACATTAACATGTCCAAATCAATCAGCTGTACGTTTACCAACTGTTGAAACTTATATAATGGTAAATGAACAACAATTACAACAATCTGGTATAATAATAGATTCATCATTATCATCAAGATCAGATACAATTTTAACAAATAAATTTTCATCACAAAATGATTTTAATTTGCTAAAAGATAAAATTTCTTCATCTCAAATTGATAATAATAATAATAATAATAATAAAAATAAAAATAATAATAATAAAAATTATAATAATAATAATAACCACAATAATCACAATAATAATAATTATCAACATAAAACTTTATCAGAAATGTCAGAATCAAATTATGCATCAGATATAATAAAATCTGATAAACCAAAAATTGTTATTAGTGGTAATCCAAATCATTTAGTGTCATATCCAGATATTAAAGATGGTGTTAGAATTTTGGCAAGCATTAATATAACAGTTTATTCAGGGAATGAAATTCAATTAAATTTACAAACATTAGATTCATGTAGTGTAAGTGTATTCCCAAGTTTAAATCCAGATCATGAAGAAATAGCACTTGATAATGATGAAAGTTTATCAACAACACTTGATATTAAAACAAATATAAATAAAGATGGTGTTGAAATGATTGGTTATGATACAACAAACAATTATTTAGATGTGCTAAAAGCTTTAGTTTATACAAATAAAAAACCAGCATATTATTTAAATCGTGTATTTAAATTATCATGTTCACAAGTGAATTCAAGATTTAAGAGTGCTGAATTTACATTAACATTAACAGTATTACATCCAAAACAATCAACAATTGTAACAACAAATAATCCAATTGGAAATTCAATTAAAAATAATATTAATAATAATGTTAATAATAATAATATTAATAATAATAATATTAATAATAATAACAATAATAATAATAATAATATGGATAACGAATTACCACAACAACATTTATTAAAACAACATGGTGAGTAATAATGAAATGAATGGTGATAATGATAATTGAGTTAAGTTTTTGTATTTTATAACTTAAATTACGAATTCTTATAATTTTTGGCTCCTCGCGGCAAAAGTACATATTATGTACTTTCATCTCTTCAACAGTTCTCTATAAATGTGTAATTGTTTTCTAATTTCGTACATCTACTTTTGTCATATCTCCTTTTGCTATTTATCACTTCAGTCATTCTTTTTGTACATGTTATCGTATCCACCACACCACATATTTAATTTTAGGATTCGTTCATTTAACATAGAGGTTACATAGAGGTTCGTTCATTTAACATAGAGGCTACGACGAAGGTAGGTGGAGACCATCGAAAGATGTTAAAGAGGAGCGGTACGAGGACGATTTCTTTATCAAAGTATATGGGACTTTAAGTACTATTGTGCTTAAAGTTGGGGACCTTTAATATTTTTATACTGTTTGAATAAGGAAAATTTTATTGTGGAATAAAAATAGATAAAAGGTTTGTAAAAATAGACAAAAGAATATGATGAACAAATATGTTGACATCCTTCTTAAATCTATGTAAATTGAAAATGTAATCATCCTTAATTTTAGGGAATATATAAGGGTGGAAGATGGTGCTACATTCGCGATGTTCGAATCATAAATGAATTTCTATATGGCCGCTAGACATTGGCTTAATTTATTTCGTTTTAGAAAACTTTAAGCGGAAACATCAGATATTTTATTTTTTCCGAACCTACTATTATTAGATATTTGTAAAACAGAATAAAAGAATCTAAACGTGGAAGACTCAGTGAAGAGAGTGTTGAGGAAACATTAGAATCGCTTATTAAATGAATTATTCTGTTTCGCACTTTATCGAGAAATTTCAAATTCGTTGGCTCCTATCCAAATATGTATATTATACTTTATTATTGGTCGTATGCACGCGCTGTATAATAGCTCTGTATGATATCGAGAAGATCAAAAAATGAGAAGAAGGTTTTACATCTATATAGGAAATCCACACATAAATCAAATATGTGGTTGCGCCAACTTAATTTTTGATTTAGCTTCATGTTCAAGATGTTTCGTTCACCAGTATGTTTCAAAACTTCCCCTCAAAATTTTAAGATAGGGATCGTAGTATTAATTTTTAGCGAAACTAAACAGTACTAGGTTTTTTTGAAATTAAAATCAATCTTGTTAATTTCGCCTCAGTAAGAGATTTTTGACGTACTCTTCAAAGGGACAATGAGGGTGCTGTCGTTTGAAAAATTATGGATTGGATTGGAGGTTATACTTAATAAACCGTTAATAAAAATTAAGAAGAGAGCTGGGCGATAGGACTGATCTTTGAGGGACATCAGTATTAATATTGAGTTGGTCGGATTAGTAACAATCACGACCGATTCGATAGAAAATTTCCAATCCATTTAAGAAAAACATCACCGAGGCTTTGTATTTGTTTTGTATTTCAAGAACGATAACTTCATACTCCCCTGATTAGTAAAGGCCAATATTAAGTTTTACGCTAAGGTAATTCGTGAGATCTCCAATTGAACGATGAACTCTAAATCCATACTGTCTATCATGTATTAATTACCCTTACTATATAAATTTTGTAAGTCTTCTATTTATTAGGTTCTCTTGGAAAGAACTCTGAAGAGAACCGAAGTGACAACAATAAGTCAATAGTTGGAGTCGGAGTCTAATGCTATAATTTATATATAATTGATATAATAATTTTTGAATTCATATAATTTAACTGTAAAATATTTATTTATTTTTGTATAGAATCAAATGTTTTTGCTCATGCAATGGTACATTCACATGATGCCCAAGAGCCTAAATCCAAAATTCATTCAATTATACATAAGGGTAATAATAAAATAAATTTACTATTTTTATTTAGCATTTATTTAGAAATTTATTTTTAAATTTTATTCTTAAACATTTTAAAGCACAAAGTTCTCATCCAACAATGCTTATAATTGTTATTTGCGTTTTCTTTGTAATTTTGTTATGTGGAGTTTCAATTGTTCGTATAAGAAACAGTAATAATAAATACATGGAGAGGCGTCAACCATGTCCCAAGGTAAGATTATTCAATATATATATTTATATTTTAATTATTATTTTTTTTCAAAATTATTTTCAAGATTGCAACTGAACAACTAGATTGGGATGATTCAGCGTTAACTATTACAATAAATCCAATGCAAAACGACGTTGTTTCAGATGAAAGCTCCGAATCAGAAAATTCTGATTCAGATGATGATGAAGGTATATATATTTAAGATAAAGTTATAAAATTTTCAATGACTAATACAAAATAGTATTACAAATAGTCATACAATAATATGAGTTTTCCGATTTAAAGATGAAAATTAAATAAAACATATGTTTTTAAATTAAACATATGAATTTTCTTTACAATTTTAAACTATAAATACATAAAAGGTTAAATATAATATCGCTTAAACCCTTTTGACTAAATTTTGAATTATATCTTGGAATAATTACAGATTTTAAACATAAGCGATATATTATTAACAAAACCACAATATTGCCAGTTTTAAGTTTATACTTTTAATTTATACCACTTTATAAAAGATTAAAACCGACAATCTAACATACTGTCCAATTAGACGTTAGTGCATTCATATATTGTGACTCTGTGAAAAGATTTTACAATATAATGTAAAATACAAGGGTGGGTCAACTTGGACTGACTGATTTGAACTGCTTACAATTTTTTTATTCTTAAAGTTTTTTATTTTATTTTGTTTAAGCTTAGTGTGAAAAATAACATCCTAAATGGCTTCCATTTTACTGTTGGCAGTTAATAGCTCTTTTTAAGACATTTTGCATTACGTTGCGCAGTTTTTGTGCGAACGTTCTGCTTTAGTTCTTTAATATTTTGTGGTTTGTTGACGTAAACTGGTTCCTTCAAGAAATCCCACAAAAAAACAAATAAAGGGCCGTCATATCTGCTCTCCGATTCTCCGTACCCCAAATTCGGCAGTTCTGTTTATTGACATATTTATTTAAATGAAAATATGCTTCATCGCTAATAATGAAATTGTTCAAAAAATTTATTGTCCGGAAACATAATAAAATTCAACAATTTTTACACGTTCTTGCACTCTGAGTATAAAGACATTATAAAATTTTGTAAAATTCTTTATTATCTGTCAAAAAAAATAAAAATAAAAATAAAAAAATTATATGCATTTTAAATCAGTCAGTTAAAGTTGGCCCACCCTCTATATAGGGTATGCAAATTAGAGCATAAGGTGATATAAGAGATTAAAATAAAATATGACAACATTTTACAACTTAAGATAGAATTTATGTCAAAATATTTTCGACTTAATAATTAAATAAACATATGAAGAGTTTGTTTAAAATATTTTTGCATATTTAATGTAATTCAATAAATTTAAATTATGATTTTTATTATTTTTAGTTCTGAATGGTAAATATAAAAATGTTAGCCAGCTGGAATGGGATAATTCAACAATGTAAATGTAAATAATTTGTAAGTTTATTAAGGAAAATTATATATATATATATATATATATATATATATTTATATATGTACATGTATGTATTTGTAATTATATCTTTATAATTTATATAAAAAAAAAAAGAAGAAAAATAATAAAATTTAATTAAAGATTATAAATAATTTGATTATATCTAAATTGAAAAGCAAAAACGACATTTAATGGTATATTGTAAGAAGAATAAATAAATAAATAGATAAATAATAAAAAAAAAAAAAAAAAACAAAAAATAAAATATCATTTATCAAGTGATAGGTAATATTATATATATATAACATTATGTATTTATCAAAAAACAAAATATATATATATATATCTATATATATAATATATATTTATTTATATATTTATATGCATTAAACTATATATATTTATATATAAAGGTACATTTATAAATTCCAAATTTATAATGTAAAACAGAATGAATGCGGAAAATTGTTAACATAAAAAAATTAAGTAAAAAAGATACCATGTATTTATAAAAATAAATTAAGTATAAAACAAGAAAAAAAAAAAAAAAGAAAAAAAAGAAAACACGGAATAAAAAGAAAACAAAAAATAATTCAGTAACAAAAGAAAATTTTCCTGTAACCAAGATAAAATTTATTAACAATGCAAAAAAAACATATATATAATAAATTACATGTATTTATATATTCTCAATATATATATATATGTATATATATATATATATATATATATATATATATATAATATAATATAATAAATCAGCATAGATTTAAGAAAAAAGAAAAATAAAAACTAAAAGGTAAAAAAAAAAAAAAACTTTTTATAGTTGAACAAAATAACAAAAAAAAAAAAAAAAAAAAAAACAAATAATAAAACAAAGCCATAAATTTATAAAGTACTAACTATACACTATGTTCATACTTTGAATCAAAATCATATTGATTTATTTTTTTGGAAAATATGTGTACAGAACATTTGACTGGAGCAAGTTGTGGGAGATTGAGGATAGATGACAGATCACAGATCACAAAAAAATATTATGAAAGGAAATGTTTATATTATAAATATTTTTTAAAATAAAATTTTGATATAATATGGATTTTTATTAAATTCATAAGTACAAAATCTATTAAAAGGGTTACTATCACATCAACACAGGCTCCCCTATTAAAAATATTATCCAAAAGTTCATTTAATTCATACGAATATTATCGAAATCTGTGTAAGGAATCTTAAAAAAAAATTAATCAAATTTATTGACATTCCTGATTTTCTGACTCTGAAACTCGTTAAGTCTATATAGTCAAGATTCTTTTGCACACCTTTAAAAATGCAATATTCTAACAATTCTGTTTAATAAAAAACTGATATAACTATATTTTCGTTCAAAGTGATTTAGTCATTACCCAATCTTGTATTCAAGCTTTAAATGTCGGAAAAAGAAAATATCTTATGCTTCAAAATTTTAAAATTTATATGCCAAAAGTTTAGAATTCCGTACTTTCCCTATTTTAACCCTTTGTATTTATATTTATTTACACAGAAATTAAAAATGATACATTTATTTAATGATAAATGAAAAATAATTAATTTGTTAAAACGGAAAATTAAAAATAAATATCAAGAAAAATAAAATGATGGTACATAATTGAGATAATTGAAGCTTAAATAAAAATTATTAATATATTTAATGCCAAACTAAAAATAATTCATTTATTAAAATTAAAGAAAAAGGAAAAGGAAATTAAAAAAAAATAACAGATATTAAAATTATAACAAATTAAAATCACTATCTTCGCTATCATAAATCATTAATCTTTTTTTCTTCGTAGTCGAAGATGTAATTTCACTTTCATCACTCGAGATTTCACTTGCATCACTCAATAGCATTTGATTTAGTTACGATTCGATGATTTGTGAATTGGTGACAATTTCAAATCGGATACGATATTCACGCTTCTGCTTCCGACCATAGACTGCACTATTAATATGAAACCTTTTCACAAATCATAGTTTTTGTGCATAAAAATTGTGGTGTATTCTCTTTTTTAAGTTATCATGACGATATTAACAACAAACAATAGTACATACATAAACATACATACATAATGTACATTTACAAATACTCAATGTATATGCTGCATTTTTGGGAATTCCCCGTTTTTCTTTTTTTTTTTCTATAATCATGTCACAATATATAAATTATTTTGTTACCGTTTTTTTTTGTTTTTGAAAACCGTGTAAAAAAAGTACCGTGTAAATCGGGGGATAAGTGTATTATAATTTAATGAACTCATTTTAGAATTTCCTAGATTCATAGATCTAGAAATCTTTAATTTTTTTAATTAATGTTATTTACTTTTGATTCAATTTTAATTTTCTATTGAATATTTTAAATAATAGTAATTTTTGCGTAAAAAAGAAACCTATTTTTTTTTCTAACTATTTTCTAACAATTATTTTCGGGTTTTTTTTTTTTTTGTCATTTCAATATTTTATTTCTGTTTTTTTTTTACTCAGAACATTTCAAAGATTCTATTATTTTTTTGTGTAAAACTCCCCCCCATTTATAATTGAAAAAGAAAATTACCAGAAGTTCAACTATTAAAGTAAAGATCTAATGATGAATTTAGTTTTTTTTGTATTGCTAGAATAAAGAGCAGGTCTTTTTTAAAAGGATATTTTTACGGCAAATGAAATCAAATAAATAAGTCAGACACGATAATTGATTTTTTGTTTTTTTTTTATGTAAAATTTAATTTTTGTTAAAAAGTATATAATAATGTTCGTTTTGTTTTGGAAAAAACACTGGAAATAGAAAACTAATGTGAATACCTTGAATAATATACAAGATATCTAAAATGATTTTCGAGATAACTATGGGCGTAGCGTTTCAATGATATGTTTAATAAAATCGTTCGAATTTTATTAGTTTAACCACAGAGTAAATAAAACATTACAAATAAAAAGTTGCATACGTATAAAAATTTTAAGTCTGTTTTAGAAGCCAGCATGAATATTTTTTTTGAAGCCAGACTAAATATTTTAGAATATTTAAATAGCAAAAAAAAAAAAAAAATTTATAGAATATTCTTTTGTATTTTCTATTTTTGTAATTTAAATATTCTAAAATACTTAGTCTACCTCCATAAACTGCTTTTAGTCTGGCTCCAAAAAGGTAACATAATATTTATATTTCTTTAACATGTCAGTTTTTTTTTATACGATATTTTAATTTTTATCAAAATTTTTATGCTTACAATTTTATATCTTAAGTTTAAAAAATATTTAAAACAAAAAAAATCTAAATTAAACAAAACTTTTAAAAGAAAATTAAAAAAATTGAAGGTCTGTTTCTGTTCGACAATCAAGAAACAGAAAGAAATCATCAAAAAGTCAAAAAAAAAAAAATTAATTGATGATCTTTAGGACGATCCTATGATGGCGGCGGCGTACAGACTAGTTTCCAAAAAAAAAAATACTCATAAAAGTAAAAGATCCAAAAAAATAAATGGAATTTGCATACGAACAAGATTTTTGTTTTTGGAAAACAAAATATTTCAAAATCTATATAAAATGGTTGACGTTGTGTGAACATAGGCTTAAGAAAAATAAAAAAAATAAAAAAAAAAATTCAAAAAAAAAAAAAAAAATACACATTTTAAAAGCATCGCATTTGAAACTTTATATTTAAAAAAAAAAAATACAAGAACAAACAAAACAAATCAAATAAATTAATAATGAATTAATAAATAATGAATTAATAAATAATGAATTAATAAATAAAGAATTAATGTTACATTATAAAAGCTCCATATACCACAAATTACAATCATATGCATAATATGTATGTAATTATTTTATTTATTTAAAACCAAAATAAAAAGCTTAAGATGAAATCATAGTGTATAAACATTAGATATAAAAACATAAAATTTTTTATTTGAGTTATTGGGTACACGCACATACATATTAACTAAATATAAATAACTAACTTAACCCCCCAGAATATAAAATATTTCTTTATACAGAGAAAAAAAAATGTGCGTTAATTCTTATCCAAAATGTTTGTTTATTTTTGAAAAAACAAAAAAATAATAATAATAATAATAAAAAACAAAAAAAAAAGGAAAATAAATTTTTGTATTTGTATATTCTATTTAAAAAAAAAACAAAATTTTCTTTTTTTTTGTTTTTCTTTTTCAAATTAAATGTTAAACAAAAAATTTAGTTTTTTTTTTTGTTTTTTTTTTTATGTGATTTTTGTTTCAGATATAATTTTTATTTATTAATTTAAGTTTATAAATTTTGAAGTTATAAGATATTAATATATATATATATATATATAACTTAATTTTATTAAATTTTATTAATAATATAATTAATATATATCTATAATTCCCAATTCATTACCTATAATAGATATTTATATATCCATTATCTTTTGAAAACTATAAATTCTAAATCGATAGAAATTGTTAACATAATATCGATTATAAAAGTTTTTTTATAAAAATTCTAATTGTATAGAGGAATGAATATTAACTTATATATCAGAGGCTAATGATTTCATATATACATATATACAACAAAAGAAAAACTAAAATATGTAACAAGAATGGGCAACAAGAACAGTCATAAAAACTCTTTTAACATCATAAAAAAAAAAAAAAAATAACAAAAAAAAAAAAAAATTAAATTTTAATCATTGGATGGTTATAAAATTTTTCCCAAACTTATTTATCAATTATATATTTATATATTTACATATTTACCAACCCTATAATTTCATCTTAACACAAAATACAAAAAAAAAAAAAACAAAAAAAAAAGAACCACTAAACTAAAGAAATAAAAAAGAACGATTAGAAAACTTATTATAAACAATGGTTAAAATTTTCAAATATTTAATATTTTTAAATTAATTTAAATTTTTTTTTTTTTTTTTTTATATAATAAAAATTATCTAATTAATAATTTTAAGTGTAATTAATTTTGATTTCGAATTTATATAGCGATATATATTTATAAATATATTTATATAAGTTTTTTTTTTAGGTTCATTGTTTTTAAATAGTTTAAATTATGTTTGAATTTTTAATTTTTTTTTAATTAAAGAAAAAAAAAAAAAAATAATAAACCTCTAGTTAAAATAATATTTAAAAAAAAAAAAAAAAAAAAAAAAACTATGGTATTTATTTTATTTTGATATTTAGACTTTTATTATTCTGACAATTTTATTAACAATTTTGTTTCAGCAACATTTTGTGTCGTGTCATAATGGAATAATGGACAATAAAGTAATTTTTTTTTTTTCGAAATTTTAATTTTTATTTGAAGCAATATAATTTATGGTTATGCTGAATGCCAGAAAAATTCGAATTAAAATGTCCATTCCGTATTTGAAAAAAATTGGTCCATTGGTGTTTCAAACATTTTTTGCATTTGTCAAAATTATATGTTTCGTAAAATATTTTTTGCATCTTCCTTTACAACTTCAAATTGAAACTAAACAATTTCAAATTGAAACTTAACAATTTCAAAATGGGAATAAATATTTTATTCAACAAGTATTATAACAATTTTAAATTTGAGCAAGCTATTAAAAAAATAAAAGACATCATTTTTATTACTAGTTTAATAATTCATCCCTAAACATGTCTTACATCAAAAAAGTTGAAGCAGATAATATAAGGAAGCATTGTATACTTATGTGCATTGTATAATAAAAATGAAGATTAAAGAATAGTTGCAAAAAATTTAAGCGTAAAGAAATCAACTGGCTATCGATGGCTGAATAATCAACAAATACTCGCCAGAGCAAAGTGGTGATAAGCGGAAATAAAATTAATTAAGGAACATCGAGTATTTATTAAAAGTTATATTGAGGAAAATCTTAGAATAACTTTAAAACAACTGAGATATAAATTCCTAAATAATCATTAAATTGTTATTTCTACGAAATATTTGAGATAACACTTAGATGAATTACTGTATATGTTAAAAGACATTCGAAGGGGGACCCAGAAAGAGCAAACATTGAAAGAAATAAAATAAAACGATATTATTACGTTCACAAACTTTTAGAATATCAATCAAACAATACACCTATACTCTATATACATGGATGAAACTAATTTCTATTTATATATATCGAGAACCAAAGGTCATTTCAAAAAAGGAACTCGTTGCACTCACATTACAGCAGGCAGTCGAGGATTTAATATACATGTAATTGGATGTATAGGTAATATGGCTTTTGATTCATCATGAAATTAGAAGAGGAGAAGCAAAATAATTCATGCGTCGTCAGAATGCTCAAAATATATATAGAAAAATGGTGATTGATAATGCTCCATGTCATGGTGCCATTGAGGAAGTATTCCAAGAAGAAGATTTTTTAAATATTCACCTACTAAGACTCGCATCATATTGTCCAATGTTAAATGCAATTGAATATGTTTGGTCAAAGCTAAAATTTGTAGTCAAAAGCGATCTAACTATTCAATTACCGCGAATCCTAGCTGATGAAGGTAGATCAAATTTAACACAAACAGAGTTCCGTCTACTACGGCTAAAACATATAATTTGCGAAAACATAACTACGATCATTACTGTTCCTAATTGTAACCGGCACGTCGCTCATATTGAAAAATTTATACCGGACGCGATAAATATGAATTATATGACTTTTTAATTCATATTTATTAATTCATAATAAATTTTTAATAAATATATTTTAAATTAACTGGAATAAATTATTTATTTTTTATTGCCATTTTGAAATTGTTAAGTCTCAATTTGAAGTTGTAAAGGTATAGTATTTTTTGTTAGATATTTTTTTTGTGTTTGTTCAGTATAAAAATATATGTATGTATGTAATTCAAAAAAGTAAAATAAGTTTAAAATAATTTTTATAAATCGATGATGAATTTTGTAGCGGCTTTAGAATAATTGGATAATGAAGAAGCGGAAATTTTAAAGGATTTGGCGTTTGGAAACAAAATTACTTAAAGATTTTATAAGAATTATATATGTACATATACATATGTATGTATAGAGAAAATATTTTTTAATTTTAACTTAAAAAAAAAAAAACTTTTCAAAACAAAAATTATCTTTACTTTTTTTTTTTTTCAAATAAAAATTATTTTGCCCTAAATGCTGCTTGCTTTCGAAACGAAGTTCTTAACTGCTTTACTAATTGTGTTGAAAGAAATTTCATTAATTTTCATTTATTTTCGACGGACTATACGGTATAGCATAGACCAAAAAAAAAAAAAAATTTCCAAATAAAAATGACGGTTATGCAGCGGTGAATAAAATTCTGATTTCAGCATACCTTATGTGGAATATTTGTTCATCGAAAAATTAAATTTCGACGAACTTAAGCATAACCATATAAAACAAATATAAAATAAATTCTTCAAATATAGACAATCGTATCAAAAATAAATAACAGAATAATATTTAATATCATTTTTAGGGGTGTAGGTAGCCGAGTGGCTAATGAAATGATTTATTAACTGAGGAGTTACGGGTTCAAATTCTACGCAAGTAGCAACTTTTTACAGACTCCATACAGGAATGTATAAGGTAGGTATTGTTTTCAAATCAAAAATTTGAACCCGAGATTCTTGGAACTAAATGACTTTGTGTAATAGTGGTCGATTCTGTGATGGACACAGCTGATTTTTGTAATTGGGAAGAAAGTGTCTGAAAAGTAATTTTTCATAACAAACCCCTTTTGATATCAAATATAGTGTTGATATAAAATATTATAATATAACCAAAATAAACAACATTTATATGTAATTGTAAATTAGTAAAATATTCCATTCACAAAAAACAAAATCAAAAAACATGTTTATTGGTTAAACCAGAGAAAAAACTTACAAAATATAAAAATAAAGAATCAAAAAAAGGGGAAATTCTTAATCAAATAAAGTCTATTTCACTATTCCTGCGGAACATATTCGCCTCGCAGTTGCGGAAAAATATTTATATTCAGCTTTACGTCAAATTTTTGTTTGCGCGCTGAACTGACTGATTTAATGTCAATGAGTTGATTTATTGATACTTTATAAAATACTTAATTTTTTATTTACAATAATTTTTCAGTAATAATTCTGCATATACACAAAAATTACTAGAAAGTTTTGACTAAACAATAAAATCATTAAAACAAAAAGTTAAAAAAAAAAAATAAAAAAGATTGAATTTTATATTTAACTTACATTGTATTTGTTCAGCGACTTAAGTATTGCGAAAACGAAAAATATTTATATCAAATGTAAGAAAAACTTGACTAGAATACCAAAAACAAAAAACGTATTCAGGAAAATGGCGGAGGCATCATCACGCTGCATTTAGCAGAATACGAATTTTGACACGCGAGTTATATATATATAGGTTTTTATATTTAGGTTTGTAAATGTTTTTGAACTTTGAATCAATTAACCTTGATTAATATAAAAGTACTTAAAACTCATTCACTTCTTGATAAATAAATTAATCAATAACAGGAAATGCAACTTAGCATTTCTTTAATAAATTTTAATAAAAAGAAATCCATAAGCATTTCGAAAATTATTATTAAGTAATGTTATTGTTTTATGTTACGAAATACTTATGTTAGCAATAAGTATAATATGTAAACTTTAATATAAATAAGTAAAAGAAATAAATAAAAAATCGGTCTTAAGACCAACCACAAAATTGTGTATATCGTTTTTTTATTGTTCCGAAGAACATATTCAACAATATAACAAAATATATAACTCGCGGGACGCGGCGGACAATTTCGAATGTATCGTCAATGAGAACATATTATAATACATAAAGAGTGTTGGAGTTGAAGTAGAACAAAAAAAAAAAGTATATGTTATTCTTTGCGCCCAGTTTAGCAATAAGAAAACCATAAAAATCGTATTTATTCGTAAAATGGTATAGTAATGACTTGTATACACCAAAATTGAGAGTAAAGTTAATGTAAAGAAAGAATTAATATTGAATTGAGTATTGACAACTGATGATTTATTTAAGTATGTATTTACTATTTCATATTTTTTATTACAGAAGTGTAATTTTTTTGTTTGGGATCGTACTCGTAACGTAACTCCTTCTTCTATAATAGAAACTATATTACATACATAATACATACAAACAGGCTACACTATACCTACCTAAAATTCGTTATTTTGTTGAATAAAATATAAGTAAAGATGAGTAGAGTGGAAAGGGAATAAAAACAAGTAAAAATAACAGTAAGTCGATGCAACCGACTCATTTATACCCTACACCTAAAAAATTCAAATTAAATTAAAAATCCATAAGTTATTTTAGTTGGGTATTTAATACAAGCTAAAAAAAATAAATGCTGTTACAACCTTTGTACAAAATTTCAGGTTTCTATCTTTATTAAATTCGAAAATATGAAGTCTTGGGATGTCTTGGGAAGTGTGTGAAGGCACGCGGACCACCACCCCAATTCATCTCAAATTTTAGAGACATCAACAGGGTAGAACATTCTTATATCAAATTTCAAGTTTATATATTTATTAGTTTCGAAGATATGCTTGTTTGATCTTAGGAGTTGTGTGACAGATACCCGAACAACCATTCTAATTCATCTTAAATTTTGGACAAATCAGGGATTCAGGAAACAACACCCTTGTACCAAATTTGAAGTTTCTGTCTTTATTAATTTCGAAGATATGCTTGTTCGGTTTTGGGAGTTGTATGGGAGGTACCCGAACCACCACTCCAATTCATCTCAAATTTTAGGCAAATCAGGGATTCAGGAAACAACACCCTAGTACCAAATTTGAAGTTTCTGTCTTTATTAATTTCGAAGATATGCATGTTCGGTTTTGGGAGTTGTATGGGAGGTACCCGAACAACCACTCCAATTCATCTCAAACTTTGGGGATATCAGGGATTCAGAAAAACACACCCTCGTACAAAATTTTAAGTTTCTATCTTTATTAATTTCGAAAATATGCGTATTAGGTTTTGGGAGTTGTATGGGAGATACTCGAACGCATGGTCCGATTTCGCCCATTTACAATCCCCGCCTTACCTTAGTCATTGTTAACCTACAGTATAAATTTCATCAAGATAGCAACATTATTTTTTGAGTTATCGTGCATACGGACGGACGGACGGACGGACATCGCTAAATCGACTCAGGCGGTGATCCTGATTCAGAATATATATACATGTCTATACCTAACTCGCTTCCTTTTGGTGGTTACAAACACCATACCAAAGTTAATATACCCTATACTTAATGTGTAGGGTATAATAAAGTTAGATTAGATAGTTGTACGTACCACTTTTATTTGCTAATAAGAAACAGATTTTCATTCCTTAAAATAAAAAATTTAAAAATTGGTCGAATTTCTTTCTATAATATTTATTTCCTATTGTATTTATGGCCCGTCTATTTAAATGAGGAGCGATGGAAACCGCAAAACATAAAACTCGATATATCTCCAAAACTATTGAGTCTACAAACACCGTTATAACTTTCCCGACACCGGAACACTACCACCTTTAAAATAAGCGTAATCTCTGAATAAAACTTCGAGCTTATGAAACTTTATATACAATTATGTATATCATAAGCATATTTTAACGTTTTCTTAAAGCATATCTTCTTAATCTTAAGCATATTTTAACGTTTTTTTTTTGAATTTCTTCTTTGTTTTTATTTTGGAAAATTTTTTTTTTTGAAACTGCATGTGTTTTTAAAGACATTTTTAAGATCAACAACGAAAAAATATGATAAATTATGTTGTTAATAATTGGATAGCAAAGTCCGGTATAGATAAATTACGACTTTTAATTCGACAAATCCTGATTTATGTAAGTTTCTGGAATATGTATCTTACAATACATATATCTATGTATGTACAAATCAATTTTTTATATTGACATAAACCACAATATGCGTTGTTGTTTTTTTTTTGTTAAAAACGTAAAAATCTGCGCAAAGACTGCGCAAAATCTGCGCATACTTTTTTCGTTATGTGTCAAAAAATAGGTGTTGTTATCATTTTAATGATAAACAAAGCAAAAAAAAATTAATAATTTTATATTTTTTTGTTTTAGTTTTTTAAACTTTAAATAATATGTAGATAATAAGTTTTTTATAATTAGAACAATATAAAGTGTAATAAATGAATTTATATTAATTTCATTTATCCATTAATGACAACTCTATGAAAATATCTATTGATATATTTTTTTCAAGGATATTTCATGTGTACACACACACAGTATTTATTGCATATTGGTACTTTCTTTTAAAAAATATGTTAATTTATAAAATATTTTTAAATAATATAAGGTGTAAAAGTGTAATATGAAAATAATAAGGTGTTTAGGGGAAAAAAATAATAAAACGTATAATGTTAAGATGTCATATCACTTGTAATAAATTATCTTGTTAAATGTGCTTCAAAATAAAACGTTTTAAACTTTTGTTTCTTCTAAAGTCCTCATACCATTTATAATATTTTTTTATCCTCATACCATACAAAAATTTTCAAATAAAAAAAAAAAAAAGATTAATAATGTATTAAAATGGTATGTAATAAAATAATAAACATAAACATATAAGAGCATCGGTGGCCTAGTGTGGGTAAGAGCGTATAAAATACGCTGTAAACACTGAGGGAGTGTTTGTTCTAATCCCACGCACGTCGTAAGAGTAATTCCTCCTTACGACATGTACAGCCACGCCTGAAAAGAAAAGGCTGTGTAATTTCCTTGTTAGATTTATGTGGCACGGAAATGTACTAAAAAAAAAAACTTTTTATTGTAGAGCTTTTTAAAGGTTTTAATCATCGTCATGAGTATCGTGTTTGTTAAGTGATTTTAAAGATTGTTCTATGAATTTTATAAATTTGAAAAAATAATTTGTAATAAGATGGAAAAAGCGAAAATAATTAAGAACGCAAAAGTTTTAAAGAGTTCAATGACATTAACATTCTTGGAAACAAAAAAATTCCCCGTTTTTAAGAAACCAACGATACATATAGGGTTTCAATAAAAGTATCCTAAGATATATTCAATTCTTATTGATCATTCATTATATTTTTTGATTCTTATTGGCCTTTTATTTTTAAAGTTTTTTTAAATTCGTGGAAATTTTAAAAATTTATTTTATTCCTTAATTATTTAACTGAATCAAAAATTGTCTCTGATCTAAGCTAAGCGGGACAATGAAAAAAAATTAAAAATATTCTCTATAGATGGTCTCAAATTTCTTTTAGTAAGAATTGATTTATTTTTAAAAAATATAACTGTTTATTCTTTTTTTGATTTAATGTGTTAGAAAATATAAAATTAAACAATAACTAAAGAAATAAAATAAAACATGCTTCAATCATAACGATTAATACATACATAAAAAAAAAAAATTAAAAATTATTTACTATAACTAAAAAGTATTCCAAGTTATTTAATTAACATAAAGAGCAGTGTGTTGTTTTGGAAATATGCAAGGTGGTGCTAACACCACAACAGCAGCTTGTAATATGAATTTAGTTTCAACAGTAGGTGGTGGTGTTAGTACAGGGAATACTATGAATCAACCTATAACAAATGTTAATATTGGTAATGTTGTTAGTAATCTACAAACAAATTCAACTAATGCCGCAAATATTCCTGAAACATCTATGGGAACTTCTGGTTTACCAGGAAGCGGAACAGGAATTATTGGTACAACAGTAACTGCAAGTTCTAGTGGTATTACTGGTACAAGTAGTGTTGGTGGTGGTATAAGTGTTACTGGTCTATCAAATAGTGGAGGAATTGTTGGTAATGTTGGTGCAAGTGGCAGTGGTGGTATTAGCGGTAGTGGATGTAGTGGAGGTGGAGGAATCGGTAGTGGACCTGTTATTAATTTAACCTCTAGTGGTGGTTTAGCTGGTGGTTTAAGTGCAACAATGGTACCAAGTAGTGCAATATCTGGTGTACCACCATTAGGTTTAGGTATTGCTACAGGTATCGGAAATAAAATGTTAGGAAGAAAACAAAGTTTAAAAGGTACCGAACCATTTTTAGCTGATTACGGTCCAGAAGAATCATTAAATGAATCAGCTGATATAGAATGGGTAAATAAATTATGGGTTAGACGTTTAATGAGATTTTGTGCCTTAGTATCATTAACATCTGTTTCATTGAATACACCAAAAACATTCGAAAGATATCCGCCATTACAATATTTTACATTTGTTTGTGATACAGCAGTTACTTTTCTTTTTACATCAGAGATGATAGCAAAAATGCATATTCGAGGAGTTTTACATGTAAATATTATTTTAAAAATTTATTAAAATCTGATATATGAAAGATTAAAAATGTTTTATTTTTTTTTTTTTTTTATGTTTAGGGTGAAGTACCATATCTAAAAGATCATTGGTGTCAATTTGACGCTTCAATGGTATTTTTTCTATGGGTGTCAATATCATTACAAATATTTGAAGTACTTGAAATTGTGCCAAAGTATAAACAATTCAATTTTATAAAAAAATATAAAAAATTTAAAGGAAATTATTTTTATTTTAGATTTTCTTATTTAAGTATAATGCGAGCACCACGACCATTAATAATGATTAGATTTCTAAGGGTTTTCTTAAAGTTTTCAATGCCAAAAAGTCGTATTAATCAAATTTTTAAGTAAGTATGAATGAACTATCTTAATTTGATAACTAGTAGGATTATTCTATCTTCAAAATCTAGTATCTATAATCATAACATAATCTATAATCTTCTTCAAATTAGGACCCACAAACAAACAAAAGAACAGCCAAATGACTTTCTTAATAAATTAAAGTTTTTGAAACAAATTTCTTTTTTTTTTTGTTTTTTTAACAAGGCGTTCGAGTCAACAAATTTATAATGTGACGCTGTTCTTTCTATTTTTTATGTCGCTATACGGATTATTAGGCGTACAATTTTTTGGTGAATTAAAAAATCATTGTGTTTTAAACACAACGCAAAAAAGGTTTGTAAAAATTCTAATTAATATCTATATACATATATATATATATATAACAACAATGACAATAATTTTATTACACAGTTTCCTAACAATTAATTCATTGGCAATACCAGATACATTCTGTTCAACGGATCCTGATTCAGGATATCAATGTCCACCTGGAATGAAATGTATGAAAATGGATTTTCTTAGCAGTTATGTAATTGGATTTAATGGATTTGAAGATATTGCAACTAGTATATTTACGGTATATCAAGCGGCGTCACAAGAAGGTTGGGTATTTATTATGTATCGTGCTATTGATTCATTGCCCGCATGGAGAGCTGCTTTTTACTTCAGGTATTTATCCTAACAAAAAGAAAAAAAACATTTGTATCTATTAATTAATCCACAGCCAATAAAACACGGATATTCATATAATTAAATTGTAAATATTATAGAAATATCTGGAGTGTATTTATGATGGCAAATATATTAAGAATAGTAGATAATATTATCATATTAAAATGAATTATAAAAAAAAATAATAATAATTAAAATATAATATTTCAGCACAATGATATTCTTTTTAGCTTGGCTAGTTAAAAATGTTTTCATAGCTGTTATTACAGAAACATTTAATGAAATTCGTGTACAATTTCAACAAATGTGGGGTGCTAGAGGCCATATAACAAAATGTGCCGCATCACAAATATTAGATGGAAATGATACTGGTTGGCGTTTAGTAACAATTGATGATAATAAACATGGTGGTTTAGCACCAGAAGCATGTCATGCTATATTAAGATCACCATATTTTCGTATGCTTGTTATGACAGTGATATTAGCAAATGGTATAGTTACAGCATCTATGAGCTTTAAACATGATGGTCGACCACGTCATATATTCTATGAGAATTATTATTATATTGAAGTTGCATTTACATTTTTCTTAGATTTAGAAACATTATTTAAAATATATTGTCTTGGATGGAGAGGTTATTTTAAACATTCAATACATAAATTTGAATTATTATTAGCAATTGGTACAACATTACATATTATACCAATTTTATATTTATCTGGTTTAACATATTTTCAAGTATTAAGAGTTGTAAGATTAATAAAAGCATCACCAATGCTTGAAGGATTTGTTTATAAAATTTTTGGTCCAGGAAAAAAATTAGGTTCATTAATAATATTCACAATGTGCTTATTAATAATTAGTTCAAGTATTTCAATGCAATTATTTTGTTTTTTATGTGATTTTACAAAATTTGAATCATTTCCGGAAGCATTTATGTCTATGTTTCAAATTTTAACACAAGAAGCATGGGTTGAAGTTATGGATGAAACAATGATAAGAACTAGTAAAACCTTAACACCACTTGTTGCTGTTTATTTTATATTATATCATTTGTTTGTTACATTAATTGTATTAAGTTTATTCGTTGCTGTTATATTGGATAATTTAGAATTAGATGAAGATATTAAAAAATTAAAACAATTAAAATTTCGTGAACAAAGTGCTGAAATAAAAGAAACATTACCATTTCGTTTAAGAATATTTGAAAAATTTCCAGATGCACCACAAATGACAATATTACATAAATTACCAACTGATTTTACATTACCAAAAGTTCGTGAATCATTTATGAAACAATTTGTTATTGAATTAGAAACAGATGATCCAACAATAATAACTGAGGGTGGTAGACGTGCAATGTCTGAATGTTGGGAATCAAATGTTGTATTTCGTAAACAAAAACCAGTTCGTATTATGAATAAAACACCAAAAGTCAGATCAGCTGGAAGCAGTTTAAGAAAATTAGCTATAACACATATTATAAAGTAAATATAAAAAATTTCCTTTGTTAATAATTCTTTTTTGTTTTTTTAATGTGTAATATAATCATTTAGTGACTCAAATAATCAACGTTTAATGCTGGGTGATTCCGCAATGTTGCCTGTTGCTGCTGGTAAAGGAGGCTTAAAACCACAAGGAACCATTACACACACAAAACCATGGCGTGTTGACCAAAAAAAGTAAGTAGTTATGTACGTATATCAATTTTGTTATGTGTTATGTATGTTTTGTGATGCCAAGTAAAAAATAATTATTAATATGTTATTATTCAATGTTTATGATAATGTCTAGGAAAAGTTAAAAATTAATTTCAATTATTTATGTATGTATATAAAAACTTATATTTTTTTTGTCAGTAAAACCTATATGAACCCTATACCGAAATACGTGACGTATAAACGGTGAATATTCGAATTTCCAATTTTGACACGATTTTTTTTTTCGTTATGTTTATATTTTTTTTAACATAGCTTTCATTTAGTTATATGTTTAGATTGACATATGCCGACGTTTTATTTCGGACGACGTCAATTTATCAACGTCCGGCGTTTATACGTCGAACGTCGTACGTTCTTATTTAAGTTGGGTGCAGCAAATAAAATGTAGATTTCAAATAAAGGTTGTATTTGATATTACGATTCTAAATGTGCATGTATGTCATTATGCCATGCAAATCTTCAAGTGGACCAAAAAAAAAAACGCAAATCAAAATGCAAAAATGTAATATAAATGGACTTTTGTTTGTACTAAATTCAAGAGTACAATCTGTGTAACAGGCAGGTGATTTTAGAATGGTGTCATCTGTAAACACTTACACTCCTTTGGTGTTTACAGAGTACTTTATACGCTTTTATCTACTAGGCCCACCGACACCCCCATATTACATTTAAATGAACAATACGTTTATTTAAGTTAATTTCTAAATCGTAGGAAGCATGTTAGATATTTTATATGTGCATATATATTTAGAAAAATAAATTGATTTACGTTAGTAATAAGAATAATTAGTATATACATATTTGTTAGTAAAATTTTAATTTTGTGTTTGTTTTTGCAATTAACTTGTAGGTAAATAAATAAATAAAAAATGACCAATATTTTTGGGTAATTATTCATTATGAAAAAAAGTCCAATAAAAAAAGGAAAAATCGCCCAAAATGAAATGAAATGAATACTTGCATGGGTTTCATCTACTTTCAGGCGACAAACTGGGCTATTCAAATTTTCTGATCCAGCTGTTACACTTTCCGCCTGCAATTTTAATGTGCATTCTTTGCAAATCTAAAGATGCTTACAAGGAAAAATATGCATAATATGTATATAAAAATATTCTGTTAAAGAGCAAATTCATGATTTTGAATCCAACTCTAAAATGAATACTAAAGTATGTCCAAGCATACAGGTTTCCATACAAACTCGTGATGCCAGATTTTGATTGTGTACCTATGTGAAAGCTTTTCGTGCTTATGACTTTCGTTTTTATAACACAACGTCTTATTATTAATAATAAAATAATTGAAGAATAGTGCTTGTATAACTAAAAATTATATTTTAAGAAAATTGAAAAATGGCTCAAAAAATAATCCTGTGTGATTTTTTATTTTCAATTTTTGGGCACAAATTTTGGGCGATTTTGGGCACAGCCTTTATAACTATATATGTTGGGATCAACATTAAGTGTACATTTTATAATGTGCATTTTGTTCAATATGTCAAAAATATTTAAAATTTATCTATGCGCCAATTTATATCATCTATTGATCAATTTATCTATATCTATTGCCACACCTCAATCAAAAAATGAATTAATTTTACAACTTAACAACTTCCAACAAAAAACAAATTCAGCAGTGATTGTATAGTTATTATTTTTGATATATATACCATTTAATATACCAATGTTAATATTATTGTTGGATGAATTTGTTTATTATAATTAGATATTTTGTTTGCTTGCAGCTATTTCAGAAGCTTCATTTTAAAATTTTATTTAGATGGCTCGCTTCCTTTTTATTTAATGTCCATTATTTATGTATATTTATATATATATATACATATTTACATATAGATATATGAATACATATGTATATATAAGTATATATATACATAATACATATTATGTATATACATAAATATATATGTATATATATATATATAAGTATAATACATATAAGTATATGCATAGATATATAAAAGTTGCTCTGGTAGTGGTAGACCTTTTTTTTTATGTAAAAAGAAATTCCAATCTTTTGACATTGCAGATTCGGTTCTCGTTCAATTCGACGTAGTGTACGATCCGGTTCAATTAAATTAAAACAAACCTATGAACATTTAATGGAAAATGGTGATATAGGTGCTGCATCACGTGTTACATCATCAAGAGCTAGACCACATGATTTAGATATAAAATTATTACAAGCAAAAAGGCAACAAGCTGAAATGCGTCGTAATCAAAGAGAAGAAGATTTACGTGAAAATCATCCATTTTTTGATACACCATTATTTTTGGTACCAAGAGAATCACGTTTTCGTAAAATATGTCAAAAAATTGTTCATGGACGTTATGATGCTAGATTAAAGGATCCATTAACTGGAAAAGAACGAAAAGTTCAGTATAAAAGTTTACAGTAAGTAAAAAATGTAAATAAAATAATTAATATGATTATAACTTAATACTTTTACCGTAATTCGCAAATATATTTGAAAAGGAAAGAATGATTTATTTTCTTACTACATTGTACATATGATGTGGTATGGAAACCACATGGGAAATAATAAAACAAATACAAATGTATAAGGTCTCTATTATGAAAAAAAAAATGTCTGTCTTATACAGTAAAAATACTATTGTTTTTTTTATTTAAAAAAATTAAAAAACCTTTCAAAATTAAATTTTACTCCTTGCTTTTTTCGATTATCCAAAAGATATCACATTAACCAAAAACTTTAAATATCAAATTTCAAAAACAGATTTTGTAGGTATTTCTTTAAAAAATTTATTAAAAAAAAATTTCTTTACAGTTAAAAAGCTTGCGCTTACGCCTCCCATCCCCTTCCTCCACTCCTTAAGTTTATAGTAATTATTAAAATTTTAAAAATATTTTATTTTTTATTAATTTATTATTATTTTTAAATAATTTTACAGTAATTTTCTTGGACTTGTTACATATTTGGATTGGGTTATGATTTTTGTTACAACATTATCTTGTATATCAATGATGTTTGAAACTCCATTTTATAGAGTTATGGAACATCCAGGACTTCAAATAGCTGAATATGCATTTGTTATATTTATGAGTTTAGAATTGGCATTAAAAATTTTAGCTGATGGTTTATTTTTTACACCAAAAGCTTATATTAAAGATGTTGCCTCAGTATTAGATGTGTTTATATATATTGTATCAACATTATTTTTATGTTGGATGCCAAAACATGTTCCAACAAATAGTACAGCACAACTTTTAATGATATTAAGATGTGTTAGACCATTAAGAATTTTTACATTAGTACCACATATGAGAAAAGTAGTATATGAATTATGTCGTGGTTTTAAAGAAATTTTATTAGTATCAACATTATTAATATTATTAATGTTTGTATTTGCCAGTTATGGTGTACAATTATATGGTGGTAGATTGGCAAGATGTAATGATCCTACAATACTTAAACGTGAAGATTGTGTTGGTGTATTTATGAGACGTGTTTTTGTTACAAAAATGAAATTAGTACCGGGACTTAATGAATCATATCCATCGATGTTAGTACCAAGAGTATGGGCAAACCCAAGACGTTTTAATTTTGATAATATTGGCGATGCAATGTTAACATTATTTGAAGTATTATCTTTTAAAGGTTGGTTAGATGTAAGAGATGTATTAATTAAAGCTGTTGGACCGGTATGTTTTTTTTTTCAAGAAAAATATATATATATATATTATATATATTTATATTTGTTTTATAGATTCATGCTATTTATATTCACATTTATATATTTTTGGGTTGTATGATTGGTTTAACATTATTTGTTGGTGTTGTAATAGCAAATTATTCTGAAAATAAAGGTACAGCACTGTTAACTGTTGATCAAAGAAGATGGTGTGATTTAAAGAAACGTTTAAAAATTGCTCAACCATTACATTTACCACCAAGGCCAGATGGAAAAAAAATTAGAGCATTTACTTATGATATAACACAGAATATAACATTCAAACGATTTATTGCAGTTGTTGTATTAATTAATAGTATGTTATTATCAATAACAGTAAGTTAAATTAAAAAAAAAAAATTTTATATAAATATATGGATATACTGGGTGCCCGGGTGCTCAATAGTCTTCTTTGGACTGGATGAACGGAGATGTTGAGATAAACACAAAATTATAAAGTAAAAAGTAATAATTTTCTTTTTTAAAAACATTTACAAAAAATCTTTAAAATTTCGAAAACCATTAAGAACAGATCCTATTTTCTACGTAAAAATTTTTTTTATTTGTTTCGACATCCCTGAGTCAAATCAATTCAAGAAAAACAGTTTACAGAAGTACACCCAGTATATTATCTTTATTAACAATAATCTTCTAATATAATTTGTATTTTAAATAGTGGATAAAAGATGAAGTACATACAGAACGTTTGGTTGTTTTGAGTACATTTTTAACATTTGTTTTTGTAATTGAAGTTGTTATGAAAAATATTGCATTTACCCCACGTGGATATTGGCAATCACGACGAAATCGTTATGATTTATTAGTGACTGTTGCTGGAGTTGTATGGATATTTTTACAAACAATTCTTCGGGTATGAATATTAATTTTATTTATTAATATATAATTTAAAATATATAATTATTAATTATAATTAAAAATTATAATTAATTTGATAATTAAAAAAATAATGTAAATAAAAAAAAAGAAGCGCTATTAACTCTTTAAAGTTATATATCAAGCAAAACTTTATTCCTTAATTATATTTAAATACGATTTTTTTCTTATATTCTTGCTTCTATTATAGTAGCTTAAAAACTTTAAATGGTATTATATATCCTTACAAAGAACTTATTTATTTAACTTTGACGTGAACTCATTTATTCAACTGAGCCATCCGACATTATAGAATGTATTAACTTCGGTAAATTTTCATATAATCATAATTATTCATATAGGCCCATATGTGGACCATTATACGAAATGTTTATTTTTACTTTTAATTTAAAATACGAAGACAAAACATGCATTTAATGCGCCTTCCAAATTTTCTTTTTAATGCATTTCTCTGCCACAAAGATGTGAACAGGAAATTACACAGCCTTTCCTGTTCAGGTGTGGCTGTTAATTGTCGTAAGGGGGTATAACTCTTACGACGTGGATTCGAACCCACACACCCTCGATGTTTACAGCGTATTTTATACGCTCATACTCACTAGCTCCAAATAAAAATAGAAAAAAAAAATAAAGTGTTAAAGCTAAAATCAGGTAAATTCAGTTAAATTTAGAAAACTATTGTTTTGCAAAAAATAGAATATTTCATATTTTAATGATCTAAATCATTTTCTACTTGAATTAATAAAAAAAAATATACTGTTAGGCTTTTTTTCTTCTTTAATATAAAACTGCTTTATTTTAGTAGTGCTTTTATGCCATGAAAACTTATACATATATATATATATATATATATATCTGTTTGATAAAGGTATAAATATCTAAGCTTTAAGTTTGCTAACCGCAACTGGATTAAGAATTTTTTTTTGGAAAGATAAAACTGTTATCTGATCCAGGAGAAAGTAGTTTTGTCCTTCCTAAGTCGTAACATTTTCTCTTGTGATAAATACATTTTATTCATTTGGCTCAGATTAACTTACCATGTTTAAAATAAGCATTTATAAGTTTTTTTTTTTTTAACTTTTATAAATGACATTTCCTACGTCATTATTTTAATATACAATTGTACTAAATTTGTAATTTAATTTATTATATCAAAAATTTATCGAACTTTTAAACTAATTCCAAAATTAAACCTAACCTTACTCTAAAAATTAATAAAATTTTAATTTGATTTAAAATTTTTAAAAAATTATTATAGTTATCTCATCACTGTGATATCTTAACAATAATATTTTAGTTATTATCTTATTTCAGGCACTTAGAATTTTTAAAAGTTCTTCCATTTTTTCCCATTTTTCTTTTTTATTACTAAATTTAATTAAATAAATATATTATGTAATTTAAAAAAAAATTTTTTAATAAAAATTTTTTTTTATTTTTATTTTTTTTTTTTGATGTTGTATATATGTTACAGAGCCATCTATCATATTTTATTGGTTTTATGGTTGTAATTTTGCGTTTCTTCACCATAACCGGAAAGCATACAACTCTCAAAATGTTAATGTTAACTGTTGGTGTATCCGTTTGTAAATCATTTTTTATAATATTTGGTATGTTTTTATTAGTATTTTTTTACGCGCTTGCTGGTACAATATTATTTGGCACTGTTAAATACGGTGAAGGTATCGGAAGGCGCGCTAATTTCGGCTCACCAGTAACGGGTGTTGCTATGCTTTTCCGTATTGTTACCGGTGAAGATTGGAACAAAATTATGCATGATTGTATGGTTCAACCACCTTATTGTACAATGGCAACAAATTATTGGGAAACTGATTGTGGAAATTTTACAGCTAGTTTAATATATTTTTGTACATTTTATGTGATTATAACTTATATTGTTCTCAATTTACTTGTGGGTATGTATTAATAATCAAAATTAAAGAAAAAAAAAAAAAAACTAAAAGTAAAAAAAAACAAAAAAAAAAAAAATTATATATTTATAAATAAAACTAAAAATGAAAAATCTGTAATTTTAAATTTTCATTTTTAGATACTATTATAAATATTTTTTTTTTTTTTTTTTGGAAAGCAAAAGAAAATTTTGCTAAATTTTTAACAAAATTTTCTTTTGAAAAAAAAAAAAAATAATAAATTTAAATTTATTTTTTATTTTTAATGTTTCCTATTTTTCTAATTACTTTTAACTCTTTTTCTCTTATGAAGAAAACAAAAATAAAATAATTTGTTTTATATATGTATATATACATATTTATATATATATATATATATATATATATATATAACCATAAAGAAAAAAGAAAATTTAGGCCATAAAAAAATTTTACATAATAATGTAATGTAGTTATATCCGTTATATTATGTATAATTTTATACGCTGATAATTATATTAATTTATAACCTATATGTTCGAAAATATGGTATATTTTATTAAACAAACTCTAAAAAACAAAAAAACTTTATTTAAAAGCTTAGAAATTATTTTAAAAGACAGCAAACAAATTTCCCAACATTACTTAAATATTTTATGTTGATGTTTCAAAAAAAAAAGAAAAAATCCATTAAGAATGGAATTACAAATACACTAATACTTCGATATACGCTACCGCACTAAGTGCCTGTTTCACAGTTACGGCCATCCTGAATTGTTCCTCTGTTATTTGATGCGTTAAATATCAGCCGTAAAGCGAGATAAATCTGAAAAATTGTGATAAATTGAAAATTAACAGCTAATAAATTTGAATTTTAACATTGTACATAATAATATGTACTGTAACAGTACAAAAAGTTCTTTTAGAGTGAGATTTGCATTCAGTGAATATAGATGTAAATACATATGTAACTTTTTCTATTTCGATTTCGAATTTCAAATATCACTTAAAATTTTTAGAATTACAATACACTTACATATTTGTTAATTTTAAATTACATATTATGTATATTAATAGTTACATTTCAATATTTCGGATATAAATATGAAGCTTTGGTTAATTTTAATAATCCGAATGTACTAAATTCAAAAGTAAAAAATCCGAAAAATTAAAAACTTTTGCATAATATAAATTTTAAATTTTGACAAAAAAAAAAAAACTTTACTATGTGAATAAAAGTTTGAGCACAAAATTTGAGTTTCAATATAATATGTACATACATTCATACATACATACATTCATAATTAAGTTAATTGGGGCTTTGGCTTTTGGCAACCATTTTTATTTTTATTTTTTTAATTGTTTCCTGTTTTTAATATTACAGTATTTACATACCCAATTTCTTTTTTGAAAGAAAAAAAGATTTCTATTCTCCTAGATTTCTATTTTAAATTTTTTGAATTTCGGATTATATAAATATACATATGTATGTATGTATGTATGTATGTATGTACTTTTATGAGGTTTCAGCTTATGATAGAAACATCAATTATTTGTTTGTATATATTTAAGTATATGTATACCGTATTTTCGTGCGCAAAAAAATAATCTTTTATATCACACGCAATTTTTTCCTTTTACTTGCACATACTTTTTTCACACTCACACTTGGTTTGCTAAAAACACAAATAGAAAAAAAATAATATATATATATATTTACATACATATGTAAATAAATATTATATATATATATATATATATATATAAATTACATAATAACTAATATATAAAAATATATATACATATGTAAATATGTAAATACAATGTATTTATTATATTTGTATATAAGCATAAAACCAGCGGCAAACTCGACGCCGTAGAAAATTGTACGGCGCAGAACGAAGAAAATTAATTTAACCAGGCAAACTGAATGGCGTCAAATAGCATTTAAAAACATCATAATCAATATTTTTTATTATGTCAGATGTCAATTGTCATTTTTTTAGTTTATTAGGCATTTTTTTTTTTTTAATCAGACCAGAGCATGAACTGTCAAAATAAAAATTTTTATTATTAAATACACACTTTGTTATAAAAATAATAAATTTTAAGAAATGGGTGAATTTAAAAATAAAAATGACAATTTATGAAAATTGTGTTTTTTTTTTATTAAATTTGAGCGTTCAGAGCGTGATTTATACCAATTTTCAAAAAACTTACAAAAATTTGCATTTGACAATCACAAATATCATTCTACGCCGCAAAAATTTAAACTTGGATCAATTTTATTTTTTTAGCTGAACATCGGCGAAGATTGGTGTCGAGTTTGCCTACTAATATTATTTTCATATCATTTAACTTGTTTTTGACAGTTCACAGATCATACGCCGTACACACGCCGTCGAATTTGCCTCAGGCTTAACAGTAAAAAAAAAAAATACAAATATTTTTTTCTATATATAAAAGATATTACATTTTTTTTCAATTTTATAAAAATGCAAAAATTTTCAAATTAAGAGATTTTTTTCTTTAAACTGATTTTGACAATAAAAAAAAAACTAAAAAATCTACAACCTGCTACAACTATCAAAAAACCTATATACATACATACATATGTATGCATGTATGTAATTTGAATTTTTACAAAAAAAAATACCTACATTAAAATACATAATTCCATTTAATCGATTATTTCGAATTCAAATACAACATATGTACTTACATAAATTTTATTAAATTTTCAACTTTATTAGAAGTCAAAATCAGTTATTTCTAATTTTAATTTTTTATTTTTCATTTTTAAATACATAATACATATTTTATATATTATAGAAAAAAAAAAACAAATTTCTGTAATATTCTTAATTTACTCAGTACTCAGTAGTTTAGTAAAACTATGTTAAATGCAAAACGAGTAGTAATAGTAGAATATATATATGATATCAATTCCAGCATATGGATCTATACTTATAGTTGCAGTAGTCAAAACAAAATGGCGAATTTTACGAACTGTAAACTTTTTCTTTTATATTTGAATGATATTTTTTAAGAAAATTTTAAAGATTCAATCAATTAAAATTTTATTATAGACTAATAGGAAGAAAGTTAAAATACCTTTTCTATTTTAACTAATTTATTACTAATCGATAAATTAAAAAAAAATAAATAAATTTTTAATATTATATTACTAAAATAATCTAATTTTACCAAAACCATCTCAAAATTATTATTCTGCCTTGTTTTCTTTAAATCAGAACAATAAGTAATTGAAAAAAAAACTTAAGAGTAATAATTTATTTTATTAAAAACTTTTTAAAATATACATTTTTTACTTTAACTGAAGACATTTTTACTTTAAGTAAAAAAATTTGTATTAAAAGTTAAAGTAAAAAATTACATATAATACATGTATATACATATTATGTATTATATACATATATGCATAAACATAAATATCAGACCTATTTGGTTCAAATATATATGAATCACATAAATTAAATGTATGTAGGTCTGTATGTAGGTACATATTATATTAAATATTTATATACAACATAAATTACTGAAGTAAAGATTCTTCATTTAAAATAAAAATGTCTTCACTGGTTGGTATGCAACTATAGTAGTCACCTGGTAGAAAACAAAATTTTATATAGCATTTCTGTCAAAATTTTTCTCGCATTTGTCAAATCTAAAAATTTTTCCAGCAAGTAGTACGCACCTCAATAATCAATTGCTAAAAAAAAGTCTTTCAACTAGTTAAAAGTTGCAAATACTGCTGTCATTTTTTTTTCTTAAATTTATCAACCTACTTAGGTGGATAAATTTTTATTTTTCTAGCAAATGTCATTTTGACCAGACGCTGTTTTTATACATTTTGAATGTCTAAATAAATGAAGGTGAGGAGGCTGCAGCACTGTAGTTATACTTTTTAAGAGTATTTGGAATTCAAGCAAATTAAAGAAATGAATGTTGAAAATATTTTTATACTTTGAAGATGAAAAATACAAGTGGAAGGGTACCTACCATAAACAACGAAGTAAAAAGAAATCTAATTATTTTAGTTAAAAAGAGGTCCATTTGGTGGGATTTAACGAACAGTAACTATGCAAATAAATTAATATCTATACGTAAAAACTTGAAAGGAAATAAGTTCAACTATTTCTTTCCTTTTGATAAGGATTTACCCAACATTTTCTTTTTCTTTTCATATGTATTTGGTATTATTGAAATGATGTGTATATGTACATATATCCAGCGAGAATCAGACAAATTTCTAATTCTTCCTCAGAACTAGAAGAAAAATCTTTATCTTTAAAAAGTTGAGCCATAATTTAAATTTATACTTCTTGATTTTTTAAAATAAATACACTTTCATTATGTTATGATGTTACATAAATGTCAAACATTTTTCTTGAAACTGTCAAATTTTTACTGGGGTAAAATATTTCTTCGTTTAATTTTTTTTTTTCTAGCAGGTGAGTACTAATTGCATAACAAGCTTTAAAGTTAAAAATATTCACTTAAAGTAAAAAAGTTTTCAGTTAAAGTAAAAATGGTATAATACAATAACATCGAAATTTCTTTCAAGAAATTATAAAAATATACGTACTATAGGTATATTTTTTCATAAATTTAATTTTATTTTCTAAATTCAAATATTATAATTAAAAAAAAATAGACAAGCCTCTCTCAAAAGAGGTGTTTTTTTTTCTCTTTAAACCATATAATATAATAATAATAAGTAATTTTAATCTTTTTGTATATACATATAAATTAATAAATATTAATAAAAAGTGTATGGAAATTATATGGTTGTGGTTAACTGTTGAAACTATTTAACTGTTGTAACTATTTGTTAAACTAAAAATTATTTATTCATCAATAGTTCTTACAAATTAGAAAAATAAAGGTGCCGTGAAATAAGCTCCTACGAAATAAAGCTCCTGGGGTGTTATTTCTCATTGGCAAATATAGAAATAAGACCGCAAAGCGTTATTTCCAATTGAATAACAGAAAAAGAAAGAAATAACATCCCGGGGTGCTTTATTTCTCTTTCAATTTAACTTTTGAATTTTTGAAAAATAAAACCCCCGAGGTGTTATTTCTTTTTTAATTTAATATTCGATTTCTTAAGAAAGCCTTAGTATTGTTATTTTTCGTTTCAATTATATTTAGTTTAATTTTAAACAATAATAATAACAAGAAATTATTTATGTTGCTTATACTCCCGGGAACTTTATTAAGTCGATTGGATTACCAAACTGTAATAAAAAAAATGTATATATATAATGGCCTTTTTATGAGTACCTATTTGTAATATTGTAATCGTTGCATAAAAATTCAAATAAATTGACTCTTTTATTTTTTATTTAATTAATAAAAATTCTTTTGTCATATTTCCATTAAATGTCACCATTTCAAAATATCAAGCAATTCAATTTGTACATTATAACTATATAATATTTGTATGAAAATTATGGTTTTTTTTTAAATCGTTATATACATCGATAATTTTTTTCTTAACTTTTTCTCAAATGTCTTGTTGTCTTGGCGTTGAATAAATGTATATCACGCATATGATCGTAAGTATCAAAATTATTTTGATTCCAATTTCATCACTTATGCAATATCCATAACCACTATGCTTCATGTGTGACATAATATGGTTTATTAACAAGTTTTTATTTTTATGATGAAATTTAAATACTTTTCAAGTTTGAGTACATAATATATATTTCAAAACTGAATTTTATTACATAATTAATTAATGAGAAATAGCACCTCTGGGTCCTTATTTCTTTTTGAGAAAAAATTTAAGTCAAAAGTTAATTTGAAAGAGCACCTCGCCGGTGTCTTTATTTCTCAGATTTTGTGGTGTTTTTCTCATTTAACACCCCCAAGGTGTTATTTCTCAATTCTCATTAAAAAAGAAATAACACTCTAGCGACTTTAATTCGTAGGGGTTTATTTCACGGCATCAAAATAAATAATGCATTATTCGACAAATATATAAATATATATGTATATATATTATTAGTATACATATATATCTTTAATTACAACCATTGCAATTTTTGAGAAAAAAACTTTTTACATTACAACAATTTAAGATTTTAAGAAAATTGGGACAGGATTTTTGGGGAAAATTGGACAGGAATTCAAGCAATTATCTCATGTATAAAGTTTTTATTTAATTTAATTAATTTATTATTAAATTATTTTTTTATTATTATAAATTATAAATAAAACAAAAAAAAAAAATATTATTTTTATTATTATTATTATTATTAATTACATATATAATTAAGGTGTAATTAAATTGATCCAATACAATTTAATAAAATGAAATTTAGAGCAAAAGAGTTAAATTTATCTAAATAAAAACACAAAAAAAAGAAAATAAATAAAATAAAAAATGAAAATTTAACAAAAAAAAAAAAAAAAATGTTTGAAAATTTTTTTCAGCATTTTTAATAACGATAAAAATTTATATTAATTAAATTTCAAAAAATTACAATAATAATTTATTAACAAAACAATAAAAAACATACAGTCCTTCTTTCATAATTATACATTTAAAAATCATTTTTTTAATTTTTATTTAAAAAAAATCAAGTTATTAATTTATAACTTAAAAAAATAATTAAATATTTCTATATAAATTATTTAATTTTATTTATAATTTTTTTTTTTTTTTACCTCATTTCGAATAAATCATAGTTGAAGAAATAAAATTTTTTACCATCGATATATATATACAGGGTGTTCGAAATTGATTCTTAATAATTGAATTGAGTAATAGTGAAGGAAATATGGATTTTATAGGCCCAAAGTTTTTTGTGTAGAAATTTATTTTTTAAAATATTTATAAAATTTAAAAAAAAAAATAAATGTAATCTATTATATAAAAGCTGTAAACGTTTGCAATAATATTTTTCATAGCAAAAACTAATACTGCATATAACAGAAAAAAAAAGAATAAAAAAAATTAAAAATTTATATGGTTGGGTACGTAATCCCGAAAAAAAAAATCCGGAAAAACAAAATCCCAAATTCAAAATTCCCAAAACAAAATCCCGAAAAATTAAAATCCCGAAAATCAAAATCAAGAAATTTAATCTCACATAGACAGACATATATGAACATCAATATTCCGGAAAAGGGAAATACTCTGATTTTGAATTCAGTTATAAATAATTACAATATGCCCACACATATATCATTCAAAAAAAATTAAATTTTCACATTTTCATATGAAAAATTATTAATTTTGAAAGCCCCGCTACAAAATTACTGAAACCCTCATTTTGAATTCTACTCTAAAATCAATACTAAAGTATGTCCATTCCATGCATACAGGTTTCCATGCAAAAGTATTCAATTTTGACATATCACTTAAAAAATAGTCAATTTTTAACGATTTTATACATTTTTATGAAAGCAGTTTGCCGCTCCCAAAACTTCCGCTACAAAATTTTTCTTTAATTTTCTTAGTGTTGTTATTTGCGTTTTTACGTTTATTTAAATTTATTCTAATTCTTATTCTAAAAAGTTAAGTATTCTTACTGATGAAAAGAACATAGCTCTCAAAAAACTTTTTTAAGATAAATAAAATATTATATAATAGAACAGAAAGATATTTTTTTTTATTTCATTTAAAAGTTAAGTGACAAAAAAACCAATATTTTTTTCTAGATTACCAAACAAGCGTATGCTACGCCAGGTTTATCTAGTTAAATTATATTTTAAATGGGACAAAACTTTTATTAATATTATCTTTAATATTTATATTTATTACACATTAATTTTTCTATTTTCTATTTTATAGTTTTTGCAACTTAAATTTTTGCAATATATACCTAACTAAAATAAAAAGTTAATCATATTTTTTTAATTTCTATTTATTCCAACTTCTTTAAGCTCTCTTTTCTTTCCACTTATTATGCAGGAGGAGTTTGTAAGTTAAGTTAAAATATCTTTTTTCAATACTGATCCATTATACTATAATATATAACCAATATTATAGAGTCTATTTATATCATTGTTCTACTGGATAGCCATTTAATTGGTAAAATTTGTTTATTAGACTGTCCGTTTTCTTTGTTTCTACACATGATTTCTACACCCATTTAAGATGGATGAATGAAATTTCAACCACGAGGCCCGTTAATTAAAGTTACAGCCCTTTAAAGTTGCAAAATTTATGTTCTATTTTTATTAAATATTTATATCTCAAGTTCTGCTCAATATTTTTTCAATATAAAAAGCGGTTAAACGACACGAAATTTTTAACGACTTTTAGTTAGAGTATAGAAATTTTTTTTTTTTTTTAAATAATTTTAAATTTTGTTTGCAACAAAATTAATTATATACTTTAATTGTCGTAGAGCTCGGTGGTCTAGTTGGTAAGAGCGTATGAAATACGTTATAAACACCGAGGGAGTATGGATTGGGATCCTATACACTTCGCAAGAATAATTCACTTTTACGACATTTACAGCCACGCCTGTGACAGGCGAATAAACTAAAAAAAAAAAAAAAAAAAACTGTAGTAATAGTTTAAAAATTCTATAATATTTATTTTTAAATACTAAAATATATTCTTTGTAAAATAAAGAATTGTGAGCTGATGTTTTTTTATTCCATTTGAATTCGGAAATTATTCAGGTTTTTAAAATAATGCCAATTCCTGGTTCATGCGTGGTTTGTAACTAGGTTTTTCATATTTAAAATTGCTGTCAAAATGGACCAGGATTTTGAAAGTCCTAATTAATTGTTATAACTAGGTTTTTGATTAAAATTATTTTAATATTTTCGATATTTTTTTTTTACATACCTACATGATTTTGTTGTAAAATGTCAATGTTGTTTATTTTTGAAAATAAACAAATTGCCTTTTTTTTTTCTTATTTGAATTTTTAATGAAACAAATTTTTATTTCTTTTTAATAAAATGTCGTCCAAAATATTTCTTATTTATTTATTTAATAAAATATAGTCCTTGGTTACCTAGAACAATTGCCACACCGAAATCTCAAATAATACTAGGTTCATGCGGTAGTCTGAACGGTTGATTTTGAAACTAGGCTATTTAGTAGGTTTTTTGCGTAGTGTGAACATGATATTACTCTATATATGCATATATATACATATACACTATATATTCTAATTTATCTATATCTAAACATTTTAATCAAATGAATATAAATTTAATATTGTTGTTGTTTTAAGCATGCAATTTCTAGTATAAAACACATTACATTATACTTACATAATATTAGGGGTCTTCACGTAAAAGTGTAAACTAGTCTTGCATCGGAGGATCGGGCGATTTGAAGAAATATTTGACATAAATTGTTGTTGTTTCATGTATAAAAACATATTCACTAGAGAGGATCGGTGCATATTTTTCCTTCATTTGGACTGAAATGAAGAATGAAATAATAGTGTTGCCATTACTTTCACTATTTAAAAATATATAAAAAAGGTTTTGAAATTTGAAAATCTAGGTAGTCGGTAAAAAATTTTTTTATAAATTTTTTCAAAAGCTTAAAACTGCAACAGATTAGAAAGATATTATTGTATGTATTGCGATATTAAAAAAATTTACAAAATCATTTGGGTGGCTTTTAAAAATACATTATAAAAATATACAATAGGTCTGACTAGCCATACTTAAAGCAACTTAATTAAATGTCAACATTTTGTACGCTCTTATGCGATTGTATATAGCTGCACAAGCGTACTTAAGTCAGCTTAATTTTAAAACAAACAAACAAAAAATTCTTAATTGCCATAAGTATTTTGACAACATTGAAATAAACAACTTACTTGCATTTTTAACCTTAAAAATATCATAAATTCGATTTTTTAATAGGTTGTATTCCCTCCTTTAAAGTTTATTACTTGGCTATAATTAATGAATTGGCTATGGCCATAGAATTAATGAAGATTTTGGAGAAATTCTACAGAAAGTTGATTCCAAAGTCTTGTAACTTTTTCAATGGTTCCAGGTCTGTCTCGCTTCAAATTAACATCTTAATTCTTTTTAATATAGCCCCAGATATGTTCAATCATATTTAAATCGGGACTTTGAGGTGGCCAATCTAACCTTTTGATATTTAAGTCATTGAAGAAACCTGTAATCATTTTGGTCTTGTGATGAGGAGCAATCTTGCTGCAATATAAAATTTTCTCCTATCAGTTTGTCTCCATAAGGGAATGTAGTATCATTTACCTCATATAAATACTGAGAGTGATTCATATTTCCATCAATTGGAATCAAATCACCCTCACCATTAAAGGTTATACATCCCCAAAACATGACCGTTCCTCCGCCCTGTTTGATTATAGGGCCGTGACACTCAAAGAAACTTTCATCGGTCCACAAGATCTGCCTCCAAAATTCAGGCGGCTCACTTAAACTTTGTTTTGCAAATGATAACCTAAGCATTTTGTTTTTTAAAGAAATATGTAGTACTCTTCTTAAACTGTAGGTATCAATATTGGCACCTTTCAATCTTCTTTCTATGGTCTTACGACTAATTGATTTTTTTTTAAATCTGTTTGAACATTTCTAATTACGTTTTTTTAAACTAAAATCTGGTTCGTTTTTGATCTGACGAATTATGTATTTATTCTCTGCAAGTGACTTTACTCTTTTTCTTCCAGATGTTGGCATATTTTTCAAAGATGTGTTTCTTCGGTATTTATGTATTTATTTTACAACTTGTCGAGATACTGCTAATATTTTAAATATATACATATGTACATATATTTGAAACAGATATCCTGTTTTAAATTTCTCGACTATAGAATTTCCGAGTTGCAAGCTAAATTCCTTTTTATTACCATCTTTATTATCCCTTAATTTCTTTTCACTAAAAATTCAAAAAAAAGTTAATAAAAAATAATATATTTGTAAAATAGTACATTCTTTTCAAATATAAAATACAGTTATTTTAAAAAAAATTGTTTTGTCAAAATAATTTTGCCATCAACTTCTTATAAGTTTCAAAATAAATTTTAAAAGGGAAATCCCCAAAACAGAACAAAATCTTACGCCATGTTTATATGATTTTTAGTATCATTTTTAATGTCATTTTTCGAGGTACTAAGTTTTTAGAGAGTGGTTTCGCGTCTTGTCAACACTTTCCTTCAAAACATGTATGTGTCAAAATGCTTTTGCGCACTATACACAGTGGATCTGAAACAAAGAAAAATAGATTGTACTATGTGTACCTACCTACTTTTGCCAATAGAATTTTTTATTGTAAAACAATGCGTTAGGATTAGTAAAAAATAGTGCAACTACAACCTATACTTAGTATAATAGATACCTATACAACTTTGATATGAAGTTTATATGTTTGTATGTATATTTGTATATTTATTTTACATTCTGGACTTAACATTAATAAATATTCAAAATAAGTAATAGAGAATTTTTTTTATTAAACTGATAAGCTAAAAAAAATTGAGAATTATAATTTTGAGTGATTTCTTAGTTTGAAAAATTAACTAACAAATTTTATTCTACGTGAATGTGTATACCCTATGGGTACCTATATACATATGTATATACATATAGTTTCTTTATCTTTTTATTTTAAAAAATTGTAATTAACGTATTAAGCTCTGTTTCTGTTTGCACTTTAGTAATTCTGAGAGGAATTGCAGCATACGCTCTTACCCACTAGCTCATTGAGGCCCCTAGCATAAGTTATCTGAGAATAATTTCCCCAGTTATTAAGAGTTATTAGGGGTTACAAATTGAAAATTCGTTGATTTTAAGCAACTGTAACATGAATGCCCTTGCAACTTTGTCGAAGTAAGACATAAAATTTAAAGTTTCAATATATTTTTACATGTGTTTTCGTATTTTTTTCTTACATACATATGTAACATATATGGGGTTTTCTTAAAATTGAAGGTTTTTTAATTCACAATTTTTTCGTACCAAAAAAAAAATTTTGATACTATGTAATTATTTTTCAAAATACAGAATATTTTTTACCGTAAGAGAAAATAAAAGGCAAAAAAAAAATTTATTCGAGTTATTGTAATATAAGTATGTAAAAGCTTTAAAGCAGATTAAATGAATAAAATTAGAAATTTGAGTATGAGAAGTTCATATAAAAGAAAATAATTTATTAATAAATTACTAACTATTTGGATTTTGAACTCTTTTATTTCTTTTTAATATTTTTTTTGTCAGACAGAAAATTGAATTTAACTTACAATATTCTTAAATAATTAAAAGCGTTTTGGAATATATCGCAATAATACGTCTTGATTCTCATCCTTGACTTCCTACTAACTATATACATATATATTCTGAAAATTTTTCAATTTTAAAAGTATACTTTTCTTTACCTATACATTATGTACAAATGTACATATATAATTATTTTATATATTGAAGTCAGTACACTAATAATTTGACATTTAATTAAATGCGATCGCAACTATAATTTACTTTTCTTTTTTTTTTATAAATGTGGACAGGAAATTTCACAGTCTTTCCTGTTCAGACGTGGCTGTACATGTCGTTAAGGGGAAATAACTCTTACGACTTGTGTGGGTTATTACTCTTACCCATTAGGCCACCGAGACCCTTCTGTGAATTAAAATAATTTTTATTTAATAGAGAAATATTGTAAACAGTTGTATTACAAAAATTGTTAATCATTTTCAGTGAATTTTGTTTTTAGATCTAAAATATACTGCAAGATATTTTTATTTTTTTTTTTTTAACATCCATTTATTATACATAAATATATACATACTTACATATGTACATACATGAACACACACCAAAACCAAAATTACACTACTATTCGATGTCTACTTTTTCTTGGTTTTGTGAAAAAAAAAAAAAAATATCTTTTTTTGTTTTGTTTTTTTTTCTGTTTCTTTTTCTTTTCTAAATCATACAACTTTTAGCCATTATCATGGAAAACTTCTCATTGTTCTACTCAAACGAAGAAGATGCATTACTTTCATATGCTGATATAAGAAATTTTCAAAATACTTGGAATATTGTTGATATTCATCAGCGTGGTGTTATACCAGTAAGACGTGTTAAATTTATATTACGCTTACTAAAAGGGCGACTTGAATGTGATCCACAAAAGGATCGTTTATTATTCAAGTATATGTGCTATGAATTAGATAAATTGCATAATGGTGAAGATGTTACATTCCACGATGTCATTAAGTAATAAGAACATACTTTTAATTATGTCTTTTTTTTTTTTTAATTTAATTTTAATTTTAATTTTTTTTTTTTTTTGTTTTTTGTATAAATTTAAAGGTTATACGAAAAATTATTTAAAATTAAAATAACTTTCAAAAAAAAAAAAAAAAAATTCCGAAATTTGAATGGTAATTTTTTTGGCAATTTTAAATCTCTAATTTATTTTTTAAATTCATTAGAATTATTGTTATTTAATTTGGTTTGATATCAAAATTCCGGAATGGCAATCACGGAATTCAAGACCCCATATTTCAAGATTAAAATTGCAAAGTGAAAGAATTTGAAAAAGATGGAAGTGCCGCTCCTAAAACATCTGCTAAACAAATTATTGAAATCCTGATTTGGTAGCGTTATTTATTTTTGTTTTAATAAAAATACCTATAGTAGTATACCTAAAAAAAAAAATTTTTTATTATAAAATAAATGAAAAGTTTCAGTTAAATATAAGTAGGTATATTTAAAAGAATTTTCCGGGGTTTTTCATACTATAATTTCGGGATTTCACATATGATTTTAATACTAAACCATTTAACTTACAAAATGTTATCAAAGAAGACGAGGAAAGGAGGAGGCGGAGCTGTATGAAGAATATGTAATTTATGTCCATGCACAGAAACTGTTAGTTCTTTGTATATTTTGTTGTAGGTACTATAGGTTACAGTTATTGTTGACTGTTTGTGTGTAACCGAAACCATACAAAAAAACCATACAAAATCGGAATTTTTTCTTTATTTTCAAAAGAATAAAGTCTTTGTTATATATATATATTAAAATGGCAGGTCTTGCAACAGTATAATAATATTTTTTATTATTATACCATTTTTGCTAAATATTTTATATTATATATACATTTTCAGTCTTTTTTTTCAAAATTCAGCGTTTTTTTATTTTATAAATCATTTAGATACCTATATAATTTTTTTAAACATATAATTCAATTTTTGGACATATTTTGGACGATTTTTCGCATAACCTAAATTTATATTATAGTCTTTTCATTACTGCTTTTTTTAATTTTGGTTGTTTTTTTTTTTGGTAAAACTTTTTCGTAGTATGCTATCGTATCGATCTGTTGATATTAGGAAAGCATTACAATTAGAAGAATTGTTAGCAAGGGAAGAGTTTGAATATATAATTGAAGAAGAAGTAGCTAAACAAACAATACGAACATGGTTAGAAGGATGTTTGAAAAAAATACGAACACAGAATGCAAGTGTAAGTATACATTTTTAAGTTTTCCTTAAGTTTAGTTTTCATTCTTTTTAAATTAAATTATCTTTTCCTATTTTTATTTTTTATTCTTTTCTGTTTTTTTTTCTATTACAGAAACAACAAAATTCATTAATAGCCGGACTTCGTGCTACAAATGAAATGTTATTGAAGGATAATGTTTTTGAAGAAAAAAGTAAAGATAGTCAACCAACACAACAGCAGCAGCAGCAGCAGCAACAGCAACAGCAACAACAGCAACAACAGCAGCAGCAAACTCAACAGCAACAACAACAAGGAGGTATAGTCATACAACACTTTTGGACCCTGTCATCATTGTGATAACTCAATCACGTGAATAATGCATTTTTATATTAATAAATCACGTGAATAATGCATTTTTATATTAATAAATCATGTGGTTATTCGGCTGGGTCCTAAAGCAATATACATTTTAATAGTAACATAAAAATAGCATTTTCTAATAATATTGCTTTTATAAAAACTTACAGGTACAATAACATCAACAACAACAATACAATCAGGAATTGCTGCTCCTAGTTCTGGTAGTAGTAGTATTGGTCAAACTGGTGGAAGTGGTTCAAGTGGTTCAAGTGGTATATTAATATCAAGTGATCGTCAACAAATATCAAATTTTCCACAATTTTCAAATATTTTAACAACATCTCAATCAACAGCAACAACGACAACATTAACAACAGTGACAAAAAATCAAAATCAAGAATTAGATTCATGTTCTGAAATTAATTTAACTAATAAAGAAAATAATCTTTTAAATAATCAAATGACTATTTCAATAACACCAAGTAGTAGTTCTGCAATTATTGTTTCATCAACAACACCAGCTAGTTGCAGTAATAGTCAAATAAGTATATCAGAATTACGTACACGTAAACAATCGACAAAAACAATATTAAATCGTTCTGATTCAACTGGTAGTTCAAGTGGACGTAAATTTTTAGCACCAACATTATCTGATCCACAAGCACGTACCGAAAAAGATCGTTATTCAAATAAAAAAAAAACAGCACAACAAATTTCTTCAGCATGTCAAGCTGTTTCATCATCATCATCAATAGTACAAAGACAACCACATTTAAATGAATTAAATCATCGTTATCATCATAATACACATATTTTATATTATCCTTCAATTACAGAATCATATCGTACTAATATTTGTCAATTAAATCAACAACAATTACAACAGCAACAAATTGGAACAATTGGTGGTATCGGAACAACAACTGTTTTTGGTTACGGTAATATTCCATTAGGCATAAATAATAACAATTTAATTAATGATTTAGATATAACAAATTCTAATAATAAAATATTATCATATAATACCCAAGCTAATATGGTATTTGAAGTGCATGATTGGTGGTCAGAACAAGTAGTTTGTACTCAAAGTAGTGACGAAGAAACGTAACCATTAATTAAATAAAAAAATAAAATTAAATATAATATTGTTATAGTTAAAATAATTAATATCTAAACGATTTATAATTGTATTAAACCATAAAAATTATTGTTATATAGAAAAAAAATTAAATAAAATCAATGAAACTTTTTTATTTACTTTCAAAAAAGTTTCAAAAATAGTTTTTCAATATATAGGTATGTATGGATTTTTATGATTCAAAAAACTGACGAAGCAAGCAATTCTTTGTAGTGATTCAATTGTATTCTTGTATATGGTTTTACTCTTAAACTCTTTATATACAGTTTCCTGACTAGAAATTAAAAATCATAATTGTTTTTAAAGCTTTTTTTTCAAAGTTCAGTTTTAACAACTTTTTATTTTTTACAGTCGACTAGATTATTAGCATGTACGTCGATATCTTGGAAATTAGTTGGAATTAGCGTGCTTTTTGAAGATTTTAAGAATATTTTCATATCAATTTTGCTGTTTCAATAAAACCTGAATATTTCCGTTCAAAATTGAAATTTCAACCTGGAAATCTAAATTCCTACATGTATCTTCTGTACCATTAACTTTTGTTTTCAAGCTTCTAGTTCATTTTGACAGCAATCCTATATATAAAAATTTATGTTACAAACTATGCATGAACCTAATTTCTTCGAAAATCCTAGTTACAGTCCATGGTCTGAATATTTGTTTACACATATAGCCAAATCGCTACATGTTATTAAAAGTGTAAATATTTTCATTGGATAGACTAACTGCATCAATCTAAAGAATCCAACTAACTGAATCAATCAGCAGTGAAAATGATCATTCACAAAAGTTATTCTTTACACTTTTTGCAAATGTTCAAGAGAAGCGAGTGCAGTGAGGGAGATTAATTATTTTCTGTCTCAAACTCTACTTGTAAAGAAACCTTTGCTGATTTATAATTTTTTTGCAGTTGTTCCTAGTCGCTTTGTAGCTCACAAGTGAGAATCCCGATAAAGTGGCCTTGTATTTTTTAAAATGCTGCTCTTAGATACAATTAGTCTGTAGATACAATTGCTCTTCTACATATATCATTAAACCATGGCTTGGAACTAGGTTTAAACGGTTTGAAAGAGCTAGGCTTGAAGACTTCCATACCTAGCATAATTGTTTTACTAATGGCGTCTGTAAAAAAATCTATGTTTTTGTGACGGATACACCTGACCAATCAAAATTCCCCAAAAAACTATTCAAGCGTACATAGTCGGTAATGATTAACAAGGTAATCAATCATCCAAGTCCCCAATTAGAGGGTTGGCAGAAATGTTATATTTTTCTGACTTTCTGGTCAAGAACAGATCCAAGAGATGCTCGTTTTGATTGTCACGGACTAGAATTCTAGTACGGTTTTCAACGAGTTCAACTTATTTGCCTTCCGGTGAGTTGCATCTACAGCAATGAAGCCAGTTTTTGTTATGGACGCCATTAAAATTCACAGCGACGGCTATTATGCTTTCTGGATTTTTTCCTAAAATGTTATTAATATCGCCGGATAGTTTTTCAATGGCCACAGCTGTTTCTAGCTCGTTGGTTTGGAATCTGTACATAAAACAGAAATAGGATAAACACTCTAAATACTTCAGTAATATACCAGAAAAGTAAGAAAGGAACACTTCTTGTTTATTCTTTAAGAAATAAGATTAAATATTGGATTGAAGTTGACTTATTTCTTACATCTATGCAATTGCAAAACATAGGAATTGGAAAACAATATGATGTTATAATCCTTTCATAATTTGAAGGTACATTTTATGAAAAAGTTTCTCTATTTCAGAGTTCTTGGTTAATGAGAATCTGTTGTATATAAATATGAGTGTGCTGCCAAATAGTTTTACATAGAATAGGCTGGATTTTTGGCATAATACACTTAATTTATTGTGAGGAGTTGCCTTAAAGGTATTTATTGAAAAGACAGCTCTAACATTTTTGCAATGTTATAAAGGCGCTAAATTTTTTGTAACATCATCATCATTACTGATTCGAATAGATTGACTTTTTTGTATTTTACCCAAATACTGAAAACTGGTACAACATAGGTGCACCAGCAAAAGTGTAGAGAGTAAGATCCAAGTTAATATTTAAAGCAAATCTGAAGGTATAAAATAACTCTTGCTTAGGAATCAAAGGAATCTAAATAGGAATCTAAATAATCTTCTTGTTAGCTTTCTTAGCTGTTCCCAAAAATACAAGTAATTTATACATGTATTAAATACATAAATAAAACAAGTTTTGCAGAGAGTTTAAGGTAAACCTTAAACATTTTTATAAACATTTATGTTACATTTATTTACATTTATTTATTTTACATTTATAATTTTATAAATTGAATTTAATAAGAGTAATCACATTAATTTCGCAATGAATAATCACATTTATTTCAATTTTTTTTAATAATTTGACATATTTTTTTTTTTAATTTGTTTTAATTTTGCTTAAATATTAAATTTATTTCACATTTAAAATTTGTTTTCTTTTTTTTTATATATTTAATATTTATAAATTTGAGTCTAATAGGTACATAAGATTAATAATATAGCAGAAATCAATTATATAGTCAATAATTTATTGTCAAAAATAATTGTAATTTATTTATATCACAATAAAAAAATTTTTTTTTCTGTATTATGGAGGGTATATTTTTTTATTTATATCATGAAAAATTTAATTTTTATATGACTAATAATAACCGATTTTTACTATATTAATGTTTAATATATATTTTATATATATAATTTCTACAAAATATATATTTATTGATATGTATTTCTATAATAATTTAAATTGAATAGTTATGTATGTATGTATACGAATGTATTTGCTCGGCTATTTAATGTCACAATATATTATGACACAATATTAAAAAAATAAAAATTGTTATTTGGCTTAAAAGCAGAAAATACAGACAGCAGCGACATTCCGGCAATGTCAAAAAGACGTTAAGCTTTTTGTAGAATTGTTATCATTAATGATTTGAATAGACGTCTTTTGTATCTTATCCAAATATTAAGCATATTAGGTAGATATTAGATAGATCGAATATAACCTTTGTATAATATTTAAAGCAAATCTGAAGATTTCAAGAATTTTTTAATGCGTGCTTAAAAATCGAAGGCCATTTTCACGGCATCTTAACGGCCAAAAAAATATCGTAGTTCACAAAATCTTTTTGTAATTAAATAATTTTCTTGTGGATTTTCTTTTCTATTTTTAGACAGAAATTTTTTATATATAATATATTATTATAATATATATGTACCTTAAACAAATAATATGCATAAACAATTTTTAGAGAAAGTTTAAGATAAATATCAAACATTCATATAAATATTTATATTGTACATTTAGAATTTGAAAATTAAATTCCATAAAAGTAATCACATATTATTGTATTATGTGATTTGATTCCTTTTACGGAATATGTACACGTATTACCAAATAACACATATATTACAAATACAAATACACCAATTTATAAAATCGATTGGAGGTTTTCTTTCGAATCGCTCGATCTGGTCGATGGTTACTCTTTCAATTTCATTATTAGATTTAAAATTATGGTCCTCTACATAATAACTCTTTTTCGTCATTAAAATAACAATTTTTAAGGGAAATATTCAGGTTTTACTGAAAGAGCAAAATTGATATGGAAATATGCTTAAAATATTTTTAGAAAATGACTGAAAATGATAGAAATATCGATTTAAAGATTTGGTAATTTCTATATATAAAAATTCACAGAAAACTTATGTGCATTAATAGAGCTAGTTAGTTGAAAATTTCCGAAAAACCACTAGAATTTTATATCTTTCAATTTTATTTTTGAATTAAAGTTTAAAGTACAATAAGTATCGGGTATAATAAAATTGCAAGCTAGATCTATCTTCAAAGGTCTGGCAATCAAATTCTGATTCAATTAAACTTTGTCTGTCCGACCACTCTTCCGTCTGTCAGCACGATAATTCAAAAACTAAAAAAACTAGAGTATTGAAGTTAACACAAAATATTTTTGGATCAATTTGTAGGCTCCCTATTATTTTTGGTTGAGATCCGATCAGAACTTCGGGTAGCTCTTAAACAACTAATTTTTTGATCTCCACATTTTTTATTACAAAGTTCTACACCGTTTGAAGTAGAACCAAGAAATTTTAAAAACGGATATATATCCAAAAAAAAATAATTTTATTACGGAGCTACAGCCCTCCAAAGTTCGAAAAACCTCTATATTTAAATTTTTATAATAGAACATAAGTTCTATAAAGTATATCACCAAACTGAAATGCCAAACGATAGCTGCTTTTATGAGCTTTATAAATATATATATAATAAATATATATTTGTGCCATACGGTGTATTAATTTTCCGTTATGCACAACTGAATTATTGTATGAATTGTTGTATTAATATGCTGTAAGGGGTATAAATTAGGAGCTGTAAGGGGTCAAAACTGAAAATTCTTTATTTTGAAACACCTATAACTTATTCTATGAATTAAATATTTTTAAAGAAGTGTAATGCAATGTGACGGATGGCTATATATTATAATAATAATATATATGAATACGTTATGCATATTAATATATATTTGGTATTTTACAGTAAGTTTAGTATAAATTAATATACAACAGCAGCTAAGATTAAACGATAATGGCATATTTGGAAAAGTTTTGGATTGGTAATTGTTAGGTGAAAAGAAAGAAAATCTGCTTTTGAAGAATGTACAAGTAAAAGTTGACAAAGTCTCTTGCATTTGCATTCTTCCTCCTTTTTTTTAAATTATTTTATTTATTTTATTTCAAATGTGAACTGTTCATCTTTCTAAATTTAAATTAACGTTAGAGTTTTGAAGCCATAATGGCAGTTTATTGAATTTTGTTATTCATATTAGAAATAACAAAAAGATAGTGAAATAAATACTAACTAAAGTATTATAACACAAATTAAGTAATATTTAAAAAACTCACCTCAATTTATATTATAGTATATGTATGTTATGAACTTTTTTTTTTGTTAATGTTCATGATATTTAAAGTATTTTTTTTGCTTTAAATTATTTAAAATAATTTTTCTTAATTAAAATTATTAAAATTATTTTTTTTTTAGCATTAAAAAAATATTAATGGTAATTAAAATTGATTTTCATTAGTATTAAAAAAAAATAATACTAATACTAAATCAAATTAATATAACACTCTGCCTTGTGTGTATATAAATAATATCATTGCTGTAATCATTGCTATTAATAGTGAATATAATAGAAAATCTCTTCCCACATATGATGAATAATATAATGTTGTTGTGGGCAATTCTGCAATTTCTTGTTGATTTGATGTTGGATCCTCATCATGATTTAATGCAATTTCAAGTGGATTTGATGTTGGAACCTCATCATGACTTAATGCAATTTCAAGTGGATTTGATCTTGGATCCTCATCATCACTTAATGCAATTTCAAGTGGATTTGATGCTGGATCCTCATCATCATTTGATATAAATTCAAGTGGATTTGATGTTGGATCCTCATCATCACTTAATATAGTTTCAAGTTGATGTGATGTTGCTGAATCATCCAAATTTATTGCAGTTTCCTGTTGATTTGATATTTGCATTGTTAAATTTTTGTTCAGGTCTTCATGCAACTGAGTTGCCCGTTGCAATTTTTTTTTTCGTTGTTGATACGGTGTTAGTTGCCACTTAATGTCAAAACCCCGTTCAATTGCTGGTGTTGGAGTAGATTTTTGTATTGTTTTATATGTAGGTTGATGTGATGAATTTTGATTATTCATTTTAAAAGAATCTTTATTGCTGAAATGGTTAATTGTTGAGTTTGTACTCATTTCGGTTGACTTGATATTATTTGATGCGAATGTCAATTTTTGTGTTAATTTCAGTTGAATTGATGTACTAGTTTAATTTAAAATCCTTTAGGCATACACCTTTTTTAAGAAAGAAAGTAACAAATAATAATAAATTACAAAAAATGGTGATTTTTTTTCTTTATATATCTTGTTATTTAAAAAAATATAAATAATTTATTATTTAGCTTTTCTTTTAAGTATTAAATACAAAAATAAAAAAAGTTTTTCTAATAGTATTGTCTTAATTTTGAATATATTTATTATGTATGTATGTATGTACGTATATGTGTATAATTCAATGACGAGAAGTCTATAAAAGTAAAGAAAGCAATGTTTTAATTGAACCTTTTCTCAAATCGTTATATTTACCGCAAAAAACAAATACATATTAAAAAAATAAAATAATTTTAAAAATAGATAAGAAAAAAATAAATTAATTTACGAGTTTTTTATTTTGTTTTATTGCATTTCTCTGCCACATAAATGTGAACAGGAAATTACACAGCCATTCCTTTTCAAGCGGTGGAATAACTCTTACGACGTGTGTGGGATTTGAATCAACACTTCCTCGATCTTTATTCCGTATTTTATACGCTCTTACCCACTAGACCACCGGGGCCCCATTTACGAGTATATTTTTCATATTTATTTTTAGATAAAAAAGGAAAAAAAAAAATTATAAATTCGATTCTATTTTAAAACATTTTGTAAATCAACAATTTTTTAATTTTGTATTAAACAAATTTTTGTTACTTCTCAACAACTTCTGCAAAATTTAGTTGTGTTGGTGCAACAGGTTCGGATAACTGCCATACAACATCTCTTTTTATATGAAAATAAAATCTTGTAAAAGATGATCAAGTTCTATGGCAATAAATTCTCTAAAGTCTGGTTGGTTCGGTACATCATACTCGATTAGAGAGCATATAACTTCAAAATTTACATAAATATATCTTTGTACTTAATTCAGTAAAATATCTGAAATTTTGAAAAAGATGATCAAGTTTTATGGAAACAATATGTATTAGTTTGATACGGGTATTTTAGAATTGAAATACTCTACTCTACATTCTTGCTCGTTTATTTAAGATAATTAAAATTGAAAATTTTTGTCATTTTGGTTTTTAGAAGAAAATATTTGAAGAGAAAACTAAATTCAAAGTAAAAATATTAAAAAAAACAATGTTGTCTTAATTGTAAATATTTAAATAATAATAAATACTGTAAATTACTAGGTATGTGCATATATTATGAAAAAATACTTATTAATATTGGTAAATACTTATTACTGTTCTAAAATAATTATTTTACTGTTGGGTACTTATATTTTTCAAATATCAGTATATTGTACTTAAGATTCTATTGAATATTTTTTCACTATGGCTCTACTGATTCTTGAAATATAACAGTTCTGAAAGTAACTTGAAAGTAACAGTTCAATAATATACTTCTAATACTGCTTAATAGATCGTGTTGATGTAATGAAACTTGCTGCAGTATTGGTATTTCTGTTAATGTGATGTTCCTTACCAGTTGAAGTTACCAGGTTGAAGTTCACACTTTTGCGCATACACCTTTAAAAAAAAAAAGGTTTATTACATTTATTACCCTAAAAAAATGTAGAACAATTTTGTGTAAATAAGTTAACCAATTTTAATTTGTTATAAATATGACGGTAACCAAAAATAATGCCGAATCGGCGTAATTTGCGTATCGATGAGGTACTAAAGCCGAAATCGCGAATTCGAATTCTCGCCGGCGGTCGGTCGCAAAATAGAGATGAGCATTGCGCTAAAGGTTAAAATTAGTATTTATTTTTAAATTTCAAATTTTTCAAAAATGTATCAATGTATCAAAATAAACATTTTTTTGAAAAATGTATCGAAAATGATACAATTGTATTAAAGTGGCAACGCTATATGTACATATGTATTTACATTGTATAAAATAAAAGGTCGATTTGCTGTAAAACTTCTAAAAACTTTAAAAACAGTGGAACGTGACATCACACGAAAAATGAAGACATAAAAACTGTCATTTCCTTTCAATTGCAAGTAAAATTATATCAAAAACTCTTTTCTTGCAAAAATTTTTTTAACATTTTGATTTTTGACAATTTATATTTAGAATTGAAATTTAAAAGAATAAACAAAAAATAAAAAAAATAATATGTATGAGAATATGTATATTTTTTATATTAATCTATAATGTTCATAACATATTTTTTTTTTTAAATTAATTTTAAAATTAAAATTAAAATAAATAATGTCGTATTCGTAAAAAAATTAAAATTTTTTTATTATTATTCTAATTTCTTTAAATCTCAAGCTATTCAAAATTTTTGACAATTAATCAACTTTTGACACTTTTCATTCTATTTATAAGTAGAAAATTTTACTATGGGCGTTTTTCTTTTCTCATCAGATCAATGCTCAGAGCAGATGTCGAGCGCTCAGAGCAAACTTTTATCTGAACTCTGACCGCTCTGAGTTAAAAAAGAAACGTTCGGAGCACAAATTGTCAATTTTTATCCTAATTATTTTCTAACGTCAGTATTTTTTTTATTTTATTTCATTATTTTAAATGTAACAATATAGTTTTAAAAGGAATTTATTTAAGAAATAAAATAAAACCAAGTTATTTTACGTAAAATTTCATTTAATAAAATTTAAAAAAAAAACTTTAAAAAAAATGTTTATCTATGCACGAAATTTTATTTGATGACAGTTTTATTATTTTGTTCTTAATTTGACGTTATATTTATTGAAAACTCTGTGAACTCTGTGAAATCTGAGAAATTTTTAAGAGCTCACAGATCGCGCTCTGATCACACTCCGAGTTAAAAAAGAAACACAAAATGGATAATCTGGATAATCTGAGCATAAAAACAAACACAATTTTTTTGTTTGACAGGTCTGACTCTGCTCTGATGAGAAAAAGAAAAACGCCCTATTTAAAATTATAAAATAAGGCGAAAAACATACATACGTCATCGTGACATCACATTTTTCTTTCTTTAACTGTCAAAAAGTAAAAAGTTTTTTTAGGATAGCAATCAGAAAACTTGCAAGATTTTAAACATTTTTCACATACGAAACAGACCTAAAAAATAAAACATTTTTACAAAATCAAAAAAACTTTGACCGACCCTACAATTTTTTTTTTTTTTTTGAAGTGTTCGTGATTTTTTTTTTTAATTTTCTTGTTATAAAATGTGTAAGGAGATTTTTGTTCTAATCTGAAATAAGTATATACATAATTATAATATTATTATTTAATAAGAAATTAAAATAATAGTTTAAATAATTAATTAAGTTAAGAATACCATAAACCGGACAAAATTATAGATCAATAATAAAATTGTATAGCAGAGGTCAACACACTCAAAAAAACAAAAAACAAAAAAAAAAAAAAAAAAAAAAAAAAAAATGAAAATTATTATACACTTATACAATTAAAGGTTTATTAAAATATTAATATACGAATTGTAAAAAATTTTTATGCTGAAATAATTTAATATTAAAATTATTTTTCTTAAAAATAACGCATTAAACATTTTAAACATTTTGTTTTGTATGATTTGTGCTTATTTTTTGTAATTATGGTTATAAAAAGTTCTAATTATTGAAGTTTTGTTTAAATTCATACTTATGCATACATACATATATTAAATTTCATATTTTTTTTTTTAATTCTAGGATCAGCGGTACATGTATGAGTTTTTTAACATTTTCTTAAAAAAAAAAAAAACATCATATTTTATTATCCTTTAGTACAACAACAATTTTCTTTTTAAAAATGTTGAAAAATAATTAATCTTGAATTATTTATTATATAAAATGAATATTATATATAATTATATATTTATAAGTGAATTAAATAACTATAGATAATTATTTCATTTAAATTTTTTATAAAAGTATTTGAAATATATAAAAGAAAAAAAAAAAAAAATCAATATAGAAGCAATTTTTCAGGTTAATATTGTTTTTTTTTTTTTTTTTTTTTTTTTTTTTTTGGAAGCCGGAAGAAAAATAAAATAATAAAAAGCTACAATATTATTATAAGTTTATAAAGCTAAAATAAATCAATTTATATTAACAACAATAGAAAAAATCATCAATAAAGTGTTTGAGAGAAGATCATCAGCTAAAGAATCATGGTCATCCTACTAAATAAACTCTCAAGTAGCAGTAATTTAAAATAAAATTTCAACTTTTTTTTTTTCGAATTAATATTTACTACTGATTATAGTGAGTATAGTAATGATTATAGTAAATTTAATGGAAGAAGCTGCATATTTATTTCTAAAACTAAAATTTTTTCTTTTATTAAATGGTTGAAAAAACACAGGATATATATTTGTATTATATTATCATGGAGTCTCAGTGACCTAGTGGATAAAATACGCTGTAAACACCGAAGGAGTGTGGATTCGAATCCCACACACGGCGCCCCCTTTACGACATTTACAGCCACGCCTAAACAGGAAAGGCTGTGAAATTTCCAGAGAAATGTATTAAAAAAAAAGAAAAAAAAAAGGAATATTACCATTTGAACATTGGGTTGATGAAATGATACGGCAAAATTGTACAAAAGGAGAAAAAATTTTTTTTTTTTGATATTAATATTTCGCCATTAGGCGATAGAAATAACAATATGAAGATTTAAATTTCTGCCCTTAAAAAAAAAATTTGAAAAAAATAACATAAAGAAGTTGTTTGGATATCCTTTAAATATAAAATATATTTTTTTAAAGAAGGAACTTTGTATACGTATTTACCTACACTCTATCAGTAATAAAAAAAAAAAATATATAATACAAGGATCAAAGGTAAGAATAGTTATACATAATAGTGTTTTGAACTGTTTTATAACCATTCCAAAGAATTATAAAAAGAGCTCTAAGTACTTATGTTTATGCAATATTATCAAAAATTTTAATATACCAATTATGTAGGTATGTGCATACATAATATGTATGTGTATCGTAAGTAAAATATTTTTTTTTTTTTTCAAATCATATACATAATTATGTACTTTTATCTTTGATATAAATGTGTGATAAAATAACATAAAAATTTTAATAATAAATCGGCTTTTTTTCAATTATAGAATTATTTAATTATGGATAAGGAAAACCTGCTCGCATGCGCGTTTCTCAAATACTCAAAACTTCTTGATATTTATTAGGGAGATGTGTGTTTTTTTTTTTTTTTGTAAAAATATTTTTTATAAAAAGCGGCATAAAATTATTTTCTTTTCTGTTTTTGTTATACATATATATGTATACTCTTAAGTACAGTCCAAAATAGACGTAACAAGACAAAACGAGAAGATTAAAAATTCTACCACATCATGTAAATCTATGGATATAATAGCCAAAATAGACGATAAAAATATCAAAAAAATAACACGAAAAATTATATGTGATATAGACGAGAGAAATGTCACATAAAGACTACATAAAAAGATGCCATCCATTACGTTTTATTTACATAAAAAGTTTTGTTTATAGTTTATAGAAAAATTGTGTAGTTTACGGTTTACGCCTTAAACTATATAAAAATAAAAAAAAAGGAGTATGAATAAAAAACATTCTTTACATCAAAGTTATTTTTACACATCTTTTCTGATATAAATAAATTTCATCATTATGTTTTCATTTTGGTTAGTTGCTCGTTTACAGTTCGCGAAAGGAAACGCAAATTTCTTGCGTGTTTTTAATCATCTTATCACGTCTATTTTGGACTTTAGTCGAAATGAAGCTTTTTTTGAATTTAGCATTAGTAAAGCATTAAAATAATAAACGCTATGTTATGTTTTTGAAAACCGCACATTTCCAAATTTGAATTGAAATGGAATGGTATTGTTAAAAATATTATGAAAATACTAAAAATACATTTTTAGTTAAGAAGAGTTTTAAACATAAATATTAAAATATAATGTTTTGTTTCAATTTTTGAGTCCCTTTTTAAAAACTTGTTTTTTACTTGTGCAATTTATAAGAAGCATTTAAACATAATTTTAATAATATGTATATAGATATGAGTATTATTTCAGTAAAATTTTATTAAATTTATTTCAATCTGACATAGCATAAATGTGTCTTGCTATTTGCCATACTTTTACATATGTCAAATAAAATGAAGTATCACCAATTTTGTAGTGTTTTATTGAAATGATAATATATTATAAATAATTAATAATATTATCATGTTTTTTATTATAATTGTTGACTTATATTTGAACAGTTTATGAACCCAGGTGTCGGATCCTCTAACTGTGCAAATGAACATAAGTTTTTTTTTCTGGTGCAAATTCCTTTCACTAAATTTAATTAATTCAGAAATTAAAAAATAGGGTACAAATATATGTAAATATTTTAAATTTTAGAGTTAAAATTGGAACTGTTAAATACATAGTTATAGAAAAAATTCAAAATTAATAATATGAAATATTCCATAACATAATTATGTATTAATATTTCATAAAAAACTTAAAATGGAAAATATATACATTAATAAAAATGGGAACATTTTTGGTAAAAATATGAGATTAGGAATTAGGGAATACCATTTTTAGCATTTTTTCTCGCTCAATTATTTGTGTACGTATTACACTTTTATTTTTAAATTTATTTTTTTTTTATTCACATTTTATATTTATGCATATAATATCTTTTTCAGTCAGTAATTTGGCATTTCGTACACACATCAATGTGCCAGTTCACACGATGATGTAGTATTGACATTGCATTTTTGAAGTCTACTTGTTTACACGATATTTTTGTTGTTTTTACATTTTGCGAAATATGATCGTTTATGTGAATAAAATTCATTTTAAAATGTGCAATGTAGAAGACACATTAAAATTTAATAAAAACGTGAAATAGAATTTCAATTGTATTTGTTAAAATTAACAAAATAAAAGTTTTTAAATAGGTAAATTTTAGTTTTGTGTGCCAGTTCACACGATGATATAGTGTTGATATTGCATTTTTGACGTTTACTTGTTTACACGGTATTTTTGTTGATTTTTACATTTTGCGAAATATGATCGTTTATGTGAATAAACTTCATTTTAAAATGTGCAATGTAGAAGACACATCAAAATTTTATAAAAACGTGAAATAGAATTTCAATTGTATTTGTTAAAATTAAGAAAATAAAGGTTTTTAAATAGGTAAATTTTAGTTTTAAATTTTTCAAGCTTTCTTTTGGACTGTCTGTGTAATTTAATGATTTTTTTTTTTAAACAAAAAAGAAAAATGTGACCCTACAAAAAATTTGAATTCATTTTTTCGTTGTGTTTTAGTGTAATGTCAAAATGAAGCAGTAAAATTTTTATTTAAAAATAGCCCGTTTCACGTTTGAGCATGTCGCAGCTGCAGCACTTTGAATTAATAGGAAAGGGGTATGAAAAGATAGAATGTCTCCAAAAAAGAATGCACAAGGAGATTTTTTGAAATGAAAATTTCACTTGATGCTTTCACTTGATGCTTTTAGATAGGGTTAGGGTTTTATTTAGTTAGGTTTGTTTTCATTTAATTTTAAAAATTTGAGGAGAAAATAGTAAAATATGTATGCGCTTGCTTTAGTAAGGTTATAGGGAAAAAATTGTTTATACCTTCTTAAATACTGAACTTCTGAATTGAAGTTTTATTGTTTTTTTTGGGATTTTTGTAAAAACGTCAACAAAAAAAGAAAGGAAATTTCATATATCTAATTAAAAAAAGGAGTGCATATGAAATAAAAGATGTCCAAGAATCTAAGGGTTAAAATTAATTATTAAATAATAAAACAATATAATTAATAGATAATATTAATTTTAATAAGTTTTTTTTTGTTTTATTAATCCAATATTTTATTATCAACTAACTTATGAATTATTTACTCTTCTTACTGACTATACTTTAATTTTACTTACTTTATATTTATAACTATACTTTAATATTACTATACTATACTTTAATATTTATAAAAATAAAGTACAAAAATAAATATAATATAAAAAAATATTTTAAACTACAATAATATAGATAAAAATAGTAAACTATAATAAAAAAAAAAATAATAAGATGTTATTATTTCAAACTGCAATTATTTTGATTGTTTTGAAACTTTATTTGTATGAAGAAACGTGACAATTGTGTCACCTAGTAAAAGAAAGTTTTTTGACAACTACATATATCTGTAAACATTTGATTACAAGTAACTTGTCAAAACTTTTATTGAAGAAACTTAAAATACTTATCAATATATTCAGTAAAAGGGTAAAATTTTTCATTAAACAAAAAAATCCATTGATAGTTAAAATGACTGTAAGCCTTGTTTAGTAGAATATACATATACAGCATTACATTTCCACTCACGGAATCAAAATTCTGGTAAAATAGCAAAATGTCAATGAGAATGAGAAAACAAAATATTGTATTCACATTGAAAAATTTTAGACAGTTGTGAAATTCGGCACAAGGAGAATGATAAACAAATAGAGAAAATTTGAAAAAAATAGGAGAAATGAATTATAAAAGAAAAAGATTATTTATAATTGATTTAAATTAATTACAACAAGTAAGGAAAAATGTTATGGGAAATATACAGTTAGTAAGTGGAGAGAATTTTTTCATATGAAATCTTGAATAGGTGAAATAGATGTGAAAAATAGATTCTTGAAGTATTTTGCCGTTCCACAAAGACCAATTCTTTTAATTTTTATCGATGACTTGCTCTCTTCTACATTCAATTCAATCTATAGCTTTCAAGATGACCTGCTACAATTTATTAAGCAAGTTTAATGCCACATCAACCGCAATCAACCTTTTCAACAACGTGATATCTTGCGAACGACGATTTAGCTAATAGCTGATTGGGGTTTAGATGAAAGAGTTGAATTGAAATATATTTTTTTTTTAGTGCATTTTTCTGCCACTTAAATGCGAACAGGCGAAATTACACAGCCTTACCTTTTCAGGCTGTAAATTTCGTAAAGGGGAATAACTATTATGACGTGTGTGGGATTCGAACTCGCACTTCCTATGTGTTTACAGTATATTTTATACGCTCTTAGCTACAAGGCCACCGAGACCCCAAATCAAAAATTATTGGAGTACGAGCGTACTTTCAATGTAACAATGAATACTGCGAAATGTTTGAATTTTATATAAAATTATAATAAATTGCATATTATGAAACGAATTTGAAAAATGAAATTTATGTATAATTAACAATATTGAAAATTATATTAAATTTTTGAAACAATTATTTATTTTAAATTTTATTATAAAAGATTTTGTTTGTTAAATTTAACTTTATATTTTATTTTTTTAATCATTTATTTTAAATAATATAAAAACGTATTATTATAATTGTTAATTTTTATTTCAATATATTATATATCAAATATTTATTTTTATATTTTACAAAAATTTTAATTTTATTTAATTTATTTTATTTAATTATAATTTTCAATTAGATAATGTAAAATATATTATCTTATATATTTTTCTTTTATTCATTTCTTAGACTAATTTATTTTAATTATATACTTTTAATAATCTTTTTTTTTAAATATATAAACAATATTATCATTATAAATAATAGTTAAACTGTAATAGAACAATTTTTAAAAATATTTTTTTTATATGTATATGGTATACTATACAGTTCTACACAGTAATTCTTTTTAATCTTAAACTAATTAACAAAACTGCTATTATTAAAAAACAAAATTCTTCTATAGTCCTTTTTATTTTATTTTGTTTTTAGCAAAAAAAAAAATATGTTGATTTTCCATTAGACGCACAGAAGCATTCAAGAATTGATAGGTTCATAATGATACTGCACATTTAAATATTTATTCAATCCTCTGCAAATTTAAATATTTTATCTGTTCCTCTTCTTGTTATTCTTCCAAAAATAGAAATAATTAAAAAAATTAAATAATGTCTATTCACAATTTAAAGAAATTCAATTAACAGAAAATAATACCTCATTACATGTACATATATATATTTTTTTATTTATATATATAGTTTAAATCCCTTTCACGAAATCTAATAAGAAAAATTGTATATAATAAGTTTGTTTAAAATTGAAATTAAAATATTAGCATCTTTCACGTGGAAATACTAGCAGTAAAGAAGGTTGCTCGAGTTTTGAGCCGAAATAACACACAAAGGAGAAAGGTCGCCAACTGTGTGAATAGTTAATCCGCGATTAAGGCTATTAATGCGAACATTACAATCTCAAAGCTTGTAAGGCGGTGTCAAGAGGAACTTATAACCATATAGTGTTTCATCACGTGATCCAAAGTATCTCTCAGCATAATTTTCGTGTGGGTGCTAGGACATAGCAAAATTGACAACGAAAAAGCAGATGAATTAGAAAAGAAAAGATTCACTCTGAATATCAACTCTCCTGAAAAAATTAATAGCGCAATAAGTGACGTATTTGTATATAGTGGAATCACAACAGAGGTGGAGCAATCTAAATAGCTATACCATATCTAGAACGTTATGGCTCCCCTACAACAAAAAGAGATTAAATGAATTGATATCCTAATCACGGATGGATATCGCAAGGTTAGTGGCAATCATTATAGCCCACTGACCATTAGCCACGCATGCAACAACTGGGAATTCCTCACAACACCTCCTACAGGAGTTGTAAAGAAACAAACAAAAGTGAAAAACTTGAGCACTTTCTTTGCAGATGTCCGGTCACGTGAGTGCAGTGGGATCAAAGTGGCGCAACATAATGCTAATTGAGGCCTTCACGCAACATTGTGAAGGTTACCACCTTATCTACGTACCTACATACATCTCGAACCTTGTAGAAGTGTTGTTTGATCTAAAGTGTTTGATCTATAAGTGTTTTTTAAAGAATAGGATAGTTTGTTAAAATAATTTAGTTAAAATTAATCTATTTCGACACAAACGTGATGAAACGCTATATGGGCCCAACAATGGGCAAAATAATGACGTCATAAACAATGCACCGTTATATCGATAATTTTTTTTTTAATTTAATAAAAACCACAATTTTATTTTATTTTGTTTAAACATCCCTGTAACGAAACCGTTATAATATCTGGTAACACTATACATGTTTGAAAGACAAATTTGCAGGGCTTTCATTTAAGTATTGTTATAGTGATCCATAGTTCCAGAAATGTAGGTGCTACGGTTAATTTAAGTAAGTTGCCCCCATAAATTTTCAAAGGTCTTTTTAAAACCTTTAATGTTCACATCGCTTAATCAAACCCCCGTTTCATCACGTAATCTAAGATATCTCTCATAAAAATTTTAAAAAGGATCCAACAATGTACCTAAAGTAAAGTATATCCACATAAAAGAATTTTTAACTGTAAATTAAAAAAAAAAAAATCTATTTAATGAATACATTAATTAATAAATGATTTGTTGCAAAATTATGTCGTTATGTTATATATTGTATGAGTCACAGTTTACAAACAGATTTTTAATACAATCAAATTTCATCCCCATTGTTTGTACCTAAGAATCCTATAAAAAAAAATTTGATTATTAATAAAAATTAAATTAAAAATTATTATAGAAAATAATATTTAAATAGAGAATTCTCCTATTTAATATGTACATATACATAAAATTTGCAAATAACTTACATTAATTCCACTGTACTTGTTGTACAGTTGTTGTATCTTGTATTGTATTGTATCATACTTGTTGTATCTTTTCGTATTATTTTGTAGGTTTAGACCTATACATATTTACATACTCGTAGATATAATAAAAATTAAAAAAAAAATTGTTTTTTCTAAATTTGAATTATTTGAAATTGTTAAAAACGTCATTCCAAAATATAATATAAGTATATAATATATAATTATATACGTCTTGCAAATACATACCTATACATAATAATGAATGTGTTGAAAAGAATTGTTTAATATAATCTTCAAATTTCTATAAAAAAAAAATATATATATATATATACATATATAAAAGCCACCTTAATGACGTTTTAATAAATCATATTTTAATACAGAAAAAACAAATAATTACATTTGTTTAAATAATTTAATAAATTTAATAATTACATGTATATTTTAAAAGTAAATAATTTTTTTTCTTTTTTTTTTTTTGGAAAAATAATATTTTTAAAAATATTTTTTTTTGTTTTTTTGTTTTTTTTTTTTTTGTTAAGCATACATTATTAGATAGACAGTACATTTTGTTTTTGTTTGTTTTTTTTTGTTTTTTTTAAAATTTTTAAATTTTAATTTCAGAATGAATACCACCAATGTTTTGAAATATTAAAAAAAAACTTTATAAAATTTTTTGAAATGAAATAAAATAAATATGAAAAAGGACTTAAGATTATAAAATATGTTTAAATATAAAAAAAAACAAAAAAAAAAAAAAAATATTAAAGAGAATTGCATATAGTACAATTTTATATATTATATATGTAAATATGTATATATATATATGGATATAATATAATTTCTTTGTATTTACATATACATCCAGCTCTAAAAAAAAAAAAAAAAACACACGAAATTAAAGAAGATACAATAAGACATTATTTAAGTATATATACTAATAAGACATTATTTAAGTATATATACTAAGAAAACTAAAACAAAAAATGTTGTTATACAATATTTGATTTTAAACTTTGTCAGACATGGTTTATATATAAGCCTTAAAAGTCTTAAAAATTTAAGTCTTGATTACATGTATGTAAATAAAAGTAGTTACCTATGCCGGGGCAGCCAAACGAAACAGTATATTACTATCTTGCGAGTGTGTAATATGAAATGTCAAATTACTGTCTGTGTGTGACGTACATATGTGGTATTTTTTACTATCAAGATATTTTCATTTATTATCAAAATTTTTCAAATTTATTTTATATTTTATCAACATTTTTCATATTTAAAAATTGACACAAATAAAATATCAAAAATTAAAAATAAAACAAACCGCAAAAAATTTTATTTTACATGAATGTTTTTGTCGTAATTTTTAATTGTTCGAAGTGTCAAATTACTATTTCAATTACTATAGCTAGAAAAATATCAAGACAGTGGAGAAAGATATAGTTGAAAAAAATGTAATAGTATTGTCAAAAATGTTCATGTATTTGTGCACAATCTTGCTATGTAGTACTGTCTCGTCTGACCTCTAGGTATATATGTATCTAAATTTAAATATTTTTTTTTACTGAATTTTCGGAATTTTATCCATCAGGAAGTACATACATAATTGGGCTCATTCTATCCGTATACATATATAGTATTATCCCAGTAATGTTAATATTTTTTTCTGAACAAGTTTAAGGTTTATGTGTATATATGATATATATGTGTAATATATGTCATAAATTAGAGCATAATATAAGCACTCAGAGTTTGGAAAAGGATTAAGATAAATAAATTAAATTCATAAATTTTTTTTTTTTTTTTAATATCAGTTTTTATATTAATATATACCGATAAATTTAGATATAGAGGTATTCTAATATTATTTAATCAAAGTTAGTCAAAAAAAATATTTGCAAAATAATTAGAAATGTAGATCTGCAATCACTTATATTTCTCCTTTCCAATATTTAATATTTAATATTCAATATTTTTTTTTTGCCTGTTTTACCTTTTCTCTCATCTTATTTTCTGATCTTTACGACATCTGAGACATTCTATATACATATATATATATACTATATATATATATATATATATATATATATATATATATTATACTTTAGTTTTTATCAGTTTTTAACATGCATATGAATATATATATATATGTATATATATTATTTTATAGTTGTCATATGTACATATATAATATATTTTTATTAAATGTAGTTCATATATGTATATCAATAGATAGAACAAGGTGTATACATAATATATACAACAATAACAATTAAATTTTTTTTTTTTTTTTATACATAAACAATTTATTTATTTAGTTTTTTTTTTTTTGAATTTATTTATTCAATTTTTTATTTATTGATTTTAAAATTGTTTTCAGTTTTTTATTTCTATTTTTTTTTTATTTTACTTTTTTTTTTTTATTTTTTTTTTTGTTTCTATTTGTATAATATTTAAAAAAAATCTATATATTTTTTTATTTTTACATATACATATAATATATATATACATATAAATTATAAATATATATAAGTATGTATATTTGTCACAAAATTAAAAAAAAAAAAAAAAACTTGATTTTAAACTTTATTTTTTTATACCTAACATGAATTTCAGTTAAAATGGTTACTTTTAAGTATAATAAATTATATTTTTCATACATTTACACATTTCATATAAAGTATATAAATATATATATATGGTATTAAATTTACAGAAAATATCTTTAAAAAAAAAAATTACCTTTTAACTAAATTGGTTGTCAAATTGGATATAGATATGTACTTAAGTAATTATGTATGTAAATAAAAAAAAAAAATTGTAAATAATAAAAAAAAAAAAAAACAATATATGTATGTACATATATGTATAAAAAAACCAAATTTTATATTATTGCAACAAAGTATTTAATTAAAAATAAAAATACATACTAATATAATCCAAAAACAAAAAAAAAAAAACATAAATTTATCAGATTTTTTAAAATCTGACTTAAAGATCTCTAGAATCTGAAGATACTCTATTTTTTTATTTTAATAAAAAAAAAAAAACGGTAAAAAAAAAATGTATACATTAATTTTAACTATAATATTCCTTTTTTACTATATATACATACAATATATATAATAAAATATGAATAAGAAATTTAATGTAATAAATTATCTATATTATATATATACATACGTAGTATATATGTATAAATATTTGACACGTTTTTAATCTGTTTTTTTTTTATTTCTTTTATTTTTTTTTTCTTCCAAAAATTTTAACTCCATGATAAATAAGTATGTATGTATGTTCTTTAAATAATAAAAAAAATGTCCTTTGAATTAATTAAAAACAAAAAAAAATCGTCTTTTTATCGTTTCTAATCAAAACGATTTAACACGAATTAATATAACAATGATTTAAAGCAGGAACTGAGCACCATCTGCATTTTAAATAATTTTGCCATTTTTCAGTAGAAATATTTATAAATATGCATATGTAATTGTATATGGCAATACATATATGTATGTATATATTTTAGAAAACATTTGCAATCAAATATTTGCAAAATAAAAGATATGAAGTAAAAAAAAAACTCATTAGTAATTAAAAATAATTTATGTTTATTTTCTTCCAACAATATTTTTGTAGTATTTATGTATTTACTTAATATCTACAGCAAAAAAAAAATTTTATTTATTAAAAATTAATAAAATAACAAAAATAAAATTATGTTCACTTTTTTTAGTTTGGATAAAATATTTTGCAATTGTAATTTTATTATATAGGTACCTATTACGTTTTTCATATACATATTATTATAAATTGTTAATTTTTTAAATATTTTTTAATATGAAATAAATAAAATGTTCAAATCTAATATAAATAATAATATAGAAAACTATAGATAAACCCGGCGTAGCCATACACCAGTCTGGTAATCTAGAAATTGGTTTTTTTTTGTCACTTTGTGGCTCATTTTGTCAATTAACTTTTAAATAAAATAAAAAAAAATAACTTTCTGTTCTAATATAGTTTTTATTTATCTTAAAAACGTTTTTTTGAGAACTATGTTCCTTTCATCAGTAAGAATACTTAACTTTTTACAATTAGAATAAGAATAAATTGAAATAAACGTAAAAACGTATATAGATAACAACGCTAAAAAAAGTAAAGAAAAATTTTGTAGTGGGGTTTGAGAGCGACATTGAGATGTGAAAATTTAATTTTTTTTGTTGAATGAAATTGGTATATATGTGTGGGCGTAAATTGGATTCAAAATCATAGTATTCCTCTTTTCCGGCATATTTTTATCCATATATGTATGTCTATGCGAGATTTTAAAATTTCGGGATTTTGGTTTTGGGAATTTTAATTTTTCAGAATTTTATTTTCGAAATTTTGAATTTGAGATTTTGGGATTTTATAATTTCGGGATTTAAATTTTCGGTATTTTGATTTTCAGAATTTTGATTTTTCAGGATTTTGTTTGCGAGATTTTTAATTTGGAATTTTGAGTTCCGAGATTACGTACCCAACCCTATAAATTTTCAATTTTTTTTTATTCTTTTTTCTGTTATGTGCAATTAATTTTTGCTATGAAAAATGTTATTGTTGCAAACGTTTACGGCTAGATATTAATTAATATTAAATAATGTTTTTTTTTAGTTTCATAAGGATAACATAACAAAAAAAAAAAAATGGCAAAATGAATTAAAAAACAAAAATAATAAATAATTTTAAAAAGTAATATCGCACAGAAACATATTCATGAAAAACTGGACTGAACACAAATTTTCAATATCAAGAATTATTTGTAAATTTCAAAGCACCATAGAAACTATTTAAATTGACCATAGAGGTGAAAAATCAAAAAACAACTACAGCTGTAGCTGAATAGACTAATAGTAGGACGAATAAAAATGAATTCATTCATGGCTCCCCAAAAAATATTTTAGAAAATCCGAAACTTTCAATATTGTGTCCGAACCGAACCGAACTATATACGCAAACGAATTCATTATGTTTAAACGAGGCCTTTGAAAAAAAAACAAAACCATTATTTTATAGTTTCACTAACCGAATTAAATATTTAGCTTTTAAGTGAGAAAATGTGTAACTTGGGACACAATTAAATGAAAAAAAAAATATATTATTTAATGATCTTTTCAAGTTTAATTTGTTTAGAAACCAGAGTTATTATAATTTTATACTTTAATCGAGACTCAAAAAACAAAAGATTAAAAACGAAACATTTATGAAAAAAATTATAATCGTCTGTCAATCATCAAAGTGGTATTATTATGATCTTGCGAGGGATGGGATGTTTTTTCTGCGCAAGGGACGGGATCCAATTCATTTAATAAATGAAAACATACATGATTTTTACACAAAACAATCCTAGAAGATTGGTCATCCTGCCATATATCGAATAGAATATACCACTTTTATGGAAATTTCACCAAAATAATGACATCTGTTTATATAAAAAAAAAAAAAAACGGGTTTCCTAATAATATAATAGATGTTTTAGTATAATCATCGCAAAATCTCTAGAACTGAATCAAATTGAGAATCACATATGGGAACTTGATAAACGGGAAATTATTAGAACTAAAATAAACTAAAATATGTAATTATTTAATAAGTAAACACAATCTTTTTATATAAATGAAGCGCGAGCTTGACAAAACATTGCAAAAAATGTTAATGTCATTTATAAAATAGATAAGTCTCGATGACAAGAAAATGTAAAGTTGGAGTTGTTAATAAAAATCAAAGATACACAATAAAATATTAATGTTTTTTTTTATTTTTTTTAAGGAGAATATTAATTTTTGTTTTTTTAAGAAGAAAATTTTGCAAATGTATTTGTTCCAACCAAAAATATAATTTTTGTTTTTCTTTTTTTTGTTGTTTTATTTTGTTATAGTTTTTTTAAAATATTCTGTTGAAGAAAAAAAAAGATAAAAATTTAAAATAAATTAAATTATAAAATTTAAAATAATTAAATTGTTAAAAAAAAAAACAATTTATTTTTTCGTTCTTTAATTACATATTTTAGTATTGTTTTTATTATATTAATTATTTTTTATTATTATGTTTTTCTCCTAGTCTTACACTTTTCTTTTTAACATATTAAAATAGCTATTGTGCTAAAAACATTCATCAAATCTATCGACTATCACTGATTGTTTCGTTCTTTTTTTTTTTTTTGAAGAAGAAGAAAGTGAAAAGGGAATGGTGTTTTGATATAATATTAATACATATGTATTATAATATTAATAAATATGTATTATAAACATAAAATATAAATAATACAAGATAAAAAATATTATTTAACTTTTTTTAGAAAAAGAACAAAAAAAAAAAAAACAAACTGGAAATATTCATTGCCAAATTAAATAATTAAACATGTGTATCATACGTCAAAAGAAAACTAACAAAGAAATTTTCAATATGTATGTACTTATATATATTTATATTTTATATTTTGTAATAGTTTAAAATCATTGTTCATATAATAAAATTTTTCTTTCAAATATAATTTTTTTTTTAGTATACAGTCGAAAACAGATAAATGAAAAACTTTTCCAATTTTTTTGTTTCACTTATTCATTTTTTCCTTTTAAGTGAAATTTTTTCATTAACGCATAAGTAAAAAGTTTTTCAGTTATAAAAAAAAAAAAAAATTCAGTTGAAATTAAAAACATTTTTATTTTGAGGAAAAGTCAATTGAGGAAAAAAATAAAATAATTTAATGTCACAACATAAAACATAGCATAAAAGGAACCAAAAATAACAATGATGTATTCATAAAATTTATTTCTTAAATCTATATTTATAGTCAAAAAAAAAAAAATAAAATGAAAAATATACATACTAATGGTTATTATGTAATAGTGAGTACATATATAGATAAAACTAAGGATATTTAATATAAATCTAAGTAAATCTTAATGAATTTAACACGTTAACTTCCTCCATACAAACATTTTTTTGAGATCCCTGGGGCCAAATACCAATTTCTATGGAAAGTTTTAAAGTTTTAAAAGAAAAATTGAAAAATTCTCACGCTCAAAACATGTATGAGTTTGGCAGGTCAAGTAAAAAAAAAAAAAAAAAAAATTGCATATTAATAAACGGTGACTGAGTTTCCATGCTGTATTATACAAAACAAAATATAAAATACCAGCATGAAACATACATGCTGGTACTCGAAGTGTTTGTATTAGTTTTTCAGAGTACCTTAAGGTTATCCTAATGGCAGTTAAGGTGAAACTGACTTCTTACATTTGTAATGCTACTTTAATATTCACAATTCGTATAAATATGTATTGTATGTAAGTAATAAATATCATAGCAAAAAAAAATTTTTTTCACTTAAGCGTTTTGATTACAATTTTTGACACAAAATATCCTTTCCTTTAAAGGATTTTTTTACTTAATCGTTTTTTACTTATTCGATCCAATATTGACATAAAAATTAAAATCAAGAGAATCCGAAATCAGATGTCATTTATTCATTATTTTAATTTCTCTCGTTTTTCATTTATCCGTTTTCGACTGTATAAGGAATACTTGACCAGTTTTTTTTTTTGTTTTTATGATCATGCGGTACAAATATCATTAACATAAAATTTTCTTATTAAATTTTTTTTTTTTTTTGTATATAACTGGTATCATTCGATACATACTTATTATATATATTTAATTATTATTTTATTTCTACATAATATTATATATTTTGTTTTATATTATTTTTGTATATATATATATATATTTATATATATATATACATATATATATGTATATTTATATATATATATATATATATATATATATGTATATTTATAATATATAGTTTATTTTTTTTAGAATAGTTATTTAACAAAGTATATAATATTATTATTTTATAGTTAGGTACATATACATATAATAAACAAAAATTATTATTACATATATACATATATATATACATATATTTTAATATTAAATATTAAATAAAAGTAAACAGAAATTTTCGTATTAGGTACAAATAAGTTTTTTGTAGAAAAAAAATGTACTTATAAAAAACATATACATGTATATATTAGATATAAAAACATACATACATTTGGTATATGAATAATTAAAAACAAACAAATACTTTTAATGATATACTTTTGAGTTTTTTAAAATGCTACTTTTATTTACTTGCTACTAAATTTAAAATATACAAAACAAAAAAAAAAAAACCTAGAGATAAATAGTTTAGTTTTTAGAAATATGACGAACGATGAATTTAAATATAAAAGAAATATAAAATAAAATATTAATAAAAAAATAGTAAAGAAAATAAAAAAAAACTATATTTATTAACCTTTTATATATTTTTAATTTTAATTTTTTTTTACTTTTTTTTTTTTTTTTTTAAACTTTTAACAACAAACTATAGTATAACAGTCATAAATTGACGTTATATTTTATTTTATATGTTTTCAATAATTTCAAAACTAATACATAATATGTATGTATTTTTTTTGTATTTACTAAAAACTGTTTTATTTTTATTTTTTTTGTTTCACACCTAAAAAAAAATTTTTATTTTTCTATTTTTATTTTATTTTTGTCATATTTGAAATTTAACTATTTTAAATTTATTTTTTTTTTGTTTTTCTAGGCATTTTTTTTTACTATTAAGCATTTACTATATAAATGTAGAAATTAACTGATTGTACTTATACAAATGTATGTTTTAATGTACATGTGCATTATATATGTATATATATATACACATATATATATATACATATATATTTCTATGCATATATATACATATATACATATTATATATATTTATTTTTATATTATATTGTATATATTATATATAGTATAATATTTACTATAATTTCAACAACAACAATTTATTTAAAAACAAGATTTTTAATTTTAGATGTATTCATATCAAAAACTAAAAAAAAAAAAACATTATTTTGAATTATGAATGTTAATTAAATATATCTTAAGATTAAAATTAAAAATTATAACGTATTATAATTATTATATGAAAAACAATAAAAAAAAACAAAATGCAAAAACAAAGAAAAATGGTTGCATACTTTTTGGATACAATTATTATTACTTTTTTTATTCTTTAATTTATACATTTTTTTTTTTTTTTTCATATTTAATTCTAATAATAATAATTCTAATTCTTCTAATAACATAAAATTAAATTAAAGGAAAAAAAAAAATGAAATATATGTACCTATAAAATATATATCATTTTTTATTACAGTTTATTTTAACAAAATAATTTTATTTTTCTGTTATTTTTGACATTTTGTATTGTCATTTATTAATGATCGATCATTGCGATTTATCATTTATTAATGATCGATGATCAATGTAATATACTTCTATATATACTATTGTAAGTATATGTATAATATTTAATCTTTTTAAAAAGTACATATATAAATGCCCTTTTTAACATATATTATTAGATATTTGGTTCAGATTATTACAATATTATTTACCTAATTCAAAATATATTTTTAACAGCTGTTTTTTCTAAAATAAAAATGTTTAAAAATCTTATGAAAGCTTATATTTTTTCGATTAATTAAAGCAGTTATAATATATTATATGTAGTATAACAACAATATGAAACTACCTTTTAAGAAGAAAAAAAAAACGAATTCACTTTTTAGCGGACGATTTTTTAAACGAACCATCATTTAAGAAAACGTAAACGCATTTAATTTTTAGCGAATCGTAAACGAACCGAAAACGAATCGTTTCTATATATCTCTTATACTATGTACTTACATTGTGTGTGAGTGAAATGATATTTTTATTATGGAATATGGTATATCTATACAGTATACACAACAAAATACAAAAGTGGATGTCATATTATCATTCCTGAAATATCTACAGAACTGTTATACAACAAAAAAAAAAAGATTTTTACTAACAGTTAAAGTAAAGTACCGCTTTCAAAATGTGTTTTGTTTATGGTTTTCTTTAAATTTTAATTTTATCAGATATTGGTTTTTGAAAAATCATGTGAATTTAGTAAAAAAATACAACGTAAATTATTAAATATTTGTGCATATCCAACTTTTCAATCAATTATATTATTATGCATTTTGCATTTTGTTGGAAGGTACACCAAAGTAAATGCTATAATGTCCTTCTAAAGCAAAGAACGAAGATTGAATCTATAAATATATAAATTTAAAGTGTATTCGCAAAGAAAATATAAAGGACCTTGTTTTAGGATCTAAACATATTTTATTTCCTATAATAAAAGCATTTCTTTTGACAATACAAAAACGGATTTACTTTTAGTGTTAACTAAATGTACCGCTTTTAACGAACTCTTAGCTATTTTTTTTACTTATTGTTATTCTAAAATTTACGTTTACGAGATTCGTTTTTGTATCGCAAAAGTGCTACGTTAACTTAATATTCTTGTATGAATAAATCTCTTCGTTAGCGGTTCGTTTAAAGTATGTTGTTCTTAGAAGGTATATATGTACAATGTACATACATATACACATATATAAATCTATTCCACAATTATATTGAATTGTTAACCCTTTTTTAATAGATTTAATACTATTTTCATAAACTTTTTAAAATTAATTAACTGATTCATATTTGACATTTCATTTACACAAAATGAAATAAAGATGTTTTTTGCAGGGGAATTTTTTTTTTTTTTTTGCAATAGACTATACAGTTTCATGGACCATTGTGCTATCAATACAAAATGTAATTTCTTAAAATTGTTTAAGTGATAATTAATTAAAAATGTGAATCAATTGTAAGAGAAAATGACATTTCTTTAAGATATAAAAAAAAAGCAGTAAAAAAAGTTTTTTTTTTTAAAGATATGTTTTCTTTTTTTTTTTTTATTTGTATTTATTTTGTATTTGTAAATTTAAAAATAACTTTATATTTATTTTTTATTTAGAAACCTTCAAAACAAAGTACTGGTAACCCATATAACATCAAATATGACTTTAATTTTTGAAATTATTTATGTTATGTACATATTATATACATATGAATATAATAAGGATATATATTTATTTTTGTTTTTAATTATTTATTAAACGATTTTTTAATGAAGTTTTTTTAATTAATTTATAAAATTTTCAATAAAAAATTTTGTTTAGTTTAATAAAGTTGACATAAAGAATTTTACGTTACAACAATTTGGCAATCAATTAATATGAGATATACCATGATGAATAACGATGACGATGACGTGATGCCCATATAATGAGAAAATAAATAAAATCGAATGTCTTGGAAAAAATTATACATATTTATATTAAATGAGAAGAAACGACTATAATCCCAATATAATGATGATGATGAAAATGAACAATGATAAAATGATAATGATAATTTAATATACAAATTGTTTAATAACAATCAAAAAAGTTGATACGACGCGAATTAAATTGCTTATAAATATGTGTGGAGGACAACTTGACACTTTCGCCACACAAGTACGTTTTTCTCATCGTTACCACCTGAATCTGGTGGCCGTTTAATAAGATTAATTAAAAATGAATTGTATAATAACACTTCTTACAAGTTTTCATAAAGTTATAGTTAATAATTTTCCTTAAATTTCTGACACATATACGTATATACATTCATATGTATACATATAAGTGACATGACTTTATAATGAAAGTTGCAGTTCGATTTTAAAATAGAATGTGCTATATAGATAAAACAAGAATAAACAAAACTTTCTTAATGATGATGATGATGGTGATGATGATGATGATAATAATGTTGATGATCTTTATGAAAATTTGGCATTCTACATCAATTCTTCTAAGTACACAATCATATTTTTGTCATAAATATAGTCATCAATTTTATAAAAAAAAAAAATTTTGTCCTGAAGAATTTTTAATATATAAATGTACTAAAATGCAAATTAAAAAAGATACATAAGAAATTGGCATGTAAAATTTTTGGACTATATGTAATTTTCTATTCTATACTAAATTTTTGAAATCCCCAAATCCATTAATCAAACACATTATTAGACAAATTTTTTTGATAAAATATACGCGTAATATATATATTTTTTTTTTTCATGTGGTTTTAGTAAAATTTAATCTCTATTAAAATAATAATCATATTATGATAATCGATAATCAATGATAATCGATTTTGACACAAATTAACAAAAATGAAGATGGGGTTATTGAAATTTTTGCATTTTTACATACAGTGTACATGTGTATGAATGAATGAATGGGATGGGTAGAAAGATGATGTTTTGCCTCTTAATATGATAATAAAAGATAAATATGAGCTTATATATATATATTTGTTTCTTAAATTATAAATAACATAAAAAATAAAATTGTAAATATAAAAAAAAGGACTAAAAATTATCAATAGAAAGTGGAGAATTTTTGCTTAAAAGTTCGTATTTCAAGCATTTTTACTTTATTTGATATGTAAACAAAACTTTAATATTAACAATATATATAGTAAATAGTAAATAGTTAATGTATGTTATATACATACATACATTTATGTATATGTAAATTTTATTTATTTATTTTTTTTTTAATTTTAATTAATTATTTATATACCTAGTATAGAAATAATTTATGGATATACTATAGATATTTTTATTAAAAAAAAAAAAAATTTATATATATATATATAGATATTACAAAAATAATTTTCTTTTTGGATAAAAATATAAATATATTTTTTTTTATATCCTTTATAATATTTTTGTTCTATTATATAGATAATATATGATATATAATTTTAATTTCGTTGGTTTCATTTCTTGAATTGTTATTTTTATTTTAATTTTTAACAGATCCATACATATACATTTTGTTTATGAAATTTCAATATAATATGAATACCAATAATATTACATTATGGTGTTGTATCTTATTAATATAGGCACATAATTAAAAAAAAATAATTATAGCAATCCGAGGTTTTATCTTAAGATATGATTCTGGTAGGCGAGAATGGGAGGGGATAGATTAAAATTTAAAATTTAAAAATTTTTTTTATTTAAAACAAAGTTCATATACATAATAATTAATCATATACATATTCATATTATATAATAATTAAATTTTATATTAAGAAGATAATACTTCTGATGACAGATAAAGTGTAAGAATGGTTGGATTAAGTTGGATAATCTTTTAAAGAATTTTATTGTTATAAAAATATGGTTTTTTTGTAACGCAAAAGTTAATTTTAATTTTATGAAAATGAATTGTAATGGTATTAATAATACATGATGGGGCTGGGTGGCCTAGTGGGTAAGAGCGTATAAAATACGCTGTAAATACTGAGGAAGTTCGAATCTCACACACGATCGTAAAAGTAATTCCCCCTTACGACATGTACAGCCACGCATGAAAAGGAAAGGCTGTGTAATTTCCTTGAAACATTCATGTGGCAGGGAAATGCACTAAGAAGAAAAATAATACATGATTAAAAAAAAAAAAAAAAAAATTGATTTAATTTTATATAATATATATATGTTGGGACAATAAATTACACAAGGGGCCAGAAAAAAAGTACTAATTTTTATATTACGATTTTACATTTCACACACAAGAAAAAAAACTTCATTGTAAGACCGTCTAATAAAATATAATTAAATTTTCGCAGCAGATTGGGCCTATCGCCTAAATCGTTTCATTTCATAATTCAAATATTTTTTTTTTTGGTTTTTTATCTCCAATGAGGCAGACACTACAAAATTATCAAAAAAACTTTTAAATTCTAAAAAAATTGATTATATTTTCCGTCATCAGGCTACTTAAGTTTGTTGAAATTATAGCAAAATACGATAAATTAGAATATTTTTTTCTTTTACATTATTATTTTTTTTTTTATTTATTTGTTTATTTCTCAAAAAAACTATTAAGCTTGTACAAAATATATTTAAGTTTATTTAGACGACATAATCAGATTGAAGTGAGAACAGCACTTACACGGATTTTACAAATTTAAAATCACAAAATTACGTAAATGTATAGGAAATGCAAATTTTTAATAAATAATGTTACAAAATATTTATTGCAATTTTTTTTTTACATTTACGAAATTCTGTTAACGAGGTACAAATGACGCAAAACTGTGTATAAATATTCCCTTCAATGCGGCGGAAACAAAAGCGCTGTCTCTACTATTCTGATTGTGCAAATCTATGAAAGAAGATCTATGAAATTTCATTTAATATTTCGATGACAAAAATAATATTTATACAGAGAACATGCTCCCGTGATGCAACAAGTGGGTCCATCATGAAATGGCATTCTATTATACAAAGATTTTTTTCGCATTATGCACCACAATCCTGCGTAATATTTATAAATCAATATATAATAAATATGATATATATATATGTACATTTTTTATGTCGAATTAAAATAATATCAAAGTTTTAACCTATATTAGATTTGTGTATAATGAATTTAGATAAGAACAGAACAGATTAGAGCAACACTGCCATTAAACGTTAAACACTTAAAATAGAAAATTAAAAACTGACTTAGAATAGAAAATCTAATATGTATATGCTTTTATGTATCGATGTAACTTTTAACACTTATGAAAACTAAAAGTTGTACTTCTCTGTTCTGAATGTTTCAAAGCGATCAAAACAATTTATTCAATAGACCTAGATTTATGGTAAAAAAGAAAAGTTACTCTTCTAACTAACAAAAAAAAAACTAAACATAATATATACGTATAATGCTGCCCATACACGTCAGACTTGGTTGTACTTGTACAACTTAGTACGCGGATATGTTTGCGGACCATACTACACACTTATCCAACCTATCATCCAACCATTGTAATTATGTACTTTATATTTTTATTATTTTCTCAAATCAAAAAATCTCAATGTTAAAATGACATTTAAGTTGTAAAACTTGCCCATACACGATATAACTCAAATTATAGACCAAAGACTACTCCCACAAAAATCAAAATTTTTTGATATTCATTCAACTTTCCAACCATCAAAATGCTTTTACAACTTGCCCGATACACGATACAACTTATCAAGTACACGGACCTGTTTAAAAACCTGGTTCCCTGTGTATGGGCAGCATAATAATAATAAAACTTACACAAAATACTCAAAATTATTCAAAATTATGCTCGATAAATATGTTTTTTTTTTCTATTTTTGTCTCGTTTTAATTTATGTAACTATAAGCGAAATTTCAATGCCCATATATACATATTTATGTTTTATTGCCCCCATATATTCTGTAATTTATTGTGGTGTTACTCTGTTAAGTTGTGCGCTTCGTTTCCTTCAAATTTGTGGTGAGTTTTTCTTTTTTTTTTCATTTTTGTTTTAATGTTACGAGTAGGTATATTTTAACCCTTGCATGGATTTTCCATACAATTAATTAAATTATCTTTTGTGTGTGTAGTGTTTTTATTTTCTATGGAGAAAAAAGAATAAATGTGAAACTAAATGATATATAGGAAAAGAAGTTTTTAAAACGTTAAAAAGTCTTGCAAGTTTTCTATTTGCTATCCTAAAAACCGTTTTACTTTTTGACAGTTAAGGGAGAGTTCTTCTTATTTTAAACTTTTAAAAAGTAAAATTTTTCTACTTTTTAAAAAGAATGAAAAGTGTCTAAAGTTATTGTTGGTGAATTGTCAAAAATTTTGAATAGTTTGAGGTTACAAATAAGAATATATAAAAATAAAAATTTTTAATACTTTTTTTTTTTTTTACGAATATGACACTATTTATTTTAATGTTAATTTTAAAATTAATTTACAAAAAAATAAAATATGTTATGATTAATGTAAAAAATATATTTTCGCTTTTTTTTTGTTTATTCTTTTAAATTTCAATTATGAATATAAGTGCCGAACCTAAATTGCGACGTACATACGTTGACATATTAATACACTGACGTATACCGAAATAAAATGTCGGTGTCTGCCATTGAAATCTAAAAAAATTAAACTCAGAATATAAATAAATGCAAAAAGACAATAACAAAAAAAAAAAAATACTTCGTGTCAAAATTGGAAATTCGAATTTTCAACGTAACGTATTTCAGTCATTTCCATATAAAATATATAGACATGTGAGCATTTTGACAGACATCGTACGTCGTATGCCGTAATTTAGTTTCGGCACTAAATTGTCAAAAAAACAAAAAATATTAAAAAGTTTTTGCAAGAAAAGTGTTTTTGGTACAATTTTACTTGTAATTGAAAGAGGAAATTACAGTTTTTATGTCTCCTTTTTTCGTGTGATGTCACGTTCATCTCCTTTTAAAGTTTTATAACAAACAGGCCTTTATAATTATGGGTTTAAGAACTTGAAATAAAAGAAACAGTAAAAGTAAAAAAAATCTTTAAAAAAAAAAAAAACAATTATTATGGACTATTTGTAACACTTCTCAAACTGTAGTTTTTAGAATTTGAGAAGTGTTAATCAAATTCAATTTTTTTTGAGTTTAGTTTGTAAATTTTTAATTTTGACATATGGCACACTTCTTCAAAAAAAAAAGTAAATATTTACTTTTTTTTCTTTATGCGGAATATTATATAAAAGTTATCTATGGGAATTTAAGAGAATTTATTTAAATATAATATATAGAGATATATAAAAAATAGAGATTCAAATATTATAATGTAGTTAAAAATGTTTTTTTTGTTTTTTTTTTTTGTCAAACGTCCGGACATTATATTAAAAAATATGGATAGTTTGCGAAGCATTGTTTTTATAAAGGCGAAAAGTATATATAAACAGCCCTATACTGTCTTATTCTAAATAAATATACATATATGTATGTATATACATACACCGAAGTGTAAATATACACATAATATTTTACTATTATTAATATTAAAGAAAATTGTTTGTTTTTTTTTTCGCTTTATTTAAATAATGTTGCTTTTATACATTTTAATTTTTTTTTTCTTTTATTTTCTTTTATTTTATAAAATTATCATGACGTGAAATCAAGGGGTTTAATTTTATATCAAATTTTTTTTTTTTTTTTAAATATTATGTTCGGGGTAAAATTTTATATGTTATATGTATTATGTATTTGCGTTAATTATAAATGTATTCTATAAATGGTTTAACATTTTTCTTTTTAAATTTAACTATCAAATAAAATTTATATTGTATACTATATTTAATATTATTATTAATGTATAGAGATTTAATATATAACAATAATGCAGCTAAAAAAAAAAAAGAAAGTAAATAAATAGATTTAGATCTAATGAATAGATATATAAACTAATTATGGAGAATATATATGTATAAGAGCGCGAATTAATAATTAATTAGTTTTTTTTTTTTTTTTTTTTGGCTATTTTCTTAAAATACTTACATGTATCTGTATGTGAATTTTTTTTTATTGAACAACAATTATTTTTTAAACATTAAATTTACTAATTAACAATTACAAAAAAAAAAAATAAATAAATAAAAATAAAAAAAATGATCTATTGAAATGAATACATCTAATATTTAAATTACATTTTTTTTCTTGATATATTTTAATATTAATTTAACAATATTTAACATGAAAATTAATCAATTTTGTTTTTTTTTTTGTTTCTATTTTCTTTCAAAACAATTTTTTTTTCTTTGTTTTTTATTTTTTTTGTTTAATGAAATTAAAATTTTAAATATGTTTTATCTTTTTCTCTCTTTAAAATCCTATACAGTTTTTTATTAATAAAATAAATTACTATAATTTGAGATTGATAAAAATAAAGAGAAAAAAAAAAAAAAACAGATACACACACACACAAACAAAATAATCATAATCAATATGATTTAATTGTAAAAGAATATATATATGTATAATCAAAAAAAAAAACAAAACAAAAAAAAAAAACTATATTATATATATAAGAATTAAACTAAAATATTGTTTAGAAAGAGCTTAAATAAATTAATAATTAAAATTAATTGGTCTTTATTAATTTTAATTTATTCCAATGACCAAAAATATTTTTAAACATGTTTGCTACTAATTATATGTCTTTCTTGTATATTTTCTAAATTAAAAATTAATTTTTTTTTTTGTTTTTGTTTTTACATGTAAATTATGATACTTGGGTGATGATAGCAATAAATGCTTCCTTCCTCCTTTTTTTTTGGTTTTTTTTGTTTTTTTTTTTTACATATAATTTATTTCTATTTTTTTTTTTTTTAATTTTTTTTTTTTTTTTGAGTATATAATGTTTTTTTTGTTTGTTTTTTTTTTAAATATAAAATTATTGTATATAACATATGTGTTTTAGATATATATATATATATGTTAATATATTCTATATTATATATACATATATGAAAATATAATAAATTTAAATTTAGATATATATTAATATTTAGATGTATATGTATATGTATATGAATGTGTATATGTATATGTATATATATACACATATAAATAGAACATATGTGTATAACAACAATATTTCAGTTTTATTTTAAATTAATTTATATTTCTTTTAATGGATATTATTATATTTTATTTTTCCATATTATTTATTTACTTTAATACTTTACTATATATATATATATGTATATGATATATATATATATATATGTGTATATATATATATATATATATATGTATATATTGTAAATACAATAACAAAGATTCGATTCTGGTCGGACATCGCTTATTCGGGTTTTAAACGATGCCACTGAATGATAGTTTGTCGTGGCTTCGAAATCATATCTTGCCAATGTTTTGTTTCTGATGCTCCTGATCCATTTTTACCTGTAAAATGACATAATTTTGAAAAGTAAATGTATTTTTTATGTAATGGTAATTTTTTTTTTTAATAACAGAACAGACTATAAATTATTTAATGATTTAATTTTCATTTATTTGAGGGCGTCCATTTTAACATTTTGTGAATATCAAATATTTACAAAATGTTACTACTATCAATATTTTCAAAAACCAATTAATTTTAAATTTTTTTATTATTATTTCTTTTGTTTTTCCGTTTTGTAACATTTGCAACATAAAATTCCAAAAAAAAAAAAAGTTTTTTACCAATTTTTAAATATATAAATTTTCGGTAATTTTAAATAAAATGAAAATCGCAAATGTTTCTACTTTGGTCGAAATTACATCTTACAGTATTAGTTGCACTTTATTTATCTAAATTTAACTCTATGAATGAGCTTTGAACATTTGTTATTAAAATTTTTCATTAATAAATTAAAAAAAAAACATCTGTAATAATAACAGCTAATACTAATTGAAAATTCGGAACTCAAATTAACAATAACAATAATAATAATTAATTAATTAAAAATAATAAATAATAAAAACAATAAATATTAAATAATAATAAATAATAAATAAATATTAAATAATAAATAAATATTAAATAATAAATTATAAATAAATTATAAAAATAATATATTTTAAATGATAAATAAATAATAAAAATAATAAATATCAAATAATAATAATAAATAATAATAAATAATAAATATCAAATAATAATAATAATAATAAATAATAATAATAATAAATAATATAAATAATAATAATAAATAATTATAATAAATAATAATTAATTAATAATAATAATAAAAATAATAAATAATAATTAATTAATAATAATTAATTTTTTTTTTTTTACACGTTAACTAAACACTAGGAACTGGTTCCTGTATACATAATATGTAGGTTTAGTTAAATGGGGGGGAGGGGATATTAAGGGAGAGTTACGGGGTAGATTGGAAATGAACCTATAAAGGTTTGTTTTGAATTTTTGCAAATTGTAGAATGGAACGTTATTAACAGTAGGGGAACACAGTAGATGGAAGCATGTTTCCACATCTTAGCAGTTCTCACAACAAATAAGTTTCCATACCCAGTTTTAAACCATCTGGGAGTTTCCACTGTGTAGAAATGAGCACTTAAAGCCTCCCTGGTGTTACGTTGGAATTGTTTGAGAGGAGGCATAATTGACTTAAGTTCAATTGAACAAGTGTCATTACCTACAAGATATCTATAAAATAGAGAAATTGCTCCAATATTTCGACGAGTTTTAAGAGGAGTGAGTTATATTTGCTCGACAGGGTCGCCAATTAGACGTAAGGCGCGATTTTGGATTTTATCGAGATAACTCAAAGAAGTTTGGAATGCGCCAGCCCAAATGTGGGAATTGTACTCCATCTTAGGTCGAATGTACGCTTTATAGATATTAGACAGATCCCTTGGGGGAAGTATTTTTTGCAACGGGACAAAAAAACCAAACTATTTGGTAGCGGTTTTAGCAATATCAAAAATATGCTTATTCCATAACATTTTTTGATTTCGCTGCATGCCTAAAATATTTAGACTTTAGTAGTATGGATATACCGGTTCTGGTGCAGGAGAAGCTTTTTTAAAGCTTTTAATCCTCCTAAAAGTATGCAAAAAAAATTATTTGAATATACTCGTCCAAAAAGTATGCAAAATTAGTAAAAAGGATTGTGTCTTTGATATTTTAAATTTAAAAAGCTATAGTGCTGAATATTTTAAATTAGGATAAAAATATGAAAACTTTTTAAAGTTTTGTTTAAAAATTTCAGAGTTTGGTTTAAATACAAAATTATTATTAAAGTTTAAACATATTTACCAAACGTCAAATTTACATTTTATTATAACAATTTGAGTTATCCTAACCTTATGCCAAAAATTAGTAGGGTGAAGATATGAAAAGTTTTTAAAGTTTGGTTTAAATACAAAATTATTATTATTAAAGTTTCACCATGTTTACCAAAAGTCAAATTTATATTTTATTATAACAATTTAAGTCCTCCTAACCTTAAGCAAAAAAATTAGTAAGGTAAAGATATGAAAAGTTTTCAAAATTCATTATTATTAAAGTTTAAACTTTAATATTTACTTGAAAAAAAGTTTGATTTGAATAGGTTCATAAAGAAATGTATACAAAATAATTTTAAATGTTTCTCTTGCTGTGTGGCAAGTGGCACCGTCCTGTTGAAACCACATATTCTCTACGTCCCAATCATCAATTTCCCGCCACAAAAAGCTTTGGATCATCTCCCTGTAGCGATTTCCATTGACCGTAATCGCATTTCCATTTGCGTTTTCAAAAAAATATGGTCCGATGATTCCTCCTGACCACAAACCACACCAAACCGTAACTTTTTGTGGATGTACTGGTTGCTCTAAGATAACCCTTGAATTCTCTTTACCCCAAATGCGGCAATTCTGTTTATTGAATTGCCATTGAAGTGGAAATGAGCTTCGTCGGTGAAGATTATTTTGTTAAAAAAATTCTCATTTTCTTCTTGTTTTTCGATTGCCCAAGAAACGAATTGCCGACGTAATGCATGGTCAGTTGGTTTTAATTCTTGCGTCAGCTGGATCTTATAAGCCTTTAAATGGAGATCACGATGCAAAATTTTTTTTATTAAAACTAAACTAACAAAAACTTGATTTTTTTTTTTTACAATTATTGCTCAATGGCATAATGCCCCCGAGCATATGTGTTTATTTTATCTGCGATTACATATCTTTTATTATCTAATGAACTTAAAGCTACTTTATTTAAATTCCTGTGTATAAATTGTATGTAAATGTGATCTAAATATTTTCATTTCTCTTAAACAAACTTCATTTTTTAACAAACAATTTTTATAGTTATCTAACGTTAAACTATTGACAATATATTTTATGATTCCTTTTGCTTTTTTAACAGTTTTATTTTCATGTGTTTGAAGAAAATACATTTTCGATTTTAATCCTATAAATTCAGAAACAATTTTTCCATTAAATTCATCTTTAAAAAAACCAAGAACTTTTTTATTCAATAGAGGGAAATTAAATAAATTGTCAGATGGATAATCGGATGTATCAAAACGTTGTGGTATATCACTGTATATGTTAGCGTAAAAATCATCTCTCTGTATAGTGTAAATAAAACTGTCAGTGTCTGTGTAATTTAAAAAAACTTTACTGCCATATTTAGGTTTAATGTAATCATAATGAAATTCATACATAAGTATTTTAGATTGTTCTAGTACTGTAAATCCTAAATATATAGTTTTATCACAATATACATTTGTATGATTAAGCTGAACAGCTATCAAGTTTTCAGTGAATCTAGAGTGGCTATGATAATTTGGTTTTGCTATTAATGCTCGTGCACCTAAATGTCTTCCTTGACTTTCCCAAGAGGTAGCTACTTTAACATTTTTTCTTTCATCTACATTTTCCATGGTTTTACCGAAAACGGCATTATTCATTAATTTAAAATAATCTTTTTCTAAAGCATTTTTAGCAACTGACCTATGTGAGTTATTTAAATCAATATATTTTTTTAACCAATTGCTTTGTGTGAATTTTAGCACTCTATAAATTTTCTTAAGAATTAAACCGTTTCGAAGACACTGTTTTAAATTTCGATAATGGATTATGTATTTGTGTTTGTTTGTTAAGTCAACTAAGAGTTTGGGAATTTTACCTGTTGGTGGAACTTTGTTTTCAGCACAAAAAGGAAAATCATTGTGCAAATCATGTAAATGTTGTGGGTAATCCAAATCCACTTCTAAAACGTGACCAGTTTCCGAATCATCGGCAACTGAAAGCACATCAATATTTTCAGTAACGTCAACCCACTGAAAATCTTTATGTGGTAAATATTGGATCATTGCCCATCCATATAAATTGTTAGCGTCTTCATATACTATGTATTTGGAAGGTTCGTTTCTTTTATAAGATTCTCCCATGAATTTATTATTTGCTACTGAATGTCTAAGTGAGCACTGACTAATTCCACCACGTATCCCTTTTTTAAAGAAATTATACATATCAATATCAGTTAATAATTGTAATTTGATATCCGTGTATTTTAACATAGCTGCCCGTGACAAACCTGGGGTAGTATAAAAATTTGCAGGATCTAAAGAATAGATTTTGTAACATATTTTTCGAAAGTTTTCAAAAACATCAGTCAAAATAAGCACATCTGTTTTAAGGTAAAGTTTTAAATAGTCCCATAAGTTTTGACAATCAAACGTATTCCATACATTAATTGCATGAAGGTAGTCTCCATCAGAACATGATGAGTTTCTCATATGATTGGTAAAAGCTTCTTGTGAAGGTAAACTTCTTTCGTCAAGTCGTTCAATGGAATTTAAATACTGATAGGGAAAAACTCCCTTTCGAGTCATAAGTTTAATTTTTTCATTATTATTGAATTCTTTTTTTTATATGAAACAAATCGTTTTCATTTAAATTTTTACATAAAGAATCAAAGCTAGAAGCCATAAATCTAAAGCTATCGAGAAAACGTAAATAAAATGAATGATTTTTATCTATTGTAATTTTTTTAGATAATGAAATATAACGTTCTTTATTCAAAGGAATGACACCAATATGTCCATTCACTTCGTTTAGTTCTTTAAATAAAAGATGGCAATCATAACCGGAAAAATTGTGAAAAAATATAGGAAAAAAATTTGGCCGCCTATATAATAAATTACATTTAGAATGAGCAGGTGGGTCCTCTATAATTACCAGTAAAGTGGCAATAGTCTTTAATTCTATCATTAAAAGCTAAATGCTTACCATATATGTGACAATTTTTTTGAATTTATTGTTGAAGCTGCTCGTCAAGTGTTAATAGATTCATTGGCTTTGGCATCATAAATATATTTTTATATAATTCACTACATGTTTTTGTTAACGATATGACAAATTCCTTAGCACAGTTAGCTCCAACAAACTTTTTGTAACAGCTTTGATTATCATCAAAAGAACATTTAATGTAGTAGGAGAAAGCTACTGGAACATGTTGATGAATATTTGTTGTTGAAGACATCATTGGATTAGAACTGCACGTTGCAATAGGTTGTAAAATACTCTCAGCATCAGCATAAATAACAAAAGGTGTTTCTAATTGTTGTTGATCATTTTTAAACTCGAGTGTATTTTTCTCAATAGATGGAAGTTTTGTAACGACTTTATTGCACTCAATTTTATGTAAATCACGCTGTTGTAATGTATGAGAATGTTGCAAACACATATTACAAATATAAATTTCATGTATATGTTTTGTTACAGAACTACTTATTAACCTTGATAAATTTTTAATATAAACAAAATGAAATTTATCATCCTTTTCCAATAGCAATAAATTTACATGGTATTTTTTTTCTGATTTTGTTAAATAGAATGGTCCTACAACCTCATATTTTTTAGTAATAACTTCCAGTCCAAACAAATTAATACTTATTTCACTATTTAGTTCTTCAAATAAATTTAACTCGTTCAATTTAGCTGGAAATTGCGTAGTGCTAAAATTAAGCTGTTGTGCATCACCAAACTCTAGCTCGACTATGGCTAAAGAAATATTATTAAGTTTATATGAAGATGTTCGTTCAGCATTTTGAATGCAAGTTTGTAAAGCTGATACTAAACACCACTTGAAACAGAAGTTGTCTTTATTTTGAATATTAACGCATGCTTTTTTGTCTTCTATGCTTTTCGGTAGTTTAATATAACTAGACACACGTATTGGTTCAAATTTATTGATATTTATTTCAATATGTAAAATCCTGATTAACGCCCAACCACTGTCTTTTTCTTGGAAGTCTTCTGCTTGTTGTTGAATAAGTTCTTTAGCCTTTTGAAAAAAAATCATTAAGATCATCTGCTTGTGTAATACTAAACATTCGAGTTTGAAAAGATTTGATTGATATATTTTCAAACTCTTCTTCTGTTGGCTTTATATATTCACCAAAAAGCTCAAGATTTACTTTTATAGCGTTGTGCTTTTTTAATGATTGCATCAATAATTCAATTATATCGGTCTGAGCCTTTTCCAGAAAGTTTGATGGGTTTAGTATGCTTTCATCATCATTATCTCTAATAAACGTTTCTATTCTATTTTGAAAACATTCATCAATATGTCTAACATTAGATCTAATTACTTCTGCTGCATTACTTTTATGTTTATTTGTTCGGATGTGGTAGTTCCACAAAGTAACGTTTGATTGCACTTACTGCAAAATTTTACATTTTCCAAATTTTTTTGATGTCTTTTTGTTCTTTTTATGTCTTAATAAGCTATCATTTCTATTAAATGATTTTTTACATATTTCACAATTATGTTTTAATTGTGTTTCACATTTATGTCTTTTTAAATTGTCAGATCTTGTGAACATTTTTTCACATTTATCACATTGCAATTTAATTCTTTTGTATTCTGAACTCATTTTTATTTATATTTTTTTTTTGTTAGTGTCCTTTTCTTATATTAAAACAATATTAATTTAGTCTATAAATGACTTTAACTTAGTCTTAAATTTAGTGATTTAACACGTAAACTCAAGAAGTTAATTGTATATATATACAAATTTATCTAATTCTATATAGATAAACCGAAACTAACTTGATTGCATAATTTGAATGTATATATATAACATATCAGAACATAAAAGGAATATTGAGTTTTTCTAATGAAGTACTACAATGTTGCATATTAATCAAATTATTACAAAATCTATATATCAACAAAGTCATGATGTGGAAAATTGCACTTGCACTTTTCATAATAGATGTCGAAGTATTTAAGATATACACAAAATTTTTTATATTATTTTATCATAACACTATATAAAAAAGTGAAAGGAATATTTAATTTTCAATAAAAAAAAATATAAACATTTAAAACCAGTAAAATTAAAAAAAAAAAAAAATGTATGTCTACCTTCCATATGTATTTACAAAATTAATTTGTGTAAATAATATCTAATGAATTAATAACTTAATTATTTTTATTAAGTTATTTTAACTTAATAACTTTTTTTTTTTTTCTAACCACAAAATCAATAATCAATATAAATTAATGAAACAACAACAACTTGACAAATACATAATTTATGCTTTATTTAGTATATAGAAATACTCTGTTAAATTATAAAATAATAATAATAAATATGTACTAACCAATGTTGCATCATATTAGAAAAAAAATTTACTAAATAAAAAATATGCTGTTTGGGACATGTGTGTGTGTTTGTGTTAAAAGTTTTAAGTATGTTAATAACACACATATGTTTAATGAGTCAAATAAATGTGCAACAATGTGTAAATAGTCAAATCAATGTTTTTTTTTTATAATGTCTTTCAATGATGTTTACATTACATTTTATATTTTATTTTAAAAACAACTAATTTATACATTGAAAAAGTTGCAACAGGTATTGCATAATAAATTCATAAATATTTAATGTGTAATAATTGTGGTTAGATGTGTGTTCATTATAATTACAAACAAATTGATATTGGATACAAAAAAAAAAAAAAATTTAATGATATTATATCATACATATAGTAGGTAGGGAGGCATGATATTCTCCTTCTTCTATAATATTTTACAAATGTATATAAACTGATGTTAATTAACTTATTTCAAAAACAAAATCAGTTCATATTGAAAAAAACCACAAAAAAAAAAAAAAAAAAACAAATATAAAAATGGTAAGATTTTTTTTTTTTCTTATTCTTAAATTAATTCTATATTATTTTCTATATCTATTTACATATATATATATACATATAATTTTGCAGGCTTTTATTGAAAACTTAATTTCGTTGGGGAAGGGTGAAAATGAACCATACCGAAACATTAATTTTTTGATGAAAGATAAAATGTATGAGGTGCTATCTTGGAGATTTTTAGATACGAAAAGAGGGCAAACAGTGGTACTGTGTGAAGTGTAAGACCCATTGAGCAAGGAAATCACTATATTTTCCATGCCAGAGCGATTCTCCAAAAATGTAACAACTCAGTCACAATTGGCTGAATTAAATAGTACTTATTTTTATTTTAAATTTACGGGACGTGACAAGGACAGATGGAATATGGCATTGTTTGACCTTATTCCTGCTGTAGATATAAATTCTCAAGAAAAATTATTAAAATAAAAATATATATTAGTAATTTTGTTTTGTTTTTTTATTTACCCCCTATTATTACCCATAAGCATCAATGCCTTATTTCAGCAGGACCGGTTCTGACAACGGACTTCCGGAAGACCGGCTCCGGCAATGGACTTCCAGAGGACCGGTTCTAGAAACAGACTTCTGGAAGACCGATTCTGGCAACGGACTTCCGGAGGATTGATTCTGGCAACGGACTTCCGGAGGACCGGTTCCGGTAACGGACTTCCGGAAGACTGGCTCTAACAACGTTCCCGGCTCTTGGGATCTAGCGCCCGGAGGGGCTAAGGGCTCAGGGCTGCGACGGACGTCATCGCCATGTCTCCGGGTCAACTGTCGCCAGACTTTAGCGTTGATTTACAACAAATAAACATTAAAAAAAAAATAATAATAATAACAATCTGCGAGAGAGAGAGAGAGAGAGAGAGAGAGACAGTAAGTTTTCTCCCATAGTCACGCGGATGAGATCAGATTGTTTTTTTTTTTTTTTTGAAACGGTCTTTGAAGATCCGAAGATCTGATGGAGGATTTGAGAAAAATTTTTCCATTATGTATAATCTTTAGGTATGCCCCCCCCACCAGATGATTGCTGAAATCAAAAGTATAAATAAAATGCTAATGCTGCTGCTACTATTGTTTGCTATAACACTATTGGTTTATTTTAATATATACGAGTAGTAAAGAATAAAATGAACAGCAACAACAACAGCAGCAGCAGCAGCAGCAGGAGGGCTATAATTGATTTACAATTTGTTATTGGAAATAATAGAGAATAGTTTTTAAAAGAATTTTCTATGATATCTGATGGTTCTCTTGTACCAATGCTATTTATGTTTGAAGCACCATATACATTTGAAGAATTAAATTTTGATGCTAAACAACAAAATGAATATAACAAAAAGAAAATTAATATGTTGGACTGGGACGATGGTTTTATAGAATATCTACAATTAAAAAATATCTTAGAGAAACATTTAACATCATTTGATATCATTTATGTAAAAGGTCTTAAAAAATACAATTTTTAGATAGGTTTTTTTCAAATTCAATAGTAGAAGTTATCAATTTAGATAATAAAATTCCACCTCTACAAAAACTAAGGAATTTCATCACCATTTGTCGCCACCATCAAAATACGGAAAATTTGCAAAGATGTGCTGTAAAAAATTGTATGAATTTATATATGTTTTTAATAAAAGATAATAATAAAAATTGGTTTTAAAAAATATTTGTTTTATTTATTGTTGACCAATATATTTTTTCAGACATAAATAATGGTATTTCATAAAAGATCCGGGAATAGTTGCATTGAGCTATATGCAAATTCATAGGAATATAGAAATCTTCTTGTTCCAGTTTAAGCTTATTCTTTGCAATACATCTCTCAAAATATTTTAATACATATTCTCGTACATTCAATTCGACTCCATTGTTATATGACATCACTGCTTGAATAAAGTCTAACATAAGACAAAATCGGGTATACTCATCTAGTTCCAATGTAAGTTTTTTAATTGTTCCTCCAGCATAATTAAATTTTAGTGGAAATTTATTTGAATTTAATTTATGGAGTTGGTTGCTTGTAAAATCTTGATAAAATTCATACCACTCCAAATAATTCATTTCGCTAATAACTTTACGATTACGTTGGAAAATTATTGCAGCAGCGAAATTTTCAACATTAAATCCAATTTGTATTTTTGTTGTTTGTTTTTTATCCAAATAATAAATGTAACTTAATAAGAGATTTTCTTGTGATTCGTTGCTGTTGCTGCTGCTGTTGCCTTTGCTTTGTTTTTCAAATGTTTCGATATTTGATGTTGACTCCATTTTATTTTTTTTTAAACTGATGGAATATATATTTATATTAGTTCGAAATAGTTTTCTTAGTTTCATTTTCTTTTTTTAAAAATTCTTCGAAACATTCTTTGTATTTTTTTATTATGTATTTTTAAGTCGGGATGATATATTGAATAAATTAATAAAATGTTTCATGCTCTTGCAGTTACATCGCATCCATAAATATACACAACAATATTGGCCACAGACTGATGTAAAGTCACTTTGTAAACGTTTATTGTTGAAAATAAAACATTTTGATTGATTTTGTAGAAATTTCACAATCTCACTGTGGAATGGTGGATTTCCAAATGAATCAAAACATTCTACACAGCCTTGAACTGATAAAAATTGCTAGCCAATGTGTTCCTTTTTTAGCAGAAGTGTCGGTATTTATTACTAAAATACCAGGTTTTGAAATATTTTTCGGTATTTGATCAACAGCAAAAACACCTTTAAATAGTTTTCTGGTTGCACTATTACATTTCAACACTTTCTCTATCTGAAGTGTATTCATTATTGTTTTGTAAATGAGAAATATCAATTAGTTGAGTATTTTACGTATGCTGTTAAAAATTCAACTTTAAGTTTTCCATTTGTCAACACTATATCAAATTTTTCCAATAAATTTATTAAATTATTAGTTGTTTTGTTGTTGTCCATGTGCCCAAAAGAAAAATTTTTGATTTCTGTTCTTTTTAAATCTCTGGTTGGGAATTTATACTTTAATTCTTTTGAAATAGTTTTACATTTTTCTTTTATTCCAACCACAACAAGATTTTTTACAAATATTGTATTGTTATCATCCGTACAGAACGATAAATCTACTATAGCACATGCCATTTTTAAGTGAGGTGAAAGGGTCGCCTGAACTTGCTTTTTATATGTTTACGTAAATGTTACGATTTTTATTAATTTCTATATTAGCATCAAATTCTGCAAACACAATACATGTTAATGTTGAAGTTAATGGAGAACTCAGTCTTGCTTCAATCTTTACTACTGCCTGGTTTAATAAACTTTGACATGTATCTGTTCCCGAGCCGTCTGCTGATAAATAGTTCTTGAAAATAGTTCTTTTGAAATTTGATGTCCTCTATCAGAATGATGTATACCTGTTCCGCTAAATAATGTTAAATATACACGAGAATTGCAAAGATTATTCGATGTAAAATTTGTTTCAATTGCAGAGTTTGGTGTAGGCACTCCATTCACATATAATTGAAATTGTGTGAGATTTTGATGATCGAAATGGTATGAATTTTTTGATCTTTTACCATTGAAATATTCATTATTAACCATACAAAATACTAGAGCTTTTGGTATTTGCCCTATAAATATATTATCCAATGATATGTTGGAAGTGTTAGCTGGAATTGTAAATGTTTTTATTTCACTTCTTGTATAAAAATATTTCGCGTTAGCCTTTTCCAATACAGTATTATGTGCTATCAATATGCTAGGAATAATTGTTAAATGTTTCATGTATCGTAGCTTCGAGAATTTTTAAATAGCTTTCATCGGCATCGTTAAAGAAAATGAAAAAATCTTGTTTCTCTAATGCTAAAGCAATTCGAATGTTAACATTATTTAAAAGTAATTTAGAAGTATTGAAGAAATCTACCTGTAATTTTGCCATTAATTCTACTATTGCAGAATTATTGTATGATTTTTGTCTTGATTTAGAACCAGAATTGTTAAAATCATTTACATTTGGTTTATCCAATTCCCAACCAGAAGCTTCCAGATGTGTTTGACTGGAATCTGTACCATAATTTAGTAAAGTAGTTAAGTATCCTTTATAATGGTATAAGGAGTCTGAAGGAGTGATGTTTTTTCCATTTAGAGTTACATTACATTGTTTAATTAAAGAGTGTAAAAAATTATTTACAACACTCGGCTGCGGAACTGCCCTTACTTCATTTCCGGTTCCTATTTTAGCGTTTGCACTCCAAACTGATCCATCTTTTTTCAATATTTGAAGTTTAAATTTGATGTAGGTTGAGGATAAATCCCGATATGTATCTCCATTTCCAAGTGAAACAAATTCAATAGTTGACGGTGATGCCTCTAAAGAAGCTAAAGGATTGTATGCTAACTCTTCTGAACGCAAGATACTTGTTTGTACGGGTAATGACGCAAAAAGGTCAAGTTCAGATTTCATACATTCCATTTTTTAATGGAATATATCAGAGGTTTTAATATGCTTTTTTCGTCGTTTTTTCCACTTCAAATGTGTCTTTTTAGAAATTGCTCGTCTTTTTATAGTTCTTCGTCTTTTTATAGCTCTTCGTTTTCCACCATACATCGAATGCAGTTGGTTAACTACTGATTTTCGTAAATTTTTTATGCTGCCTTTGCTTTGATCAATTACAGCTTCTTTTATGTTTGTACCAGATGATATATCATAAAAATATTTTTACCTGTGTTGACAGCCTCTTTTTTAATTAAGTCCCAACCTGATGTAAAAACGGGCTTTAAGTAACGAATTAAACTTCCGAATATATTTCCAAAACCACGACTTTTTTGTATAGCTGGATAAAATTGTAATAAAGGCCCAATATCGTTGATACCTCCACCTACTTGAGAGGAATAATATCTTACGTAAGCTCTTTCCATGTTTCACAGGATATCATATTTCAGTAGTAGTATTTATATTGTTTCAATTGGGGAGCAATCAATGCTTTTTAAAATGTAATACAATTTTTGTTGGATAATAACTGGAAACAAAATTTATTCCATCACCGTATTGATTGCAAATTTTAATCGCTATCGTTTCAAAACAATTTTTTCTATAGGTATGTAATGGACATTTTCAAATTCAATATTTGTAGGTATTCTACAATTTTCTATGTTGACAGCTCTCAATGCATGCATTTTGCTACTTCCAAAAACAGATGATTCAACTATATCTGAATAAATCATCACCATTCCATTCAATTCATCTTTATTATTAGCAACAGCTAATTTGAATAGTTCAGGTAATTTTATTTTGAAATTTTTTATTTTTTTTTTTGTCGAAATAATTCAGTTAATAATGTTTTGATATTATAACTGTGATTAACTTTTATATAGAAACTATCTCCATCAAATGTCTGCGATATTCGTATTAAATCGCGTCGGTTAAATTCTGACACTTTTTTAAATGTTATATCATCATAATTTTTAGGAGTAGAGATATATGTCAAAACTTCATTAAAAAATTCTTTGAAAACTTGGTTGCGAGTAAATCCCGAATTAGGAGTTATATTTTTAATAAGCGTTGGTAAAAAATTAAATTTCCAATCATCCAAATGTAATTCCGAATCGTTATATGAATAATATGTGTAACCTATAGATTTGGTTACTTTGATTTTTTCAAGAGGTTTTTCAATGTTTCTTATAACATTATATTGCCCAATATTGATAAAAGCACATTGCACTTTGTTAAATTCTTCTGTTTGTAGGAAATCGTTCAGATATATTTCTGAAAGACCAACTTTCCAATTTCCATTTCTTAAATCAAAGTGAATAGGTAATTTATTTTCGAATGAAGCTAAAGTGTTGTCTGGAAATAGTTTTAGATTATCATTGCTAAACAATGTTACATAGAAGTCATCTTGACTATCCATCTTTGTTAAATTCTTCTAAAACATAAAATGTTGCACTATTTATATGTTGTCAATTCGGGTGTTGATGAAGTTCTTAGTTTCTTAATTTTTTATCATATAAAACTTTTTTCATTTTTTGATCTAATATATCCAAATTTTTATCATCTTGAAATAATTTGCTAAATTTTGAAAATATTTCTGGTGACATAACAATCATTCGCTGCATTATGTCTTACTGAGCAATTTTCCTATTACACCAGATAATATAGTTCCTATTAAAGTTGGTAAAAATCCACCATGTTGAACTAAAATTTTTCGTTTGGCTTTTATACTCTTCTTTGCACAGGCTAGGAATCTTAATTGTTTTTTATGTTTTTTTAATTTTGCTTTTTGTGCTGGTGTTATTTTATTATTTCCATTTAATATATTGATTGCAATTTCAGCAATAGTTTTTATAATATCATCATCACAATATTTAAGAATATTTTCACGAAATTTCTTCTTGTTGCACTTTCCTAGTACATGTAATATATGTTGGTTTTTCTTCAATCGTTTCATATTTTTGACAACTGTTGTTCAAATTACCCGTATCACAGAAGCATATACAATATTCTTTTTAAAAAATATTAGTTCTAATACGAAATAAGTCGTTAATGTCTTGTGTTAAATCAAACTTGTGTTAAAGCAAACTTTAAAAACTTTTCATATTTTTACCAATATTCAGCACTATAGCTTAAGCTTTTTAAATTTTAAATTAAAACATAATTGATATACTAACCACTAAGTTTAATTTAAAATATTCAATAACTTTTAATTAAATTTTAAATTATTTTAAATTTAAAAAATCAGCAAGAATCTACCCTATTTACTCATAACGTTTTTTTGCATACTTTCTGACGAGTGTAGACAAATAAACTTTTTTTGCATACTTTCTGACGAGTGTAGACAAATAAACTTTTTTGTATAAGGTTAGAAGGACTCAAATTGTTATAATAGAATGTAAATTTGACGTTTGGTAAATATGTTTAAACTTTAATAATAATTTTGTATTTAAACCAAACTTTGAAATTTTTAAACAAAACTTTAAAAACTTTTCATATTTTTATCCTAATTTAAAATATTCAGCACTACAGCTTAGCTCTTTAAATTGCAAATTAAAACATAACTGATGTAGTAACCACAAAGTTAAATTTAGAATAATTAATAAACTTTAATAATAATAAACTTTAAAAACTTTTAAACCAAACTTTGAAAACTTTTCATATCTTCATCCTACTAATTTTTTTGCCTAAGGTTAGGAGAACTCAAATTGTTATAATAGAATGTAAATTTGATTTTTGTTAAATATGTTTAAACTTTAATAATAATTTTGTATTTAAGTCAAACTTTGAAATTTTTAAACCAAACTTTAACAAATTTTCATATTTTTATCCTAATTTAAAATATTCAGCACTATAGTCTTTTTAATTTAAAATATCAAAGACACATTCCTTTTTACTCATTTTGCATACTTTTTGGACGAGTGTATGCAAATATTTTTTTTGCATACTTTTAGGAGGACTAAAAGCTTTAAAAAATCCTCCTGCACCAGAACCGGCATATCCATACTACTCTGATCGTTGTAAATTTTCCCTTTGGAATCGCAGAATTGAGTGAAATTAACTTCTTTTACAAGAAATCAGACAGCTTTGAGTTTTTGAAGTGTTGAACTCAACTCTGTTTGCTTTACCCCAGTCAGCAATTTTAGTTAAGTCGTGGTTAATCAGGCTGAACATCATATTTCTCTTCAGACTGATTGCGGCAGATGTGGCATCGGATTTCTTAAGGAAGTCGTAGGATGCCACCGGAGTGCTGTCATCGGCGAAACTATGGATTGGATTGAGAGTAGAGGAAAGTAAGTCATTGATAAAAATCAGAAAAAGAGTTGGAGATAAGGCAGAGCCTTGTGGAACGCCAGCATTTTTTTAAAAGAGTCGGACATGAAACTGTCGACAAGAACACGAAAACGACGATTCGAAAGAAAATCCTCAATCCATTTGCAAAAAGGATTACCTAAACCAATAGCTTGACATTTGTTCAAAAGGGCAGAATGCCATACTCGTTCGCAGGCCTTTGAGATATCAAGAGCTACAACTTCAGATTCGCCTGAACAATGAATACTGGAATTGAGCTTTTCGTATAGGTATGTTGAAAGGTCACCCGTTGACCTTTTACTTCTAAAGCCGTATTGGCGATCGTTTAAAATACCCCTATTTTCAAGATATCTCATCAACCTTCTATTTATTAAAATTTCCATAACTTTGGAAATGACCGAAATAATAGCGATTGGCGGGTAATTGGAGGGGTCGCTTTTGTCACCTGTTTTACGAATTGGGGAAATGTGTGCAATTTTCATTGGCTGGGATATTTACCAGTCGAAAATGATAAAGAGAAAAGATTGCGGAGAGGTTTCGAAATCGGAGAGGCAATATGTCGAAGAACCATTGCAGGAATTCCATCGGGACCAGTTGACTTTTTGACATTCTAATTCTTCAGAACTTTCACTACAGTACGAGTCCGAAAGTATACCCTTTGGAGAACTTTAACCCTAGTGGGATCAACAGAAGGTAATAAGGAAGTTAATTAATAATAATAAATAATAACTAATTAATAATAATAAGAAATATTAAATAATTAAATAAATAATAATTAATTAATTAAAATAATAATAATAAATAATAATTAATTAATAATAATAATTAATAAATAATAATTAATTAATAATAATAATATAAATAAATAATAATTAAGTAATAATAATAATGAATATTAAATAATATAAATAAATAATAATTAATTAATAATAATAAATATTAAATAATATAAATAATAATTAATTAATAATAATAATAATAAATAAATAATAAGAAATAATAAATAATAATAGTAATAATAATAATAATAATTTTTGTTTAAGTTAAAAATAACAATATGTTTTTAATAAAAATGAATATGGAAACCAAATTAAGATTTTAATATTTAAAATAAAATTTTAGCTTAATTTATTTTTATTAGAAATAAATAATAAAAAGAACAGCCGTGTTTCTACGAAGATATTTTTCAGAATTTTAATGAGAAAAAACTCTAAATATTAAAAAAATTTCTTGCTGAAAACCGTGGGAATACTTTTCGGATAAGTACCTTTTTCGTTTTAAAAACCAGAAATATTGACATTTAAAAATTTTCTGAAAATTGCGTACAAATATACTCGCTTAAGTACTTCTTGTTTAAGTATCCAAACGTTTTAAGTACTCTGTTTTTGAAAGCACAATATTAAATTTTTGATTAAAATTTTACTTTTAAATGCCTCAAGAGACATTTACTTTCTGTAAGAAAATGTCATTAGTTATGGATAAGTACCTAACCATGAGACAGTTAAACGGATTTTAAATAAGTAACCTTACTTGAAGCATGTTATCCGAGTTCGGTTAAGTGCTTTGTTCAGATAAGTACTTAAAATTGCTAACATTTTAGTAAGAGCATATATATATATGAGCATGAATATAATAGATTTTATTTAAAAAATTAGGCAGTAATATAGAAATCAAAAATTAAAAATTAAAAATAAAATATTTTTATCTTACCAGCTAATAATATTCTTCCTATAAGTTCATTACGACCAATATTATCAAAATCCATAACCATAATATCCAACGAACATTCACGAATTTTTTCCCATGGTACATTGAAACTAAATGATTCATTAAATACTGGATTAAGTGTACATTTAAAAATTGGAGTCTTTCTTTTTTCAATACGTTTATCACCAAATTGCAGCCAGACTTTTACATACGGATCTGTTTTTTTTTTTTTTTTTTTTTTTTACCATACCATTGTATAGGTGATACATTATATATATAGATATATATAAAAAAAAAAAAAATATATATACATAAATATTTTATTTTATTTTTTGTTTTATTAACTAATTAAAAAAATTAATTTTAATTAATTTGGTTTTTTTTTTTTTTTTTTTTAATTTAATTTAAATTAAAAAAATTCTATATATGATATTAATTTAAATGTTATATGTTATAGTTTTTATAAATCACTAAAATTCAAAAACAATGAAATTAATTCAGAATTCAGGCGATTACCTGACTTTCCATTAATATCTTTTGCTTTTAAATTTCTTGCTTTAATTAATGTTAGCGTTAAAATAGAATTTGATGGATGATAACAAAGAGATGATAGTAATTCACCACATTTATCTTTAGCCGGTGGTTTTAATGCTTTCCAAAATGATTGCTTACCAGCAAAGTCAACCTTAAATAATTTTTATTAAATAAATGTGATTTTATGGATATATATATATATATATATATGTATATATATATATATGTATGTTATACATATATATATATGTTTGTATATATATATTATATTGTTTTTGTATGTGTATGTGTATGTGTTATATTGTTGTGTATGTGACTGTGTTAAAAATTAAATAAATTAATTAAATTTAATTTTGTGTATAACACTTTTTTCCCTTATCTTTTCCATTAACCTTTAGTTTTCCCAACGTAAAATAAGAAGTGCGACACATTCCCACCCCCTACACTGTCGAATTGTCAAGGTGGTGTAATACGGTGTAAAATTTTGTTTTAAAGGGGGCGATTTTCGTTGGTTAAAGTTCCAACGCTAGCCAAAGGAATCTCATGCAGTTACTTTGAGTGATTGTCGATGTTTTTCACCGTCCCTTGTAAAAAAAAAAAAAACAAAACCACCTGTTCAGGTTCCAATGGTACAGACAAGCTTATCAGTCTAAGACTTCGGTCATGCGGAAAGGAAGCAGGCAATATTTGCAAGCAAATAGCCATATTTGCGAGAGTAGATGGGAGTCATCGAAAGACACTATATAGAGGAGTGAAAACGAACACGAATCCTCTAATAGTATGTGTGAGTTTAACCAACTAATCAGCACCTCTTTTTTTTGACCAAACAATAGGTTATACGACATTTAGTACTAATGTACTGCCTGGTCAGAGGAAGTTGAATTAGGGAATGAAAATAGATTTCAAATTGGCAGGCATATTCTGAACAAAGTTGTTAAGATTCACCTTGAATCATTGCACATTGTAAATGTAATCATCACCAATTCTGGGGAACATATGAGGTGGAAGATTCGCGATGTTCGTCCTACAAACGAATTTCCATATGCCGAAATATGCCATCTAGGAATTTGAACTACATAGAGATGGGCAGCAGAAGCTCTCCTTGTTCCTCTTTGCAATGCTTTGAGAGGAGGCATCAAACTTAATCTCGTTATAACAAGAACCCAACCCTATGAGGTATATATACCCTATACCCTATAACACAGGGTAAGTGTTCCCGTTAGGCGACGGGGACCGAGTGGAGAGAGCATAGAGGTGACATAGGGATCGTTTACTAGAAGAATCGACTATATCGAGAAATCTCAGTACAGTTTTGGAGGCTCCCGCCCAAATACGTGCATTGTACTCCATCTTTGGTCTTATATATGTTTTATAGATATTAAGGAGATCAGAAGATGCAAAGAAGGCTTTACAACGCCCGTACACCTAGCTGCATCTTTAGCTATACCAAAAATATGATTGGAATTGTAGCCGATTGTTCGAAAAATTTCTATATTAACAAATAAATAATTCGCATTTACGGTATAATTTTTATTAAACACAAGAAAAAATATGGAATCCATCCTATTTAACAGTTTCATCACTCTATATAAAGAAATACTCCTCAACTGCTCAATATAATTATTGAAATATACCCAATATTATATAAATATACCCAAATACGTTACAGTGACTAAAATATAATATTATATAAAATATTAAATATTATATTATATATAAAATATATAATATAATTATTAAACTTTGTTTTATAGATTCGAAAACTTTTGTAATATTTAACTCAAACCTTGATCTGCATAATTTTCAGGTTTGTAAATGTACTTATTCTGTTTACCTTAATTGCCTATTTTTAAAATTTAACTTTGTACCCAGATTATTTCCGAAGATACAATGTCAAAAATTTTGTATGACAGCTACTTGAAAATATATATGTAGTTTAAAACTATCTGAAAGTACTGGTTCTGCTACATAACTTGCACATATTAATTTGCAACATTCTATTATACAAGTCTTACAAGTTTTGAAGTATATGTAAGCCAGGTTCAAAAATTTGTATTAAACTAAATTTGTATCGTCAGATCTTAACTATCGTCAGATCTTACTAATTTTTCAATATACGGATTCAATTCATAAGTTTTCATCCCTGTATCTATCATAACTAGATGTATACGTTGCAAACAAAGAAGTAATTTTAATATATCTATAAGCTTATTTTTCGTACATTCTTTAAATAGCTTCAAAATTTATATTCTACATTTTATTTATAGAATAATTACATAGCCAAGCAATAAATAGCTTAAGCAGTTAGCTCATGGCTTAACTCTTCTGTGCTCTTCTTATATGGTGGTGTTAAATAAAATAAAAGAAGCAAAAAATTATATATATGTAAAAGTATTTGAAAAACCCCTTTCAAAATGTTACAATATAAACGCCCAAGTTTTTAAGTGAAATAAAAAAAAGACTAGTATCTATTTAAATAGCTTATATTAATAATGGAAGGGGCCGCGGTGACCTAGTGGGTAAGAGCGTATAAAATACGTTGTAAACACAGAGGGAGTGTGGGTCCGAATCCCACACACGTCTTAAAGAGTTATTTCCCTTACGAAATTTACAGCCACGTCTGAACAGGAAAGGCTGCGTAATTTCCTGTCTACATTTATGTCGCAGAGAAATTTAAAAAAAAACAATAATAATGGAATATAATTTACAAAATTTACTTAGTGCAAAAAACTTAAAGAGTTTCGTTATCTATTAAATTTAAATAGAATCAACAAATATATTTTAAAAAAGTTCAATTCTAAAGGGTTCTAAAATTGAAGTAAAAAACAATTATAAGAATGAGACATTTTTAATTTTTAATTTTAAAGAAAAGCCTTTTTAATTATGAAAAACGTTATTACACATATCTGTTAAAATATAAGTTTTCACAAAAAAAAAAACCAACTTATAACCGTTAATATAGCTAGAAAACTCCATGCATTTACTAATCAGCACCTTCGCCACATCTTAACAATTCTTTCGCCATCAACATTTTCTGACAGCAAAACTTTTTTTTTGGGGAAAAAAACGAATCAAATTATGATTGACGTTGAAATCTGACAACAAAAGTTGCAATAATTCGCACATTGAGAAAATCACACAATAACACAATAAAGAAATATTTTGAATGAAACACTCAAGGGAAATGCATACACCGAATAATAAGGAAGTTCTAATAGAAAATGGGGAATAACAGTCTTATTTGAAACAAGCACACACATACACACAACTGAAACGATTAGTAGCAGGTTGATGAGAATGAGACAATTTGTTGGGCGTTCTGTTATTAAACAGTGATTAAAAAACTTAAAAAAAAAAAAAACAAATAATAATAATATGTCTTACTGATTGTTAAGTGTATTGTTTTAGTAATTTTACCACTACAATAATGTAAGTATATGGGAACATTTGTAATGTATTCCAAAACTGATGGAAAATTATGAAAAAAAAAAAATAATAATACTAACATGTGATTGTATTTATATTTTTTAATAATTTCTTATATAATTAAATCAATAAAAATATAAGTAGAAATATAATAAAATTTTATGTATATACACACATATATAAAAATATAAAATTTTGTATATATAAAAAATATATGTATGTATAATTTAATAATAAGATTACCTGACACAAGGGTAAAAACACTTCACCAATTGAATCATCCCTAGAAAATCTATCGTAATCAAAAACATGTAAATGGAGCACCTGTTTTAAACAACAAAAACAAAAAAAAAAAACAATAATATAGTATGGATTTTTTGTTTTTTTTTTTTTAAATGATAAATAGTTACAAAAGAAAGAGGAACTTTTTAATATCATTTATATTTTTTACTTAATTTACGGCCAATCCGTTTGTTAACTTAAAAAATTTAAAGGCCTTAAAAAGTTCAATATATTGGGCTTCAAAACTAACAAACAAATGTGAAATAAAATCAAAATCAAGTTTTGATTTATCGTCTATTTGCAATATACTTTTCGAACTATATCGTGAATGCAATCAATACTATATAGATTTAATATTAATTGATATATCTTTTTTGTCAAAATTTAGGTACATTTTTAACAATCAAACAAATTTTTGCACTTAAAATGAAAGAACTAAGAAATCGAAATCGCTATAGAATGCTTTACCAAATGCTACACACTAAATCAAATATGGTTCACTACACTAACACAGTAACACAGTCTGGTGAACTACTGTTAGTATATAACTAACAAAACCATAAACTATGAAGAGAATTTAGGTACAAAAGCCCATCGCACAAGCACAGAAACGGATTTCTTCTAAATAACAAGAAAAAATTTAAAATAATAGGGGCTACCGACACCAAATTTCCGTTAAAAAAAATAACAAGACAACATTTAGAATAGATGATTGAAATTCTGATTTTTTGGCTAAGTTTGTCATACCCACAGTAAAGTTTTTTCTCGTTTTTATATTTTCCTTTTAAAAGTGACATTATAGTGACATTATTTTATATTTAAACATTTGAGTTACATTATTTTATTTTTGTACTTTTATTTTCGTACAGAAGATTCTGCCACCTACAATTCCCGAATTGATAGAACCGTGATTTTTTTAATAAAAATGTTCAAAACCCTAATTTATTACTGACATTTCACTGATCACTTCTTCAAATTGAGGCGTTGGTTCTAGGGGTAAAAGCGTATAAAATACGCTGTAAACACCGAGGGAGTGTGAGTTCGAATCCCCGACATTTAAAGAGGAAAAGAGTTATTCCCTCTTACGACAAGAGTTATTCCCCCTTACGACATTTACAGCCACGCCTGAAAAGGAAAAGCTATGTAATTTCCTGTTCACATTTATGTGGCTAAGAAATGCACTAAAAAAAAAACTTTTTCAAAGTTGTCAGTTGTCTTGGAATATGGTAATCAAAATAGTTAGGTATCCAAGAAATAATCGATATTATTAACAAACTTTTTTAAATGGTTTTGTAAATTATAAAATTTTAAATCTTCAGAAATAAAAACCATAATTAAATCATAGATAGACAAAAAAAAATGGAAGTTATGATCTAATTATTCCCAAAATTCTTCATGAGTCTTCAACTCTAAAAAGTTGAATCTTCTAACAATGATTTAGAACGCTATATTTGGGATTGAGATATTTTCTATTTTACTTAATTAAATATAGAAAATCTTCAAAATAATACTATATTCGGTAAAGTCAAGTAAAGTTCTGGGCAAAATTATATCTTACAAGGCCATCATCAATCTTTTTCTAATCTTTTCAAAATTATTTTTAAAAATTGTCGATAAAAATCTTATCTTAAATGTTTCGGATTCTATCAAGAGTTCTTTAAGAACATAAAGTTGCAGCTTTTTATACCCTACACCTAAAGTATAGGGTATATTAAATTTGGTATGGTGTTTGTAACCACCAAAAGGAAGCGAGTTAGATATGGACATGTATATATATTCTGAATCAGGATCACCTCCTGAGTAGATTTAACGATGTCCGTCCGTCCGTTCGCACGATAACTCAAAAACTAATGAAGCTATCTTGATGAAAATTATAAAGTAGGTTACTAATCACGAAAGGAAGGCTAAGTTCGAATTTGGACAAAATAGGTCCATGGGTTCGGATTCTGGAAGCTTCCGAATGATTACGGAGCAAACGAGATTATCTACAAAACCAAGAAAGATAACCTTCGAATTTTGTACAATTATGTTCCTTCCCATTAGATTTATGTCTCTGAAATTTAAGAGGATTTAGTCCATGGATTTGGATTTTGGAAGCTTCCCAACGAGCACCAGAGCAAATGAGATTATCTGCAAAACCAATAAAGATATAACCTTCAAATTTGACAGAGTGGTGTTCTTTCATGTTTTATTTAAGTTTCTAAAATTTGAGAGGATTTTGTCCATGGGTTTGGATTTTGGAAGCTTCCGAACGAGCCCCAGAGCAAACGAGATTATCTCCAAAATCAACAAAGATAGAACCTTTAAACTTTGTACAATGATGTTCCTTCCCGTTCGATTTATGTCTCTGAAATTTAAGAGGATTTGGTCCATGGGTTTGGATTTTGGAAGCTTCCGAACGAGCCCCAGAGCAAACGAGATCGTCTTCAAAATCAACAAAGATAGAACCTTCAAATTTTGTACGATGATGTTCCTTCCCATTCAATTTATGTCTCTGAAATTTAAGAGGATTTGGTCCATGGATTTGGATTTTGGAAGCTTCCAAACGAGCACCAGAGCAAATGAGATTATCTCCAAAACCAACTAAGATGTAACCTTTAAATTTGGCAGAATGGTGTTCTTTCATGTTTGATTTAGGTCTCTGAAATTTGAGAGGATTTGGTCCATGGGTTTGGATCTTGGAAGCTTCCGAACGAACCCCAGAGCAAACGAGTATATCTCCACAACCAACAAAGATAGAACCTTTATTTTTAGTACAAGAGTGTGCTGTTATGTTTCCTTTTCTATAAAATTGGAAACTGACATTTGAAAGAATTTGAACCATGTATTCGTATATTGGAAGCTTCCGAACGAGCCTCAGAGCAAACGCGATTATCTCGAAAACCAACAAAGATACAACCTTTAAATTTTTTTACAATGATATTCCTTCCCGTTTGATTTATGTCTCTGAAATTAAAGAGGATATAGTCCATAGGTTTGGATTTTGGAAGCTTGCGAACGAGCCCCAGAGCATATGAGATTATCTGCAAAAACAACAAAGATATAACCTTTAAATTTGGCAGAATGGTGTTCTTTGATGTTTGATTTAGGTCTCTGAAATTTGAGAGGATTTGGTCCATGGGTTTGGATTTTGGAAGCTTCCGAACGAGCCCCAGATCAAACGCGATTATCTCCAAAATCAACAAAGATAGAACCTTTAAATTTTGTACAATGATGTTCCTTCCCGTTCGATTTATGTCTCTGAAATTTGAGAGGATTTCGTCCTTGGGTTCTGATTTTGGAAGCTTCCGAACGAGCCTCAGAGCAAATGATATTATCTCCAAAAGCAAAAAAAGATATAACCTTTAAATTAGGCAGAATGGTGTTCCTTCATGTTTGATTTATGTTTCTGAAATTTGTGAGGATTTGGTCCATGGGTTCAAATCTTGGAAGCTTCCGGACGAGCCCCAGAGCAAACGAATATATCTCCATAACCAACAAAGATAGAACTTTTATTTTTAGTACAAAGGTGTTCTGTTATGTTTCCTTTTCTGTAAAATTGGAAACTGACATTTGAAAGAATTTGAACCATGGGTTCGTATTTTGGATACTTCCGGACGAGCACAAGAGCAACGAGCATATCTCCAAAACCAACAAAAGTAGAACCTTTAAATTTAGTACAATGGTGTTCTGGCATGCTTTCTTTATGTTCCTGAGATGGATTCGATGAATTGGAGTGGCAATTCGGGTACCTGACACACACCTCCCAAGGACTAACAATCTTCGAAATTAATAAAGATAGAAACTTAAAATTTTTTACAAAGGTGTCAAGCATATCCCAAGAGGATGCCTCTTTTACGTTCCTGAAATTCGAGTTTAATAAGACAGAAAAGGAAAGAAGTTCAAGCAGCTGCCAAAAAAACTTATGGATTTTTAATTTAATTCGAATTATTCAGGTGTAGGGTATTAATAAGTCATCGACTTACTGTTACATTTACTTGTTTGTAACTCGTATTTGCAAGATAATTTACTAACCTAACTCAAGGTATTAAAGTAGCAACTGTTGTTGCTGACACTGCACTTTTCGTTTTTCATTTAGATCAGAAAAAGGTTCATCAAGTATATAACACTAATTACAGCAAATATGGAAAATTAAAGCTATAAATAAGACACCCATCGTAACCCATATAGATTGACCGTAACCGTAACCGAAAAATCCGTAACCCATATGGATTGGCTTTCTGGCTTAAGAAATTCGAATGACACGCTCAAAAAAGTCTAATTTCACGTCGACGGCAAAAATAGAAATAAGAATTTATTTTTCAAGAACGATTTTTCCGCTTCCGCTACCTTATGTCATTTTCAGTGAAAATATACATACATACATGTATTTTTTTTTATTTTGACAACAGAAAAATCCCTGCCCGTCCGAATTGTGTTTACCACATAAAACGATCAAGACTATAGAAAAATGGCTTCCAAGTAAAGAGAAAATTAAATTTTTTTTTTTTTATATTACATAATTATAATAATTAACATAGTAATATGTATATAAACAAAAATTTATAATACATATAATATATTAACATACCCTTGACTGTAATTTTTGTATAGGAAATCCTTCAAAATAAAACGTTTCATTCCAGCGTGGATTTAAAGTTCTTCTCTTAATTTTTGTTTCTAATCGATGCTTTTTATCAGGCAATAATGTAACTCTTACATACGGATCAGATGTTCCACTCAAATCTTTTGCTGGGAGTTCTTTTCCCTATAATATACATATATAAAATGATATAATAAATACATAAATATGTTCATATAATATTTAAAAAAAAAAAAAAAAATATTAGCTTACCTGTAAGACTTTTAATATTAGAGTTGTATTCTGAAAATCATATTCTACTGAAAAATGAATCTGACCAACATTTTCACTTGGTTCTGAATTATCAATGTACATATCAACCATTGAAACACTTCGATTCTATATTAAATATAAATTAAAAAAAAAAAAAAGAAAACAAAGAAAAATATATATGTATATATATATATATATATGTATATAAATGAATGAAAAAATATTTTTAGTATAACTAAAGGTATGCATGACCGGCCCAATGCTTACTTTGTTTCCTTTACTTTGAATACTTTTTCAAAGTATCAAAACTAAACAAAATTAACAAAGTAAGTACTGGCCCAATGATTACTTTGCATTTTTTTTTTGCTTTGACTTTTGTTGAATTTATTTTTGAAATGAATTTAAAAAAAAAAATGTTTAAGAAATTATATGTATATAATAATTAGTTTATATGAAATGTACAAATGTTTGTAATTCAGTACCAAATAGGAGAAGATTTTGGGTTCGAAATTTATATAGAAATCGTCAAATTCATGGATTGTATTGTACAAAATCACATCCTCACCTATTTAAAAGTTTTCCCATATCTATTCAAAGTTTTTTTAATGTTTATGTGTAAAAAAATGCAAATATCAAATGTATAAGTATACAATGCAAAGTCCGGAATTGAAAATTCGTCAATTTGTTACTTTGTTTCGTTTATTTACTTTGAATACTTTGTGCATTTGGTCAAATATCATAAGCAATAATGTAATTCATTTTAGCTGTCAAAGTTTTCGAAGGAACTAAAGGAAGCATTGGGTCATCACCTTTATGCTTCATTTACACTAAGTGATATTAATTGAGTTACACATCATCATTTATCAATTTTGGTCGTTTAATTATTATTTTAAATAAATTTTAAATTGGATGCATTTAGTGTAGTAATTGCCTTAAAAAACATTTAAATATTTACAATCGTACAATTTCAAAGAGAAACTATTCAACGATCTGAAAATTAAAATATTTTTTAAGCATGCAGCTAAATCAAAAAAATGCTGTGAAATGAACATATTTTTGATGTAGCGAAAAAACGTTGCCAAATGTTTGGGTTTTTTTTTTCTTCTTCCTAATCTTCATTGGGTTACGTGGATAAAATTTAAAATCGCACCGTACGCCACCCTAGTACGCCACCCTAGTATACAGATAAATACTCCTTTTAACATACGTCGAAATTTTGAAGCAGTATCTCTCTTTTATTGCATTATCTCTTGTGGGTAAAGATACTTGTTCTATTGAACTGAAATCAATAATGTTTCCCTTTAAACAATTTCCAAGTAACACTAGGGTCTAGGGAGGCTACAAGTGCGCATTTCTAAATTGTGGAAATTTCTAAGTTGTTTAAAACTGGTTATGCAAACTCATTTATTGTGAGAATTGCTAAAATTTGGAACATGCTTTCATCCAATGACAACAAATTTGATAGATTTGGTCCATTATATAATTTGCAACTTTTTAAAAAGAACCTGTTCAGATCCACTTCTAATTCATATCTATCAACTCTCTCTTATTATCCTATTTAAGTAAAGTAATATATAGATGTCAAAGATTAACGAGTCTCACCGAACGAGTTAATATTTAAATTGATTGAAAAGATTCTTAAAAGTTTTATGTTCACTCATTTTGCTAAAATAAATATAGGAAATCCATATAAGAATAAAAAAAATATAAAGTATACGAAAAGAATAATCCAAAAAGAAATAAAATCAAATCATGTTCGATATAAATAAATATTTTAAAATTAATTAGCCATGCTCTTTGATCCTGTTTAGAAGCTAATATTGCTTCTTTTAATTTTGAAATAATTTTCTTTAGTTGTGTGATTTTGTTTTAAGATCCTTCTAGTAAAAGTTTCAATTTGTAAGACGATACCTTAAGGAATACCTTATACTAAGCTATTCCAAATATTTGTTTAAGTATCAATGTAGTTTTTGGCCGAGTAAAAGTTATCATTGCTAACCATTAGGATAACCATAATGACCTTCATTCGATCTGCTTGTATTATTTTTCCTCAAAATGAAGGATTTGTAGTATCAAACCATTGACTAAAGTAAACCAGCACTTTAACAATACGCGTATATTAAGATTTTGTACCACATCTTGTGATTTTCACTAGGATAGATACGTATAATTCTTTTAATCAGCTCTTCCATCCTAAATGATACGTATAACTTTCAGAGAATTTAAAGCTTTTAAAATATTTACAACTTTCTGAAAATTGATAGCTATAAAATTGCTAAATCTTTTCCTTGACAGAAAGTTAAACTGAAAACAAAACATTGATGGATGAGAAAGGCTAATATATTAAATTTGGCCTGTAAAAATGTAATAGACAAAAAATATTGTACTTATGTATGGAGTCACTATTTGATAAACTGGTTCAGAAAAAACTGTTAACAGGAAAAACCCAGAAAAATTTTAAAGAGCAGTCTATCTTCTGATCAGGGGAGTTTTAAAAACTACTGTAAAACACGATATGAAGATCATGTTATGTTTAATGCAATCATTGATAATCCTTTGATATTCTAGTCAAATAATTTGCGAAAAACTCTTAAAACAATTGTTCAGTGGTCCTCCAACACTATAGGACACACTTTTATTCTTAACATATATTTTACACTCTAAATCTCGATTATACGTATTTGTTCGTTTAAGAAAAATTTCCAGACCTATAGAATTATATAGAGATTACCAATGGCCTCTGAAGATAGACTCCATTCAGTTTTATGGCTCTATGCTGGACGATACAGTCAACGGGGTAAATATTAAATATTAATCTAGATATCTAAATATTATTCTAGTTTTTGCAACTTCTCTCTTTAGCTGTCATAAAAGAGGTAGTGAGTATATCGAAACGAAATGAAAGAAATAATGAGATAAGGAAAACGGTCCTCAGTAACTACATCTCCTTCCTAAATAAACTGGTTGAAGTTTTTGATATCCATCTTGTTTGGGTTTCCAAACAATATATGCTGCTCTATAGCCAAACGTATCAGAAGTTTAGGGTTTCCGTCATACAGAGAATGAAAGGATTCATTTTAATTTCATTTAGAATCCTGTAATTCTATTTTTTTTTGTTACATATAATCATATGATTTACAACACTTTGTACAGTTTTTTTGTGAAATGTATCTAGCAGATTAATTTTTAAAATAAGATGTCGCATATAATAAATACTTAATATGGAAAATTATGATTTTAATTAATAAAATAAAAAAAAAATACAAGAAAAACAAAAAAAACATACATACCGTTGAATTTTCTTTTCCGCCTGTTGAATCTCGTTCAATACCCGAATTTGAACCTCCAGGAGATTTTGTTTGTTGATTTTGTGCTGCCGTCCTAAATGGTTCGGTGAAACTTTTGTTAAGAATTGTTAAGAGTTTTTTTTTGTGTGTTTTTTTATGGATTTTTTTTTTTTTTTTTTTATTATTAAAGAGTTCATTGTTATTAATTTGTAGTGTTAATATTTTTTATTTGTATTTGAATTTTATTAAGAGTATGAGTTTTTTTTTTATTTTTTTTTTATTTTTGTAATTTTTTTTTTTTTGTATTATTGAAACGATAAAAACGTATTTTTTTTTTTTTATTATTTTTTGATTTGCACAAAAAAAATAAATAAATAAATAAATAAAAAGAAATGAATCATAATTAAGTCGTGATATTTTTATAATATAATAATACAAGTTAAAATTTAAAAAAAATTACATAAGAGGAATAAAAAAGAAAATTATAAACAGCACAAGAAAATATAAAATTTAAATTTGCAAACACAACAATTACAAAAAAAAAAGAAACAAAATACAAATAAAGAACAAAAAGGATCAGAATTGATCTCAATTTATATATATAATTTATATATATTAATGCAATGAAATTTCTCTATAATGGAGTATGGATGTATAATTTCCTTGTTTTTTCAGTTTTTTTTTTTTTCTTCCTTTGTCATTGAAAAATTTCACTTCAATTTTAATAATTTTCACAAATCAAAATGCATGCCTCAATTACAATAATTATATACGTGCATACATATTTATTTACTTATTTAAAAATATTTTTAATTATTTTGAATTATTTAATATAATGTGTGGAATTTTTTTTTTTTTTTGTAGTACGTAAAATATTATTGTATTTTTAGAATTGTATCTATTGGATATATTAACCATTTTCTAGCAAGCATTACAGTAAAACCCGCTTAAGTATACTTTTGGGATAAACCTCCTCTTACCTAAACCACTTAAGTACTCTGTTTTTCAAAGCACAATATTACATTTTTGATTAAAATTTTACTTTTAAGTGCCTCAAGAGCAGACTTGTAAAAATAATGATTACTTTGTAATACAATACTTGAAAATTACGATTACTCGGTAGTAGTAATCAAAAATTTTTCATTCAAATTGTTTGATTACGATTATTAATAATTCGAAAATAATCTATGATTCTTATTAGATTATTATATTATTTTAGATTACTTAAAAATAATCTAATAGTAATCCGGATTATTTTTCAATTATTTTTGATTACTAGAAAATAACCTAAAAATAATCTGAATTACTTTTTAATTATATGAGATTATTTTTAGATTATTTCAATAATATTTGTATCCCATGATATATAATATCTACTAGTAAAGTTTGAAGAAGATTCAACGAAGTGCCTAAAACAAAGTATGTCTCCATTTTTTTTATAGTTGGTTTCAATTTTATGGAAGCAAAACTAAATTATAGTTGAAAAAGTGACCCATAAATTCCAATGCAGTGGATTGCAATTCCAATTCCATTCCATGTAAGTTTTTGTGCCCCTCGATCTGACCAATCTCCCATTTCATGGAAGATCATCTAAAGCGAACCAAAATCTAATTTAAGTTTTAATTAATTTTCCGTTAATCTTTCCATGTTCGGTTAAGTGCTCTGTTCGGATAAGTACACAAAATTGCTAACATTTTTGTAAGAGAATTTAAGCGAATTTTACTGTAAATATAATATATGTTATTTGTGACAGCTAATAATTTTATATACACTTTTATAAGTATATGTATATTGTATATAACACTTTTATATATATATACATATCTGTATTTATTTTAGATTAAGATCAGAATTTAAATTTGAGACCATTGAACTGAAATATTGACACCATTGAACGGATAATTTAAGAACAGCTGTTGTGCTATTGATCATATACATATTATGTATTAAATAAATTATATTATACATATAAAAAGAAATAATTTCGTCGGCATTGCTATTATTTGGCGATGGAGTCCCTAAAGGTCCTCGCATAGTTAAAACTTCAAAATTTTTTTTTTTGTTGAAATTTATTTAACTGGCACTATCCATCTGTTAAAATATTTCTGTAATATCAATTCCGTTAAACAAGCGTTACATAGCTCATAAAATTATCTGTTTCAGGCGATATAATATTTTATATGTACATATATTTAAGAACCATAACGTAGACACAGGATGACTTTAAAATCAAAACATGTAATTTTTAAACTTTTAATTTGCTTCTTTTTTTTTTTCTTTTAATTTTAGTGGAACGTTTAAGCACAACGGTATTTTTTAAATGAAAAAATTGATAAATTAAAAACAACTTGATAAAAAAAAGAAAGCAATATTAAAAAAAAAAACTCAATATTCAACATTTCTCTAGACGCTATGATCCCGAGATGTATAAAAATATATACATATCACATGAAAAGTATTTTATGGGATATGTAACGGTTGTTTAACAGAATTGATATTTTCAATAGTTTAGCAGATGTATATTGAATTAAGTAAATTGCAGAAAAAATGTTCGAAGGTCTAAATAAGGGCCTTTAAGAGTTTCATCGCCAAATGAAAACCTCGCCGAATCTATTTATTTTTAGTGCGTCTAGTTTTAACTGTAAAAATTACAAAGGAATGGCGGGGCGCGATTGACCATTTTTGAAACTTCAACCCAAATTTATGATGTTAATATTAAGATTTATTTTTGAATAGGTAACCTAATTAATTAAAATAAGATGTTTTTTTTTCTTGTTTTTGTAAATACATAGTATAAATACAAGTATATCGTAAATAAAGTATATGTAACGGGTTTTCCAATTTGAGTGATATGATTTCTAAGTGACGTTTCGGCCATTTGTAGTATGTCATGATCTGTCAATTTTTTTCATTGTATTCAGTAATGTTTACAATTTCATCATGGAAAGATATACGCAAGAACAACGTTTACAAATTATTCAATTTTATTATCAAAATAATCGTTCTCCAATTGCAACTTTTTGTGCGCTTTTGCCATTTTATGCTCGTAATAATCGCCCAACTGTGCTCGCTAGTCGTCGAATTGTTGAAAATTTCGAGCGTACATTTTCTTTTCATAATGTTCAAGTGTCAATAAGACAAAGAACCGCTCAAAGTAATGAAAATATTGCTGCCGTTCAGTCAAGTGTTGCTGCAGACCGCAATTTGTCGATTCCAAGACGTTCTCAAGAATTGGGACTGTCTCAAACCACAACCTGGCGGATTTTGAGAAAGGATTGCATCCGTATAAAATTGTTATCACTCAAGAACTGAAGCGATAACGATTTTTTTAAGGAAATCATATTCTCCGATGAGGCCCACTTTCATCTGAGTGGTGCGGTAAATAAAAAAAACTCTCGATTCTGGTGCGAAGAAAATCCACAAAATATTCATGAACAACCATCACATTCACCTAAATTGACAGTTTTTAAACACCGTTACTGTCAATGGAGAGCGGTATAGATCGATGATAATCAAATTTTTATGGCCGAAATTGGAAGAAGTTGATCTTGACAACATCTGATTCCAACAAAACGAGGCTACGTGCCACACAGCACGTGCAACAACCGAATTATTGCGAGAAAAGTTTGGAGATTCGATTATTTCAAGAAATTGTGACATTGAATGTCCAAGAAGTTGTGATTTAACACCATTAGACTATTTCTTGTGCGCTTATTTGAAGCCATTGGTCTTCAGCAATAAACCAGACTCTCTTCCAGCTTTAGAAGTCAACATTGAACGTGCTATTTACGACAAACGACTTGATTTAGTGGAAAAAGTGCTCGAAAATTGAGTTCATCGAATTCGTTCCTGCAAAAGTGGAGGCCATTTGAATGACGTTTTATTCAGAACTTAATTGTATCGATTGTACTTCACATTAAATAAAAAACATTTGAATTACCTTAACAATTAATGTGTTTTTTTTTTAAAAGAAATTATATCACTCAAGTTGGAAAACGCTATATATATAGGCATTAAATTAAATCTTTTCGAGTACATATTTGCAAATTGCAACTCGTATGTTTATTTATTTTAAATAAAATATATATGTACATAGTATATATGCATATACATATATCAAATTTATATAAATAAATAAAATATGTAAGTATATATTAAGAATACTTTTTTTTTTATTTGAGTTCAAAGGCTCGAACATTTTATTGACATACTGTATGAAATGAGAAGTTTACCTACACACATACTTCAAATTAACTAAGCAAAATATGTAAGCGTATTTATTATATATTATGCAATTGTGGTTAAAAAATTTTATGCAATATATCTAAATTATATTTTATAAAAATGCAAAACATGCAAACATATAAAATTTAATATTTATGCAAAAATTATAATTTCTAAAATATTATATAAATACAAAAAAAAAAAAAATATATATATATATATATATAATGTATATGTAATTAATATTTAATATGTATATGTATTTATTTTTTATTGATTTCTTATAAAATTAAAATTTTGGTGAAACTTTTTTTTATATACCTATCTAATTAAAATTAATATCTTCGATTTACATGCATTTCTATATACATATATGTATATCATAAATACATTTTTCCATTATAAAGATGGCAAAATGTAAAAATGTTTTATAATACATGTATATACATATATATAGAAATTTAATAGAAATTTTTATGAAACATTTTAAAAAAAAATACATATTATATGCATAATGCATATGATAAAACATATACCTTGCAAATATTTAAATATATTATATATATATGGTATATATGCATTTATATGCAATAAAGTGTTTTGAGAGTGAAAGTATCTTTTAGAAACTAAAATATAGTTGTTAATTAAAAAGAGCGCCAAAATAAAAATAAAAAAATAAAATAAAAATAAGCTAATAATTACATAATATAGTAAAAAACGTATTATCATAACTTTTTTAACACTAAAAATAGTTGTTAAATTCTTAATTACATTAATTTGTAATTTGAAATTTATCAACTACATTTGTTTGACCTTAAATAATATATTGATAAGTTATATTTAGAAAATTATATACCAATATTGTAATTCAATTTATTGTTATACGGCTATTTTAACACTTAAATATTAAAATTTTAATTTTAAAAATTGAAATTTAGACTACTTCGTAATTTTATATAAATAATGGACTGTAACAACTGCACAAAATGAAACTTTGTACAAAAATATTTTTAAACAAAAATTAATTTTCAATCCCAATTTCAATCCTCAAAAGGTTCTATCATCTATGTCATTTTTTTTTTTTTGCTTTTTTCACCGCTAGCCAAACATTAGAAACGGTTTCAATTATACTTGAGATGTATATATTATATATTTTGATAAGTGAACGAAAGAATTAAGATACATAATATTAAGTACCAGTTGCCAGTTGAAAGATACATTAGAAATGACAAATAAAACGCCATTTTTGAATTTTTTTACAAAATACAAAACGAAACCACGACACTAACAGATTTGATGAAAAAAAGTGTGTTTTAGAAGGTTTTAGCCAATTTTAACAATAAATAAGTTTCCATAAACGATTAAAATCATACTTTGGAATTTTTATTGTGTATAGCACTTTTCATTGTGTAATGAGCACTTTAAGCCCTCTCTAAACTTACAAAATTAATTTAGAATTGTTTGACACGCAACATAATTCATTTTAGATAAATAGAATGAAATATGTGCGTTATAAGTCATAAAGTCACATTACCTATATAAAAGATAACAATAAAAAAAAAAAAAGATAAATTATTTTAATATATCCACATAAGGTGTAAGACAGGCGCGCTATTTTGAACTTTGGCGAGATATCTCATAAAAAGTTTGATAAGGTGCCGTCAATCTATATATGTGAGAATTGCACAATATTTTAGATCGAATGTAAACTTTATAGATATTTAAATGGTCTATTGGAGAGAATTTAGCTGCATATTTAAAATATTTACACTTTTCAATATTTATATAGTATTTTTTTTTTTTTTCGAAAATTTATAAATACAAAATTTCGAAAACATTCGAAAATTTATAAATACAAAATATGACCAATAAGGTAAATCAAAAATAATTTTCGAATTTATGGATATTTACCTACCAAACAAAAAAAAAAAATCTTAAAATATTATTTATTACTCAAAGAAAACAATACTTTTCACTTGGTTTATCCAATGAAATTCTAATAAAGACAACTTTCTATGTCTGATATTACAAATTCAATTTTTACTTATTTTAAGGGTAATACCCTAAAATTTTACTGCGTCTTTTTTTTTTTTTGTTTAAGTGGAGTTGCCGTTTGTAATTCTAATTTTTTCAGTCTGAATTTTTGACGTTCAAAATTTAATGATAAGTTATTTTAAGTAGTGGGGGCTGCCGCCCTCAAACGACTGCTTTACAAATTATTAAAACTTTGATTTTGTAACCAACTTTAAATTTTCCTCCTAGTTTAGAACCACGTTTTAAATATTCTGGAAAAGGGGAATACATATAGTCTATAATAATGGACCATTTCTGGAATTTGTTTTGTAAACATTTTTGTTTTTGAAATTTTGTAATTTTGTTTTTGGAATTATGACACTATTTTTTCATATTTATGCTGATTATTATGCTGATTATGAAATAATAAATTTTCATTAAATATACACACTTGATTGATTTGAATCATCAAACGAATCATTATTATTAAAGCATATTAAACCAATGGTTTTTAATTTCCACATTTTCAAGAAAAAAACTCTTTAATAGGCTGACATTGGAAATGTCGTAAAAAAACTGCACCCTGATACAATGTAAAAATAATATAATGTAAAATTTATGAACCCAAACGCATTGTGTCGAAAATACAAATGTGTTTTGTTTATAATTCCGATCACATCAAAAATTAAATGTCGACTTTTATAAATTCTGGCTGTTATATTTTGGAGAAGTCCCCCTTATCTTAAGAACCAGAAGTCGGTCCGATGCAATTCAAAAAATCTAGTCTCCGATACTATGTAATAGAAACTAAAAAAGAAAAAAAAAAATAAAATAGTCCAGAAAAGTGAAAGGGCGGCCTTAAAAAACTTTTTTATTTTTGTTTACTATACTTAAATTCTACTACAATATCTGGTGAGTAAGTTTTTTAAACTCCAAATGTCGGTCCGACTTCTTATTCCGCAAATACGGGGGCTACTTGCAACCTGCGCTATTACCATCACCAAATGGCTATATTATATTTATACTTATGATTTTTTTTCTAAATCCAATTTATTTACAATTTAACAACATGTTTCGCGAAAATGGGTCGCGAATACAATATAAAATTAATTTCCGATGATGAGACATTGTGAAATTTTTGAAGTTTACATTTAAGACCATGCGACATTCGCGACGTCGTAAATACATAATTAAAAAATCTGATTTATATGTTGAAGCTTGGAGAAAATATTATAAGGTCATGGATGTATAATAGAACATTGAAATTTTGTTAAAGATAGCAAATTTTGAATTTTTTTTTTAGTCCCTAATTTAGTAGCTCTTAACCCAGAACTCAAAATGAAGTAACTTAAATTTATTTCCAAATTATTCTTTCAAAATTGTAAACTTAAGACAGGAGAATAACCAAAATGTTTGCCAAATTTTGTTTTGTGACAAAACATTCAGGAACTAAACCAAAATATTCGTACAGAAATTGCGCAACGTAATGCCAAAATGTCTTAAAAAGAGCCATTAACTGCTAACAGGAAAAATGAAGCCATTTAAAGGATGTCATTTTTCACACTTAGCTTACAAAAAATTTAATAATTTATACTTTCATTTAAAAAAAAATAGTATAAAAAATTGTAAAAATAAAAAAATTATAACACATTTCATATCAGTCAGTCCAAGTTGACCCACTCTGTGTATTCAAGAATTTATACCTTTTCTGTGACTTAACGTTCTGTGAAACTAACTTTCTGAATATATCTCACTTTAGACTTAAATTATTCCGAATAAACGCAAATGATGCTCTCTATAAAATCAAAATTCAAATTTTTTTAACAAAAAAAAAATTAAAGCTAAAACAATTTCAAAAACTTTTTAATTTTCTCGGGCAACGCCAGATAACCCTGCTAGCTAGTTAGACTTATAAAAATATTTTAACAGAGTATGTGAAAGTATAATTTGAAAGACTGTTTGACTTCTTTAATGATGTCATTAGGACCCGTACCCATCACAAAACATGTTTATACATGCCCAAGAATGTTTGTTCAAAGTTTTGAAAAGGATCAGGCGCGGAAGCTACAGTAAAGTAAAGTCAAATAAAATAATTCACTAAAAAATGTATGAGATATACATTTCATTTTCTGCATTAATACGGTAGACACATAGAAAGTCTATAAATATCACATAATATAAGAATGTTAAAAATCTTTCTAAAGACGAAATAATTAAATCGACGATCTTTTATCCGGAAAATGTTGTGCTTTTATTTAATAGGATATATCGTATATTTCTCGTAAGAAATAGTTTTGTATTTTAATATAAAATAATACTTTTACAATGCCTTTTTTTTTAACTAATTCATGATACATACATATACTAATTCATGATACATACATGTATGTCTTTCCTTTTCTTTTTCTCTCTTCTTAATGTCTCTTATTTTTTATATTTTTTTTTAATTAAAACTTTTGGAATAAAATTAGCAATAGTGTGACGTTACCAAATTATCGTTCAAAAAGAATCCACCACAAACATCACAAAAATCTAGCCAATGTGTTCTGTTAATATACCATAATTCGCTCTCCTTTATTTTATTTAAAGTAATTTTAGATTCGTCTTATAATTCGCAGATGATTTTGAAAAAAATTTCATATAAGTATAATACCAATCGAAAATTTTAAACCAGAAATTGTCTAGGCAATGCAACATTACAAAGCCAACTGAAGAGTTCAAGTAAGGGTTGTGACGAATGAGACGTTTAAGTAATGGACTGCTAAGACACTGCTAAAAAATTTTTTTTAATGAATGACAAGTTTTTGACTTATATTGTAATGAATGGAGTTTCAAAGAAAAAATTTTTTTTTGTTTCATAATTTTTACATATATTATGTCTCCTGTATAAAAATGTTCTAATATATAATTATAAAAATTAATATATTTTATATAATTTCAGTATAGCCGATAATAATTAGAATTAACTATATCAAATTTATAAATACTTGAACAATATATTAAGCTTACAGTGGCTGTCAGTTGTGACGTGATAATTGCGGTGTATTCTAATATTCAAAATATATATGTATTAATTTTCAATATATTTTAAATCTATAAATTTTAAAGTAGAAGCTTAAAAATTTTAAATAAATTTATATATAAATATTTTTAATAAATTGATTTTTAATATTATATGAATAAATAATTTAATAACAATTAAACATTTAAATCGCAAATATTAAAAATATAAAATAAAAATTATTAAAATATATTTTATATATGTATTTGTTATATAATATGTAAATATTTATGATTTTTTTGTGTTATTTAAAATTTTATTTCTAATCATATATATATATGTATATATAGATATAGCTCATTATGCTTACTTATATATTAAAAAATATTTAAAAAGTGAGTGAGAGAAGAAAAAAGAGAGATACAGTCAGATTAAGATAAAGAGAGAAAGAGACAATCAAAACAAAAATATATATATTATATAAATATAGGCCATTACACAATTATACACACACATATATTATATTAAATTTATATTATATATAATATATATATATATATATATATATTTTTTTTTAGTGCATTTTTCTGCCATATAAATGTGAAAAGGAAATTAAACAACCTTTTCTTTTCAGATGTGACTCTAAATGTCGTAAGCGGGAATAATTCTTACGACGTGTGTGAGTTTCGAACCCACACTCCCTCGGTGTTTACAGCGTATTTTATGCGCTCTTACTCTTAGGTCACCGAGGCCCCTATATATATATATATATATATATATATTATATAGCAAAATTGTATAATATATACTATATTATTTTAATTTATTTTGAAAATTCATCAATTACCTGAATAATCAAATTTGAGAGAACATACATAATTTGAGTATTCACATTCAAAATTGAAGAAATATAATATAATTATTAATGAAAGAAAAGAAAAGAAAGTTAACAAACAGATAAAGCCAAAAAAAAAAAATTAAAATAATACGATAAGAAGGAAGTAAAAACATTTTCTGAATTAAAATAAAAAATATTCGTCTAAAGATAAATTTAAATTCTGGGCTAATTGATGAAAAAGCGATAATTGCCGAAAATTATTGAACAAAATTCAAATAAAATAAACCCATAGTTGATGACATTCGGGCACAGCTATAAAAAGAGACTTTTTGATAAAAATTAAAATAATTAAAAAATTTCTAACAAAAAAAAAAAAATAATTGAAATAAAAAGATAAGAGAGAAAATTTATATATATATATTCGTTATTTTCTTATATATTGAGTTTACTTTGACAACAATCATGATCACAATCAATTTATATAATATAATATATAATATATACTAAAAATATGCTGCATATTACATTGTATAATTAAATAGACAAAAACAGAGACAGAGAGAGAGAAAAAGAGAAAGAGAGAGATATTGTGTTTATTATTATAATAGCTTTGATAAGATTGATTAAAAAAAAAAACCAAAAAATTTATTGACAAAAAAAAATAACTATTTGACTATTGACAAAAAAAAATTTAATTTTTCTTTTTTTTTTTTTTTTTGTAAATTTTCCAACTTACTGAGACAGTAAAGGGAAATTAATTGATGAATCAAATAAACCTGTCCCACCATTATTATTATGATATGAACGTATTTGAGAAAAATAACTAGCACCATGACATACATTCGAATCAGTAGGTTGTGTTGTTGTTGTTGTTGTTATTGTTGTTGTTGTTGTTCCAGTATTACTAAAAGTACCTAAATTGGAACTTATACATTTATTTATATCTATATTATATAAATTATTTATATATTTATTACTCATATTTAAATGATGATTATGATGATGATTTTGATGATGATTATTTCCACTATTATTATCATTATTATGAATATTATTCGTAATAAATGATTGATGATGTACTAAATTATTATATCTTCCTGATGTAGATGAATTTAAATGATGTAATGATGATGATGATAATGTTGATGTATTATTAAATGTTGTTATTCCTGATGTTGTTAAAATTGTTTCAGCGTTTGAATCATAATTATAATTTAATTGATGATTACTACTAGTACTAGCTGTAGCAGTACTATTATTATTATTTATATTAGTAGTAGCATTAGTTGTATGTAAAGCTGTTTTAACAGCAAATGAAGCTACTGTATTTGCAGCCATTCTATTTCGAATATAAGCAGATTTTATGCTACAATATAATTTGGTTATTTATTTTAAGTTTTTTTTTTTTTAACGAAACAAAAAATAAAAAACAATAAAATAAACAACAAAATTTATGTATTAAGTTTAAAAATAATAAAATTTTTTTTTTTTTTTTGTTTTTTTTTATCATTATAATTTAAGGCAGTTGCAGCTGTTTTAACTAATAATTTACATATAATTTTATATAAGAGCAAAACTTATAACTAATAATAATAAAAAAAATAGTTCTTGGAGAGGAAAAAACAAAGTTACCCAGTAGAAAAATCGGAGAATTGGTCCTCTAAATAACTTAAAAACGAAATTAACTATAGAGTAACCAAAAAGCACTTGTTAGAAAGAGAGGAAAAGGGAGAAAAAAAAACATTGAATTCCGTTACATAGAATTTTTCCATAAAAAAGGTGTAAAAAAATGTACATATGTATATTAAAAAAAATTTGTTTTTTTTTTGTTTTAAACACCCTATATTCAAATGAGACAACCTGTACTAATCATATGTATATCGTATTAAGCACTTTTTTTAGACCTATCTTTTAGGACTATAACTTTAAATAACTCTAACATATTTTGAGATATTTACCGATATTTACACATGGACATTCAATTTTCAAAATAACATTAGAGCTTCACATAAATCTTCTATTTCCAAATCCTAATCGAGATCATAGAAATTATAAAACATTAGGAAGTGGCTGCTATATACTAAACCTTTACCCTACTACATTCTTACGTCATTTTACTTGTTTAAACGTCATTTTAATTCAATTGAACACTTTTTATTAATTTATATTATATCTTTTATTTATTTAATGTTTATATTATATAATATATTAATATATAATATATTAATATATTAATTCATATATTAGTAGTAGCAAACAGCATTTGTAACTGTAATGTTGTTTTTTTCAGTAATTTTTTTTAAAAAAAAAAGCATACGAGCTGTACAAGATTTGAACCCGGACTGCCTTAAGTCTACCACTCGGCCACCAAAATACTATAGGTATTATTATATTAGAAGCAAGTATATATAGGTATTTAATATATAGAATACTATATATACTGTGCAAGACACTGAATTTTATGTAAAAAAAAAAACTTGTAAAAGATCATGAGACATTTTGTTTTTTTTTTTGGTTTTATTTTTGATTTAAATCATACTTCAATCCATATATCATACTTCATAAATACTTCAATCCATATATTATAATAATAAGTATTGCATAAACTTAGGCTAACAATTAATTAGGAGAAGAAATAGTTATTATAATCGTTCCGTTTTCAAAATAATAAGTGACGATTGGATACAAATTTATTAAAGTAATTAAAAATAGTGTTGGGAAGTATTAGAAAAGTTTAAGATAAATTCATTATAATTTCATTTTAGTATGAATATCAAATTATAAATTAAATTAAATATAAAAGTTCAAAACAAAAATAGAAAAAAAAAAAAAAAATGGAGACCTAGTGGATAAGAAAAATACGCTGTAAACACCGAGAGAGTGTGGGTTCGAATCCCACATACGTCGTAAGAGTTATTCCCTCTTACGACATTTACAGCCGCACGCCTGAACAGGGAAGGCTGTGAAATTTCCTGCCCACATTTATCTGGCAGAAAAATGCATTAAAACAAAAAAAATTCAATAATCAAAAAATTATCTTAAGAAAATTGTCAGTTTCATAAAACTTCAATTGAAGTAACCGCAGTTTTGTAGTATTTTTAAGAAAAATTGATAGTGAATGAGCATTCCCAAAAGCCTCAGACTCAGTTTATTATAAATTCTTGGTGTTATCACATTATAAAAGTTGCAAAACTGAGATTTATTACACCTATAGGAATGGTAACAATACCACTAGAATTAATTCTCAGATTATAGGCACTGTTGATATTAAAATTTCTAAGATCTAATAAAAGAAACCTCAAATATTTTGTAAATATAAAGACTTCGTAGTGAAGTGGAACCGTCTTACCTTAAATCGAAATTTCGAGTTAGAAGAGTAGTTTTTTTTTTTGAAAATTAACCTAACTGAATGTTTTTAGCCTAATAAATCATTGATACAATACGAAATATTGTTAAAGTGCCTAATAAATCATTGATACAATACAAAACTAAAGTGGTAAAGCTGTGTGGTGATATCATTACAATAAACTTTTAAATACAATGAGCAGACCAGTTAAATTTCGAATCAATCAATAAATCTAGATATTTGAAAGAATCAACCCTAAATTCAACCCATTTTAAAAACAATTTGAGTCAATTAGGTTTTTATTTATCTATATTATTAATTGAGTGTATTTCATTTAACTTCCATTTCACTGAACTCCCACAAACAGAGTTTATCCTAAATTGTTGTAAAAAAAAAATCGAATAACATTATAATTATTACCTTAAATTATGTTTTGATATTTGACATTAAGTAACCTACTATAAAATCCCTCCTCTGAATTGGGATATAAGTGTACTACTTTAAATGTTTTATTGTTCAAGTATGGATCTTACAAAAATTGTTAGGAAGCAATCTAGAGTTCGTTACAAAATTCAGTAATTTGTTTGGGGCGGTTGTCCTACTAATTTAAATGCTTTGTTGCTATTTAAGTGGATATGTAAAAAAAATATTGGGAGGGATTTTGCAGTTGGTTATAAAATCAAACTAATACGCTTTTTCCGTCTATATATTATGTATACAGTATACAGTATATATATTATATATATAAATATGTATTATAATATTTAGGAGGGATTTTACAGTTGGTTACAAAATCAGGATTTCAATCATTTATTTAAAGGGGGGGTTTGGGAAAAAGGGATATTTTAAGTAGCAAAATTTTATTTTTGAGATTTTTAACACTTAGAATTTCTTTTTTTTCGCATTTTAAGTTTGTGATTTTGAATTTGATAAATGGTAGAAAAATCGATTTAAAAATTTGGTAATTTCAAAATGCTTTTTCAGATGTTTTATTTTGGGATACCAACCCCAACCCATTTTAAACATTTCATTATTGTTGGTAAGTAATCAATTAAAGTACCAATTTCGTTGTGCTCATTGTAATTAATAAAATTGTATAAAGGTAAAATGTAAAATATCAATAAAATCAGTTCACTACCGGAAGATATTAAAAATTTAATTATTGACTTGGGAGTGAAGCTGAAAACATCTCAATTGGTCGTTTCATACAATTCTACAATTATATAGATATACAACAATTATAAAAGACAATTAAGGAAAATTCGTTTTAACTAACTTGAAAATATACAAAGAAACGCAATAAATTTTACAAAACTATTTAAAACTTTGAAGTAATAATAAATAGGTCACAAACCTCGCTATGATGTGTTCCCCTTCACCAACACTTTAAGAGAGTATGAATTAATAAATAAATAAAAATTAATAAGTAATAATTAGGAAAACCCATAAACACATATTAAATTATAATATTAGAACTTTAATTTTTATGTTTTACTTTAAATAAATTTGCATAGATGTACAGCTTACAGGCATCCATAACTTTCAGTTTTCCTAAAAGTTCCCTTAGAATAGACCCATAATTTACTACTGATAGACCCCTAATAATTCTTAAACAATAGAAATTTAAATTTTTTCTGATCATTTCTTCTCAAAAAATCTTCCTCCTCTCAAAATTTCAAGATTCTAACGGGAAGTTTATAAAATTTATAGAAGTTGATAAAAAATATTTAATTAAAAAGTTATTCTACTAAAAATATATGTGACATTACTTTTATATAAACTATATCTGAATTGTCGCAATTGTCAAATCACGTGTAATTAATAATTCTTAAACAAGTTAATTTTAATTTATAATTTAAAGTGTAATTTTATAAATTTATAAATTATAGTTTAAATTATAGTGAAATTAATTTAAGAAAAAAATTTAACTCATTTTATTTTAATCTAAAGGGCAAATTTTTTTATTAAAACGCACTTTAATTGAAATTTTGTTAAAAAAAGTATTTTCCATAATATTGATTAATTCCATTAATCAATTCCATAATTACTTGGTAAGTAAGCACATGGTTATATTTAGATAATTATCTCGAAAACGGTAAGAAAAAATGTATTAAATTGAAGCTGAGCAATAGATGATTTTGAAAATGAAATAAAATTAGTATATTAATAACGGTTTTTTATGCAAAAATTACAGTTATTTTATAAAAACAGTGAAAAATATCAATATTTTTTGTATTTAAAACCTTGTAACACTTCAACTATGAAAGATTGCATGCCCTTATAAAGCAAAAATAAATGAATACATAAATAAATACCAACACTTAAACGAATCTTCTATATGTTATACAGCGGCAAAGATGTTGTTATTTCTTTAAAAAGTGAATGAAATTACTTTGAAGAGCGCTATTTCGGAAACCGTTAGAAATTGACCCCTCCCTTCCCCCTTTAAAACAATTTTATGTTTGTTATGAACTTCTCAATCATCTCCGTTCTTCTTCCTCCGATTTTTGAGTTTCGGACACCCTGTATAATTTTAGATTATTATTTCTTTAATTTTAATTTTATTTATAATTAAATTTAATAAAATTATAATAAAAAGATCATAATTGACAAGGCACACTCAATATAGATGTAAAGATATATATAAGATAAGACATTTAACAATTGCATTTTAAAGTATGACAATACTTTTGTCACAAATGACACATTATTACTTGTCAATCTGCATCCTATTATAAGTGTACTTTATTTGCTGCTGAGAAAGTATAGTCAAGGTGAAAGGTAAAATTTTTTTTTTTTTTTTTTATATAAGATTGAAGTAAATTTATTTTATAAGAGAATTTAAATATTCATTTCGTCAATATAAATATGGAATACTTAAAGTGTAGTAAACCAAGTTTCAATTTACAAAAAAAAAAAAAAAAAAAAAACCAACAACAACAACAAAATGGTAATTTTCTTTAATGACAAAATAAAATTAAAGTGTCTTTGAACTGATTTTTACTATATTTGTAGTTGTTAAATTATATAAATTAAAATAAAAAAAAAAATATATATATATATATCTATTTATATATGTATGAATGAAATATATATACCTATTAGGTGAACTAACAGAATGCACCGAATAATATTCAAATAGTGCTACAATCATTTCAAATGATCTTGCCATAGCTGCCCACATCTTGATTTATTTTTTTTTGTTTTTTTTTTTTTTTTTGTTTTTTATTAACTCTTAATATAAGGTAATAAGTTTTTGATATTGTACATATATATATATATTTATTGTTTCCAAATATTTAATATTTATAATTAATTTTTATGGTAATTAACTTATTTACATATAATATGTATAAGTATATATAATTTTTTTTTTGTTTTTTTTTGGGTTTAAATATACTTTTTTGTAAAAATTGTTTTTTTGTTTTCTCAATTAATAATTAATATTATTAGAAAAATAAATAAGTCTTAAAATATTATTTTTTTTTTTGCTCGGAAATTAATTAATTAATTAATTATTAAATATAAATTAATATATGTATATATTGTTTTTTTTTAATTATGTATGTGTATATAATATGTGTGTATATAATAAATTATTTAAATCTCACTCAGATAATTATTACAATATTTTTATAATATATATATATATATATATAATATAATTTAAATTGTTTTTTTTTTTTTTTTTTGTGTGTGTATATACTAATAAAATTATATTATTTTGTTTCTAATATTTTATAATTAATTTAATTTAATATATATATTTTTTTTTTAATTAATTTTTGTTTTTTTTTTTTTTTTTTTAATTAAATTTTATTTATAGCAAAAAAAAAAAAAGAAAATTGTTTTGTGATTGAATTATGTGAAAATTTTTTTTTGATTTAATTAAAATTGTAATTATTAAAATTTAGTTTTTTTTTTTTTTATTTTTTTTTATGTATTTATTAATTGCGCTTAATTACACTAATTATAGATACTTTTTGTGCGCGTCACAAAAAAAAAAATCACCATTAACAGTAAAAAAAAAAAGACAAAATGAAAAAAGTATTTTTATAACTTGTTTTTTTTTTGTTTTTTTGACACTTAATAAATAAAATGTGTGTGTATAATACATATATAAGTATATATGTTTTTGTTTCAAATTTATTTAAAATAATTTTTATAATAAACTAATATGTAAATTTATATATGTATATATATGTTTAGTATATAGTATTATATAGATTGCACTAACCCAATTACACAGCCAATTATAAATAAATATATATATATATATATATTATATATAGTAAATATATTATAGTAATTTTTTGTGTTTATAAATATTATATTATTTAAATACAAACAAAATTATATACATATATATATAAATATTATGATTTTAATTTTTAAGGTAACTTTTCATTCAATTTTTAAATATTAAATTTTTAATGTTTTATTTTATAAGTTTCCCTTTTTCAAATTATTATTATAAATATATTATTTGTATATGTGATTATCTTATTTTTTTTTTTTTTTTTTAATATTTTATTTTAATTTAATTTTATTATAATAGTTTTTGTTTTCTTTGAATAAATTTTTTAAATTATTTCCTCTGATGTAAGTTATAAATATTTCTTTTTTTTTTTGTTTTTGGTTTCAAAATTTAATAATGAGTTTTGTTTTTATTTTAAGTTCTATAATATAAAAATATTGAGAAAAAATAATTATGTATTTATTTTTACTATACCATATATGGTTTATTTTCTTTTTTTTTTTCACTGGTTTTATTTTTAACTTAATATATTTTTATGTCAAATGTATATAACTGTATATGTATGTGGTGTCTTTATTTAATACTTTAATTTATATTTAATAATAATAATACTTAATTACTTGTACGTTCTCATACTTTTGTCTTGTACTGAATAGTGAACAGTTATTAATAAATAATCTCAATTCTCAATGTAAATTCAATGTAACTCACACATGTAAAATTAGATTAGAATACTAAGCTAAAAAAAAAAAAAGTGCAGCGACAGAACGCCTGGGGGAAATAAAGTTCGTGGGCTTTAATTTCAAAATTTTTGGAATTAACGCCGTGGGCTTTAAGTCCATTTCGAAAATGAATTAAACCCCACTGAGTAACACAAATGTTACTATCATGAGGTCTGTATTTCATTTGACTGTATTTTATTTGGTGACATGTAAGAAGTCCCATGGTCAGAAGCGCCATTGAGTCTTTTAATTCACTTCAATGAGCTGGAAGTGTCCAATGTGACTTTTGTCTCATTGTTAAGATCTCAGGAATTTTGGAAGGGATTTTAGAAGTAAACTCAAAATCAGGATTATACGCTTTTTACAGAATATTTAGATACTTATATGCATATGCGAATTTCTGAATTAGGAGAAATTCTACAGTTGGTTAAGGGTTATACGCTTTTTCCAGAATATATATATAAGCCTCGTAATTCAAAACTCGCACACATGTAAATATTTTGTAAAAGACGTATAATCCTGATTTTAAATTAAATTCTAAAATCCCTCACAAAATCCCTGACAATAGGAGTATTACTTATATATACATATTTTGGAAAAATAACATAACCCTGCTTTTGTAACTAACTCTAAAATCCCTCCCAATTCCGAATCTCGCACATATACATATTAGTAAATATTCTGGAAAAAGAGTATACCCCAATTTTTATCCAAAACTCTAAAATCCCTCCTAATGCGTTTGCTCTACATATTCTATTACTCTCGTCTTTTAATAACAAAAAGTAGTGTGGGTGTTAATTCCAATTCAAAAGGAATTAAAGCCCATCGGTTTTAATTCCTCATAATTATGGGCTTCAATTCCAATTCAAAAAGGAATTAACGCCCGCGGGCTTCAACGAGCGTTCCTCGTCACTACACCTAAAAAAAATAATAAAAGAAAAAAACCACTCGAGAACGAATAGTTGATTTAACAAATTATTTTCTTATATGTAATTATTAATTATATAAAAATTAAATAAAGCGCGGCCATATTGATGACCCCGATGTGATTATTATACCCGTACGATAGGATCGGGTATAATAAAATTACTCCTCCGTTTGTAACACCTCGAAATAAGCGAGCTAGATATACCTTCAAAGGTATGGATCGGATCAGAAAAAAATTCTAAGACTTTTGAGCCATGTCCGTCCGTCCGTCCGTCCGTCCGTCCGTCATCACGCTAACTCAAAAACTAAGAAAGCTAGAATCTTGAAATTTACACAAAATATTCTGGGAGTAATTTGTAGGTTCCCTATTTTTTTTGGTTGAGTTTGGACCAAAACTTAGGGTAGCTCTCGAACACCTAACTTTTAGATCCCCACATTTTTTTTGAAATAGAGCTATGAAATTTTAACTGCTGATAGATCTCACAAATTAATTAATTTTATTTTTAATAACTTTTTTTTGTAGCCCCACCCGTTACGGAGCTACAGCTCCCTAAAGGTTCAAAAAAGCTCTATATTTAAATTCTTATAGCACAAGTTGTATAAGTAATATCTTCATTTTGAAAACGCCAAACGATTACTACTTTCATTAGCTTTAAAAGTATATATACAATAAATATATAGTTTTGGCATATATTTATGTCTTAATTTACCGTTATGCGAAACTAAAATTTTGCAAAATCCTTTAACCCTTCTATCTTCTAAAGGGTTTAAGTTGGAAACTTGAAATTTTGACAGAAGTTAGATCTTTGAAAATAAGTATGAGTCATTTCAGAAATTTTTTTTGTATCACTCCCCGTTTAGGAGCTGTAAGGGGTCAAAAACTGAAAATTTCCTATTTTTAAACACCTGTAACTTGAACACCTGTTAAAATTTTTTTTGAAGTAATACACAAAAATTAAAGCTTCAACATTATACTCTTATTTCTGTTAACAACTTTTTTTAATAATATAGGATTACTTTATAATTGACGAAAGTGTTACTTGATTTTTTCAAATTTTCTAACTAATTTCTTTAACGAATTTTTTCCATTTTGTTTTACTCGATAATTTGAAATTGTTGAGGATATAATGCGTAGTACAAAAAAATGTAAATAAATAAACAACATAACGGTTGCTTGAAGAATTTTTATTTACATGATATTGATATACATAGATACTTATATAATATCATGTTTATTTGCATATCGTATATGTCACTGATGAATGAATGATAAGAGTATAGATGTACATTATATAGCGCCGTATTTACATACATATATGTATTTCATTGTACTTATAAGAAATTATTCTATGAATGGAAATATTTTTAAAGAAATATTGCAATGTATGGCGAGATACTTATAACAATATAAATATACTATGTGCGCATTAATATAATATTTAAAATTATATTTACTATTTTGTACTAAGTAAATTTAATATACATTTACCGCTTAGTATTAAATGGTACTATAGAATATTTGAAAAAGTTTTGGATTGATAATCGTTATGTGGAAGGTTAAAATCTGCTTTTGAAGAATGTATAAACATATAGTTTGAATATATGTACAACCCATAATTCTAGAAATTATAAAACTCACCCAAATTATTTTAAAATACTAAAATATTAAAAAAATAATATTGTAAGCAAAGTGACAGGCTGTGAACATACTAACGGTTCGTACGGGTATCTAAGAGTTGACAAAGGCAACTGTATTCTTCCTCGTTTTTATTATTATTAAATATAATTAAAGTATTAAATAAAGACACCACATGTATATAGAGATAATAATACGAAATAACTTTAAAAAAAATTTATAATACCAAAAATTGTGTATGCAATAAATTTTTTTTTATTTTCAAAATAAATTAATTTTTTTTTTTTTTGTAATTTTTGTAATTTTTTGTAATTTACATTTATATATAAATGCGCAAGTATGTTATTGTTTTTTTACCGTAAGTACGTTATTGTTCTCCTACTTTTGTATTGAATCGTAAAAAAAAAAAAAAAAAAGAGTTTTAAACCGGGCATTTTCCGAAAGACAATAAAAATAATTTAGAATATTGTGACTTATACCAAAAATTTATAAGTTCATATACAGGTGCATAAGTTGCAAGGGCCTAAAAATAGCAAAATTTTTCAACTTTTTACATTTCTAAGCTTTTAAAACATCGTTAATTCTTTGAAAATGATTGCATTTATTGTTTTTTTTAGCACATATTAAAAAAAATGTTTTTTGAAATAATGTGCCTATATTAGTTTCACTTTATCCGGGTGTTTACAAAAGTTCTACATCATTTGAAATAGAGCAATGAAATTCTAACTATACGGATAGACATCGCAAAAGAATTATAATTTTATGGAATAACTTTTTTTTTCTTTAGCCCATCCGTTACGATCTTAGAGCTCCCAAAAGTTTGAAAAAGCCCTATATTTAAATTATTATAACAGAAGTTCTGTAAGGTATATATGTATATATTTAATCTTCAAAACACCAAACGATAGCTGCTTCTATTACTTTTACAAATATGTATGTATATAAAAAATATATACCTTTGCCATATGCGATATTTTAATTTACCGTTATGCGAAACTCAATTTTTGTGAAATTTTTAGATTTTTCTATCTTCTAAACGGTTTAAGGTAATAATATATTTTCATCTGTACTGTCGGAGCTAAATAAAAACGTACAATGTACAACGTAAAAACGGCGTATAAGTTGATACGTTGGCTTCTCCCTAAATAAAAAGTCCGACGTTTGTTAATTTTATAATGTGTTTTCAGTGAAAATTAAACTCAAAATTTATTTTAAAGTGACTGCCCAACCTAAATAAAAATGTACGACTTTAAACGTATAAACACCGGACGTTGATACGTTGACGTCCCCCGAAATAAAACGCCGGCGTATGTCAACTTAAAATATGAAAGCTAATAAACACGTAACAAAAAAGAAAAACGTCGTGTCAAAATTGAAAATTAGAATATTCAGCGTTTATACGTCGCGTATTTCGGTTCATATATATTGTAAATGTGTTAATATGTATAAGAACCCATAAGAATATGTATGAACCCATTTTGACAGACGTTATACATTGAACGTTCTTATTTAGGTTAGGCCAGTTAATGTTTTGTTATATGTATTTTATGTATATCGCACTTAAAATAAAACCCATAAAATGAATTGGATCAAATATCGAAAAACTTCGTAATAGGGGAGCGCGACGCGTCTAACGACCAACCAAGATTAAATGTATTGAATTATTAATAAAAAAATATTTAATTTGTTATTTTTTTTTTTTCATAATTTAACTTACAATTATTATTATTTTAATTATGTATGTATAGGTATATATATGTATATAAATGTATGTAATTAATTAGAAGTAAATTTTTCTTTTTTTTAAATCAATCACATTTAAATTCATTTCTATATAAATTTAATAATTGATTAGTAACACTAACTTTCAATAATCTATTTAATAATAGATTAAACATTTAACCGGTATTTTTATCAATTTTTTTTTTTTTCTTTTTTTTTTTTTTAATTTTATATCCAGTTTCAGAATATTGCAATTTTTATAACTATTTATTATTTAATATAATATACATACATACATATGTATTAATTTTAATTTTTAATATTAAGTATTTAAGTGTATGCATAATATGTATGTATGTAATTAAATTGATTGAAAATATATTTTTCTAATGATCTGGTTTTTTATTTTTTATTGTAAAAAATTGTTATAGGTAGTATATACATTATATAATAAATATGTAACCATTTTTTTAATCAATTTATATATGGATATATGTATATATGTATGTATGTATGTACGATGTATAAGAATTAATCCTCGTCTATTTTTTTAGTTTTTTTTTTTTTTGTTTTATTTGAAATTTAAAGTTTAAGATAATATAAGATCACAAAAAAAAAACACTATTTATATTTGATTTATTTTATATGTATGTATGTATGTAACAATAGTAAGGATCAATATTATTTTGGTATATATGGTTATAAAATAGAAACTTAATACAAAATTAACACAATTTTTATATGTTTTTTTTTTTTGTTATTTTTAATAATTGTTTTTTTTTTTTTTTGGTATTTTTGTGATGGTGATTATTTGGACGTTATAATATTTCATTGCTTGCTTGCTTTTGCTTTTAGGTTTGCTATACTTTTCTGTTTCTTGTCTTTTTTTTCACTCAAATTGTTCAAACCAGAATTTTTTTTTTAACTGGTGAACTTTTTATTGTTTCAAAATTTAAATTATTATATATATTTTTTTTCAATACAAACAACCACAACAGGAAGACAAACTTAATTAAGATTTAAGACTATAAAATATTGTTTTATTCTATTTTTTTTTTTCTCAATTTAAAATATTTACGCACATATATATATATGTATATATATAAGTATATATATTATATAGAATATAATATTTATTTAATCACTTTGTATATATATAATTTTTTTTTGTTTGGATATTATATTTAAGTGTGTAAAAAAAAAAAAAGACAGGTGGGTTATTTCTTTTTTTTGGCGGATTTTGTGTTTTTTTTTTTAATTGTTAATTTTTTTTTTTTTTTTATTATAAATATATTATTTTTGTTAATTTATTATTTATATTATATGCTTCTTATATTGTACATAAAAGGTTTTTTTTGTGTTCTGTTTTCCCTGCGTGATTTGAATTCTGTTTATTTATGAAAAAAAATTTAAATAAAATAAAATAAAATTTATTTTTATATGAAAATATTTTAATTTTTATATTTTGTTTTTTTCAAAAAGTGGATAACTGCATTATTCATAAATATTGTTTTTTTTCTTTTTTGTTTTAAGTGTAGAGCGTTTTTTCTATATTAAGTGCTCAAATCTAAATAAAAGCGTAAGGCGTTTATATTTTCTGGTCAAAATAATTTTAAACATAGATTATGTGGTATTCAAATGAAAGCCACACAAAATACGCGAGTTTGAGTGAGTTTGAGTCACCCAAAATAAAAACTTTGCATTTTGAGTTTTTTGAAATTTTAAAATTGACAAGGCGAGCGCGAGTAGAAAATATTTATTGTAGTTTTTTTTTTTTTATTATTTTGACAATTGGATATTATTTGAAAAGAAAATGTAAGTGTTGTGTAAACCTTGTTTTTTGTTTTTTTTTCTTTAAATTTCATTTACAAAATATAAATAAAATTAAAAGAAAAACAAAAAATTAATAATAACATTTTTATATTTTGATATGGATCCCTATTATAGGTAATTTTACTTTTACAAATAGATATAGTCAAGATTTTGTTTTTAATTATTAACTAAATAGTGAAAATTTAATTGAATTGGTATCGATTAATGAGTATTTGTGTAAAGGGAATGCAAATCGAAAGACTAAATCTAAATAATGTTTTGAGTTGTACCAATGTTTTGAATCCATACGTACCGATTTGAAAAACAGTTCTACATTTAGATTTTCTTTTAAAATATCTAACCTATAGTATTGTAGAACTAATACTTTTCCCGCGTGATTTTTTACACTTTACTACACTATACTGTGATTTTTTCCTTTTCCATAACATTATCATAACCATTAAATCTTCTAGTACTTCGATATTGTCAAGATTCATTTTATTTTTTTATTCACAATTTTCAAGATTCATTTTATTTAAAAAAAAACTTTGGATTTATTACAAAAATTTAAAAAACACGGGTGGTACTTAATACTTTTTCTTAAATAATGAGTAATGACATTTATAATAATGATTTTTTTTTTGACAAATAAATTATTATGCGAGCGTATCAATATTCCAGTGTACGTCGACGTACCGACTGACGTACACGCGTACAAAACCCAAATTTTTATTTAGGTTGAGCACCAAAACAATTTTCATTAAATTCTATATAAATATAGGACAATGCAGAAATGTTTAAAATAAAAAAAAAAAACTATACGTAGATACATAAAATTAATTTTTCGAACTAAACTTCAAACCAATCAATTAATCAATCAATAACTATACTAGATATATACATATGTATGTATGGTATATGGTATGTATGGTTGTTGAATTTAGCTAGCCTTACAAAACAACGGTAGCACTTTTTTTTTGCATCTGTTTAAAGTGTTGTCTATGTATATAAATTTTGAAAAAAAAAAAATCTATGTACCTATCATAGATATAATTAGCTACCTATCTAGGAAAATATTTTCAGTCAATTTTAAGAAACAGCTCTGAATGAACCGTGGTAATGTATCAAGGTTATATAAAGTTTTTAATAATCTTAATTTAATTAAATTTTAATTTTAAAAATAAAATATATCAATCAATTAAGTAATATGAACTTAAAGTCTCTTATATGAAACTAGAAGGTTAAGAGAAACTGTTTTTACATTATTTTCAGAAAATATAAACAGATAAATTGCATAAGTATTTTTTTTTTGTGCTGAATTTGTTAAAATAGGAAAACACATAAGAAGAAAAGAAACGCAACTATACCTTCCTTCTCATCTATATTTTGTAATATAGCTATGGTACCAACTACTTAATTGTGACCAATAATTCTTTATTTAACTTTTATCTATTGACATATTTGTATGTAAAAATTTTATTTCAAAAAATTATTTAAAATTATTTAAAAAATTATTTAACGTTTTATTCAAAATTATAACTTAATACAATGGGTGTTTTTCTTTTTTAGTTCAAATTTATGATCTGAATATAAATATCGAGTACATGTAGAGTATGTTCTGAACAGATTAAAACTATTTTATTTCTAAACGCTCCGAAATAATTTTGAAACACAATAAAGCTTTAACCTTGTCAAAAGTATCAAATCATATAAAAAAAAAATAAAAATTTTTGGCATTTAAATTCAAATGTTCTACAATATCTGTAAATTAAGATCAAACATTTAGATCATTTTCTGAGCGCATGCATTCTGAATGAAAAAAGAAATACAAATTGTTTTTTTGACAGTTCTGGCTCTGCTTTGAACTAAAAAAGAAAAACACTCAATACAGTTATGTTGTAAATCAAAATTTTGTGTTTCACAAAATGTAAGTATTATTATCCGAATAATGGTGTATTGGTTAAGTCGCCGTAGGCTTTCAATCGAAAAGTTTCGGGTTTTAAACCTGATTAGATCATACTGAATATTAGTAGGTATAAGGTACATTTGTAATCGTAACAGTTTTGTATCGTAATATTTTTATATCGTAAAAAAAAAATTAATAAGTAAATAATTCTTGTATGATTTATTTTAGAAATTGAAATAAAGTCTCAATATAAATTATTAGCGATTTAGTGGATACCCTATGCTTCTTATATGAGTAAAACGAATAACAAAACAAGTAAAAATAACAGTAAGTCGATGCAACCGACTTATTTATACCCTACACCTAAAACATTCAAATTAAATTAAAAATCCATAAGTTATTTTAGTTAGGTATTTAATACAAGCTAAAAAAAAATAAATGCTGTTACAACCTTTGTACAAAATTTCAGGTTTCTATCTTTATTAAATTTGAAAATATGATTGTTAGGTCTTGGGAAGTGTGTGAAGGCACGCGGACTACCACCCCAATTCATCTCAAATTTTAGAGACATCAACAGGGTAGAACATTCTTATATCAAATTTCAAGTTTATATATTTATTAATTTCGAAGATATGCTTGTTTGGTCTTAGGAGTTGTGTGGCAGATACCCGAACAACCATTCTAATTCATCTTAAATTTTGGACAAATCAGGGATTCAGGAAACAACACCCTTGTACCAAATTTGAAGTTTCTGTCTTTATTAATTTCGAAGATATGCTTGTTCGGTTTTGGGAGTTGTATGGGAGGTACCCGAACGACCACTCCAATTCATCTCAAATTTTAGGCAAATCAGGGATTTAGGAAACAGCACTCTTATATCAAATTTCAAGTTTATATATTTATTAATTTCGAAGATATGCTTGTTTGGTCTTAGGAGTTGTGTGACAGATACCCGAACAACCATTCTAATTCATCTTAAATTTTGGACAAATCAGGGATTCAGGAAACAACACCCTTGTACCAAAATTGAAGTTTCTGTCTTTATTAATTTCGAAGATATGCTTGTTCGGTTTTGGGAGTTGTATGGGAGGTACCCGAACGACCACTCCACTTCATCTCAGATTTTGGGGATATCAGGGATTCAGAAAAACACACCCTCGTACAAAATTTTAAGTTTCTATCTTTATAAATTTCGAAAATATGCGTATTAGGTTTTGGAAGTTGTATGGGAGGTACTCGAACGCATGGTCCGATTTCGCCCATTTGCAATCCCCACCTTACCTTAGTCATTGTTAACCTACAGTATAAATTTCATCAAGATAGCATCATTATTTTTTGAGTTATCGTGCGTACGGACGGACGGACGGACGGACGAACGGACATCGCTAAATCGATTCCGGCGGTGATCCTGATTCAGAATATATATACATGTCTATACCTAACTCGCTTCCTTTTGGTGGTTACAAACACCATACCAAAGTTAATATACCCTATACTTAATGTGTAGGGTATAATAAAGAAATATTATTAAATTTAAATTTTTTTTTAGTACATTTCTCTGCCGCGTAAATGTGAACAGCAAATTACACAGCCTTTCCTTTTCAGGTGTGTCTGTAAATGTCGTAAGGGGGAATATTCTTACGACGTGTGTGGGATTTGAACCCACACTTCCTTGGTGTTTACAGCGCATTTTATACGCTCTTAACCACTAGGCCACCGAGGTCCCTAATGTAAAATTTTAGGTAAATATTAGGTAAATTTTAGGGTTGTGCAACACTCATATACAATAAATCGTATGGTATATCTTGTACATAATAAGTAAATGCAGTTATCCACTTTTTAAATGTTTTTTTTTTATCAACTTCGAATAAAAAAAAAATGTTGTTTGTTATTCATTTTTATGATGAAATAAAAATTTAATTGTTTTGTTTTTTTTTGTAATTTGGATAACTTATAATTAACCCTTTTGGAACTATATTAAGATATATGAATATCATATATGTATTATTTAATAAAATTACAAAAAAAAAAACAAAAATAAAAACATTTTGGTATTGTTTTGTGTGTAGTATTGATATGTGTGTAGTAATAATATATAATTAATTTAATAATCTTTTTTATAGTAAATAACTAATAATATTAGATTTAAATTTTTTTAATGACTCTCTAAAAATAAAACCATTAAAAAACTGATTAAATCCAAGTGTCAAAAAAAAAACAATTTTAATTATAGTCTATAAAACGAACATTTTTATATATAATTTAAAATGTCTCCAGATTCGATCTCTGTAACTATACATGCATCTTTTATTTTTATTTAACTACATTAATATATGTCACAAATGAACTTTTTTAAAACTTTCGAAAAAACTGCGTAAGCTTTAAAGAGTACCTACTTAAAAAAAAAAATAAGGTTTTAAAGATGCACATTTTCCAAAACAAAATAAAATGAGTTTCGAATATTTGCAACTAGGACCAAACATTTTTTTTTTTTAGGATATTTCCCTGCCACATAAATGTAACAAGGAAATTACACAATCTTTCCTTTTCAGGCGTGGCTGTAAATGTCGTAAGGGGGAATTATTCTTACAACATGTGTGGGATTCGTACCCACACTCACTGTGGGTTTTTTTTTATTTATATTTTTATACGCACCTACCCACTAGGCCATCGAAGCCCCAGGACCAAAAATTTGTAATTAATTTTAGAATTTTATAACAAGAAAAAACTGTGAAAATCAAAAGAAATCCTTTTTTAATTTTCAGGGAAACCCTATAGGTATATTTAAGAAAAATTGTTGTAAAAATAAAACAAAATGTAAAAATATGATCATACAGATTTAATTTTTTGCGTTTATTTGTTTTACGGATGTCTAAAAATAGTAAATTTTAAATTTTTAATCCCTAATTGCTCTTAAACAAAAAAACAAACAAAAAAAATGTGCCATAAAAGGGAGCCTAGTTACAGTTTGTAAATTAATTTTAATCGGAAATAGTCACCTTAAAAATTATTTAGTTAATAATTTTTTGAATGTGTTTTTATCTGTAAATTTTTTTTTTAAGTGAATCGAATAATTCGGATATAGGTAAAATAGTTCGTATAGGTAAAATGGTTCGTATAACTGTTAGTGTTACTTCATATGTTATTTTTTATTATTTTTAAATAATTTCATATTTAATTTTAAAGTCTAAAAATAATATTTTTAAATTATTTTGGCAGTTCTCGGAATAAAAGAAAAAGTTATAATAAAATAGTATTTATTGCGAAAATTAATAGATTCGGGAACGGTCTAACTTCAATAAAAATAAAAAGTTAGTTTACCAATATTCATAAACTATTTTTTATTTCTAAAGATATAAAACATTTAATTTTGTTATTCAAATTACGCTTTCAATAGTTTAAAGGTCTATAAAAAAAAACAAGAAATTTATATTATAAAAATGATCGATTTGATATGTATTAAATTCTAATTAAAAAAAAAAAATACCTACATACATACATAATACTCTATAAACATTTATTTTTTTTAATATATTTATTAATTTTAATCTATAGAGACATACATACATGCAAAACTCTATAATTTATAAAAAAAAAGAAGATTTAGGAAAAGCTATCACATTATATATATCAATTTATCTATAAATTCCCCTTAAGAGAATAGAAAAATCTATAAGGAATCGTATATTAACTTTTATTTTTATTTTATAGATAAAAATAAATTTGTAAAATTAAAAGTTTTTATGTTATGTAACAAAATTATAAATTATTTTATTTGGGAGCGGTACAATTGGCCATTTTTAAAAATACCCTAGGACAAAATATGTACTCTTTTTTCAATTTCAAAAAATATATAAAAAAAAAATCCCCTACGATCAAAAGATCCTATATAAAATCCGCTATGGACAAAAGACTCCATTTAAGCGATTTAAGATGGTCTATGTTTGATTTTAAAGTTTTTAGAGTTGAATTTCGTGTATTTGCTTTCTTCAAAAAAAAATTATATATACATATATGTATATGAAATGTATATGAAAAATTTTGAATTAGAGTTGGTAATTTTAGAGTTGGATTCAACATCAGGATTCCAATAATTTGTTTAGCGGTAGTTTTGCCACCCCCATTATTTATGTTTAAATATATGTAAAATATAAATAGTTAGAAGGGACTTTATAATTAGTAACAAAATCAAAATTTTACTCTTTTTACATACAATGTAGGTGTGTGCGATATTCTGAATTCGGGAGGGATTTTAGAAATTAGCATTTAAAATCAGTGTACTTAAAATTTTATTTTTAATATCAAAAATTTTTGAAAAAATTTATTAATTTTTTTCAAATAGGTCTGATCGTAGGGTATTTTGCCTTAAAGGATCTTATATATAGGGTTTTTTGACGTAGAACTTTTGTCGTAGGAGATTTTGTCTTATAAGGACTTTTGAAAAAGGATTTTATTTTTCCAGAACTTTTGTACCCTTATTGGTTTTGAAATGGCATAAGCATTAGAAATTATCTTAATTATAATGATAAGAAATTTAAGAAATTTGTATTCCAAAAATTTCAATTAAAATTTATTTTTTATGAATTTAAGGAAAAAAGATCTCCATTTTAAACACCAAAATTCTTTAGATATTATTCTCCCCACAATTTTTAATGCAATATGTGGATAACACAGGGGTTTAAAATTTTCTTACGGATATCTTGAACGAAGAAGTTTGAAATTTTATAATGGCTACAAATTTTATAATGCAGATGAAGAAATGGCTTTTAAATATTACATAATCGAATGTTCGCAAATGTTTTATATGGACTTCCCATAAAAGAATACCGCAAACTAGGTTTTCAAATGGCTATTATTAATAAAATAAAAATCCCCAACATTCTGGAGTAAAAATAAAATGGGTGGAGAAGTTTATTGCTTAAGAACGTCTGAAAGATGTAGTCTTTCTCGAGCAACTTCTTTTACAAGTACAATATTGATTTTTTTTTCAAAAATTTAAAAGTAGTTTACAGTCGTTCTACGTTTTGAAGAAGTAACCCGGATTTTTAATTTAAATTAAACTGCGAAACCTATGTTCAAAAGCTTCTAAAAATTGTTGGGCAGCAGAGGAAATAAAACAAGTATCAAAAGTAACCAGTGCAGAACGCGGAACACTGATAACATGCTGCGTGATAAAGGCAACTGTTCAATATCTTCCACAAATAATGATATTCCCAAGAGCCTTCTTTAAATATCATATGATTAAAGGGACTCCTGCCGGCATTTTAAGCTTAGCCAACCCATCTGGATGAATGACCAGTAATTGCTTCTTGAAAGTGATATAACATTTTATACATTTTTTTAACAGGTCAATAAAAAATACAACTTTGCTGACTATGGATAGTCGATTAAATCAAAATAGCAAAACAACAAAATTTTATTCTTGAAATAAAAAAATTGTGTCTCACTGAATGTATGTACCTGTCTCACTGTATGCAGTATATGGCTGAGACATTTTATCTTTTCCAATATTTGTTCATTTATATTTTGAATCCATTAGTGAAAGCCTATTTTAAATATAGATAATACTTCAAACTTTAAAAATCATATGCTCCCTAAGGAATTGCTTCCAGTTGACATCTAAATATAGCTTGATAAAAAAAAATGTCTCACTGTTCGTCAGTCTCCCCTACTTATTATAATATAAAAAAAAATTTAGATATTAGGTAAAATATATAGTAAAAAATCCATCAGGTCAACTATATCCTCTTACAAATCCTAATAAAAATTAAATACTATGATAAACCATAGCATATGCTATATTTACTATCTATTGCAAACAGGGGGTTGGCAGGTACTACGAATTTAAATAAAGCAACATTTTGGCAGGAAATTTTTAATAATGTACTTTTTTTATTTTTAAATTTTACATACATATGTATATGATATAATTTACTTTTAGGTTCATTATATCTTAATATACTGTAAATATACATATTATGTATGTACATATATAAGTATATATAAGTATATCTACTAGCAAATAATTATTTTCAAGGTTAAATATTATATACTTTTTGCGTAAATCTAAATATATGTACATATGTATATGTATGCACACAATATAATGTATATATATATATATATATATATATATGTATAATATTTTGGTATAATATATACATATATATAATCATATACAAAATTAATTAGTTGTGTACATATTGTACAAATATGTTTGTATATCTAGTATAAATTATGTTTTAAATTAATATTTATTAATAGAAGATAAAAAAGAATATATTATGCATTACGTATGTAAGTAATGTATGTATGTAAGTAAAAAAAAAATTTTTTTTTATTTTGTATTCCATTTGTAAAATTTTTAATTTTTTTTATAGTTCATTATATAAGACATATTAAAATATTATATAAAAAATATTAATAGATATAATATACATATATGTATGTATATATTATCTGTATATAAATATGTATGTATAGACAATGAAACTTCTTTATAATAAATTTTGAATTTATGTACCTAATATGTACATATAAATGGATGCATCCAGATAAAGTTTAATATTTATCTATATGGGCACATGGCATATAAACAAAACATCCCTTTATATTGGATACATATATATATATATATATACTTATATACATATATACTAATTTTGATACAGATAGATAAGATATAATTAGATATGTAATATTAGATATTACAGGGCACATGGCATATATATAAACAACTTTATATTATATGTATATATATGCATATACATACGGATATATAAATATATATATAAAAAAAATATTACAGAAAAAATTATATAATATTATTTTTAATTGAAAAATTTTAATTTTAATTTAATTTTACATATTATTTACATATGTAATATGTACGTATGTACAAATATAATATAGGTACTAAATATACATATATAGTTTGAGACTTTTGTAGATACATATGTACATATATATTATAACGAATTATTTTTTCTTTTTTTTTCCCAATGTAAATAATTAATACGAGTAGGTATCTATATAATAACTATTTTTAATATTCTATACAAATATGTACATATATAGATAAATAAAAATATTATGTTTATATACATAAGTATAAAGAGTACATATTATATGTATGTACATAGGGTATTAAAGAAATTTTTTAATAAAATATTATATTGTAAAAATGATTAGAAAACTGAAATACATATTTTGATACACATATAATATTTATATGGTGAAGTTTCATTGTATATATATCTATATATTATATTTTATATAACATTTTTTTTTTATATTATATAACATTGTATATAACATATTTATAAATGTGTGTCTATATTTATTACTTTTATATTTACTTTATTTTGTCATATTACAATATACAATATTTATGTATGTATATCTTTTGTTTGCCTGTGTGTACCTTAATGTCAGTTTCTATATTTTAAAATAAGTTTCCAAAATTGTTTTACACAAAAAAAAAAAAAAAAGGACAACATTGAACTTTAAAAAATTTTTTTGTGTTCCTGATAAGAAGAATTTTTTGTTTTCTTATTTTTTTTTTTTTTTTTAATAACTCATTTTTTGTTTTTTTTTTTTTCATTTATAAAATTTATACTTTATACCTACATATTTTCTTATTAATATTATTAGAATTTTAAATTAAAAAATTTCCAAATTATATATTTAAAATATGATTATAACCTTTTGTTTTAGTAAATTTGATAAAAAAAAAAAAAAACACACTTGTTTGATTTAAAACACAAAAAAAAAAAAAACGAAGATGTTATCACAATTCAATAGATAAATTTAGAAATAAATACAAAAAACACATATTATTATATATATATTTATATAATATCCGTAATAAATATATGTATATGTATATTTTTTTTTTATTTTAAATAGACTAATTATTTTTTTTAAATAATTTTGTTTTTTTTTTAGAAATTGTTAAAAATGAAACGCGTTTTATTTTTGCTGCTTTCTAAGTTACTTATTTTTCTTATATATATATTTTAATATATAAAGTATATAATGTATTTATTTTTTATCTTAAAAAAAAAAAAAAAGTAGCAGCAACCTTTTACGGTTATTTCACGCAACTAACTGTTGCTGCTGCACAAGAAAATTACCTACAACACAGAAAACAAATTGATAATGAAAAAAAAACACAAAAAAATCCTTTTTTTTTTGTTTTTGGTTTTGTTTTTATTGTACCGTTATAGTCTCTATCTAAAAACATAAAAGATGAAAATGTAACAAAAAAAAAAAAACCAGAGAAAAGCAACAGAAATTTAAATACAGGATGATACAAAAAGAAAAAAAGAAAAAAATAAAATAAATAAAAATCTTATTTTTAAAGGTGTTCGTCGTGTCCATAAATACGTTTCCGTCCGATTTTATTATATTTTAATGATTCGTGTAAAGTGATTTTGTAAAAGAATTTAATACTTGATGACGTCACGATAGTATATTTGAAACGAAATGAATGCAAAAAAAAAATAAAGTTTGACAACAGAAACTGTCAATTTTTATAAAATTTGTTAACAATAATAAAATATGGTTTTATCTTTTTACCATTTTTTGAAATTTACTCTATACATACAAGTCACTTTTTTTTTTAAATAAATAAAAAAATTTTATTATTTTATTATCCATTCTGATTATTCCATTTTAGAGATACGTTCAGAATATTTCGAATAAATATAAGAAAAAATTTAAATAAAATATTGTGAATGAAAACAAACTGCTTATCAATTAAATAAAATTAAATATTGAAATATTGAGCGCATATAAGACGTATCTAAATGTCATTAAAGTACAGTTGTCAAATAATTGTTGTTTTTAATTTTGAACAAAAACTAGTTCCATTGTATGTCTTCGTAAACCTAAAAATTTACATCAATGTATTTGTCAAAACTATATGAATCGTACGTAATTGAGCTGTTTTTAGCATATTTCCAAAAAAAAAAAAATTTTAAAAATGTGCCTATTAATTTCACTCTGTCCGTCCGTTGGTCTGTTTTAAATATAGAGAACAAAAAATTTTAACCATGGATAGGTCTTATAAAAAAATTAAAGTTGTAGAATAACTTTTTCATGTACCTCCATCCATTACGGAGCTATAGTCTCGCTCAAACTGTAGATCAAATATCTCAGATTCTCCTTAACATTTTTTCAATATGAAAACGCCATTCGAAAGGAATTTTTTTTTACCTTTGTAAATTCAATATCAAAATTATACAATTTTTAAATTTTACAAATTTTATCAATTTAAAATTTACAATTTTTTAAAATTTAATACATATTTAAATTTACCGTTATCTAAAAACCAAATTTTGCTTAATTTTTCTACCTTCATAACTCCAGCACAGTTTTAGACAGTAACTTAAAATTTTGAGGTAAGAAAGAATTTTTAAAATTAGTATAAGTTTCCTCAGAATTTTTTTTTAACCATCCTCTCCCCTCCCCCCTCCCCCTTAGGCAAGACATAAAAATAAAAGGTTCAGATAATATATTTTTACGTGTGTTAACGGTTTTTCTTGGTTATATCGCATTTCGGACTTACAGCCCCTCAAAATTGCAAAAAAAAACTCTTACTTTCACATTTTTTCTTATTAATATGAAATTTTTGAAATTCTGGTGCAGAGTCACAATTCTAAACAGTTTGCATTTGCCTTTTGGAAATCTGAGCTTTTAAAAACTGTTTGGTTTATATTCTGCCTTTTTTTTATTCTTAAACATGTATTCACTCGCACTAATTAAACCACTCTATATACAATAAAAAATCACAATGAAATGATTTAAACATTTATTTTATTATTTTGTATAAAAATATGTACATACATATATAAAAATATTTATATATATACATATAAAAAATATATATATAAATATTTTTATTTTCGTTTTCTTGGCTTTAGTAGCCTTACCCAAATCCACAATACAATAGTTAATGTATGCATAAACTTAAATATATATGTAATATGCATGTAGTACATACATAATTATATTTTTAAAAAAAATTTATACATACATACTTAGATACAATATGTAAAGGAGATGTGTAAATAATAATGTCATTTAAATTCAGTAAGTAGCACCGGAGATGACATAATAAACTTTCCTTTTTTTTCTGAAATTCTATATATTTACTACTTAGATATATATATATAACAATATATATACCAATGACATATTTATATATATATATATATAAGTATAAAAGTATCAAATTACATTTTTTAAAATAAAATAAGAAAAAACTGGACTAGAAAAACATAGGGACAAATCAAGAGGAAATAACATCGCACATTATTTTTTTTTTTTTTTTAAAGGGGGGTTTTTTTTAAGGGGTTTTTTTTTGTTTTTGTAACAGTCATCGTCATTCAACATCATTTTTAAGATTATACAGTAATCAGGACTAATAAATAATAAAAAAAAACCTTAACATACCTAAATATATTTTAAAATTTTTAAAATTCTTAAAGTTTAAAAGAATGAGAGAACATTTTCTTAACAATATTTATTATTTATACAATCTTTTCATAATTTTTACAACTTAATTTTTCTAAGTTAAGAAGTAATTTTAAATATTTTTTTCGGGTATACTTTTACTTTAGGTACATTGTTTGAATCTTTTTCAAAGTTTACTGAGAGATATCTTAGATCACTAGATGAAACGTTATATTGATCTAACTAATTGATGGAGACACTAAAAGTTCTAAAAAATCCTTTGAAAATTTTATGGGGGCAACTTACTTAAACAGCCGTGTCAATTTTGAAAATAATTTTCATCCTCTAAACTTGAACTTCTCTTGTCCAAGTAGTGTTAGATTAGCATAAAACATCATTATGATCTTGTATATTGTTTAATTCGTGATTATTCTATATTCCTTTATAGTGTCTTCAAAGTTCACAAAGAACAAAAATGATACAGAGAAGTTCATAACAAGCAAAAAATTGTTCTGGAGGGGGTGTCTATTTCTAACAGTTTCCAAAATAACGGTCTTCAAAGTAATTTAGTTAACATTTTAACGGAGTAATATCTTTGTCCCTTGTATAACACATAAGATTCATTTAAGTGTCGTAATATTTAGATAATTATTCCGAAAACGGTAAAAGATAAAAGAACTTACGCACGAACTTAAATTGAAAATGAGGAATTGGTGATTTTGAAAATGAAATAAAATTGATACATTTTATAAAAACATTGAAAAATACAAATATTTTTCGTATTTAAGACCTTGTAACTCTTCAACTATAAAAGATAAATAAAAGTTGGGATATTAGTGTGAAAGTCCATAGCTTCAGCTATAGCTACCGACACTTAAACGAGTCTTCTATATATTATACAGGGGCAAAGATATCGTTATTTCTTTAAAAAGTTAACAAAATTACTTTGAAGGTCGTTATCTCGGAAACCGTTAGTCATAAAAACTTTCACAAAAAGTTTATAAATACAAATTAAAAAAAATATACCTATCTAACTATAGATAAAAGATTCATTTTAGAGAATAATTACGGTATAGGTATGGATACAATACAGCTTCATCAAAAAACATATTTATTATGTACTCTTTTTCAAAGATAAATTTTCCAAGATTTCATAATTTTTCACTTTGATAAAATTAAATATTAAAAGACAATGGAGGATTAAAACCGCTACCAAAAACCCATGCTTAACAAATTATGTATTAAAATCGTGATTATTTGTGACGTATAAGAATTCCCTATACGCCTACAATAAAAAGTTTTTTTTGTTAATTTCTTTTGTTATATATATAAAATTATGTAAAGTAAAATATAAAAAGACGTCCACCTTAATTTAAACAATCATCGTAACATTATTTCTGGAAATGAACAGATCAATTTTACCTAATCGTATTATATTTTTTTAATATTCTATATACAACAGATTCAACACCTTCGTGTAAATATTTTATACGAACACAAATTATATATTTTAAGACACATAAATATATCTATGTAATTTTTCTTAACGAATAAATATGTTATATATACAATAAAATGGTATATATATATATATATATATATATAAATATATATATAAATATAAATATATATACTTTTTTACATATTTTTTAAATATATATACAAATATATATTGTAAATTAGCAGAAAATGCATACAAATTGCAATTTTAATATTTCAAGATACATAAATAATATTTTTTGAATACTTGATATGTTTGGATACCCTTAACAAATTTTTTAAATAAAACAAAATTTAATTACTGATTAAAGATTTGATTACTTAAAAAAATCTTAATAATAAAAATTAAAAAAAAAAAAAACAAAAACAACACTAAATTTAAATTATTGCATAACTTTAGGAAATAGTTAAAAGGTAAAAACGGTAAGTATATTCATGCGCAGTAATAATAAAATTGTTGTTATCTACACAAAATAATTCAGCAACATTTTTTAATTTTTTTTTTAGAGATTCTTAGATTTTCAAAACAAAAATTTTATCATGATTTCCTATTTTGGTAAATTTTATCAGAATTGTCCAAATATTATTCAGGTATTCACCTGTTAAAATGTTATCATATTATTATTATGTATTATTATATCTACACCATATATTATTATTATTTATATCTATTACCCATTATATATTCAAAATATGTATATACCAAAAACAAAATAAAGAACATTTTAATAAATATGTATATATACATGTGTATATATATGTAATAATGAAACTTGTTGATAAACAGATACAGGTTTGGGTACAAAAAAATCTAATGTATTCTTTTTTTATATACATATTATGTACTTTAATAATATATAAAATATGCATATGTAACAAAATTATATATACATAAGTATGTGTATACGAACATTTTTTCATTTATTTATTTACCTACAAACGGGTAACAAACATATACAATTAAAATTATATTTACTCATAAATACATAATAAATATGTTATAAAAATGTTTTTTTTTTTAAATATAAATTAAAATACCTATTATTTAACTTAAGATATTAGGTACAATAGGTACAAATTTCTTATTTAATTTAAAGAAAAAAAATTTTTTTTAATTGTAACATACCCCCATTTTCATAAAAATGTAGATCTAGGGCCGGATTCCGCAATGGTGTAAATGCAAAAATTTTTCATTCTCACCAAACAGTTTGCTTTTCCACCATTATTTCAATTCCGTAATGCGCGAATGAAATCTGAAATGCTGAATGAATTTATAAACAACGCTTAATGTATTTTGAACAGCGCTGACTGACTATCATTTGAACACAAAATATAAAATGTCCATAAAACAATTTTATGTTATAATACTGAACTGTATAACTATATAATGTTCCTATCCAGCCATTGGTGCAGTGGTTGAAACACCGCTTCTTATTCATAAGGAATGAGAGGTCTCGCGTTCGATTCCCGCCTGAATACAATAATTATATAAAAAAAAAAATATTCATATATCGCAATATATAAATATTTTATATATCATAATATCTCATACACCCCACATTCCTACCAGGAAACAGGGGTTATAGCTACCACGGTATCTGGATATAAATAAATAAATAGATAAATAAATAATGTTCCATTGTTTTTTTTTATAAATATTAAAAATTTTGCCTTTGTCGTTTGTTTTCTCATTTGCATTTAATATAAAGCTGAAATCGGAAACGTCATTTGCACATCGGATGTAAAAGCAACCATGCATATAACCAGAAACAGTACTTTACTACTTTACTACAAGTTGTTTGCATTGAAAATTATACTGCAAAAGTAACTGATTTGCAAATGACGTTTCCGATTTCAGCTTTATACTTGGTGGAAAAACTTTGCATCGTTCAAACTGAAAATGTCAAATTTTTTAACTCGCAATTTTGCGGAATTAAAAACCGATGCAAATTGTCAAATTTTCTCATTTGCACTGTTGCGGATCCGGCCCCTGTAGTATAAGATCTGTAAATTTTGAATAAATGAAAATGGATGTCAAATTTCTGAACGTTGTTCATAAATGAAAAAAAAAAATCTAGCCTAGATAGGCGTCAAAATTAAAGAATGAAAATTGCAGTAGGTAAAAAAAAAATGTTTATAGTACTTTGTCTTTACTGTAGGTCCCGTGACATCAGGAATAAAAAACTGCAACCTAATACAATTTATGAACCCAAACACGCATATTGTGTCGAAAATACTTCTATAAATATTTTTGAAGAAGTATAACAAAATAACTTAAACATTAAACATTAAAAAAAAAAAAATAATAATAAAGCATTTTTATTAATTATTATGACAGATTTCTTACTCAATTTCTTATGAAATTTATAACTTCAGATTTTGTTGTCATACACTAATGAAATCTGATGTTAGGAATTAAATTATCTGGTTGTTAAAAATAACATAAAAATTGCAAAAATAAATTGCGTGAAATATTAAAAATATTTAAGCAAAAATTTAAAATCTTTGATAGAAACAAAAAATAAACTATAACATTTTTGATCTTTATTAAATTATTATTAAGGCCGTTCTCGAACCTATCCGCACTTGCACTTGACACTAGACACTTCACACTCTTTTCTTATATATGTATTACTGTTTTAGGGCGAAGATTTAATGTTGTCGAGAGTACACTAAAAAATTGACAGATTATCAAATGAGATCAGACAGTTTACTGTACTATTTTCGAATGCACAAAAAAATTTTCGGAGTTTTTCGGAATTAATTTAGTGCGATTAGTTATAGTATTTAGTGCGAAGTGCGATAGTTTCGCGCGCCGCCTAAATATATATGAAGACTTACTCGGTATCATTTTAAAGCCTTTTTTTTTTACATTATTGAATTTTTTAAAGTTTAAAAAAAATGTTGATTCAATTCTTGCTGTAGCATAATTTTGTCTGTACGAAATATTTGTATATAGAAGTGTGTCATACTAAAAAAAAGGAAACTATCATTATATTGATTTGAATTTGAAAGAAATTTTTACTACACCAGAATTTTTAAAATCTGACATTTTAAAATGAATTTTTATATAATAATCACCATTTCTCCCAAGATCTATCTCAGAAATTTATATTTAAAATGAATACAGAGCAGAACCATTCGATTGAGAACATTATTTAATGGTCCACGATGGGAATCTTAAATTATCCAAAAACTTTTTCGCCGAATTCTACTGCAATATCACAGAATGGATAAAGAAGATTCATATAACGGTTTTGCTAGCAATTAATCAAGCGCTAAATATCCAGATTTACAACATCTGAAAAAAATGTTTGTGGGGATGAAGTTAAAAAAAATTTGATGATGTACTTCCTCGTTGCAGTACACTTAAAAAAAAAAAAGTGACATTAATTTTTTTTTCCCTGTGTGGTCTTCGTTATATTAAAAAAAAAAATTTAAATATTTTTCATATTTATCCCTCCTCAGCCTTTTAATTTCCTGTTATTCTATAACCGTTCGTACAATTCATAAAATTTTGTTATATAACCAAATAATTAAGCCTATTTGATTGTACGGCATACATCAGCTATGAGGTTGCGCCAAACAAACAAATATTCAGAGCATTCAAAATTTTACGTAACATGGTTAGTAGTGTTTCTTGGTAAGTACGAAATTTTGATTTATCTGGAAATACCTACTGTAAGCGAAGAAATAAAAAAATATGCACTAAAATATAAGACCCGCCTAGAAAGACACAGAAATGTAGAAGCTTCAAAACTCCTACATTTTCAAAATGCCATTAGAAGGCTTAATAGAACTAGGCCACTAGATTTAACGATAAACGCAGATTATCTTCACTAGCGAGATCTGCAATTCTAGTAGATCTATAAGAGTTAACGCAAAATTAATGGTTAGTCTTTCAGACTAGATTTATTATTTTAAGACGAGTCTGGTGTGTTTAGTGAGTTAAAGTCTCACATGCGTACAGTATGTTTCCGATGATACTCATTATCCTTAACCAAAGAAAAAAAAATATTCTTACAAGGAATTAGGATGTTAGGATAAGATGTTATTCTCCAACCATTCGTTAGGATTGGAATGTTTATAAGAGGTGGTACATTTAGTAAGTAAAAAGTCTTGCTTAAGGTTTCTTGTCTTTTTGAAAATTTTCTACTTAAGGGGAAAAAAAAAAAGAACTGTTGTTTCAAAACATTATGTAATGAATTTTATTTTAGTTGTTTTTTTGAACTCAAATTTCGGTTTTTTTAAGTTAATATTATTCAAAAAGTTCATCAAGATTTCATTCATATTTTAATTTTATTTTTTATATCTAAAAATTTTTACTACATAACATATGTATACACGTAGGTACATATGTATTTATGTATAGACTGTTTCTTTTTTTTTTTTTTTGATTAAATAAAGATATTCATATTAAATATATAATGTATAAAATTGTATGTACATATAGGTACATAGTATTTTATTTATTTATTTATTTTTTTTTTGTAAAAACCGGGACGACACATTGAAAGCTTTTTTATAAAATTTCTATATTTTGCTGTATGCACCCTGTATATATCTGTTTATTATATTACGGAACATAAGGTTTTTTAAAAATATCGTAATATAATAATATCGTATATTTTTCTTTTTATTTTGTTTTCTCTTATTTTTCTATTTGTTATACTCATATTATAAAACTTTTAATCATAAAGAAATCGAATATGCTAAAAGATTTTGTACATAATTTGTACATAAAAGGCTGCAAAGAAAAAAAATTATTATTGTTTCGTTATTTTGAAAAAAAGAACATAGTTACCCTACAAATTACAATACCAACACTTTTATATTGCCTATTAATGCCATCTATTTTAATTTTATTAAAAATTAAAAAAAAATTTACTTGAACATTTTTTAATTTCATGTTGATTTGTGTCTTAGATATGTGTAGAAAGAACAGACAATATTCATTTTCTAAAGAGACGAGAAATTTAACTATATTTCATTTCATGATTTCATATAACAGTTTTCGTAATTTATAAAAAATAATACATAATTAGAATCCATCTACCGTTAAATTCTGTATACTATGATTTAAAATTATTTTAGTTTGTGTCTTAACTAAATGTTTTTCAAATATAAATATCTGGATAAGAGTTGCATTCAAACAAAATTTTTACAGAATATTACCAGAATTACCAATCCATATTACCAATACATATTGCTTTACATATTTTATTATTTTCATACTAACAGAAATGATATATATATATTATGTAGTTTTTATATATCAATCATGTAGTTTGTACATGTAGTACGAATATATTTTAATTTTTGTACAAGGCTGCAAACTTGTGAAAATGGTATTGTGTTGTTTTTACACATATCTAAGACACAAACCAACATGAAATTAAAAATGTTTAAATAATTATTTTTTATAATATTTAATAAAATTTAAATTAGATGGCATTAAATGGCCAATATAAATTTTAGTCACACCAACTTGGTGTAGTTTTTGGTATAGTAATTTGTAGAGTAACAATTTATTTATTTTTTTTCAAAATAACGAAATAATAATTCTTTCAAAACAGCCTTAAATTAGGTACAAATTATTATGTAAAATTTTGAATGCTTTTGAAGCTACCATAATTTTTGCATCAAGTAACTTTTTTACTTTTAAGTCTTACCGTTTCTCAGATAAATATATATATATATATATATATATATATATATTATTTTAAAGTTGGCTCCCTTTAAACATTTTTAATTCAGTCGTTCGTTAGTTTTAATTATTTTTAAAGCGCCTTACAAAATGGAAAAAAGTATATATCGTGAAAAACAAATATATAAACAAATTTTTATATACATCATGCTAAAGTGAATAAATCAGGGTCTGAAACCGAACCCGGACCCAAACCCAAAATCGGTTCAGTTCAAGAGTTTTTATTGAATTTGAACCCAATGAACTTTGCGTTCAGATTTTTGATGAAAAAAACATTTGCAATTTGTACCATGTACCATGTACTTTTTTTTTCTAAATTTTGAAACCGAACTCTAAATCGAACCTGAACCTAAACTTTTTATTTGGATTAACCCGTACTTGAACCTGAAGCCAACTTTTTTAAGGTTTCAGTCCCTGAAATAAATTTATGGATATGATAAAATGCCTATATAGATGACATAATAATTTTATCTGCTATGCATTTCAAAGTTATGTGACATGTGAAAGATACAGTAAAATCTAAATATACAATATTCCAGATAAATGATGACTATATGGATGAGGTTGAAATCAAATTCGATTTGTAAAACAGTTTGACATACAAAAATCATTATATACTTTTTTTTTAAAAGGTAAAAAAAAAGTACAGAATTTGAAAAAAATAATACGGAGAAAAATTTGCATATTCCTCAATAAACAGGTTCAAAACGTCCTTGTCATTGCGGGTATGTATTTGTAATTTTTACATTAGTTAAAAATGAGATTGACAAGATTAATTGTGTGTTTTTTTTTTTTCAAAATATACAAACAATGGGGTTATAGTCTAAATAAAAGTTTTAGCTTTAAAATGATAAAATGATTTCCAGACGAACCCAATATACATAATTATTTTGGGTGCATCTAAAAAAAAGAGTTCTGGTCAAATTGTATAATACGAAAATACAAAATTACGCTTTTAAACAAAGTTTATTTATTTATTTATTTTTTTTTTGTTTGGGACAAGTGATAGATAAAATAATCACCATTATTAATTTTTTTTTTTTTTTTTTTTAAGAATATCAAACATAATTGTATCAAAATTTTAAGTAGGTTTTTCAAATCAAATTTTTTTCAAATGAAACTTATCAGTCACAACTTCATTCATATTTTTTATTATTATAACAACTACAATGCAAAGAGAACGCAACAGAATTAAGAGAATTTAAAAATTAAAAGAAAATTTTGATAAAAGAAAATAAAAAACAGAGAAAAAAGACCAAAGCTAAAGTAAGAGAGTATTATAAAAAAGGAAGCTCTCTTTACACTTTTTAAGTAAATTTTTTCACAAATGCTATAAAAACAGAAAAGGAGCTTTTGTGGAGAATTTAAAAGGATTTTATTTTAATCAGAATTTAGGAAATTTTCTCAATTTTTTTTTGTTTTATTTTATAGAACTTTCAAATTTAAACAACTAATGTTAAAATTTTTCTCTCCAATTTTTAATATTTTTTGATTTTTTGTTGTTCCTTTTTTTGTTTTTGTTCCCAATAATCATTATTTTGTGTTGAAAATAAAAGTCTCCTCTATTCTCCAGTGTTTTCTTTTTTATTATATTTTTCATTTGTTTAAAAGTAAAAAAAAAAAAAAAACATCTAAATGGAATACACTCAGATGCGTATGAATATCCTATAAATCCTATATAGTATGTATATATAAATTTAAAAAAAAAAACTTATGTATAAGAGGGATATATTAAATAAAGAAATTTTAATAAATATTTATGTATGTTTATAGTCCTTTTTTAATTTTCTCAGAATATATAAGTGGAATATACTCGTAGTTTTTTTTATCGTTTGTGTCTAAATTCATATTTGTTTCATATTTAATATTTATTTTTTTATTTCGATTCGGATTATTTATTTCGAATTTTATAATATAATAATGAAACAAAACAAAGATTTCAATTGACAATATACATATATATATGTATATAAAAATGTTATATATATATATATATATAATATATATATATATTTTTTTAGGTGATCAAAATTTTTGAAATCAAAATAAATTACAATTAGATTTACTTTTTGATACATATTTATTTTCTTTCATTCGTTTTTGTATCCTTTATATCGTTTTTGTATCCTTTATATTGTAAACAGCTTTCTTTTTAATTAAAATTATGATTTTTTTTAGCAGTTTATTAATCATTTAAGTGAGAAAAATAAATTTTTTATTTCTATTGAAGAAATTGATTTAAAAAAGTTTTAATTTTTACGGTATTATTATTACGGTATTAATTACTACGGTATCCTTTCTGGCACTTCAACAAATTGCTGAAGAAGAAAAATCCAAATTTTCCCCTTAGGTGCTACTACTATTGTGAAGCAAAACTTTTATTATGATGCTATCTAATATGTGGCAGTGATGACTTGCAAAATTGGCTATTGGATACCTAGAATCAGGTACGAAGTTAAAAAATATACTAAATAATGGCTAGTTGTCATTAACACAAGTGGTGCTCAAACAATCAGAAAATTTTAAAAACACAAATTTTATCAGAAAATCGAGAAAAATTTTCTTCAGATTGATTATAACAAAGTAGTAATGAAGACCTAGTGTATAGTTTTATAGTTGGTATGTTGTTTTTTTTTTATCATTTTTGAACATATTTATAAACATAAATATATACCTGAATATTTAATATAAATATTTAATTCGTCTCAAAAAAAAAAATTTAAAAAAAGATTTGAAGTATTTATACACATACAAATATATTCATACTATTACAAGAAAAAGAGTTAACCAAAAGCATTGGGCAAAAAAAAAAAAAAAAAATTAACCCAAAAGTGACAGAGAACCTAACAATTTTATTATACAATTACGTTAGCGTCAGTCCCTTTATTCAACATTACCGCATATTTTTAACTTAATAGTGTGGTGAATATATTTTATATTTTCATTATGAATATTATGAATGAAATGAAATGTCCATTGTTCCGGAGGGGTGCAAATAACACCTAAGGAAATAATAGCTGGCCTTATTTTCAATTCAAATATGAATACAGTTTAACTCATAAAATTTCGCCTGTTAGGTCTTATTTCCCATTTAAATTGGAAATAAAACCTATATTAACTAATTCCAAAAAAAATTATTTGTGGAAAAAACAAATAATTTAAAAAAAAAAAATGGTTTTTGTTTGTCATAAAAATGTCAAAACTTAATTTATTTACATATGAATAGGTATGAATGTCGTATGGATATACCATTATTGTTGACTAATGGTGCTAAAGCATTGAATTCAAAAATTGCTGGGCTTTTAAGGCGGGACGGTAATCTCTTAGTAAATGCTTTGTTTTTTGAAATATGTATGTATGTATTTTTGAGTTAATTTTAAAATCACAGTTAAATGCTTTTCAAGAATATGTATAAAATATACCAAATTCTAAATTAGGAAAGATTTTATAGTTTAAGGAAGTTACTCCTTTTACCAGCATATTTATATGTAATAGGTTTATGCGGGATTCAGAATTATAGGGGAGATTTTATAGTTGGTTACGAAATCAGGGGTTTTCCGCTATTCCAGAATATTTATATATATATCTATATGAATTCAACCATTTAAATGCTTTGAAACTTCCCAATTTCCTTTAATAAAAAAAAATGATTCCTTTTTTTCTTCCCAAGTTGAGTGGGAAATAAGACCCAACAACGAGAATTACGCTTTATTAATCATTCGAATTGAAAATAAAATCTATACTAGGCCAATTTTCATTAGGTGTTATTACATCCCATCCATTTATTCATTAGTTTCTTTTTTTTTTTTGTATTCTCCATTTATGATTTAGGTTTCCTTGTTGTATGCAAATTATATATAGATGTAATGTGCAAATTATATATATACAGTAATGTGCAAAAGTTAACAAGATGTTACTTTTATATACAAATTTGGATAAATAATATTCTTCACAAAAATAGTTTTAATCATTCAAATCTCTGCTCTATGTTCTTTTTATGCTCTTTTTTGAATTAGACATTTTTCAGACTTAATTTCAAACTTTACTTAGCCTACATCTATCTACATAAACAAGAAGACATCATTTGTCTAAACGATAAAACTAAGACAAATGCCCGAGTTTTAATACAGCAAGAAGAATTACAGTCTAACTATAAGGATCTACTTATATTGTATTATAAATATCAAGACACTTTTTCTCTTTCCAAAACAAAAGTTGTAAAGGCTGATTTAAATGCTATAATATCGACAAACTTGGAACAGATAAAAATTCGTATCTGTCCCTAATGACACTTTAATATACATCAAGTATAAGTCCAATACGTTATCTCTTAATTTCTTTTCATTTTACCATCAAAATATTGAAATCTTCATATGTATTGAACGTATTTCTGAATGCTACAGCTCTTGATATTAATTTTAATATTTTAACTGAAACTTGGCTGTTATATTCAATGAAGGCTTTGGGATTATTTAATACTTCTTATGTCGTTTTTTTTCAAATATAGATATAATACTGATAGTGCGCTTCTAATAAACAATTTTGAGTCAAGCACCTTTTCTATTCTCTTCCATCGTTTAGTTTTTCAATTTGATGAGGTTATGCCAATTCTGTAAATTTTATAATATGAATGGTCACGTCTACGACCGCACTCTTGCGATGCATTTAAAAAAACAAAAACAAAACCAAAAAAAATTTACAATATTTTGTTTTTATCATACGATTATTGCCATGCTATTTTGCACCCAACTGTAAAAAAAACATCCATATACATAATAAATGTATATTTGAAAATACATAGTTTGAAATAGTTTTTAATTGTTTTAAAAAATAGTTAAAGAAAAAAAAAAAAAAAAAAAGAAACTGAAATTTACAAATTGTTAAGGATTTTCGTTTTTGATTGTTTGGTTATGGTTCTTTGAGCATAAATCATTTTCAAAACTATGGCTATCTCCTACTTTTGTTTCTTGTACGTTTGTTAATTTATTTATTTTTATTTTTTTTTTCTATATTATTTGAAATAGACTTAAAATTTAGAATTAAATGAAGTATTATAGTGAAATTAATAAAGAAAAAATCACAATAAAGGTTATTAATAAAATAAATAGTGTTTTTTACAATATTCTCATCGTCACATATGTTCCCTAAAATTTGATAATTAGTATATATAAACGATATACATACAGTAATGTTTTTAGAAAGAACATATTAACCATCTTTATTTCAAAATATTCCTTGAAATTTTCCTCTTAATATCAAATTTCTCAATTCATATTCCTTAAGCCTCCCTTTCAACATCCTTATCACTAAAATTAAATAATACATTTTTGTATTAAAGTTCCAATCTAATATATAAAATGTGTTTGTTTGTTTGTCTGAGATTCACGTGAAAACCACCCCGGTTCGATTGCAATTAAAAATTTTACAGAAAAATTTCTAGGAGCCTGGAAGGAAAATTATGGGCTATATCGCGTTGTGGTTCATTAATCAATTGCGGCCCGAGCCTTTTAATACTTTTTCGGTTTTTTGTTGTCCTGCCTTAACGGTTTAACCGATTGAATTGGAAAATTTGCGAACATGTTTATCTCAGAATTAGGATTGTACGGAATAAATTGATTGGCTGTAATATATTGATCGAATATGAATCTTGAAAACGCCATTCAACACAGAAATTTTTTCTTTTTTTACTTTTTATAAATCAATATAAAAATTATAAAATTCTTTTTTAAATTTATAGTATTTAAATATACCGTTATGTGATAACGAAATTTTGCATGATTTTTCCAACCTTCATAATTCCGACACGCTTTTAGATATAGAAACTTAAAATTTAAAGAGACAAGAAAAAACTTTTAGAATTTGTAATAAGTTTCGTTAGAAAAAATTTTTTTTGTACCATTCCTTGTTTAAGAGCTATTAGGGCTCAAAAATTGAAAATTTCTTATTTTTAGTACAAAAATTATTCTTTGGCAAAACATAAAAATTAAAAGATTCAGATAATATATTTTTACGTGTGTTAACGGTTTTTTATTTATATATATGGTTCCGGAGCTTACAGCATCTCAAAATTGCAAAAAAAAGTCCTATTTTCACATTTTTTCTTATTATGGCTCTGATTTCGATAGTCATATCACTTTCAGTTTTTATGAAAAACAAAATTTTTGATTTCGATAGTCATAAAAAAATGAAAAAAATTATAAAAAATGAAAAGAAACTGATTTTGATAGTCGTTATTTATGAATATACTCATTTAAAACCATAAATTTTCTCATTTTGATATTGTTAAATAAGTGCTTGTAAAAATGAATTTAGGAAAAAACGAGGAAGAGTGCAGTAGAGTAGACTGTGTCAACTCTGGGATACCCGTATGAACGTAATATATCCTATTGATCTAATAAACCGACTGCATTAGATCAATCAAATTTTACAAAAGTTTTTGGCATGCAACTCGACACTTTTTCACTAAATTTCAGATAGCTAGATTCAATAGACACTGAGTTATTTTCATTTAAAAAGAGAAGTTGTATGGAAACTACCCGAACCTGTCATATCATCACAACCAAATTTTACAGAAGTTATTGCCATAAAACTGGATTATCATTCGCAAAATTTCAGATACCTAGATTGAATAGACACTGGGGTATTTCCATTTAAAGAAAGAAGTTGTATGGCAGCTACTCGAACCCGGCGGCCGAAAATGCTGGAGTTAAATAGCAAAACTAACAATTTTGCAAAAGTGACGTAAAAAAATTATCAGCCTCTTAGCTCCTTTATTTTTTGAGTTATCGTGCGGACGGACACTGAATTATTTTCATTTAAAAAGGGAAGTTGTATGGCAGCTACTCGAACCCGGCGGCCGAAAATGCTGGAATTAAATAGCAAAACTAACAATTTTGCAAAAGTGACGTATATAAAATGTCAGCCTTCTAGCTTTTTTATTTTTTGAGTTATCGTGCGGACGGACACTGAGTTATTTTCATTAAAAAGAAAAGTTGTATGGCAGCTACCCGAACCCGTCGTACCACCACAACCAAATTTTGCAGAAGTTGTTGCCATAACACTTGATCATCATTCCCAAAATTGCAGATACCTAGATTTAACAGACACTGGGTTATTTCTATTTAAAGAAAGACGTTGTATGTCAGCTACTCGAACCCGGGAGCCGAAAATGCTGGAATTAAATAGCAAAACTAACAATTTTACAAAAGTGACGTAAAAAAATTTTCAGCCTCCTAGCTCCTCTATTTTTTGAGTTATCGTGCGGACAGACACTGAGTTCTTTTTATTTAAAAAGATTTTGTATGGCAGCTACCCGAACCCGTCACACCACCACAACCAAATTTTGCAGAAGTTGTTGCCATAAAACTTGATCATCATTCGCAAAATTTCAGATACCTAGATTGAACAGACACTGGGTTATTTCTATTTAAAGAAAGACGTTGTATGTCAGCTACTCGAACCCGGGAGCCGAAAATGCTGGAATTAAATAGCAAAACTAACAATTTTACAAAAGTGACGTAAAAAAATTTTCAGCCTCCTAGCTCCTCTATTTTTTGAGTTATCGTGCGGACGGACACTGAGTTCTTTTCATTTAAAGAGATTTTGTATGGCAGCTACCCGAACCCGTCGCACCACCACAACCAAATTTTGCAGAAGTTGTTGCCATAAAACTTGATCATCATTTGCAAGATTTCAGACGCCTAGCTTTATTAACTTCCAAGAGGTGCAAGCAGCCTGAACCGGCTGCTCTAGACCAACCAAATTTTACAAAAGTTGTTGGCATGTAACTCGACACCTCTTTACTAAATTTCAGATTCCTAGCTTCAATAAACACTGAGTTATTCTCATTTAAACGGAGAAGTTGTATGGCAGCTACCCGAACCCACCGCACCAACACAACCAAATTTTGCAGAAGTTGTTGCCATAAAACTTGATCATCATTTGCAAGATTTCAGACACCTAGCTTTATTAACTTCCAAGAGGTACAAGAAGCCTGAACCGGCTGCTCTAGACCAACCAAATTTTACAAAAGTTGTTGGCATGTAACTCGACACCTCTTTACTAAATTTCAGATTCCTAGCTTCAATAAACACTGAGTTATTCTCATTTAAACGGAGAAGTTGTATGGCAGCTACCCGAACCCACCGCACCAACACAACCAAATTTTGCAGAAGTTGTTGCCATAAAACTTGATCATCATTTGCAAGATTTCAGACACCTAGCTTTATTAACTTCCAAGAGGTGCAAGCAGCCTGAACCGGCTGCTCTAGACCAACCAAATTTTACAAAAGTTGTTGGCATGTAACTCGACACCTCTTTACTAAATTTCAGATTCCTAGCTTCAATAAACACTGAGTTATTCTCATTTAAACGGAGAAGTTGTATGGCAGCTACCCGAACCCACCGCACCAACACAACCAAATTTTGCAGAAGTTGTTGCCATAAAACTTGATCATCATTTGCAAGATTTCAGACACCTAGCTTTATTAACTTCCAAGAGGTACAAGAAGCCTGAACCGGCTGCTCTAGACCAACCAAATTTTACAAAAGTTGTTGGCATATAACTCGACACCTCTTTACTAAATTTCAGATTCCTAGCTTCAATAAGCACTGAGTTATTCTCATTTAACCGGATAAGTTGTATGGCAGCTACCCGAACCCGTCGCACCACCACAACCAAATTTTGCAAAAGTTGTTCCCATAAAACTTGATCATCATTTGCAAGATTTCAGACGCCTAGCTTTATTAACTTCCAAGAGGTGCAAGCAGCCTGAACCGGCTGCTCTAGACCAACCAAATTTTACAAAAGTTGTTGGCATGTAACTCGACACCTCTTTACTAAATTTCAGATTCCTAGCTTCAATAAACACTGAGTTATTCTCATTTAAACGGAGAAGTTGTATGGCAGCTACCCGAACCCACCGCACCAACACAACCAAATTTTACAGAAATTGTTGCCATAAAACTTGATCATCATTTGCAAAATTTCAGAAATGTAGCTTAAATAGATACTGAGTTATTTCTATATAAAGAAAGAAGTTGTATGGCAGCTACTCGAACCCGCCGACCGAAAATGTTGGATTTAAATAGCAAAACTAACAATTTTGCAAAACTGACGTAAAAAAAATTTCAGCCTCCTAGCTAATTTATTTTTTGAGTTATCGTGCGGACGAACGGACGGACGAACGTACATGGCTTAATCGACTCAGAATTCGATTCTGAGCCGATCCATACCTTTGACACTATATCTAGCTCGGCTCCTTTAAGGTGTCACAAACGTAATGGCAAATTTATTATACCCTTGAACATAGTTCATACGGGTATAATTATGAAGTATTTTATTTATACATATTTATGTGAATATATGTATTTTTATAAGCAACATATGACTATACGATAGCATAAGTCGCAAGAAAGTCCACTATTTTGTGAATTAGAAGTCGTTTCGACATGATTTAAAAAAAGGTACTCATCGATTTTGTAGTAAAATTTATGTAAATATCATAAAAAAAATAAAAAAGTTCAACTTTTCAGCCCGCGCCAAAAAACAGAACCCAAAAGCTAAGGAACTACTTTTCGCAACTTTAATAAAATAAGAAAGTATTGCCGGTTTAAAAAAAAAAAATATAAATCATTTTAAATTTAAATTCCATTCATTTTTCCCGACTATCGAAATCGCAAAAAATTATTAAAATGAAATGAAATTTTTCATTCTCATTTTTATGACATATGACTGTCGAAATCAGGGCCTGTATGAAATTTTCAAATTTTGGTACAGAGTCACAATTCTAAACAGTTTGTATTTGTCTTTTGGAAATGTGCGCTTTTTAATAACCAGTTGTTTTACATTCTGCCTTCTTTTTTTTTTTTTTAAATGTGAAGGCGTATTTTATGTCATTTCTACCAGATTGCGTATGTAAATGAAAAATTTTACAAAAATTTAAAAGGATGTTAAAACATTGTTAAATAGTTAAAAAGTTTCTACACAAAAAAGAAAAAAACTAAATCATATTTCGTAATTATTAAAAAAGTTAATCGAAAAATAACTGAAAACATTAAAGTTTTAACGATATAAATTTTTATTTTTTTTTTATTTTGTAAAACTATAACAAAACAAAAAAAAAATGTATGAAAATATGCTTGACATCAAAAGATTTGAATAATAACACAAAAAAAAAACAAACACAGCTACTTTTAATAATTAAAAAGTACTTAGATAATTAAAAACTTTGTTGTATATTATGTAATATTAAAAACGGATTATTACATATTTTAACAAAGAATATGCAGAATTTTCTAACACGTTTCATTTAGCTTTTTTCATAAATAACAAGGTAGAATGTAAAGGTATTTAAAGGTGCACGTATTTTAGGGTTTAAAGGTATGCAGGTATTTATGTAAAGGTCTGTATGTATGTATATGGATGTATATGTATGTTAATATATGTTTATGTATGTTAATTTATGTATATGGATGTATATGTTTGTATATGTATGTATGCATGTATGTATGGATATGTTGTAAGTTTCTCGGTATATCAATAATCATTTTAAAGGGCTAATTAAAATTGAACGAACATACATATATAGAGTGTCCCGGGAATAACCTGGCATAAAGTAGAAGGTGATAGAGGAGCTCGAAGCAAGTAAAAATTGAATAAAAAAATAATGAGTATTGCGGCGGGGGGAAATAAGACCTAGAGCAATAAAACCTAATAGGCCTTATTTCACTTTCGAATGAGAAATAAAGTCTAAATCGTGAAATTTCGCGAATTAGGCTTTCTTTTAATTTAATTCTAATTATTTTTTTTTTAAATAATGGAATTAAAGCCTAATTGTAATTTATTATTCCAATAATAATATTTTTTAATATTTTTCTTTCATAATTTAATTCTCATATGTTTCAGTTTATTTAAGTAATAAAATGTTTTCCGTTTTTTTTGGAACATTTCACTGTGTAAGTGCGTGAGTTATATATTCAAAGTTTGTCAATGTTTTTGAACTTTGAATCAATTAACCTTGTTTAATATAAAAGTACTTAAAACTCATTCACCTCTTGATAAATAAATTAATCAATAACAGGAAATGCAACTTAGCATTTCTTTAATAAATTTTAATAAAAACAAATCCATAAGCATTTCGAAAATTATTATTAAGTATAATGTTATTGTTTTATGTTACGACATACTTATGTTAGCAATAAGTATAATATGTAAATTTTAATATAAATAAGTAAAAGAAATAAATAAAAAATCAGTCTTAAGACCAACCATAAAATTGTGTATATCGTTTTTTATTGTTCCGAAGAACATATTCAACAATATAACAAAATATATAACTGGCGCAGTCGGGAAAAATTTAATCCAAAGATTGAATTAAGAGCAGTAGCATATATTCAAGCATATAGTAGCAAATACATATATGTAAATTAAAAATAAAAAATTTATAAAAAATTTTTTTTTTAAGAAGTGGTATTATAAAAATAAAAATTTTATAATAAACTCAAAACATTTAAGTTAATAAAAAAAAAAAGTTTTAATTCGACGAAAATAGAATAATGGCAGATCAGACGAATCTTGAAACACTTAGAGAAGTCATTGTCCAACAAGAAGCTCAAATAACAGCTCTTCGTCAACAACTTGAACAACAACAACAAATGATTACTCAACAACAACAAGTAATTACACAACAACAGCAACAAGCAATTACGCAACAATAACAACCAACACGACAACAATAGAGTAACTCCGGTAATTTTTCCTTAACACCCGATCAATTTCTTACCTATATAAATAAGTTAAGAATATTTAATGGAAAGGATGAATATACAGTTCAGGAGTTTATAAGTTCAGTAGAGAGAGCTTTTCAACTTTGTCCAAACACACTAGGATTAAGAGATTATGGAATAAGCATAATCACTAATGAAAAAATACAAGGTATAGCAAAAAGGTGTATACAACGTTTGGAAATCTCTAATCAAAACAATTGAAATGATGTAAAACAAGAACTGAAGCTGCACTTCCGACCAAGATATGATTATACAGATCTACTTAATAAATGCAGAGCATTAAGAGTAAGTACATTAAGAGAACTTTTTACTAGTATTAAAGAAATTAATTATAAGTTAAATGAGTTATATGAATTCGATGAAAATAAGCCATCTACTTATCACCCTAAAAATACGGATAAATTTTTATTTGTATAGTAAGTAATAAGGTACATGATTTCTTAAGGAGCAATATTCCAATTATTGAAGCCTATAATAAATTTGATAAACTAAAATTATTAGATAACACAGACGCTCTTGATATGGAAAGTAGAAAAATACAAAATAAAAATTCGAATTCATATAACAAAATATATAATAAAAACAAAAATTTTAATAGAAATAAAATTAGTGATAATAGTTATAAGGATAATAATTTTACTAATAAGAATTATAATAATTATAAATTTAATAATTCAAAAGATAATACTAGTTCACAAACCAAATTTAGTAAACCTAAATATTGTGAAACTAATTATAATCATAGTAATAGAATAAAAAATAATAATTATACTCAGAGAAATCAAAATTTTAACACAACAGAGCAAAACTTCTCACAAACAAGAAAATTTAGCTGCGAACCTATGGAAGTTTGTAATCTAAACGAAGATACAAACGTAAATTTTCATTAAAAGCTTCGGTACCTAAACTTGCCATCATAATTATAACCTTAGGCTGTAAAAAAATTTAATGCCTAATTGATACTGGATCCTCTACTAGTATTATAAAACCAAATATTCAAAAAAAATTTTGCTGAAGAAAAATTGAATAAACCAGTATACTATTCTACCATTAACGGCACAAATAAAGTTGTTAATTAAATAATTACACCCATATCCAAAGAATTTAAACTTTTAGGGACCGTTAACTGGAAAGTAATTAATTTTAGAAGTAAGAATTATGATGCTATAATGGGACAACATTTTTTAGTACCATTTAAAGCAAATATAAATCTAGAATATAAATATATAAATATTAATAATTATAAAATTCCGTTTGAAGAAAATTATTACCCTTTCATTGTTAGTAAAATATGTTCAATAGAATCTTTAGACAATAGTTTTATTAATAAGATAAGTTTAGACACATTTAAATTTAGAAGAGAAAACAAAAATAGTAAATTTATTAAAAGCAAATCAACAAATATTCTTTAAAGAGGGAGATAAATTGACTTCAACTACCGAAAACATGGAATACAAACTAAAATAAACAGACCTATTTATTCCAAAATCTATAGATACCCTCAAATCCATGAAAAAGAAATAGAGAAACAAATTCATGAAATGCTTGAACAAGGTATTATCAAAGAAAGTATCTCTCCGTACAATAGTCCACTGTGGATTGTTCCAAAAAAGACGGATAACTCGGGTTTAAAAAAAATGGAGAATTGTCATCGATTACAGAAAACTTAACGAAAACACTGTAGATGACAAGTTCCCTATCCCCAATATCGAAAGCATATTGGATAAATTAGGGAAAGCCCAATATTTTTCAACATCAGATCTTGCAAAGAGCTTTCACCAAATATCAATGAAGGAGTCAGACAGTTAAAAAAACCGCATTTTCAACACCTTTTGGGCACTATGAATTCTTAAGAATGCCATTTGGGCTTAAAATTGCCCCATCAATCTTTCAAAGATTAATCAACTCGGTGCTGCGAGAATATATTAATAAAATATGTGTATTCTACCTGGATGATATTCTTGTTTTTAGCACTTCTTTAGAAGAACATTTAAACAGTATTAAATTAATTTTTGCTAAATTAAATCAAGCTAAACTTAAAATCCAAGTAGACAAATGTAATTTCTTACAAAAAGAAACCGAGTTTCTTGGCCACATAGTGACTTCCCAAGGTATTAATTAAACCAAACCCTGCGAAAATCAAAACAATTCAAAATTTAAAACTTCCTACCAACCAAAAGCAAATTAAATCTTTCTTAGGTATTACTGGCTATTATAGGAAATTTGTGAGAGATTATGCAAAAATTGCAAGTCCTATAATAAAATACTTAAAAGATATGAAAATTAATATAAATGACCCTAGTTACATAACAGCATTTGAAGAACTAAAAGAAATAATTACGAACCATCCAATTCTCAGATATCCGGATTTTCATAAAAGGTTTAACCATGTAACAGACGCAAGCAACCTAGCAATTGGAGCCGTTCTTACACAAGAAGTCCACCCAGTTGCTTATGCTTCAACGAACATGAAAAAAGGTACTCAACAATCGAAAAAGAATTATTAGCGATAGTTTGGGTAACTAAATATTTTCGTCCTTATTTATTCGGTAGAGAATTTCACTTGCAGATGGACCACCAGCCATTTACATGGCTTTATGCTAAATATTCAGGTAAAGATATAAACCCTAAACTGCAAAGATGGTTAATTCAACTGGGTGAGTATAATATTAAAATGGATTATATAAAAAGGAAAGAAAACAAGGTAGCCGACTTTTTAAGTAGAATTGACTCCATCACAAATGAAATTTATTTATTTGAGACTAATAAATCCAGGGAGGAAGAGTGTGTAACAGATAAAAAAAATTGTTTTCCCAAAAACAATACTGAAAATATGAGTATTAATAGAACAAATGTGGGGTTAGAAACCTTGAATATGAATTCAAATTATTCACAACCAGAATCATTGCATATGCAAACGATTCATTCACAAAGGGAAGAACTGAACGATCATATTCCAATATTAGAGACTGTTGTTAACAGATTTAAAGTGCAAATAATTCTTGTTGAGAAAAAACACACGGATTGTGAAGAAATTTTTAATAAAAAGAGAATATTTATTGACAGAAATGATCTAAATGAAGATACAAACAATTTTAGCAGTCAAATAACAAAAGGAAAGGTAGGTATTTATAGTCAGTTAAATGATAGAGATTACAATAAACTTCAATTAAACTTAATAAATTTATATCCAAACAGAAATTTAGTAAAATTCGTTAAATGTAGTTACTTTGCAAGAGATATTGTCAATATAGATGACTTGAAAAAATAAATATCTTTATTTCATAAAAGGGAATCGGGATATTCTGGGATAATATCAACTTATCAAAATCTTAAAAATAAAATTTATAATCCTTAACTTAAAATCACTATATATGAAATTTTGAATAATTGCGATATCTGTACAGGAGCAAAATATAACAGAAATTCAATCCAAAAAACATTCCATATAACCGAAACGATAAATGAAATAATTCATATCGATATCTACACAAATAGTAAGCATAACTTCTTTAACGCAATTGACAAATTTTCTAAACACGCTATTTCCTTATATTTGGAAGATAGAAGCCACTTTACATTATTAGCAAAAATAAGACAAATTATTAGCATTAAGGGTAAAATGAGAAAACTAGTTTTCGACAATGAATTTACTTCAAAATACATAAAAGATTTTTGTGAGAAAGAAGGTATAGAATACCACGTTACAAAACCTAATAGCCATACAGGTAATGCCGATATTGAACGACTTAACGGTACTATAACGGAGAAAATTAGATCTTTAAATCTGGAAGAAAAACTACCAATCAAATTACAAATTCTTAAAGCCGTAGAAATTTACAATAATACTTACCACTCTTCCATTAAAACAAGCCCACTACTTGTTCAAAATAAAGAAGTGGACCACATAAAAGTGTACGAAAGACTGATAAACTTATAAGGAAAAACCTAAATTTAGAAAATATAACTTAAGTAATGTTCACGAAACTAACATTAAACGTCCATTTAAATTTGCAGACTACTCAAATAAGCGTGAAGACAATAGCACTGTGGATACTCTTGCTACTAATACCGGCAGCATCCCACCAAACAATGATAATCGAAAAAATAAAAACTGAATTAGGGTATGCCGAAATAAAAGTAAGTAAAGTTAAAATAGTGGACAAATTCGACATAATCCTGCATAAAATCTACCCAAACGATATATTAAATTTAGTTAATACAATAGAGTCAACATTTAATATGATACATTTAAATAACCATAAAAATATAATAGATAACAAAATAAATAGAATAAAAAATAATATAAAAACACAAATTCCTTATAGACAAAAAAAGGGGTCTCATTAACTTAGGGGGGAAAATACTTAATTGACTTTTTGGATCAATGGACAATGACGATAGAACAAACATTGAAAACCATCTCATGACCAAAATAATCATAATATAATTGATAACTCAAACCAACAGATAAAGGTAAACGAGAACTTTAATAAAACATTCATCCAAATTAAAGACATAATCGAACCAGATAGAGTACCTACAAATATTAGAAAAAATTAAAAAACTTGACAGCGAAGAGATAACAATTAAATCGGAAATTGGTTTCCTAGAGCAAATGATTAAGTTCGATTTCCTAGAACAACAAATTAACCATATACAGGATATCGCCTCAGCTCGATTCGGTCTTCTGCATCCTAATATACTGACGGACGAAGAAATAAATTTTTATCAAATCGATTTCCATAAGTTATCCAATATCCGACTAGCTGTTGCCAAACATATTGACGAATCTATAATTCTTGCTCTTAAAATTCCAACACATTATTTCACAACTAGCAAAAATATTTTAATACCTATTACTAACTCTTTTCAAAAACAAATAGAGACTGACATTGAATTCATAATACACCATGACAACAAAACACTCTCTTACAAAGAAGGAAAAACATTAAAAGAATTAGTTGAAAGCAAAAACTGTATAATTCAAAAAAGTTGTAAATTTGTAAACAGAATAAAAGAAGAAATACTTGTAATAGATGAAAATATTATTATTGTAAACAATTTAAAAATTAGTAATTTAACGAGTACTTGTGACGAAAGACAAATTTCACTTAAAGGAAATTACTTTATAAATTTTAATAATTGTACAATTAAAATTAACAGTAGAAAATTTAGTAATAATCAAAAAATATTTACTCAAAGATTTGTAATACCCAAAAATGAAAATGAAAATATAACATTCAATAATAACGCAATTTTATCATTCGAAAAAATTGTACTTAGTCAGGAAAAAAAATAAAAGAACTCGAGTATCATAAAAATATAAGTCACAGTTTTACATTAGTGACAATAATTGTAATCGTAGTAATAATAATAATTTTTATACCCTACACATTAAGTATAGGGTATATTAACTTTGGTATGGTGTTTGTAACCACCAAAAGGAAGCGAGTTAGGTATAGACATGTATATATATTCTGAATCAGGATCACCGCCGGAGTCGATTTAGCGATGTCCGTTCGTCCGTCCGTCCGTCCGTCCGTACGCACGATAACTCAAAAAATAATGATGCTATCTTGATGAAATTTATACTGTAGGTTAACAATGACTAAAGTAAGGCGGGGATTGTAAATGGGCGAAATCGGACCATGCGTTCGAGTACCTCCCATACAACTTCCAAAACCTAATACACATATTTTCGAAATTAATAAAGATAGAAACTTAAAATTTTGTACGAGGGTGTGTTTTTCTGAATCCCTGATATCTCCAAAATTTGAGATGAAGTGGAGTGGTTGTTCGGGTACCTCCCATACAACTCCCAAAACCGAACATGCATATCTTCGAAATTAATAAAGATAGGAACTTCAAATTTGATAGGAGGGTGCTGTTTCCTAAATCCCTGATTTGTCTAAAATTTGAGAGGAATTGGAGTGGTCGTTCGGGTACCTCCCATACAACTCCCAAAACCGAACAAGCATATCTTCGAAATTAATAAAGACAGAATCTTCAAATTTGGTACTAGGGTGTTGTTTCCTGAATCCCTGATTTGTCCAAAATTTGAGATGAATTGGTGGAGCTGTTCGGGTACCTCCCATACAACTCCCAAACCCGAACAAGCATATCTTCGAAATTAATAAAGATAGGAACTTCAAATTTGATAGGAGGGTGCTGTTTCCTAAATCCCTGATTTGTCTAAAATTTGAGAGGAATTGGAGTGGTCGTTCGGGTACCTCCCATACAACTCCCAAAACCGAACAAGCATATCTTCGAAATTAATAAAGACAGAATCTTCAAATTTGGTACTAGGGTGCTGTTTCCTAAATCCCTGATTTGCCTAAAATTTGAGATGAATTGGAGTGGTCGTTCGGGTACCTCCCATACAACTCCCAAACCCGAACAAGCATATCTTCGAAATTAATAAAGACAGAAACTTCAAATTTGGTACAAGGGTGTTGTTTCCTGAATCCCTGATTTGTCCAAAATTTAAGATGAATTAGAATGGTTGTTCGGGTATCTGCCACACAACTCCTAAGACCAAACAAGCATATCTTCGAAATTAATAAATATATAAACTTGAAATTTGATATAAGAATGTTTTACCCTGTTGATGTCTCTAAAATTTGAGATGAATTGGGGTGGTGGTTCACGTGCCTTCACACACTTCCCAAGACCTAACAATCATATTTTCGAATTTTATAAAGATAGAAACCTAAAATTTTGTACAAAGGTTGTAACAGCATTTATTTTTTTTAGCTTGTATTAAATACCTAAATAAAATAACTTATGGATTTTTAATTTAATTTGAATGTTTTAGGTGTAGGGTATAAATAAGTCGGTTGCATCGACTTACTGTTATTTTTACTTGTTGTTTCTTACATTATAGACGAATTAAAATTGGTGTTATAAAAAACATCCAGCAAAATACAAAAATTTATATTGACCATAATATAGATTTTAAAAAAATTATAAAAAAATATAAAAACAATGAAAACTAATATTAAAATGCTATGTTTTAATATGCAAACCCTATTAAGTTAATGCTAAATTACATAAGGTCAATATTCTCTAATAAAAAATTTAAACCATATTATGTATATAAGTTTATAAATATAAAAAAAAAAAAAAAAAAGTAACTACAAATTTATTTAGTATAAGATATCATATTACTATACTAATAATATCTTCACAATTAATAAACAAAAGAAAAATATATAAAAGTATAATTGTAACTCACTTTATATTATCAAAAATTTAAAAAAAAAAAAAAAACAAGAATTATACTACATAATAATATTTTAATTTAATTTTTAACTCACATATGTTAACAATTAGTTTTTATAGAAGAAATGTATTAAATATCATATTTTAAATGTAATTATAATTTGTAAGTAAATATTTCATTGCCAATTTCTTTTTTTTTCAAGTTCACTAAATTAAGTTAACACAGTTGTAAAACAAATCATTATGAAAAAAATAATTTTTTATTTGAAACTTAAAACCTAACAAATAAAAAAAAATGTTTATACAAAAAATATAATATACTTATGAAATTGCATTACAATAATTTTCTTTCAAAACAAAAAATTTCGCAAAAACAAAAAAAAAAAAAAAAATCAATTATAAGTGCATTTTTAATTTGTAACCTAAATTTTTGTTTTGAATTTCTTCTTGTAATTTTAAGATTACTTAGAATTCTAATACAAACATTTTTTATATTATGTATATTTAAATAAATTTATTAAAATATTTAAAGTTAAAATACTCAGGAGAGTCTTTTGTCAAGGGATGGAGGAGTTATATATTCAAAGTTTGTAAATGTTTTTGGAATCAATTAACCTTGTTTAATATAAAAATACTTAAAACTCATTCACCTCTTGATAAATAAATTAATCAATAACAGGAAATGCAACTTAGCATTTCTTTAATAAATTTTAATAAAAACAAATCCATAAGCATTTCGAAAATTATTATTAAGTATAATATTATTGTTTTATGTTACGACATACTTATGTTAGCAATAAGTATAATATGTAAATTTTAATATAAAATAAGTAAAAGAAATAAATAAAAAATCAGTCTTAAGACCAACCATAAAATTGTGTATATCATTTTTTATTGTTCCGAAGAACATATTCAACAATATAACAAAATATATAACTCGTGCGTCAGTAGCCAGTGTTTCTTCATAATGAAATAAGTTCGACAAATTAAAAATTAAAAAATTTCGTTTAAATTCAACATTCAAATTTATTTCACTTCTTAATGTAATAATTTTGTCGAACTTAGTTCAGTTATTAGAGTTGGTTACAAAATCAGGATTACAGCCTTTTCTAGAATATTTATAAATAATTTGGAAAAAGCTGATTTAACTCTGATTTTGAAGCCAACTCTAAAATCTCTCCTAATTACAAAGAATTTTTGAAATCATGAGGGGAAAAAAATAATTTTTCAGCTTTCCATTCATATAAAAGTATTAAATTTTGACTGTTCTTTCTGAAATATAATAATAAATTTTGTGAAAATTTAGACATTTTTATGAAAAACAAAAAAAAAATTGTTTTTTTGAAGGAATAAGGACTGCTATCCCCGCGCCCGCGTTCCAGGCGCCGTTGTTGTGCATGGGCGCGGTAACAGAGATAGCAGTTCCAATTCCTTCAAGGGAAGTGTGAAGGGAGTTGTGAAGGGATCGACTAAGAGAGAGGCGAAGAGTGGCTCGAAAGGGAGGGCGCGAAGGCAGTGGCTCGAAAGACAGGGCTGACCAGAATATAGAAAATTCTTTGAAACCTGTTAAAAATATTCAGATTTTACAGTCAGCTATAAATTTGTAATTGGAATATTATAATAATAATATAATATTTCTAAAATGAAATAAGGCCATTTTTATTAAGTTTTAAAGTTGTGTATTAATATTAGTGTAAGACATCTGTTACAAAAAGGACCTTAAAAAATTTTCTATAAAATTGTAATCGTATTCATTCTCTAATATTCTAAAAAAGAGTTACCATATAGAAAAATTATTGGATGGATAGAAATTATTTTTGCTTGCTTAAAAATGATTGTAAATTAAATTTAAAGACATCATTATATTGATCAATATTCTTGAAGTACTTTTACTATTTGTAAAAATTTTGTTTTTAAACGTTAGTAAAGTTTTCTTATAATCACATAAATTTTATTTTTCTTTAATTTTATTGATTTTTTTTTTTTTTCACAAACATACAAAATAAAATTTTTCCATAGCAAAAAAAAAAACAAAAACATTCAAAATTATATATATATATATATTCAAGTAAATAATATTCGTATTTAGAATATCCCAAGACAATTCAATTCTTTTTATCTTCTTCTTTTTTTTCTAATGATTTGTAGTTTTTTATTTCATTTTATTTTTTTAATTTATTCATTTATTTTTATTTTATTTGAATTTAAATTTTTCTTTCATTAAATATTTATAAAATATAACAAAAAAAAAAACTTTAGTTTAGAGTTTGTGCTTTAAAGCTGCGTATTACAAATTATACACACACAATAATTTTTTAGCATATCCTTTTATATGTTTGTCTGGCTCTAATGATTGATAGTGTGCTTTAAAGTATATTTGTGAATCTTTTGTAAAAGTATGAAAATAATCTAGAAAATTTTGTTGTATATATATAAATGTAATTGTAACATGAACCATGTACCATTTAGCCCTTTTAACACTGCTTTTAATTTCAAAGGGGAATAATTGAACTCAGTATTGACAGTTTGAACATTTTTAGGCGCAGTTTTAGGCATGCAAATCATTAAAAAGTTTATTATGCAATGAGCACATTTTTTCAATTTTGATAATTGTGTTGCGAAATGTTAAGGATTTTTCAGTCAACGTAAATATATTTTCACTCCTCGAGATATTTCATATTATTCGATCCAAATTAGAGTACAATTTTTAAAAAAAAATATTTTGATGGATATCATTTGTAACTGCATTAAATTACTGTTATTCAATTTCAAAAATGTGCAATCCACTTGATAGACAAACCAAATGTTATCCATAACTTAGGTCTTCTTGATGTTCAACAAAATTTTGGGAGTACTCTCACATTTTTTTATATATTATATTTTGGATGGGTGATGAATTTTGTTCTAATAAAATAAAACGCGTTCTTTCTCGTTTAAAAATTTTCGTCTAAAGAAATAGTACAAAAATATAGTCATCCATATACAAGGTCAAAATTCCTAAATGAAAAATGAGGTGTAATGGAAATTTGTTCATATACAAAAATTCCGTTATGGCATTTTATTGATATTTGTATTAAAAAAATTATTATTTTATTTTCTTCCAATTCCCATGAGTAAATTTTATATTTTCATTTAATGTATTAATTAATTTTAAGAAATTTTGTAGTCCGACATCTGTACCAGGTATAAAATATAATCTATAACATACACACAGGTATAAAATATCCTACACATACCGGTACCAAAAACCAATGAAACGCTTGTATAGGCATTTTTGTTTCAATATTTTATATTGTAAAGCATTCATAAAAATTTCTGGCAAAAGACAAGAGACAAAGAGGAGAATCCATATAGCAACATCATCCTTACTTATATAATATTTTTCTATATATATGAAATAATTTTGATTGATTGAACGACAGGTAGCAAACAAATTTTTTATGCTCGAATTAATTAAGCGTAGTGACTTATTTATTATAGTGCTATGCTCATAGGATATAATCATGGATTTGAATATTGCTGTTGGAGTCAAGATAAATGAAATGTTCGGATGTTAGAAAACTCGTTTTAAAGACTTTTTTTTCTTTTTTTTTTAATATAGTCTTTATTATGGTAATTATCTGGGATTTTAAACCCATGTTTCAAAGTTTTCAGACATTTATCTATCAAAGTGATTATTAACTTTACGGTACATACAGTACAAGACATTTATTGCAATAAAAATGTTTGCAATACATTTCAGATTTTCTTTCATTTTCGTTCAAATTGCCTTATTTTCTCCATTACACTTGCATTTATATTGAATCAAATGGGTATCCAGTATGCTTATGAGATGACAGGTATAATAACAGTTTGGTATGCGATAAAAAACTATTTCATTGATAATTTTATTAACGTGAAGGCACCATCGAGTCTGCTTACTAAATTATGATTTATTTTTATTTATTTTATTTATATTATATATTTATAAAGGATATTATATATTTAATTTGTACAGGATTACTGTATCCCTTATTTAATTATTTATTTATTTATTTATATTAATATTACATACATAAATGTAATGCAATATTATTGAACCATCGGCTACTAAGGCCATTATAGGTTTTTATACTATTATTAAACTATATACTAATATTATTTGTTTTGTTTATATTATATACTATATATTTACATTTTATTTGGTCGTAAGGGGGGTATGTAAAGAAAAAAATACTTACGACCTGTGCAGGGATCGAACCCACACTCCTTCGGTTAATACGCCACACGCCCACCCACTAGGCTACCGAAGCCTCCAAATAATACATTTTAAATATAGATAATACATTCAAAAACTTTTTGCATACCTTTAGGTTGTTTATAACATGTAAATATTTTTTCTCATTTTTTTTCAATTTTTCTATTAAATTTTAATTGAAAAATAAGTACATAGATATATTTATATACATAATATATATATACATATATATATATATTTTTATTTTATCTAATTTTATTTGTAATTTCATTATATGTAATTTATCCCATTATAAATTTAAAAAAATTGAAAAAAGAAATTTAACATAAATAATTCTTAAAGTTTATTGTCCTTTTCGAAGAATATCTTTTTTTTTTCTCTTGTTTATTTATTGTTTTGTTCAAACATTATATTATTATTTTATTATTTTTTTTATTAAATATTATTATTCTTAAATTTTAATTTTATTTTTATTGAAAACAAAGATTTGGCAAAAGTTCACCTTCTATAACTTTCTAGCAACAATAAAGAATATGATTTTCTTTTTTATCTTTTAATGTATCTGTCATATTATGTCCAATTATTATGTTATTGTGGTTGTTATGCTCTACATTTTAGTTTGCATCAAATAATATTATCTTATCAGATGATTTTATATATGTATGATATATAATTGGCACTTTCTGGTAATTTTCTTTATTTTCTTTTTTATATTTTCCAAATACATAAAAATTTCCGGTGGTATCTAGGCATTTTCATAATGTATTTTTTATATATTCATCTGGGTGGAAAATAATATATAAATATTCATGTTCATTTTAATTTCAATCGCTCCAACAAAGTGTTTTTGTATTAATTTAATTTAATTATATTATATTGAATTGTGCGAAAATTAAATTTTTAAAAAATTTAATCAAAAATTTAATATAATGGGTTAGTCCTTAAATCCACAAAAACCAAAATCCATAATAATTTTTACCACAAAAAAAAAAATAAATCAATAAAAAACAAATCCATAATAAAAGACCCATAAAAAAAATCCACAATTACTTTAAAAACTTAGTTATTGACATATGTATGTAAATATATATAAAAATAATAAAAAAGGACTTTAGAGTTGTTTAGAAAATCTGGGTTCATTAATTTGTTTAACGGGGTTTTTTAAATTATTTGTTGTATATTATGTAAAAAAAAAGATATAATTAGGAAGGATTTTTGAGTTGGTTTTAAAATCAGAGTCTAATAACTTGTTTAGCGGGAGCCTCGGTGGCCTAGTGGGCAAGAGCGTATAAAATACGCTGTAAACACCGAGGGAGTGTGGGTTCGAATCCCACACACGTCGTAAGAGTTATTTCCCCTTACGACATTTACAGCCACGTCTGAAAAGGAAAGGCTGTGTAATTTTCTGTTCACATTTATGTAGCAGAGATATGCATAAAAAAAACAAAAATAAAATAAATAAAAATAAAAGTTATTTTTAAATCATATGTAAAAATGATAATTAGGAAGAACTTTTGAGATGGTTTTAATATCAGACTCCAATAATTTGTTTAGTTAGAACTTAGGGTGGCAATCTCCACTGCTTTATATTTTTTGATGTTGATGCTTTATATGTTTTGATGCAATAAAAATAATTTGGAAGAACTTCGAAATTTTTTACAAAATCAGAGGTTTTCACTTTTTTCCAGAATATTTTTTGCACATTTTTTATTTGTATTCGAATTCGAAGAACTTTGGAAAACATTTTAATAATAATCTATAGGTATGTAGGCATATTATATAAGTATTCATTACTAAGCATGTTATAAGGATCATATCTGCGGTTTATAATGCTCAGATAAACAATAAACAACAAGGATCTCTAATTGCTTGTCAAAAGAAAACCCAATTCGATAAGATACAAAAGAAAAAAAAAACAAACGCAAAGTTGGATATGGTACAAAATTAGAAAGTCTTTGAAACAAGGAAGCCGAAAGCAAGCAATGTCCTAATAACACGTAAAGATACATGATTCTTTAACAGTTGATAAAATTAGAAGATGGTGATACTAGTACACATCCTATACTCATCACGAGAAGTAAGAAGAAAAAAACAAGTATAGATTGATAATATCTAATAATCTTAAAAAAAGATTAGCGATTAATTTTCAAAGAACAAATTTCGTAGTATTATTTTGTATAAAAAATATGAAAATGCTCGATTACTAAGACAAAAACAAAACAATAAAAACAATAAAAAAGGAAAAATGGAAAAAAAAATAAAGAAAAATTTCACTTTTTATAAATAATTTTAACTTTCTTGTAAAATATTCTTATTTTTTTGTATCTATATATAAATGTTACACCATTACATAAATATTAGATTTATTTTAATATAATATGTAACATAAATAATTAAAATATGTTTAGGTAATATATATATACCTTTAATTATATATGTATATTGGTATAAAATGCATATGCATTAATATATATTATGTATTTTATTAAATGTTCTTTATACATATTTTTCTTTTTTTAAATTTAAAGTTTAATAACATTTTGCTACATAAAAATAAAAAATGTTAAAATTACTTCAAAAAAAAAAAAAAAACTAAACCTTAAGTACATACAGTACAATTAGAAAATATGTAAATACTATATATATTAAAGCGACGTGAAAAAAAACGCCCAAAATGACATGAAAAGAAATAGAATGTTTTGGACAGAAATTGAAAGTATAATAACACAAGACAGAGAAAATTAAAAAAAAATTTCTGGTAGTCCTCATGTTCCTCAAGGGAATAAAATAGAAGAAAAAAAAATTTTATATGACAGTAATCAGAACAATTTATAAAAAAAAAAATCCCCCACTAAATTTTGTGTTGATTTCTCTTTTTTGTTCTTGTAACCTATATTAAATTTCAATACAGTCTGTACAACTTATATTACCTATTGTAGTACAGACCAGTTATCAGAAAATAAAGAACTAATTATATGCTTTTATATTAACTCGTCGGTGTCGGTTTATTTATTTATTTATTTATTTATTCATTTATTTGTCATTCTGTCACGCTTTTTATTATCTTCGTAACTGTTAACAACATTTATAAGTGTTGTATGGTGCAGAGAAAAGTGTACAGGTTTCAAAAGTGGGGGTCATGTTGTTCGAATCCAGTTCATGCAACTTTTTTTTTTTTAACTATCTACACATCAACATTTTTTGAATAAAATATGTATATACTTTGTATATATGAATTTAAAACTTACATTTTTATCTCTTATTCATGCATACAAACATACACATTATATTTTTGATCTTTTGTATTAGCATAATTAGCAAAACACAATCCATACATACAATATTTTTATGTATGTTGCTAAGTTATTTTGTTTACAACATTTGTTTAGTATTTAAATCAAAATATTTGCTGTCAACATTCTTTAATGCATATTGAATATGCATGGTTAAAAATTAAGATTTTATGTTCGTAATATGTTCATTAAATATTTAAGTATTGTATAGTGCAGAGGAGAGTGTACAGGTTTTGAAAGTAAGAGTAATTTGGTTCGAATCCAATTCGTTTGTTAATTGTATTCATCAACATTTTTTTAATAAAATTTTATGTATAATATACACATATTATTTGATCTTTTCTCCTATAATAATTTAGTTCAATCAATCTTGATGTGCACATGTATTTTGTATTAGGATTTAGCAAAACACAAAATATATAGGTACAATATTTTTATGTTACTAAATTATTTTATTTTAAAACATTTGTTTAAGATTTAAATCAGAATATTTGTTGTCAACATTCTTTATTGCATATTGAATATGCATGGCGTTAAAAATTAATGTTTTATATGTTTTATTTAGGAACATTTATTATGTATATTGTGTATATAAATAAAATTTTATTCAAAATAATTCCAATTGCCAAATTCAAACTACATACATACATAATATTATTTTTGTACATAGTAAAGAATATAAAAAGTAAAGATCATTACAAAATTATGCTTTTGCGCATTACGCATTATGATTTACAAACAAAATTTTGTCAACACAAAAAATTAAAACTACGTATGTAAATATATACGTACGTATGTACATAATATCAATTTATTTATTTATATTCAGGTACCGTGGTACATAAATGTGCCAGGTAGCTATAACCCCTGTTTCCTGGTAGGAATGTGGGGTGTACGTGATATAATGATATATAAAGTATTTACATATTGCGATATATGAATATTTTTTTTTTTATATTATAATTATTGTACCCAGCCGGGAATCGAACCCGAGACCTCTCATTCCTTTATGAATGAGAAGCGGTGCGTCAACCACTGCACCAATGGCTGGATACACATAATATTATGTTAAACTTATTTCCTAAATTATTTTGTTCCGCTCCATTTGTTTATAATTTAAATCAAGATATTTGTCAACAATTTTAACTATACTATAAAAATATACAGTAAAATACATTTATGTATATCATTTTTATACCTGTTAGAAATGTTGCTTCAACTAAAATTGGATTGTAATATTTATAATCACAGTATTTTGGTACATATTTTACCCTACGAGGTACTTTCATTATTTATGAATTACATACTGGAATAAAAAATTTTTACTCTTGCTGTAATGGAATCGATTTAACATCTCTTAATTTACTTAAACATTTGGTATAAAATTGTAAAACGTATTTTATATCAGAAACAATAATTAATGTATATATGAATAAAAAATAACCCATATTTTTTAAAATTTAAATTACATACATATGTGTTTCATTTAAAACTAAAAAGTATAAAATAAAATAATATGTAAAAAAAATATTTAAAATATTGAAAAATAAAAAGTAGAAAATAAAATTGATTGCAAAACTTTAGCTTTTTGGACTGTTATAATATAAAAATGAATTACTAGGCAAGCATTTTGGACTGTTATAATATAAAAGTAAATTATGTACATTATATACTATGATTCATATGTGAACATTAAGGTTACCATCTACCAGGATGTTTAAATTTATTTGAAAGTTGTTTAATTTACCTACTATATAATTTCCCTTTTTTTTATTTTACTACATAACACTTTCAAATATTTCATAGTGGATTTAAAAAAATTAAATCTTAATTCAGATTAAGTTATAATATAAAAGTAAATTGCTGGAATAAAAAAGAAACACGAACCTCAAATTTCCCAGATTTTTATTTAACCTTATTACTACCAAAGGGGGGAATGACACTCTGACACTACCAAGGGGGAATTCTTGGTGTTTGGAAGATTCCCGCCTCCCTTAGAAAAAAAATGATTCAAAGAACTGAAGCATATCTAAATATGAATAATAAGCATCTACATGGATGTCTTTATTATGAACGATAAGAAATCGTTCGAGTTTGATCAAGTTTCAAAAAGCACTGTATTGCATATATACTTATTATTATACACCAATGGTTTTTTTCAGTTTATTTATACTCCATTATTATTAATAAATATGATTCTTTTTGATTTTTTTCTTTTTTTGAGAAAATTCATATTTTTTTAACCAAAATATAAAAAAGAAAAAAGAAAATTTGCTTTCTTCAACAAGAGAATATTAAAATTTTCATATGTAAATACAACTTTTGTATATATTATGTACATTATATACTATGATTCATATGTGAACATTAAGGTTACCATCTACCAGGATGTTTAAATTTATTTGAAAGTTGTTTAATTTACCTACTATATAATTTCCCTTTTTTTTATTTTACTACATAACACTTTCAAATATTTCAGAGTGGATTTAAAAAAATTAAATCTTAATTCAGATTAAGTTCAAAATTAATTTTTTTTTTATCGACAAAGCATTGAGCTAACGCATCAGTAATCACTATAGATTCTAAGAATATAGTGAACATAGAAGACCCTATGCCTATATATAAAAATAGTGAATGTTAAGTTTCCTCAAATTGATGTCATGATGACATTGCTTTGACAGGGGAAGTTTTAAAAAAGCCTTTTTGAATTCATGTTTGAGAGTTCATCTATTTACACCTTGAAAAAAGAAGCTGTCGAAATATTTCCATTTTTTTCTTGAAAACCCACCAGAACAGATGCAGAAAAAATGTTTCCTGCCCCCTATATCGTCCAATTTATCAGCAAAATAACCTATAGTTAAGATTGAAATATCCTTGCATACCCGATCTTGACATGCGAAATTTCGAAAATGCAGCGCAATAATGTGAAAATTTCTCGTAACGTAACAGCAAAGACTAGGAGTACCTCTATCCACAACCAAAACGTTACTTCGAAAGGAAATAACGGATATTGTAAATTACAAATGGTCAAACTTAACCCCATGCAATATCACAAGACTGATATAGCCCAAAACCGATTCGAGACTATCCAATGATCTACTTTCTCTTAAAAGGGCAGGTACTGGAATGACAATGGATATAATCACCGGTCACTGTCTAATAGGGAAGCATGCCAAAAAACTTGGCTTATCTGCAAACGGCTATTATAGAGTCTGCAAAGATGAACAAGGGGAGGAAACGACTCTTCATCTCCTTTGCACATGCGCAGTCTTGTCGGCTAAAAGTAATACCCAATTTGGGACAATATCTCTTCAACAACCTTAGGTATATAGCAGATCAAAATGTGAAAAGTAGTCTTCGCTTTACAAAAATCTCAAATTGGTTTTAACGAGTGTGATAGAAAAATTTCTATGTGGTATCACAATGGACCAAATACGTTCTAAGTGTGCCTTTTTGGCATCCACTTTAACCTAACCTAACAGCCATGATCGATTGTGGTTATAGTAGGTCTATATAGTAGATTATTCTAGTGTTATTTTCGATAACAACAGTTTGTAAAAAAAATAATTTTTAAATTTAATTTTTTTTTTTTAAATAATAGATACATTAAGCATTATATTTTCTATACTTCACTTCTACTATGAGTAGATATAGAGTATTTTTTTCCTCCGTATGGTACTGTTCAAGTATCATCCTAATCAGCTTGTCTGAACCATATAAGTACATATTGCAACAAGATGAAACTAAATGTTAGCAAATTGTGAATATTATGGGTAAATGGAAAAGGAAAATGGGAATATTCTAATGTTATTATTAAAAATTGATCTCATTTGACGGATGGAAAACTACATTTTGAGTATAAAATTTTTAAAAATTTAAAAATCTTTTTAAGTTATTTTAAGTTTTGATTATCATTTTATATGAAATCCTTTACACTCCTTATATGTATTTCAGATCAGGTTAATTTTAAATCAAGAAAAATCCACCTGCAGTGAATTTCAGTTAATTTATTAAGTCGAAAATTTGGGGAACAGCCTTACATTTTTTAAATTTGTTTTATTTATTGGTTCCTTCATTATATAAATATAATGAAGAAACTTTTACACAACCTTTCCCTCTCGGGTGTGGTTGTTGATACACAGCAAATATTTCTAAAATTGTTTTTGTCGTATTATAGACCCCCTAAAAACTTCCAAATATAAAAACTTTTCTCAATTTTGATTTTTTGGCCGACTACTATATTTATATATACATACATATGTATGTAGATAGGGACACAGAGAAAAGAAGAATACAAATATATACTCAAGATTAGAATTAACTTTTACCATCTTTTAGTAAGTTATTTATAATCAGTGTAAAGGTAAAACCACAACTTTTTCGCGACGAAAAAAATAAAACATATGCGTTCTCATATATTTGGCACACAACTAAGACGATCGTCACCCAACCAAATTTTCGTTGTCGTCGTCGAAATAGATATATTTTCTAATTTATATTTTTTAAACAATTTTTTTGAATTTAACAGAATTTTAAAACGTTTTTATTTATAAATTTTTGTATAGTCAAACAAAAAAACAAATAAATATGTCACTTCTATCACTTCAGTAAATTCTTGAATAATTTCTTATTTATATATTTTTATTTTCCGCTACAATTATATTTCTTTTAACGAAAAATAGTTGAGCGAAGCGAATTTCTCTGGCAGTCGGTAGTCAATGGTGAGAATTGTGGTTTTTTTCCTTTAAAATGAATTTAGAAAATTTTGTTAATCGCAATTTGGTTATATCAAAATATTTTTGACCAACACACATCCGCACACGATCAAAAATTATTATATACGCATATAACAAAAAACATCCGCACACGATCAAAAATTATTATATACGCATATAACAAAAAACCAAAGTTTCAAAATAATTCATAAAATTAATATAAGATATAGTTTTACAATTTTTATTATATCTGGCAATTTTGATTTCTAAAAAAAAAAAAAAAAAAAAAACCTTAAACTTAAAATTATTCGTATCATGTCCTTTTAAGTACTTCGTACAAGGTACAAAGGTATAAAAAAATATGTTACTTTTCTCTAAAAATAACTAAAAAATGTTTGTATGTATATAATATATATTTACTATACAACCTAAGTATATAATGTTAAATTTTTTATTCTTTCTTTTTTTTTAATATTCATTTTAGTTTGGTTGTTCGTATTTTTTTTTTAATCTTCTAAAGGCTTTAAATATTAAAAACTATAAAGAATACCACCAGTATATATATGTGTATGTTTGTATATATATGTATATAATATTATGTATGTATGTATATGCAAAGACAAGAAATCAAAGTATGACTTGACTGAATAATATTACTGCTGTTACCCTCATCATTGCCACAGAAAAAAAAAAAAACAACAAAAATCATTTCATCATTTCGTTAAGAATTGTATAGTTGTTTATAGGTTAGTTGGTATTTTCGAAAGAAAACGAAAAAAAAAGGAAAAAAAAAAAAAATTAAACTAGAAAAGAAAACAGCATTTTGTTGTTCATGTTGTACAAATATATATATATAAGTACATAATATTATATTATATTGTATAAATATTGAAAAACAAAAAAAAAAAATACCCTATACACATTTTGTTAATTTTTTTTTTTTGTTATAGTTTATACTAAAAAAGTGTTTCATAATTTCATGACTCCATGTACAAGTATAATTATTAAGTTATCAGAGATTTAAAATTGGTACAAAATGTACCAAAAATAAAAAAAAATTCAAACAATTTACAAAAATAAAATCTTAAAAAATATTTTTTGTTTTTTTTTCTAAATCTTAAATTTAAAAAAAAAACAAGGCAGAATATAAACTAACGGTTTTTAAAAGCGGACATTTCTAAAAGATAATACAAGCTGTTTAGAATTATTGTGACTCTGCACCAAAATTTGAAAATTTCAAGAAAAAATATGAAAATAGGACTTTTTTTTGCAATTTTGAGGGGCTGTCAGTTCCGGAACCCTATATAACTAAAAAAAAAATTGTTAATTTTAATTTTTTATGTCTTGCCTAAACTAAACTAAAAATAATTAAAAAAAAATTTGTACGGTTGCTAAAAATTTGTAAGTACTAAATTACAGGTATATCTAACAAAAAGCAAATTTTCAATTTTTCAGCCCTAATATATAGCTCTAAAATAGAGGGGTGGTTTCCCGACCAAACTTATATTAATTCTAAAAGATCTTTTTCTCATGAAGTTCTAATATTCTAACCAAAAACATGCCGCAGTTATGAAAGAAGAAAAACCCTGAAAAATTTGTTTCTTCACATAACGGGTAAATTTAAATAGTAAATTGCAAAACATTGAATAATTTTGATATTTGTTTTATAAAGGTAAGAAAAGTTCTGGTCTTCTATAGCGTTTTTAGATTGTAAAACTACTATGCAGAACCGAGATATATACATACATGTGAAAATAGGATTTTTTTGTAATTTTGAGGAGAGGAGCTATAACTTCGTAACCCTATACAACTAAAAGAAATCGTTAACAAACGTAGAATATATTATGTGAAGCTTTAATTGTTATGTCTTACCGAAGAATAATTTGTTTAAAAATAGTAAATTTTCACTTCTCAAACAGGAGGGGGGTGGTACAAAAAAATTTTACTAATTCTAAAAGTTCTTTATTACCTTACCGATTTTAACAAAAATATGTACGATTTTGAATTCTATTGAATTAAAGATATGAATTTAGCTTTTTTATTTAACGAAAGTTTTAAGGTGATGACCCAATGCTCGCGGTGCTTCTAGCGTCGCTTCTAGGGTTGCTTCTAACGCCGCGTTCTAAAAAAAATAAAGACCAAATGCTAGCGTCGCTTTATGACCAACAACCAATATAAAATAAAATAAAAAAGAAAAAAAACCAAATAAATTTATTGTCAACGCGAGTAAAAGTAGAAAGTTGCTCTTCTCTAGTATCGCTTCGTGCGGCGCTTCTAGCGTCGCTTTTCTATTTGGTCAAGGTCCATTTAAATCAATGTATTCTAGTTAAACTTCAAAGCGACGTTAGAAGCGACATGAGCATTTTGTCATCACCTTTACAGTTGATTTAAAAAGAAATATATTTTTTTGTTTTTATAAGTACATATATATTTACAGTTATGACCAAAAAATTAGATACACTAAAATTATTTTATTTATTTATATTTTAAATTTTATTGTATATATGTATATATTTATTTCCATTAATAAAATTAAAATCTAATTAAGTGCAAATATTTACATAATATATATATATATATATAATATATATGTATTTACTTTTTGTTAGTACAATATTACAAAATAAAAAGTTGAAAGTTAAAGTCAAAGTGAAAGTGACAATGATGTTAATTTATATTAATAATTATCTAAAGTGTATTTGTAAAAAAAAAAAAAAAAAAATTTTTTTCTGTTAATGTGTATATACATGTACTTATTTAAGTCCTTAAAAAAAAATTGTTTATTAAGTGATAATCAATTAAATTAGCAATTCCAAGAATTTGTTTTTTTTTTTTATATTATACTGCCAATTCAATTTAAATATTATAAAAATTAAAAGGAGGGAAGAAAAAATTATTATAATATTATTTTTGTACCTGTGTAGACTGTAATTTATGATTTTTTTTTCTATATTATTATATTATATAATTTGTTAGGGTGCGTTTATATTTGAACGATGATTAAAGCAACAAACAATATTCTTTTATTTTATCTTATATACATTTTTTTTTAGGTCATTCCCCTGGCACATAAATATGACAAGGAAATTACACAGCTTTTCTTTTTCAGACGTGGCTATAAATGTAGTAAGAGGAAATTATTATTACGGCGTGTGTGGGATTCGAATCCACACTTCCTATGTTTTTACAGAGTAGTTTATATGCTCTTAGTCATTAGACCACCGAGACCCCATATACATATTGTATAACTATTAGAAACCCGACAAATAAATAATCATATTTTTAATTAATTATGGTAGGTGCCTATTTTTTTTTTTTATGTAAATTTATTTGAAAGACAAGTAAATATTATTATTATTTTAAATTTTTTTCCAAAACTATTTGATTGTACAAAAGGGATATTAGGTGCAGCGTGAAAAAAAACGAGCAATTTTCAGCTAATTAGATCCTCTGTAAACCAAAATGTATCAGTTTAAAGATAGATAGAAAATTCGAGTAAAAAAACGAAAATTGAAAGGGAAAAAATCCTTTGAAGAAAATGTAAGACCACCTAGTTTGTACAAAACTTAAAGTAATTAAGTAAAATGACATTTAATTTTTTGCTATATGTGGTGAAACATAATTAAAAAAAATTTTTAACAGACATAAACAATACAATAAAAATAAATTTTTTAAAAAAATCTTTTTTTAATGTTCTTTGTTTATTTTTCGAATTTAAAAATGAAAATAATATTTCTATGCTGTCAAATTTGTCAAATGTATTTAAAGTAATACTGATGCTACTCCTAAAAAAATAGAGAACTGTCATAATTTTTTTTGCATTTTTATGTCAAATTTATTTTGAAAGCAGCAAAAACGCAGCACTTTATTTCGGCTTTATTTATCAATATTTATGATGATTATCTGACAATATAAGATAAATACTATTTGTATTAATCAAATTATAAAATTAAAAAAACAATATTTCAAATTATTTATTCGCAAGAGAAAAAAATTAATTGGGGGCTTCAGTGGCCTAGTAGGTAAGAACGTATAAAATACGCTGTAAACACCGAGGCAGTGTGGGTTCGAATTCCACAAACGTCGTAAGAGTTATTCCCTCTTACGATATTTACAGCGACGCCTGTAAAATAAAAGCTCTTCTGTAAATTCCTGCAACAAGTCCGCAAACACCCCCTTAATTGCAATATAGACACTGAGTTATTTTCATACAAAGAAAGAAATTGTACCGGGTCTCATCTTTTTCAACCCTAAATTTTCTTAATTTCAATAAAGCGATACTCTATAACACATTTTTTCAAAGGTGAAATGGTAAAAAATTTTATATGTTTAGCTCCTTTATTTTTTTGAGTTATTGTATGCAAACAGACGAACGTATATACATATATGGCTTAATCGACTCTAAAAATTCAATGCTGAATAACAATATATATATATATGTATATAATTTTTATATTTTTAAAATTACGTTCTTATGGGTAAAAAAAAAAAAAAAAAAAAACCCGGAATATTAAATCAAAAGATTCGCATGTTATAATTTTTATTTTTTAATATTTATTTTAAATAGTAATTTGTTTCCTTTATTATTATTTTTGTTCTTCAAATAGAGGATATTTAATCTGGAAATTTTTTTTTATATAAGCATACATATATGTGTATATTAAATATTTTTTATTTATATACTTATATACCTTTAATAATTATTATAATCCTCTCAAAAAGAATATAATATAGTACAAAAAAAAACCAATATGTATAACAAATATCTTTTTATAAATTACATATATATATATATATATATGTATATAGTTAATAAGAGATTAAAAATAATAAATAAAATAAAAAAAAAAAAAAATTTTATAATTTACATTATGATAAGTATTAAAATTTGAATTGAAGTAAAAATTTGACAGGTGCTATTTTTTTTTTGTTTGTAAGAATATTTTTTGTTTATGTACTTTTGTTTTTTCTACATTTTTTTTTTTCTTTTTTATATAAAACTACGTTTTAACGTTTCAAATTTTTTAATATAACTCATTTTAATTAAAAAAAAATAAATATATATATACATATATACAATATTGCATATATATACTTTTATGAGTTTGAAAGTTTTTATAAAAAATTAAAACTTATATATTATATTATATGTTATTTTTTAAATATAAATGTATATAACATATATGTATATTAAATAAAAAAAAAAAAAAAATTCAAATTAATAAATATTTAATACTTAAATAATAGTATGATTTTTGAACGCGAATAAATTTGTTTTTATAACCGAGATTTGTTAATTACTTTTTTTTGTTTTTAACTTTATTTTTGCTCAAATCACAAAACAAAAACAAAAAACTATCAAATCATAAATGATTATAAAACCAAAAAAAAAATTAAATAACATTTTAAAAATAAACCCAAAAAATTTTATTTAAAAACAAAACAAAAAACAACAGGAAAGACAATTTAAAGAAATAATTGAAAAATAAACAACGTACTTTTACATTAATCAGTTATTTTAGCGAAATAATTTTTAAATCAAGCTGACAATCATATTCGTCTTTAAGCTGAATAATATGGCTGCTTTGAATAATTCTAAACCTGATTCTTTTAAAAATTAAAAACGACCGATTCGACAGTTTTACTTCCTAAAAATCTTAAATAAAGCTGAATTATCAACCAAATTAAAAAAAAAAAACAAAACTTCGACTCAACCGATTCAGCTTTATTTCCATCCTGAAAAGCTGAAATAAAACTGAATCATCAGCCAAATTAAAAAACAATTCGACTAGACCGATTCAGTTTTATTTCCTGAAAATCTGAAAGCTGAATCATCAGCCAAATTAAAAAAAAATTCGACTCGACCGATTAAGCTTTATTTCCTGAAAAGCTGAAATAAAACTGAATCATTAACCAAATAAAAAAAAAACTTCAAGTCGAGCCGATTCAGCTTTATTTTATCCGAGCATTATTTCCAAACACACCAATAAATTCATAATAGACTTTTATCATATTGTGTAAAATTGTTAAAGTTGTAATCGATAAAATTCAATTTTTTTGTTTGTTATATTTTTTACATTTAACTTATAACGATAGAATGAAAATTTTGTTTGTTTACATGAGTATTTGAAAATTTTTTAATATCCATGAGTTATAAGATATAAATTAAAAATTTTGTTTACGGGGCGGTATTAATTTAAAAACTTAATGTGACGAATTGTGACGAAATAAAATTTTATATAAAGATTGATTGTGAATATTTTACTGTCCCATTCCATATGGAATGTTTGCCCTTTAGTATTTTGCCATTTTCAATTATTTCAAAATTAAAATTAAAACGTAAACAGATAAAAGAAAAAAAAAACAAACAAAAAAATACCTTTAATAATTAGAACTTTGATTATCAACTTTATACATATTTTATTTTATATATATATGTGTATATATTTTTTTTTGGATATGTATATATATATATATATATAATTTAATAATTTATTTAACGATAACAAATAAAAATAGAAACAAACAAAATAACAGAATTAGAAAGACATTTAAAGCCAATTTAAGAACTTTTTTTTTTGTTTACTATAAGTAATTTGTTTTTTTTTTTTTTACTTATTAAAAAAAAAACTAAAACTTAAACAATAAAAAATAAAACAATTATCAAATATATATAGTTTTTTAAAAAAAAAATTAGTACTTACCCTATTAGGGGTGTTTTCAAATTTAAAAATCCATTTAATTTTCGATTTATATTATTTTGTATTGGTGTTGCTGGTGTATGCTGTACTGGTTTTATTGTTGGTTGAACTATGGTTTCTTGAGTTTCTTGAAGTGATGATTGTGGTAAGCTGTAAAATTTTACGATTAAAAAAATAAAAAAATTTAAAATTTAATTAAAACAATTAAAATATTGTGTATTAAATTATTTAAATTAATAAAAAAGACAAAATGGAAATTAAGATAGATTAGATTTGATTATAGATCTCATTTACTCGTATAGGATTCAGTTGTAAGATTTTATTGGATGAAAATTTTAATAAAAATGCAATATGTAATCAATTCCATCCGCATCAATTTTAGTTGGACGAAATGATTAAACTAAAATTGAGTAGCCATATAATTTTCATATGGTTTATATTTAACTGCGTTCAGAAAATATATAATTTTTTAAGTAGATTTCATATTCCTGTCATTTGATTTTGACAATTTTTTCTTTGATTTATTTTCATTTTAATTGGATGGGATTTTTTGGGTTGACATACAAAATGCGTAACAAACCTTTATCGTACAACTAGAGTTGTAACCTTAAATTGGATTAAGCTTAACATGTAAATGGTGCATAAAATGAATGGACCAATATTACGGCCGCCCAAGTTCTCTTGATTCACTTTTACTTTGACAAAAGGAAGTAAAATTAAAAAAATTTTTAAATGTGGTCTATATATAAAATATGTATTAGTATAATATTTTTAACTACACATTTATATGGCCATTCTTACCCAAGTTCTTTACTCTTGTAGATGAGGTCATTCAAGAAGCGGACTCTTGCAGAAAAGGAATAAGATGGGATCTCACACGATAGCTTATGAACTAAACAATGTACGATATATGTCTGCTAGCGTATAGATTCTAGGTCATCCAACTCAAAACAGATCTAGATATAAATAAAACAAAAACCATGAGATTAAATAACATCTGCATAGAAACCATCACAATAGAAGGGAAACCAGTCGTATATGTAGAGCATCACCTACCTAGGTAGTGTAATGACAAGCAAATGGAAATACAGAAAAGTGTATAAACAACTGACTACGTAGAGCTAGAGCCGCCTTTCGCAAATTATGTTCAAAGAACGGCCAAATAACCAGAAATACCAAGCTTGAAATATTCAAAGCATGTCTAATGTCAATAGAGATATTGGCAGCGAAATTTGACTAATAACTCCAATTTACAAATAACTTTAGATAAAAGCTCCAAGTATTTGGGAAGAAGTTCCAAAGAAGTATTTGCAGAATATTTTGGTTCAACTCCATTAGCAATACTTATGATAGCTAACAGATAAGGTACCGATAATGAGTCAAATTAAACGAAGTAGTGGAGATGGCTAGACCGATCTTTGAAAAAAAACAAACCAGCAACATAACCAAAATCGCCCTAGAATGGAATCCCCAAGGCAGTCGAAGACAAAATCGACTCAACAACAACTGATGTCGAACTACGACGTTGAACTAACGAAAAATGGAAAAACTTGCAAATAAAGATAATTGCGTCCAATCGAGAACAATGACCGAGACGAGGAAACAAAGAGAAGGAGAGGAGATAAAGAATAAAAAAAAAAGTCAAAATATTGTGTTTTAAAATGTAATTGGATAAGATTTCAATATAATTTTTGTTGTCTTTAATTAAAATATCAAAATGGGAACCATACCAGATCAATATCTCAGAGGTTGTTGAATAAATATACAAAAAAGAAATAAAAAAAATGTGAATAACAAATTAAAAAATATAAAAAATATAAAAAAAAATTTGTTTTATAAAATCAATAAAATGACCGACCATTAATTTCTAAAAGAAAGACTTCTTAAAAACAAATCTTTTTCCAGTTGATCGCTTTTCTATAAACAATTCAATATCTATTATATATGTATACATTTTTTTTTATATATCCCTTTTTGTTTGAATAAATAAAAAGGTCATTGATTTTATTTTAAGACGTAAAAAACAAAAACAATTATAATTTATTATTAGTTATATTATATTTTTTTTTTTTTTTTGATTAAAAACAAAATTGAACTTATTACACGAACATGTGTATTATGTCATCTATTAAAGTTATATTATTCATAATTGTACATACATACTTATATATATTTTTTTATATATATTTATATGTCATATATACACAATATTGGATTTAAACGACTATGCGTTTAAATTTTTTTAAATTTTCTGTGGGTGTTTTTCTTTTTTACTTCAGATTTGTTCTCTGAACAGATATCAAGCACACATAGAGTACGTTCTAAACAGATTAAAAATATTTTATCTCTAAACGCTCCGAAATAATTTTGAAAACAATAGAGCTTAAAGTCAAAAGTGTCAAATCATATAAATCAAGTATATTTGCTTTATAGTATATTTTTTTTTATAGTATATACGCTTGTCAATTACCAGCCCATAAGATAATTAATATTAAGATTGCAGAAAAACAAAAAAAACTCTGTAAGTACATATTACCGTTTTTTTTTTGTACTGTACAAACACATTGTAAAGGACAAAACGAAATAATATAGGAAAAGCCACTGATATTATTCACTATTCAGTTTATACTAATATTAAATTCCATTTCATATGCAGTTCTTTTTTTTTGCAATTTGATAAAGCAGAAATTTTAAAAGAAATTATTTTGATCACAATATTGGGGTTTTTTGCTATAATTTGGCTAAGAGAGCATTTCGCGATTTTTGCAGTAAAGCGTTCCATTATGCAAAAATAAAAAATGATAACTTAAAACAATCTTATAATATTCCATTTTTTAAGGATAAAATATAAAAGTATATATGAGTTGGATGGCAAAATTTGATCCATCCAAAGTTGGACCGAAAAGTTTGATGGGAACCAGTCAACTGTGTCAAAATATAAGTTTTACACCAGCAACAATGTCATAATATTTAAAATTATAACCACAGACTCGATATATGACATTTGTTATTGTTAATTATCGATATAATTATTGACATTAATTTTGCGGATTCGACCTTTCAGTTTCGGATTTGAACTAAAGGAAATTCCATTTCCGTTTTTTCCAAAAATTTTACAAAATAAATTAAGTTACTTTTTATAAAACTTTTGTAGGGTATTTGTGGAAGTGTGTTATTTACTGCGATATTTGAAAAATTTGAAAATTTAAACTAAACAAGATTTTGTGATTTTGAATAAGGCGTCAGTTATAGCTTAAATTAAAATTGTTTGCAGAAAATTTTTATTTTCAATTTTTTTTTGCACGAAAGACATATAAAACATATAAAAATTTAACAAAAAATGTGTTGATTTAATGATTAAATAATTTCTAAAGAATAAATTTAGCTACAAATTTTTAATTTTTAAGTTAAATATTTAAAAAAAAAAATCAATTTTATGATTTTCCGAATTGGTATAATCATTTTCCTGAACAACTGATCAGTAATTTTGCATAATGATAACTTCTTTAATATATATGACTACAAAATAGATAATGTAACTCTTGAAAGGGTTTCTAGCATTACTGATATAGAAATTCTTTTCGATAATAAACTTAATTATAATCTTCACTATGACCTAATAGTTTCAATGGCTAATAAAATATTAGGTTTCTAATGAGAAACCTAAGAGAAAAGCTAGAGAATTTAGCGACTTAGCTGTGACAAAATCTCTTTATTGTTCTCTAGTTCAATCTATCTTAGAATACGGTAACATTGTTTGGGATCCAGCCTTTGCAGTTCATTCCAATAGAATCGAATCAGTTCAAAAGCAATTTCTTTTATTTGCATTAAGGAATCAATATAACCCTTTTGATTTTGCTAGTCTACCTAGTTACACTACAAGACTTAATTCATTAAACTTGCTTTCTTTATCTTTACGTAGACAATTATTGTCATCATGTTTTACTTTTGATATTTTGAATAATAGTATTTCTATCCAATCTCTTAATAACAAGTTTAGACTTAACAATAGTGTTAGGCAAACTAGAAATAGTAAATTTTTAATGGATTACAAACATAATAGAGAGTACGGTACAAATAAACCCATTAATAGATGTTGTACTACTTTTAACAAAATTAGTCATCTCTATTCTATATCTATCTCCAGAAATACTTTCAAACACATAAATTACAACTACATTTTTCCACTTTAATAACCTTAGACAATTAATTCTTACTTAAGCAAAAAAAATTTTTTTTTTAATTATGATATAATTTTAAACATAACACATTTATTGTATTGCATTATAATACAACTAAACAGTTATAATATGTTTTTTATTTAGATAATTTTTTTGTACATTTTATAAATCGTAATTTAATGCTTTTTAAGTAATGTTAATAAAAAAAAATTATTTTTTTTTAATTTTACATCTACGTAATAATAAGATATTTATTTACGTTTAATTTGCTACAAAAGTTAATACATAAAATGTTGAATTGCTTGTCACTATATGTATGTACATATGACATATCTGTACAGATATCATATTTCATTTTTTTGTTAAAATAAAGTTGTAAATGTAGTTTAAACAAAAAAAAAAAAAAAATGATAACAATAATAATAAATTAACTTTTTTTTAAGATTTAAGTTATTATAAATTTAGTTTTAAGTCATTGTTTTGTTTAATTTTAATTATAAGAATTAATTTAAGAATTTTTTTTGTAACTACCTTGTTTTTGGTTTTGTTTAATAAAATAAAAAAATAAAATAATTTTACTGACAGTTTTCTAGATGCCGCGTTTATACCGTAGCTAATTTAACTAGAGCCATTAACATCAAAACGAGTTTGACAATTGTAGTAGATATTTATACCATACTTAGCCACAGATGTCAAAATAATAATTTGATAAAATAATAAATTTTTTGATTTTGAATAAATCTACATATTATATATTTTTTTAAATAATGGCAATTTATATTAAAAATTTTAAGCACATACATATATACAAGATTCTAATTCAACTTTTGCTTTCTAACAATAAACAAATTTTAATTCGAACAAATCAAAATGGAAGCAAATTAAAAAAATTACATCTGTAGCAACAATTAAAACAATTGTAGCAATAGGTAGGTAGGTTGTGAACTCTACCTATGTCTAGCTTAAGCTAAAAATCTTCAGCTAATTTAACTAGCTAAAGCTAAAAAAATATAGAGTTTATACCGTTGATATAAACGTTAAACCATTTAGCTCTAGTTAAATTAGCTGCGGTCTAAATGTGGCATCTCATTGCTATATCAATATAATAACGGGAAAAAATGTAAGTTTTCAATGAAAGGTTTTTTTCGTATGCATTTGAATGCAATGAAAGCTATAAATGACGCCTAAACGAGATTATTTCAATCCTAAACCGACTTTTATCCTTAAAATATTTTTTTCTTTTTCAATTTTAAAGAAACCGCGTATATTAAATAAAAAAAAAAGTTGTTTAAAATTTTTAATTTTATATGAATTTGGGTGACTTTAAAAAATTTTTTTGAAAATTGTTAAAAAATGTGCAATGTTAAATTTTTTGTTTTTTTTTATAAGTACATATACGTATACAAGTATATACATATACATTTTTGTTTTTATTTAAATATTATGTATGTATGGATATAAAAATAAACCATTTATTTTAATAATCAGTATTTTAAATAGAAATTTATTTCTTAATATATATATGTATATTATATATATATATGTACATACCAAACCATATTATTATCATATCCATTTTTAATTACATTTGTAACGGTAACTGTAAAATTCAACAAAGCATAAACCTTTCTATCCAACAATAATTAAAATAAAATGAGATATGTATATATATTGTATGTATGAGAATGTTTGTCCAATTTTAATGATAATGTGTTAGAACACTTAATCTTAATGGTATTAATCTTTATTGTTCAATATTGTTGTTTTTTTTTTTTTTTTTTGGTATAGTGTGATTATTTGTATATACTTAGTTATCATATTTTAATTTTCATTGACATTTATACTTGTCCTTTTTTGCTTTTATCTGTGTTTCATATCTTTATATAGGTTCTTTATTGTCCATTTTGTATTTTTTTTTTTTTTGTATAATCTCCTCTTTATAATATGCATATGATAATAATTCCCATTAAAAAAATATATAATATGTAGATATATAAAAACAAAATGACATAAACTGAATGTAATTATGAAAATATACAGTTATGGAATAAATATTTTGAAGAATATTTAATTTTAAAAATTTAACTAAAATTATTTTGTCATGGGAGCACGTCTCGAAATCTCAAATCACAAAATTCCAAAGTTACAAAAATTACAAAATGCAAAAATTACAAAAATGCCAAAATGCGAGATTCTGAATTAGATGGGATTTTTTAGAGGTGGATACAAAAAGCAGGGTTATACGCTTTTTCCAAAATATTTATACATATAATAGAATCTCAAAAAATTTGAAAATTTAACTTTGAAAATTTAATTTAAAATAATTTGTAATTAATAAATTAATAACAGATAATAATTTAATTTTTTAAATTCGAGTATTTGTTTTTTCTTTTTTAAAGATGGTTAGAACTTAATTTAATTTAAACATCTTACTTAGATTTTATTTATTTATCTTAGGCATGAAAATAAATGGAAAACTTTCGTGGGACGATCACATCTTTGCAATCGTTAAAAGTGCCGCGAAATGTTTAAGATTTTTAAGTGGAAGTAAAAATACTTTACATCTTCCGATCTGCTTCTGATATATGAAACGTATACATTCGGCTACGACTTGAATATAACTCTGACATCTTTGCTGACGCTCCCAGCACTTCTCCACAATTTCTGGATAGGATTAAAAAAAAACCATTAAAATCATTAATGATTTTGAAATTACAAAAGACTGGACGTCTTTAAGTCATCATCGAAATGTAGGAGATACTAATTGTCTTTGCTATAAATTCCTCTTGAGTAACACCTCTGGCGAAATTAAAAGTATTATGCCTAATCTTTAGCCAATCTGACGTAATACACGCAGACTAGCTCTTTCCCATAATTACGTAGTGGAGCCTATTAGAATTAGAACAACGCAATATAGGAACTAATTCTTAGCTCGCACGTCAAAATTGTGGAACACATTACCATCACAGAGGTGTTCCCCGAGTCGAATAATTTACAGAAGCTCAAGGAGTCAGTCAGCTTGCACTTGCTAAAATTCCCATTTAATCTCACTCCTACAATTTAATTTTGTTTTTTCTCTTCCTCTTCCCTTTCTTGTCCTCATCCTATTCCTCAGCCATTATACTTCTTTGCAGTTAGGGTGATTAACCCATTATACTGGTTTTAGTGGGTAAAAATTACACACTATCAAAGGAGCTTAGGTTTTACTTGATATCTTCACCTCCTACAGAAAAAAAAAAAACTTTTGAAATCACAATTGAATCGGAAATAAAAATGATAAAACTTTGATATCTAAATGACACCTACAATGGAAATTTCCACAACAATACACTATTATTAATTTTTACACACAATCCAAGTAATCTTAAACACATATGCAATTTTTCTTTTTATAAGGATCGTACATTATTTTTTTTTTTTAAATTGAGTCGTTTTTATTCACATAAGATTTTATCTTAGTTACGCTTAGTTATTTTTAATTTAGAAAAACAAAATTATGATTTAATAATTTTAGGATTAGGATCAAAAATTGAAAAATGTACAGAGAAAAAAAGGGAAACGGAGGGATGAAATATGAAAAAAAAAAAAGTAACAGAATTAAAAAAGAGAAAATACACAATAATTATTGGTTGCATTCAAGCAAAGTAACAAGTAAAAGAGATATTAAATTGTATTAGAAGGATAAACATAAAATTTGATTCTATCAGAAATGTTCTTTAGAATTGCTGAATAGCTGAGTAACTCATACTTAATTCTTAAGATCTAACCCCTAACCCCTCTCAAAATTTCAATTTTCGAACTTAAAACCGTTTAGAAAGATAGAAGTAGTCAAACATAGCTCCGTAACGGGTAAGGCTACAGAAAAAACTTGTTTTACAAAATTCATTTATTATCCGTAAACGGATATATCCGTATTTTCTTCATTTCAAACGGTGTAGAAGCTTTGGAAACACTCGTACAAACATACAGAGAGACAGACGGATAACAGACAAGAGAACAGATAAACTTTACTAAACAATGAACGACATTTTAGTTAATGACAAAATAGTTCATTGGACACTACACACAATTAAAAACCTATAGCCCTAATAATATAGATTCCAATAACATATTATAGGATTTCAAATTAATTACTTCAACATTAAAATCGAAATTTTAAATTAAATTTGAAAATAAAGGATAATTATTTTGACAAATATTGTCTTTCATTTTTTTTTTGAATCTATAAATTCTAATGCTAAAAAGACGTTTATTTTCAAAATTTATTCGTTTCTATCAAATTATTTACAAATTATTTCTTATAATATTTTAAACAATTTTATTTTTATATTTTTTATTTTTAAATAAATTAAATTATATGTATCCAATACTAGCAAGTTGTACTTTCGCAAATAAATAATCATGAATAGGAAAGGAGCTTTCACTAATTGGATATAAAATATAAAATTTTTTCTGGATTCCCATCTGGAAATTTTGCATTTAAAAAGGAAACAAAATGTAAATTACAGAATTCGACTGCTAATTACAGTATTACAGCTGTACGTGTCGTCTCCTTATTACAGCCAAACATATTGGGAATTAAAATAATCTGACTACAATTGATCGCAATATTTTAAAATTCATTTCAATGAAAACTATAACAATATTTATTCAGAACAGATAATTTGAAAATAACATTTTTTTTTTTAATCCATCAGTAACTGTATATTTAGGATTTCTGACTCGATTCCACTTGGACTCGGATTATTGATTGCATAAAATAGTTACAGATTCAGTTACTCGAACTCCGGACTCGACTCTAATACTCGACGAATCCAAATTTTTAAAATTGAGTAAAAATCAGTAAATTTTTAAAAATTATCAAAGCAACCAAATCGTAAGTATTACAAAACTACTCTACTCTAAAGTTTTAAAAAAAATTATTCTTAGCTATTATATAACATATATGCAATGCAATCTGCATTTTTTAAGCATTTTGTTACAAAAATCTTCAGCTATGGAAATTGTTATTGAACTCCAAAATATTAACCGTTTTCGCTTGTCTTTTTGATTATTGATTTGCATATGGCCTCGACTCGGGCTCAACGATTTTTCAAAATTTGGGGCCCGAACTCCGAGACCCGAGTTTTCAGAAACCCTATCTATATATATATCGTATAGTTTAATTTTATCTATAAAAATATATCTAGACAATAAATATTTCTTATGTAAAGAGTACATTCACCCGCTCCTCGAAATGTGAACTATTTTAATAAGTAATTACAATTCATGCAATAACAAATACTCAGGATTTTTTTAATTTACTATATCAAATGTATATAAATGATAGTTCTCAAAAGGATTTTTGTATTATTATTGTTTTTTTGCTTATTTATACGTTGATACTCGAAATTTCAGGTTGTTTGATAAATAACTGTGGTTAACCACAATTATTCTTAGCCAATATTTATAATTTTTTTAATTTACAACTTAATAAGTATTTGATAGCCCTCCAAATGTCTTTATTTATATTTGATTTTAATTGATATGTCCATTTTAAGTTAAAAAAACGAAATAAGCAATTTCTTTTTTTATTTTATCATAAAGACACTATATACAGTATATAAGTACATATACAATATTATATTTTCTTTATGATTCTATTTAAAATTAATTTTTATTTATTTAAATTTTCAATCATTTAATGCTTTTATGTTGTATGTAAACGATATTTTTTTTGTATGTATGTATATAGGAAAAAAAAAGCAAAGAAAAAAAAGAGCAAAATTTAAAATTTAACAGAAACAAAAGAACAAAAACAGAGCATCTTTAGTATATCATATAGTATACCATGTATATTCTTTACATGGGTTTTTTATAAAAATGGAAAATTAATAATGAAAATGGGAAAATATTGGAAAAAATATAGATATTGTAAGATGGCTGTATTGAATATTTATCATTTAAAAAAAAAGGGTGAAAATCGGTTGGTAAATCATTGAGTAAAACGGTTTTAAATGTCTATCATTTACAGATTAAATATTATGATTTATCACATAAATAATTTTATAATTAAAATTTTTGATTCCATTTTAGTTAATATTGTTAAATATATATGAATAAAAAAAAATTCAAAAACTTACCGCATGCTACCACTACTAGACTCTTCATCTTCATTTGGTTCAATAAATTGTAATTGAGAACGTTTATGTCTCCACCATAAATATCCACCGGCCAAAAATAATAGAATAGCAATTATAACTCCTAGTGTAGCAAGGCATCCAATTAATATTACATTTGCCATATCTGAAAAAATATTCAAATAAAAAAATTAATATATTTTTTATTTAAAAATTTTCTAAGATTAAATATTTATAACAATTTTTTGTTTTTTTTTGTTTTTGTTTTTATTTTATTTTAAATAACATTTAAATACACTTCCCATCGGGTACATTACAAATTATAAACAAAAAAAAAAACATTATGTTTTTATTTTTTATTTTTGATGATAACAATATATAATTGTTATACATAACTTCGAAACATGCAAACATCTAAAAGAAAAAAACATAAAAATTTAATAAATGGAGGAAATATTTTCGTCAACTAAAAATTTTATGAAAATAGTTATCATATTTTGCCTCAGAGTTCAGGAAAAGTTCCGAATTCACATTTATGTAAAAAAAAAAAAAAAAAAAAAAAAACCCGCATGCATTAATAAAAAAAAAAAATTTAAAAATAATTTTTGATAAATATGAATTTCTTCATAAGTTTTCCACAAAATTAAAAAATATGATTACCTTAATAAGAAATTGTGTAAAATTTTAATAGAATTAAAGAATTTTTGAAAAAGTTCTTGTCTTAGATATAATATAAAAATTGAAAATGTATAATTAAATGAAGACATTTTTATTTCAAATGACGACTTTTTACTTTAATTGAAGACATTTTTTTCCAATTAAAACTTTTTACTTTAAGTGAAGACACTTGTTTTTCAATGAAGATTCTTTATTTTAGTAATTTAGTTAACATATATATATAATATGTATATTAATTATATTAAATAAAGAAACTTCATTAAAAAAAAAATGTCTTGACCTAAAGTAAAAATTCTTCATTGAAAAAAAAATGTCTTCATTTGAAATAAAAAAGTCTTTAATTAAAGTAAAAAAGTCTTCAGTTAAAGTAAAAAAGAGTATATATATATGTATATATTTATTTCTTTCTATGAGAAAAATATAAAAATATAAATTAAAAAATAGTATAGTACCACAGTACCAGACTACAATAATACTACATATATGCATATGTATACATAAGTAGCAGACAAAACAATCAACTTAAATAAAATTTAACTTGGCATAAGATTCGTGTCTTAGATAAGAACAAATGCATATATTATATACACAAAATGTATATAGAAGTACTATTATTATAATATATTATAGTTTTGTTTTTTTATTTTGGGGGGAGGAAATTTAATTATAGAATAATTTAGTATGGCAGTAACGTATATAGAAAGTATATATACCGTATTAATATGGTAACGGTATATATAAATAAGATTACAATAATATTAGATGCAAAAAAAATAGTTGGCAATTTTGCAATTATAATATTATATAATATAATTTTATAAAATATAAATGGGCTTCTTTGGGATTAAATTTTTTGTAAATATTTAAAATTAAAATATTCTTACTATGAAAAAAATTATTTTTATTTTAAAGCATACACTTCTTCTCCCCCTGCTGCATTTCAATTCTGAATCTACATTTTTGTACATAATGTATATTTTGAAGAAGTTTCAAAATACATATTGAATTTATAAAATAGAAAAATAATAATATAAAAATTGTCTTTTGTCTTGGGGGGAAAATTAAAAAAAAAAAAAAAAACACTGCCAAATAAAGCATGTTTGAAAATATGTAGCATAATAAAAATAAAGAAAAAAAAAAACAACACAAAATTTTTATTAAATTTAATTACAATTAGTTTTTTTTTTTTTTAAACATCATATTAAAAAAGTATGTGTAGTCGTCCCCCTTTTCTTAATATCCTAACTTTATCTTTCTTTTTTTTCCCCCTTTTCTTTTCGTGTGATGAGTTTTACCTGTGCTCTGCTAAATTATTGAATTATTAATCCGCTTAAAGCATAAACTGGGGTTTCAAAAAACAAGTAATTTTTTTTTTTTTTTAAAGAAAAGGACTTAGAAAGATCGTAAAAATATCTAATTGTCCAACAGTGTATGTATTATGTTTACATATATACATATTCACATATATATGTATATAATTAGATATTTTTTCAAAAAAAGAAAATATCTAGAACTCCCCCCATCACTGACTTGTTCTATTTACAGTATTAAACGACAAAAACAAATCCTTATTTTATTTAACATTTTCCCAATTTTCTTGTATATTTTTTTTTTTTTTTGAGAGTATCTGTCGAAGATACATGCACACAGCTTATACATTTATAACAATAAACAAAGAATTCAATTTTTTTTTTATTTTTTTTATTTTTAAATACAATCATATAAGTAAGTATATAATGAGTTCATAAAAGCTAGTTTTAAACAATATTTTCATTTGATGTTTAGAAATTTATAAGGAATCGCGCCAAAAAAAAAAACCAAATTTATTTTTCTTTTTGTTTTCAATATTTCGCATTGGATTCATTGAATCAGCAGCAATCAAAATAAAGTACATGTATATAAAGTAATACATAAATACTTAACATATATAATATATATAAAATGTATATAAAATAATTGTTTTTCATATCAATGGTAATGGTAAAAACCCGCTTTTATGAATTCATTGATATTTTAATAATAGAAGAGAAGAGAATATATAGATATTACATTAATTTAATAATGGATTTATTATTAATAATCAAATTCATTAAACAATTTTAACCCTTTTGCAGCTCCCCATCTTTTTTAATTTTTAATTTTAGTTATTTTTTTTTTTTTTGTTTTAGCCAATTTCGTAAGCATTTTTAAAATGAAACAAGTAATGCAACAAAATCACAGTCTTTCAAAAAACCATATTTCCAAAATTAAAAAAAATATTCGATAATAGATTCGATTGGGTACAAAAGTACATAGGTACATATGACATTTTCGTCGAAATTTTAAAATAACCACTATATTATTAAGAAAAGTTGTTAATAGAAAATAAAAATATAATGTTGGAAGTTTTAATTCTTTTGCGATTATTATCCGTATATAAGTAGTTAAAATTTTATTGCTTTATTTTAAATGGTGTGTAAAAGTTTTGTAAGCATCCGAAATAAACAACAGACAGACAGACAGAGTGAAACTAATACGGATATTTTTTTTCTGAGAATTTTTTGTTTTTTTGAAAATATGCTAAAAAAAAAAATTAATTTCTGATGGGGTGGAGGAATTTATAATAAGTATTGGCATGTATAAGCTGCAAAAGAGGTTAAAAATACATAATAACTATTCAAAATTAAACAAAAAAATTTTTTTTTATTTATAACATAGAATTTAAGCAAATAAATAGTTACTTAAACATTAAAAAAAATATAATAAGATGCATATATACATATATAAATGTATACATACATATTAATAACAAAAAAAAAAAATAAAAATTATAAAATTACAACGAATAATAAATACTTTACTTCACTAAATATAACCATATATTAAATGCCCAGCGGCAATGTCAACGGTCATATTTAGCTTTTTATAATATCCGGCCCTGATTTCGATAGTCACTTCATAAAAATGAAAATGACAAAAAAATCATTTAATTTTATTAATTGTTTTTTTGAGATTTCGATAGACTGAAAAAAATGAATTGGAATTTGAAATTAAAATGATTTATACATTTTTTTTTTTAAACTGGTAATGTTTTCTTAATTTTAAGATTTTGGCTATACCCAGAGAAAAGAAATAAGAGTAAAAAAATTGAGTGCTCGTAAATTATAATGAGTACAATAAATACTGACTTTTAAATAAATACTGGCTGTTATTTTGGAAAAGCCCCCCGTGTATCTTGGTAGCAAAAGATCGGACCGATATGATTTAAAAAACTTGTAGTCCCCAATACTAAAAATAGAAATTAAAAAAACAGAAAAAAAATGCTCGAAAAGTTGCTCCTTAGTTTTTGGGATTGATTTGTTTTTTGGGCCGGGCATAAAAATCTGAACTATTTTTTTTTATTTTTTTTTTTTTGCGGTATTTATATTTTACTATACAAATTCGATGAGTATACCTTTTTTAAATCATGTGTTGTTCGCATACTTCTAATTCACAAAATAATGGGCTTTCTGGCAACCTATGCTATAATGAAAATCCCAATATATTCATACCAATATAAATACATAAAAATACTTACTATTTTTTTTTTTCCTAAATCCATTTTTACAAGCAAATCATTTAACAATATCAAAATGACAAAATTTGCCTTTTTAAATGAGAATATTCATAAAAAATTACTGTATCCAAATCAGTTTTTTTTTTACGATTAAATTCATTTTTTTGTAATCGAAATTTCACTATTTTTTTTTTTTTTTCGTAAAAAATTAAAATGATATGACTATCAAAATTAGGGCCATCTAATAAAAAACTATGTGTTTCTTTTGTTTTTTTTGCATATTTTTAATTAAAGATTTAATATAGCAGTGAAACTTGGAAAAGATATAAACAAAAACCTGAATTTGTTAAGGATAACAAAAAAAAAAAAAAATTTTAATCTGGTTAAGAATGAAAAAAAAAATCAACAAAAACATAACCTAAAGACCAGACGAGACAGCGCTAGCAAGGTAGTACACAAATATATATGAACATTTTTGACAATATTTTAAATTTTTTTCAACTATCTTCTCCACTGTCTTGACATTTTTCTAGGTATAGTAATTTGACACTTCGAACAATTAAAAATGGCGACAAATGGAAAATAACATTCATATCAAATAAATTTTTTTTGCGGTAATTTTATTTTTAATTTTTGATATTTTATTTGTGTCGATTTTTAAACATGAAAAATGTTGATAAAATATAAAATAAACTTGCAAAATTTTGATGATATTAATGAAAATGTCTTGATAGTAAAAAATACCACAAACGTCACACACAGACAGTAATTTGACATTTAATATTACACACTCGCAAGATAGTAATACTGGGTCTTATGCATAAAAACTGAGCTAAAACTCGAACTTTCCTTTTTCAAACAAAAACATGAGTTCAAGAATAGTTTTTGTTTGAAAAATTGAGATTTGAATTAAAGCTTAGTTTTATGCATACGCATTATGCGTTCTAGCTGTCCGGTAATTACATCAACTATTCATGTTTATTGTGTGATGCACATATCTTTATTAAGTTATCTTAAAAACAATTAATTTACTTTTTTTTTTTTTTGGTGTTTAAGAATGATTATAAAGATATTAAGTGAGAAAAAAAAAAAAACAATAATTTTGTAATCCTTAACTGTTTAGAGCTTTAACATGTTTCACTGTTATAATATTCATATAATAACGGAATATAGACGTACATATTATTGTATACAAAATATCGATTTAATTTAAACGATAATTTGTTGTTGTCTTTTTTTTTTCCTGCCCCTTTTTTTTTGTATTTGTATTTTACGTATTGTTTCGGTTTTTTTTCCCACGATATTGAATCTACATATTTAGTTGAATCTATTTTCTCCTTTTTTTTTTTTTGGATTTGTACTCCATGTTGTGTGCAACGGTTTTTATTTTACGGTTTGTAAATAAAAAATCGTATACATAAATAAAAAATCATATACATAAATAAAAAATCATATACATAAATTAAAAATTATACATATACTTATCAATTTTTGGATCACCCAGTCAATTGGAACACTGAAATTATTATATATTTTTTTTTTTTATCTGTAAAATTTATAAATATTATTTATAAATTTATAAATATTATTATATATAAAAATATAATAATTTTTAATATAAAAAATTTCAATGGAGATGAATATAATATGTATATGTATTGAAGATGAATTGAAATGAATTGAAATGAAATTAATCAAATTTATTTATATAATATTTAGGTATTATAAATGAAATTTGAATGATATGGAGTGAGTTTTATTGTTGTGGTTTTTCTTTTTTTGTAATAAAAAAGAATATATGATATGGTAATATGGCATATGAATAATTAATCTCTTAAGATTAAAAGATTTTAAATGAATAGGATTATTTTTTTGTCCTGTGTGAATAGAAAGTAGTCCATATTTTTTTTTTTTTTTGCCAAAACGTTATATTAGTTTTCCAATTCAACCAAGAAAAAATTTTGGTTTGATATAATGTACTAGATAAATCTGGTGTAGCATACGCTAGTCTGGTAATCTAGAAATAATATTGGTTTTTTCACTTAATTTTGTAATGAAAAAAAAAAAAATATCTTTCTGGGGCCTCGGTGGCCTAGTGGGTAACAGTGTATAAAATACGCTGTAAACACAGAGAGAGTGTGGGGTTCGAATCCCATACACGTCGTAAGAGTTATTCCCCCTTACGACATTTACAGCCACGCCTGAAGAGGAGAGGCTGTATAATTTCCTGTCCACATTTATGTGGCAGAGAAATGCATTATAAAAAAAAGAATAAAATATCTTTCTGTTCTAATATAATTTTTATTATTAAATAAAAATAAAAACGTAGATAACAACACTATAAGCAAATTAAAGAAAATGTTGAAAGAAATTTTGATAAACTTTTTTCTAAGCTAAACTAATTAAAATTGTAAAAATAAGTATAAAATAAAAGTATAAAAAAAAAAAAACGCCCTGATTAAAAATTGACTGGTAAAGATAAATTTAATCAAAAGTTTCGCCATGAGGCTTATTAATTGTCATTGTGTATGCTAAACGGATCGGAAACTGTTTTTTTCCTGTTTGTTTCCTGCTTTTAAAATAAAGGGAAAGTTTGAATCCAATGAAATTAAAGCAATACGTGGAATAAAAATAGTTTCGACTGTAAAAGTATTGATTGCTTCGATATATTGATTCGATTAATCCGATTAATCAAAATTCATTTATTGGGCTATCAATGTTATGTTTATTTATATCTACAAAACCCTCGACTGTTAGCGTTTGAAATAGAAATCTTTAATTTTCTCTTTCTAGTTTATTGATTTTCTCTTAAACGCTCTTCTAGTTGTTTTTAGCCTAGAATAGCCTCATTCGCTATTCTTCGCGAGAATCCTTTATAACACGAATTAACTCTGCGGGCTTTTTCTTCATAGACACAAATCGAACGAAAACAAAAATTTTTTTTAATAGACTGTAGTGCCGACATGGGTTAATGTATCGTGACTAAATTAATTTAATGGGCTTCTGTATTAAAGAGAAAACAAAAATTTTTAGCACAATTGATTAAAATGGTTTAAGCTGGACAACAAAGAGAAAAACTTAATTGGACCGTCATGCTTAAACGAGTTATGAAAACTTAACAATTTGTTACAAACTTTTTTTTCATATCATAAAAGGCATCCTTGCAAAATTGGACATAAATCGAAAACAAAAAAAAAATTTTTTTGATTGCAAACAAACCCCCCCCCCCCACAACCCCATTTATTTAAAAACATGAAAAAAATTTTGATTTTTCTTTTTCTTCCTTTTTGTTCTTCTATATACAAATTTTCTTCTATTTATTCCATAATAATATATTCTATTTTATTCTATTTTTAACCACGATATTTTATTCTATATAGATGTATTCTGTTTAACAATCTATAGGATATTATATCGTATGTACGTGACTGAAAAGTTGAACACTTTACTTTTCAGAAATTATTTTATTCTATTTTTTTTTTACTTCATTTTTCTTTTTTTTTTCTATTTATTCTATAGATATTTTAAAGTGGAGTAGAGCGAGAAAATAAAATAACGAAAAAAATTCGGCTCTGAGAAATAACGTCTAATGAAATAAGAACTAAAAGTAAAAAATGAAATAACATCTAAAAATTTTTGTGAAATAAGATGTAATTATGAATGAAATAACACATATAATATTGAAATGAAATTAAATTTAAAAATCAAAAAACAAAAAATAAATCAAAAAAAAATTAAATAAACGAAACGACGAAAGAAATCTTCAAAAATAAAATCCTCAAAGACAAAATCCCCAAAGACAAAATCTTTATATTAAATCTAAAGGAAAATATATATATAATATAAGGTGTAATAGCTCTAATTTTGTAACGAACAGTAAAATCCCTCCTAATCACCATACTACTTTAAATATTTTAATGTATTTTAATGTAAAAATATAATCTAATCATTTTTTTATTTCATTAGACGTTATTTCGCAGAGCCAAAAAAATTCATACAAAAATTGCGATAGAACCAATAATTTGGTTGTATGTTTTTAAATTGAAAAGTTATTTGTGTTATAGCTATTGTATGATAAACAAAAATATTTTGAAGTAAACACAAAAAAAAAAAAAAAAAATGATGACTAACCAATATATGGTTTTAACCATGAACTCAGTGTTTTAAAATTACTAAATGGGAAATATTTAATATTAATGAGGTCAAGTTTTATATTCAATTAATTCAAAGTTATCTTTTATTTTTTTTTGTTATTGTTAATTTTGTTTAGCCTTTTATAAGTCACTCCTATGAATTTCATCCCGAAATTATTTTTTTTTTCTCATAATGTATTACAAAAACATATCGATTATTTCCGGTTGATTTTTGTTTCTTTTTTTGTTTTTTTTTTTCGTCTTAAAGTTTACTTACAACATTCTTAACAACAGAATCTTTTTTTCAGAATCAGAAAAAAAAAGAAAAACAGCATTCAGTTTATTTATTTTAATAAATCAATTCCACATTGTAGTAATTTTTTTGTTGCGTACCTATAAAATAAAAATTGTGAACAATTTAATTGTAAAAAACAAAATAGGTATGTGAACAAAAATGAATCAGTGGAACCCGCGTATAGTCACACACAAAAAAAAAATCAGGAAAACATATGACTATAAGCGATTTGTGACTATAAAAGGAATAACAAAAAAAAAAATTCTAAATAAGGCCCGCAGTAAATAAAAAAGGACTGTTTCATCGTCATATGTTATGGGGTCTATGATGTAATCCTGTTTTAAAAAACCCTATTTTGCCAAAATCCTCTTTTCCACAATCCTACTTTTCCAAACTCCTACTTTCCAAAATCCTTTAGTTTTTTTTTTAAATTTTTGTATTTAAATTTATTTGGCGCGGGCCCCATTTAACACTTTCTTTCTTAGTGTTTTTTGCATAGCTGAAATAAGTTCGAAAAAATTATTAAAATCAAAAACGACAAAGTTCGAAAACCAAACAAATTTAAGGGGTCTGGTACGAAATTTCGTTTTTCGCTTAAGTGAAACATTTCAATACTAATAATCTTTTCAAACTTATGACGCGGAGCCATTTTAATGTTCAAAAAAAGAAGAATAGGACTTTCTACGATTTTTTTAAACAAAAAGAGGATTTTAGAGTTTTGTTTAAAAGCATTTTAAAAAAAGAGGATTAATAAGCAGGGGATTTAGTACGGATCTCATGTTATGGGTTTCATATTTATCCAAAAGTTTCTTCTAAAAGTGTAGATGGATTGAAAGTATAATTGGCAGATTCAATATCAGCTGCATTTCTTTCTTGGTGTATTCGTTTAAATATTATGTTCTTTCTGCTTTTTAAATGAGGGAATTTAAATGAGGGAGGAGAACGTTCTTGAGTATAAGCGAAATAAAATACAAAGAAAACTCCGAAAATAGATGTTGTCAAAAAAAAAATATTGATTATAAGCGAATTGTGACAATAAACCATATTGACTATAAGCGGTTTCCACTGTCATATAATCGATATAATCGATATCGATTGTCATATTATTCTCAGATTTTTTATTAGAATTAAAGTGCATTGATTCCGGTTAATGATGAAAAAAAATGTCGTTCAAGTGACTTGCTCTGCTAGCTCTCGGAATTGGGCCATAGAAAAACAAGAAGAAAATGAGAATTTTTTCAACGAAATTATCTTCACCCATGAAGCACATTTTGAAATTTATGTATGGTTATGTTAACAAACAAAACTGTCACATTTGGGCTGAAGAAAATCCTAGAATATTATTTGAAAAACTAATGAAACCAAAAAGAATCACTGTATGGTGTGAATTTTGGTCAGGTGACGCATTTATATACTTTTATACTTTTTATACTTTTATACCATACTTTTTTGAACTGAAATACTTTTACGGCCCATACTTTTTTGAAATTGAAAATGGCAATGAAATTACTGTGAATGGAGCTCGATATCGAAATGTGATTAGGAACTTTTGGTGGAGTTAATTAAGGAAGATATTTAAGTGCAGAATATGTGGTCCTAACAGGATGGTTTAACATGCCATACAGCAACGGAATCAATCAATCTGTTGAAAGAGAAGTTTAATAATCGAATAATTTCTCGAAGAACAGACGTGAATTGGCTACTAAGATCATGTGATCTAACACAATTGGACTTCTTCTTATGGCGTTTCTTGAAGATTAAAGTTTATAAAAAATAAATATAGATTTCACACAATTTATGTCTTTTATTTAAAATTTAAAAAGATTAACTCAAATTTGAACATCCTTTATAAGGACAAATTTCAGATTTAAAAAAGAGAAAAGAAAAACACACATTTAATAAAACATTTTTTGCAAAAAAAAATAAAATGAAATTGTCAGTGAATAGAGAAATATTAGCTACAATAAAATCTTGGGAAAATATTATACATATATACTTTAAATTTAAGAAATGTGGTAGGATTATATTCAAATCATTAAATTTTCAATTTTGTTCTATAATTAGGAACAGAAAAAAAATATATATTCATCGTTCTGTGTAGAAAAGATAATTAGTGTGTAAATAGATATAGGAATTGATAGAACAACATTGAAACTCCATTGAATCTGCAAATATTTTACCTATTAAAAACAAAAAATTTTTTATTCCTATACAATATAATGACGTAGCCTATACAATCCCTTTCTATTAATTTCGATTTAATAACAAAAAAAAAATAAACAAAGAAAAACTAGAAAATGGATATAGTAATGGTGCGATTGGATGAATGAACACAACTACCTGTATAATATTATTTGGTATTATTTAGATACAATTAAAATAGTTGATATAAGAGGAAGATTGGAAAAAAAAAAATCATAGAACATTTAACCTGTATTAAAATTAAAACAATTAATTGACTTAATGAAAAGGCATAAAATAAACTTTTATAAAAACTTTAAATAAACATTTTTTGGCATTATTGTTATTAAAAATTGTTATTTTTATATTAATTGGAAAATATGTATGTAGTATAGTTTAATTTCATTTTTCAATTTTCATATTGTTGAAAATATACACAGCGAAAACACTGACTTAATTTTTTACCTCTTAACTTTGTACTACATTTTTATACTTAAATCTATTACATATATATAGGTACTACTTTTATTATTGTTAAATAATTTTCTATAGTCATTTTCTTATTAAAAAATCAGTCATAGAATACAAACGTATTTTTTATTTTCTTGCTTAACAAGGAAAGGCAATATAGGTTATGGGTCCAGGATCCCTAGGTTATAATACATAACTCGTAAAAAAAAAAATATATTTTTAACAATTTTTTATTTAAATGAAGATGAGTTCTTCAACAATGATAAGCTTCAAAATTTGGATGATCAAAACTATGACATCAGGTGGAAGATGCAAATGTAGAGAGTGTCCTAATACAGATGAATCTTTGGAAATGCATTTCAGGTAAAAGCAGTGAAATACCTAAAAATAAAGATGTACAAATTAAAAATAATGAAGGAGAAGGTGTAAGTCAGAAAAGCGTAATATGGGAAAATGGAAAAGACAAGTTCGAAAAAACCCTTGCTACAATAATTTAAAATATTAAAACGTGCCAAGTCCTACATATAAAGCACTATAAATCCGCAAGAGAAGAGTGGGATCTACTCCAACAATTCCACTAACCAATCAAACGGACAGATAAGGAAAGCCAATACATGGAATATGTATATTTTAATGACACAAATATTTAACTGTTAAAACCTTTAAAGGCTTATCTGCTGAATTGAACCATCTCAATGTAAAGGTTTGTAGTATACAGATATTGCTTTTGTTTGTTTTGTGAACCAGGTTAGATACATAAAAAATTGTTTGTGTAATTTATTGCAGCAGTCAAAGCGAAATGTCAAAATGGGGAGTCTGACGAATGTTCGTTGTATTAATGAATCTCGTTTTAGAAAAATCTATAGATTTTCAAAATTTTGATAATTTTTATTATTTAACAAAAGCGGAATTAATCTGCTTTTGAAGCAGTTTTTCCACAGTGAATTCAAAATAAAAAACGGGAGAAAATTAAAAGAAAAAAAAAACCGAGATTTTATAAAACTCGGATTTTATGATGATTATATAAACCGAATATTCAACACCAACCTGACAAATGTTTTTTTTTTTTGTTTCTTTTTTAAAGTTATTTTTCCTATAAAATTTTAATAACCCATTAATGTTTAACCCATGTAGTGTTTAAGAATCAACTTATAATATTTATTTTAATATTTTTTTGACCGAAAAAAAAAAGTTTTCTTTTGTAGAGATTTAATTTTAACCTTTTATCTATTTTCTTCTGATGGGGTCTATTTGACCCTAGAGTACTAAAAATTCAAATAAAAAAAAAAAACAAATAAAAAAACAGTGTGAAAAATGTGTTCTTCCTTTCTACAATATTTTTTTTGTTATCATAAAAATAACCAAATCTGTGCTCAGGGATTTTATTTAGGATGAAAAATTCCAACTACATCTCGAATGTGTTACAAAATGCATATATCTATGTAGGTATTGGTACATATTATAACGAAAACTAAATGTAATCTGTTCACTGAAATTAAATTGACTTCTGGTAATAAAAATGTAAGAATTTTTTCATCAGTTTCTATTGAATGTTTTTGATGTAATTTTACTGTTTCTAAAATATTGTAATCAAATATGTCAAAACACAACATATACATGTATGTAAATGAACAGAATATATTACGGTTGGTCAATGGTTTTAAATGCACAATTTAAAGAACAGGCGCGGAATCATTATTTATGTCCAAAAACTTAAAGTTATGAAAGTTTATTATTAAACAAGTTTGTAATATGCAATTTTTCGATTTCAAGGAGAAAATTTACAACGGTCCGAAAGTTTAAATATTTTAGGAATGCAGCTAAACCAAAAAATTTTAAGGAAAGAGCATATCTTTATATATAGCTAAGAATGCTGCTAAATATTTGGGTTTTCTTCCGTATTGTAAAGTCTATTTTTCTTTAAGAGATCTATCCAATATCTATAAAGCATATATTTGTCAAAGATGGAATACAACTCACACATATATAGATGTGTGACATAGACACATATATAGGCGCTCCCCCACCAAATTTCATTAAATTACCTTTACAAAATTCAAAATCGTGCCTTACACTTAATTGGCGACCCCATCGAACCGGTAACCCTCACTTCTCTTAACATACGTCGAAATATTGAAGCATTATCCTTATTTTATAGATATCTTGTAGGTAATGACACTTGTTCTATTGAATTAAAATCAATAATGCCTTCCTACAAACAATTTCAGCGCAACATTAGAAATCATGAAAATTCATTTCTAGAAATTGTGGAAATTCTTAAATAGTTTAAAACTGGTTATATGGAAACTCATTTATTGTGAGAACTGCTAAAATATGGATCATTCCATCCAATGTCACCCCCCCCCCCTAATGGAAGCAAAAGAGGAGCTATACAAGTTCATCTCTAATTTATCTTCCAATTCTCCCCTTACATCCTATTTCTCACCAAATTTTTTCCCCTTTTCCAAAGGACGGAAGGTTAAAACAAGAAAAATTTCCAAAATAGTTTTTTAACTTTAAGTGAAAATGAAAACAAAAAGAAACAACATTTTAAAACTAAATAAAACGTAAGCTTTAAAATGTTTTTATTTAAGTACTGCGAAATCTTCTTGAAGATTCTATTTTCTTTTTTATCATCCCCAACATACACACAAGATAAGCCAGAAGGTTAAAAACAAAAACAAAATTTAAAAGAATCCTTATCAATATTTAAAAATAAAACAAAAATATTCCATAGAATTCAAATAAAAATTGTGAAAATAAAAATAAATTTGAAAAAAAAGAATTTCATATCGAAAAATCTTTATTTTGTATTTTATATATGTATGTATGTATATAAAAATATACAAATATATTTAGATATCGATATTATTAATATATAGATATTATTAATATGTATATATTATATGTATATATTTACATATTTTATACATATTAATAATTAATGAAAAAAATATATATTTGTATATACATATATATTAATTCCTTAATCGATTATCCTGTATCGCATTATCTTGTTTTTCTCATATCCTGTGCAAAGGTATATATCAAGATTTATACCTTTTGTATATTTTATGTTTTATATCATTGACATTCAGGTTTATATAAATTTTACAGCAGAGTAAAAAATTTTTTAATATTCTTTTGAAATTACACAAGAAAAAAAAAAAACCTAAAGATTCAATTGAAAGATAAATAATTTTAATATATATTGTAATTTAAAAAAGAAAATTAAAGGTTAAACTTGACCATTTTATACATACACATATATAATATGTGTACATATTATATAATTTTTTATATATAATTTCTGAAATAATTTTAAAAGAAAAAACAATTTATTAAATATAGTCAAAACAAAATATGAAAATGTTCCATTTGGCACTAAGGGCGTTTCCGGAACTCTTGTACTTCCACTGGATAACTTGCACTTTCCGAAAATAACACCTATAATTTATCACACTATTGCTCGCCGCACTAAATTTTTGTCCCGATTTAAAAATTTATGACAGTACTATATTTTTAAGAGTAGAATCCCAAATCTTCTAATACCAAATTTCCTAATCCTTATTTTCCAAGAAATCCTTGCTACATCCTTATCCCTAAAATTAAAATATAGATTTTGTATTAAAGATCCCATCCTAAAGTTTGGTTTAAAAAGGTGGTGGTGTTTAGATTGGCTAAAGCAAGCCCCCCAACACTACCATAGAGGAACTTCGTACCCTAGATGGCTTTTGATGCTTCCCACCTTCCCTCGTAAAAACACAAAAAAAAAGAATGAGTATTACCTGAATGCATACATATTTTGTTAGCATTTTTATATCAAATTTATTTTGAAAGGTTATTTCGACTTTATTTAGCAATATTTATGATGATTATGGCATTATCAGTATTTGTCAAATTATTAAATTAAATGTAATATTGTTTCGTACTAAATTGTGCTTAAAATTGTGACCAAATTTCGCCTTTTTCTTTAAATATTAATTTTAATTTTTTTTTTTTTTTAAATTTAATTGTTATATTTCTTATTTTTTATATATTTTCTCCTTTAGTGTACGATATTTAGTGTGGTAAAAAAAAATACACTAAATTTTGACAGGTAAAAAAGTGTGATTTGACAAGTTTAGAGCGATTACCTTCAAACTCACTAAAAAAATTTTTCGGAGTTTTTAGGAATAAATTTACGTGTGATTTGACAGGTTCAGTGTGAATATCAAGTACAAATGCGAGAGGTCCGGAAACGCCCTAAATATATTATTTTAATTTTCCATCAATATTGAAAACATTGAAAATGGAATCCTATATTCTTAGTTTTTAAAAAATTTTTTTTGTAGACTGGTTTTTTAAATTTTCGATTTCATAAGTTAGCGTAGATTATTAGACAATATACCTACCGCTTTTTGTTTTTACTTATTTAAATATTAGTAGTAAATAGTTATTTTAATGAGTTCCACTTTCCGCACTATATAAATATATAAACGTTGGTTTAGTTATAATCTGAATAACATATAGAAAATATAAAAAAAAAAATTGAAAATAAATTAAAAGTTAACTGCTACAGTGAAGTTATCTTCGCTTATATCATGCAGGAAGGTGTTATATACTACTGCACACGTTGTAATTCACTGATGGCCCTGACTCTGTAGTAAATATAATAATAAAAATAATAAGTAAATACTAATACCAATAATAATAATAGCTGCTACAGTGACAGTGGGAGAGTTGCTTTTAATAGTTACTTTATGCAGGAAGGTGTTTTAACTGTTGTAATGGCTATTGTCACTGTTAGCAAAAATAGTAATAATAATAGGCGGATTTATTATTTCCTTACAATCCCACTGCCAATCCAATGTTTCCGCATCCCATTGTCATATCCTTTCCTGTTTCTATTCCCTAGCCAATATACTGTATTAGCAGGTAGGGATTTCAAATCCCATTATATTGACTAAAGATGAAGTTGGGTTTAGTCAGTAAGAATCTGACACTACCAAAGAGAATTCTTGATGTCTTTCGAAGATTCCCTTAAGAAAAAAAAGAAGAGAGATCCTTAAGAAAAAAAAGAAAAAACTGCTGCTATATTGATTAAATATACATATACTATATATATATATACATAGTAATAGTACTTTTATGTAAAGGTAATATTGGTGTAATGCTTACTTTGATTCTTTTACTTCCTTTCAATTTCAAGTTATTGTTGCAATATTAATTATTATAAATATATACGTACCTAAAATATTCCTTTGATACTTTACCAAATAAAAACAAAGTATAGGTTGAGATTAAAACAAAGGCGAAACATTAGATAATTTTCATTTGATGATTTTCACATTAAAATCCAATTTATTTAAAATTTTTTATTTAATTTTTAATTTTTTTGTTTATAAAGCTTAACCTTTTTTTATAAGGGTTTTTTTTTCACTTTTTAAAACATAACTTTCAAAACTTAATTTAAAACTTTAAAAAACTTAAAACTTAATTTTGTGCATTTTTAATTATTATTATAAAACTTTTTAATAAAATATATTTAAATATCAAATTTAACCGAAAATATAATTTTAATTTATTTATATTTAAAAATTTAAAGTTTTATATTTTACCTGGAGACTTGGATTATTGTATTGTAGAACCCGAGTAAATTTGAATCTGAAAAGATGAAAAAAAAAAACAAAAATTAATATTTTTACAATGCATGAGTAAAAAAAATTTTATATTAAAAAAAAAAAAAAACGAGGAAGAGTGCAGTAGAGTCAACTCTCGGATACTCGTATAAACGTGGTGATGTATGCGGTTTCCATAAAACTTATTGCTTACGAACTAGACTAAATACAAAACCTTCTTCAAAATCTTTAACCGTGGCAAAATAAAAGATCTCTGAACTTCCTCGAAAGTGTATGGAAATGGGTCGCTGGAACCCCAGATCACGATAAAGAAAATCAAAATATACTTTTTTTAATTGGTGTTGTTTTAGCTTCTGTTAGAACTTGAGGTGGTGAATTTGAAGTTGAATTAGTTGACATTACATTAGAATGTTTATACATAACCCCTCCTCGAGTAGAGTTGAAATTCTCCGGAATTTCTTTATTTACAATTTTTATTTTTGTTCCTTTGTTTCTTAAATATAATATTCTAAAAGCAATACTTATTACTAATACTACAATATATTTATCCATATATTTATCCCACAAATATGTACAGAAGTTATTGGAGAATTGTTTGAAGTATATGTACAGATGTTATTGGAGAATTTTACAGAAGTTATTGCCATAAAACTTGATCATCTTTTCTAAGATTTTAGACGCCTGCTGAATTATGATGAGCAACGATTAACGAAGCTTAACGAAATTTCATTTGTAATAATGCAAAATATTATGTCAATCAGCAACAAAAAGGAAAAAAAACACCATCAACAACGATAAAAGAAAAGTCAACAACAATAAGCTTCAACCAGTAATTCTGGGTTAATGGATTACGATGTAAGCCAGTTAACGAAACCTATATATAACCTATATAAATTCCTGATTTTTAATTGAAAATAATGACAACTAATAACACTAAGAAAAGAAATTCCAGATGACTTTATTGAAGCAATGAAGCAAAAAAATAAACAGAGAAACAACAGAGACAAAAAAAAAACAGCAACAACAAGAAGCATCAAGTAGTGTAACAACAAAACGTCAAAAATGAATGAAAAAGTAACAAGTAAAACAATAAAAGAAGGAAATGATAGAAAATCGAGGAAAAATACAGTTGCCTTTGTCAACTCTTAGATATCCGTACGAACGGTTAATATGTTCACAGCCTGCCACTCTGCTTACAATATTATTTTTTTAATATTTTAGTATTTTAAAATAATTTGGGTGAATTTTATAATTTCTAGAACTATGGGTTGTACATATATTCAAACTATATGTTTATACATTCTTCAAAAGCAGATTTTAACCTTCCACATAACGATTATCATTCCAAAACTTTTTCAAATATTCTATAGTACCATTTAATACTAAGCGGTAAATGTATATTAAATTTACTAAGTACAAAATAGTAAATATAATTTTAAATATTATATTAATGCGCACATAGTATATTTATATTGTTATAAGTATCTCGCCATACATTGCAATATTTCTTTAAAAATATTTCCATTCATAGAATAATTTCTTATAAGTACAATAAAATACATATATGTATGTAAATACGGCGCTATATAATATACATCTATACTCTTATCATTCATTCATCAGTGACATATACGATATGTAAATAAACATGACATTATATAAGTATGAATGTGCATCAATATCATATAAATAAAAATTCTTCAAGCAACCGTTATGTTGTTTATTTATTTACAGTTTTTTGTACTACACATTATATCTTCAATAATTTCAAATTATCGAGTAAAACAAAATGCAAAAAATTCGTTAAAGAAATTTGTTAGAAAATTTGAAAAAATCAAGTAACACTTTCGTCAATTATAAAGTAACGCTATATTATTAAAAAAAGTTGTTAACAGAAATAAGAGTATAATGTTAAAGCTTTAATTTTTATGTATTACTTCAAGAAAATGTTAACAGGTGTTCAAGTTACAGGTGTTTAAAAATAGGAAATTTTCAGTTTTTGACCCCTTACAGCTCCTAAACCGGGGGTGATACAAAAAACATTTCTGAAATGACTCATACTTATTTTCAAAGATCTAACTTCTGTCAAAATTTCAAGTTTCCAACTTAAACCGTTTAGAAGATAGAAGGGTTAAAGGATTTTGCAAAATTTTAGTTTCGCATAACGGTAAATTAAGACACCGTATGCCAAAACTATATATTTATTGTATACATACTTTTAAAGCTAATAAAAGCAGTAATCCTTTGCCGTTTTCAAAATGAAGATATACCTTATACAACTTGTGCTATAACAATTTAAATATAGAGCTTTTTTGAACCTTTGGGGAGCTGTTGCTCCGTAACGAGTGGGGCTACAAAAAAAAGTTATTAAAAATAAAATTAATATTTTTGTGACATCTATCAACAGTTACAATTCATAGCTCTATTTCAAAAAAAAAATGTGGGGATCTAAAAGTTAGGTGTTCGAGAGCTACCCGAAGTTTTGGTCGGAACTCAACCAAAAAAAATAGGGAACCTACAAATTTCTCCTAGAATATTTTGCGTAAATTTCAAGATTCTAGCTTTCTTAGTTTTTGAGTTAGCGTGCTGACGGACGGACGGACGGACATGGCTCAATCGACTTAGAATTTTTTTCTGATCCGATCCATACCTTTGAAGGTATATCTAGCTCGCTTATTTCGAGGTGTTACAAACGGAGGAGTAATTTTATTATACCCGATCCTATCGTACAGGTATAAAAATTTTTGGTAAGGTTTAAAAATAAACTACCACCTATTAACAATTTTTTGTTTTAGAACCAATTAACTGCGACATACTAAAATTATTAACAAATAGTTAAAATTTAAAAGCAAAAATCCTTTTTTTAATAATCAAAAGCATGTTATATGCGTATGTATAGATAATATTAATAAAATGTCAAATGCAGACTTTAAAAATGAAAATTAGAAGCTATAATTTATTTTCCTAATACACCTAGAGAAGAAAAATGTAAAATAATTTTATTAAAAATTTTACACTATGTAAACGAAACAGAAAAATCTATTAATGAATACCTTAAATGTTGTTTAGGTTAAAAAATGTTGAAATTATAAAAATCACAAGACTTATAACTATAAGAGATCTAAAACTGAAGGTAGACTTCTATCCAATTTTTTTTAATTCAAATATCCTCGTCGAATTATATAAAATCAATATATGTAATTAATATAACCAGGTGCGGGATAAATTTAAAAAATACGAAACAATGCAATACAAATGTTGTCAACGTTTTCGCATACTGCATTTAATGGCTTTATGACTGAAATGTTGGAAAAGCCACGAACTAGTATGGTAAAAACTTACTATGCGTACAGTATGTAATTCTAATGGATATCACGCTTCCTTTAGGGGATGTCCTAAATATAAAATAAATTAGATTAAAGATGTATGAAAGGTAAAAAATTAAAAAAAAAATAAGAAGAATTTTCGAACAAGATAAACAGTATAATAAGGACTCAAATAATTTCTCTATATCAGTAGAAATTACACAGCCTTTCCTTTTCAGGCGTGGCTGTAAATGTCGTAAGAGGGAATAACTCTTACGATTTGTGTGGGATTCGAACCCACACTCCCTCGGTGTTTACAGAGTACTTTATACGCTCTTACCCACTATGCCACCGAGACCCCGTATTTGCTAATTTTTTTTTAAAGAAGCTTCGATTATAACAATATAATTATTAGCGAATTACAGAAAAATTCACAATTAAACATTTATTTTCTACTTTTTATTTAAAAAAAACTGTTTTTAAATCATTTTTCTATTTTTTATTTAAATAAAAGTTATAATAGTTATATAATACAAATCAAATTAAATATATATATATATACTTCACTTTAATATTAAAATTTTCTGAATAAAAATAAAAATTATTCAAAATTATCATATTTATAAAAATTGTATTATTACATAATATGTTATTGTACTCCTAACAATTTATATATCATATTTTTTTTAATCAAAAATGCAAGGATTTTTAATTTTTTAATTTTTTTTTTCTGTTGAATCCTTTATTTAATAATATTGCAAAATGTACATAAGATTTATATGTTTAAAACTCAAAAGCAAATTAAAAATTTTTTCAAAAATATTTTTTTCATATTCTTTTACAAAAAAGAGAATTCCTTATTTCTAGATATTACGTAGTAATTAAGTTTTGAACAGTAAAAACCAATTTATTTTTCTAGTTCTGTTGTGTGGATTGCAAACATATGGAAACTCTGAACAACAATAGTAAAGAATCACTTAGTATTTTCTTCTTCTGCCTGTGGCTGTACAGTTCAATGTAAGCTTTGGTCTTCTTCATAACATCTCTCCACGCATCACGATCTTGAGCAACATTTTTCCAATTTATAATTTGCAACACTCGAACGACGTTTTCAATATTATTCCTTTATTGGTCGCCGAATTCTGTTACCATAAAAATCATCATTTTGTATCCGAGGTTGTTCTGAAGATTCCAAAACATTACTGTTTTCCAATGTGTGGCTGTTAACCAGCACGATTAACCCCCAAATTGGAGCAGCAGGTCATGTTATTTTGGAGTTCCAATCCCACGGATACAAGGCAGCACAAAAACGGCAGTTACTTCGAAAAACTGCTCTGCATGAAGAAGTCTAGGTAACTATGATACCAGGCCTTCTCTACAAAACAACTATCTATTGGCCTGATGTCATCAGTTATCAGATGCGACCACGGGGAGGTTGATAGCTATGGTTTCCTTCCCACTTAGTATCTTACCTTCGTATTTATTTTTGTAGGTGAATCGATCAAATTTGACGGAGAAGAAAATAACGTCAACTCTACGTTCTGTATAATAATGTAGATGTTGTTAAAAAAAAAACTTTAATTTAGACGTTATTAGATTTTACTTTACTTTGGTTCTATAGTAAAGAGACACATCAAATTTAAACGTTATGACATAAGGTGCCGCAGGACAGGTAAAATTTATAAAATAACGTCGAACATCAAAAAGCTTCAGATCTCCAACTGGAAAGAAAGTGATGTTCGCTTAAGGATCATAAAAATGTAGTTAATGTGTTGAATCGGGCTTGAAAAGGTATGTATAACATCTATTAAGTAAGTAAATGGTTTTTTTTAGAATACCTAACAGATATGGGATTCTCAGGTTCAATAAAAACGAAAATAATGTACATTATTATGTACTAAGCCGACTAACTATATAATATTATTAAGTAAGCATAATAATGAATTTATATTATTATTTCTTTATTTATTGAAATAATAATACATTTCTATAAACATATTAATATGTATATAGAAACATATATATCTAAAAGTACGTACAACAAATAAGTTTTTCAATAACAATTCAAAAAATTTCACTTTTTTTTTTTATACATATTAAAAAAGTTACATAATAAATTTTTATATAATAGTTAAATAATCCTTCAATTTTCTGAACTGTTTTCACATTTTATTTTTACTTTGTGTTTGTGTTTGTCTTTCGTATTGAAAAAGCAAAAAGAATTTTTTTTTAATTTAAACATAATACGAGTATATTAAAAAACAAAACATGAAATGCATATCTTTCAATTAAGAATGAAACACAATATTATTTTGGTAAAAGTCAGCCATTAAATTGGCGAACAATAATAATATAAATATGTGTAAATTCATATAACAAAACACATCATATCACATCATACCTAAATGGTTCCGCGCAAAAATAGTTCTCTCAAAAAAAAAGTCCTAAAACATAATTTTTATAGAAGTCCCAAAAAAACAAAAATGTTGGCGCCCAATTTTCGGAACATTTTACATATGCAAAAACTTCCTAAAGTTTTATACAAATTTGGAAGACTTTTCACGTTTTTTTGCTCTTTGGCAAATTTTTTTTTTTAAATTTAAAATAGGTAATAAGAATACTTAGCTTTCTATTTCTCTAGCAAATTTACGGTTTTTCTTAAAGAAACAGTCAAAATTTAATATTTTTATAGGAAAGTGCCTGTAAGCGTTCGCCATTCTACTAACATTAATAGGAGCCTCCGTGGCTTAGTGGCTAAGAGTGAATAAAATACGCTGTAAACACCGAGGGAGTATGGGTTGAAATCCCACAAATATCGTAAGAATTATTCCCCCTTACGACATTTACAGCCACACCTGAAAAGGAAAGGCTGTGTAATTTCCTGTTCACATTTATGTGGTAAAGAAATGTAATAAAAAAAAAAAATAATGATTCAATATAACGATTGCTCCCTTTTCCAGAATATGTATATATAATAATTTATATGCCAGATTCTCAATTAATAGGGGATTTTACAGTTTGGATTCACAATCAGGATATTTCACTTTCACTTTATTTAAATATTTAAATATATGAGAATATGTACGGGGTATTTAAGTATAAGTGAAAAGGAGTTTTTTTTTTTTTTGGAATTTTGTACTCAACGCCAGAAAAATAAAATATTACGTTATATTTAATTAAAAAAAAAATATAATATTAATTAAAATATTTAAAAGACATCAACAAATGGTTTTACCTGTAATCCTATAGGTAAGATTTTTCTATTAAATTATTATTCATATTAGTCGACCATACCAGTTCATTTTTTAAATTTCTTTCATACTCGTAAATTGTAACTTTATAAGTCTTATAGGGAGGTTGTACATATGCCCACAGCATATCCACTCACACAAACACACACAGATAGAGATTACGTTAAAAAATTTTTTACGGCTTTCTCCGCACCGGAGTAACGCATTGTTACAAAGTAACGCATTTTTTTTGGTATGAAAAAAATATCTACCTTATACATTCATGTATGCGGTGAGTAACAACTGTAAGACACAAACCAATCAAATTAATTTTTGGTTTGATTTTTAAGTTGTTTGCTTTGATTTATATATAATAAAAATAATGCAAAAATTGCAAATGTAAAGAAAATGCATTAAGGTGAGAGAGAAGAGAATTAGGAAAGTATGACTTATGAGTTATGAGCTAACCTTTCTGTATAACGTAATGTTCGAATAAAGACGAATAAATTTTAAAACAAGACTTAAAATTTCAGTCGTTGCTTGAATATCAACTGATACGGACTGTTTTTAACTATTTAATAGTGCATTTAATAAATTAATATTAATTTTTTTTTTATTAATTTATTTAACATTTAGTTTTATGCAACAAAACAAATAATCGAAACACGTGAACATACAATTTTTTTATTTATATTAATATTACTTACATAAATGTAATGCAATATTATTGAACCATCGGCTACTAAAAGCCATTATAGGTTTTTATACTATTATTAAATTATATACTAATATTATTTATTTTGTTTATATTATATACTATATATTTACATTATATTTGTTGGTCGTAAGGGGGGCACGTAAAGAAAAAAAAACACTTACGACCTGTACAGGGATCGAACCCACACTCCTTGGGTTAATACGCCACACACCTACCCACTAGGCTACCGAAGCCCCCTGAACATACAAGAAATTAATAATACTTTTAGGGTAAGCAAAACTTAAACAATAAAATTAAGAGTTTTGCAGAAAATAAGGAGATCCAGAAATTAAAATCTAAAAATTAAAAAAAACTCTTCTACTAATTCATCATATTCGAAATAAATAACAAAAAAACTCAAATCTCCAGAATTTAACGTCAACTCCAACAGCTTCTTATTATTTCATTTTGAAATAATAATTAAGCAAAGAAGGATATAAGAAACAACTAAAATCATGGCTCCGAAGGGGAGCAAAAATCCGTTGCTGACAACGGCACCTGACGGAAGTCCCATTAAAAGAAAAAGCGAAGGCAAGCAACTATCTAATTTTGATTTTAAATATTCGGCACTAGGAGCAACTAACGCCAACATGAAAAAAAAATTCTTATTAATTAAACAGACCGATAAGAAGAAATAATTTTAACAAAACTAGTATTTTCGCTGTTAACAGAGCCATTACTGCAATCCATTCCAAATTTAAAGCAAGACTCAAACGAAATGGAAACAACATTCTTGAAGTTTCAAACAAGAAAATTGCTGGAAAATTCCTACAAAAAAATATAGGTTCCTGTAAAAATTGTGTACTTTAACAGCCTTAAGCAATCGAAATGAGTGTTCTTTTCTTTCCAATTGGCCAACGAAGTCGAAATTTTGTAATTAATTTCTTTTTGTAATTATTTAAAATTACAATCAATTATAAATAATAAATGATAATTAATAACTTATAATTATTTTTTCAATCTTATTAAATTTTATTTAATTCCTTCCTAATTCTTTAAATTAAAGATAATATTTTTTTTTTTGGTTATCTACGAACTTTACCGGTTAATATTACATATATTTCTTGTTCCTATTGTCTTTCCTAATCCTAATAAAGGACTGTAAAAAACAAAAAAAAAAAAAAAAAAAAACAATAATAATCAAATTTTCTTTAAATTCATTATTATAAATGTTTCAAATTTGATTGAATAAAAAACAAATTTAAAAAAATCAATACAAGTATGACTCGTGCTACTTTTAAAAATAAAAGAATAAAAAAAAAATCAATGCACAGAAGAAAAGTTAAAGGTTTGATCTACCAACAATAGGTTATTTTAACATTTTCATCATATAAAAAATAAATGTTACGATAATTCTTCTTCCTTTACTCTACATTTCCATATTGGTATATTAAATTGCATTAAAATAATAGTCGTATATAAAAGTTTCTCACTTAAGTAATCAACGTGCTTAAATTTTTGAAGATCATCGTAATTTGTGAAGTCACTTGCTCTTTTTTTTATTACATTTATCTCCTATAATTAATGAATTTCACAACTTAAAATATCTTTCTAACTATTAAAATTATATATTTCAAATATTAAATATTTGAAACCCTGCAAAAAAAAAACTTAATAGATATTCGACAAACATTTTCGATTTTTATATCGTTTCTAGTTCACTTGTCACCTAGTAAAACTTATAAGCAATTCCGTAAAAAGCAGAAAGTTTTATATTTTATATTGACAACGGAAAAATAACTTTTTTGCTTAGTCTCATGAAGATAGTTTCAATCTCCTAAAAGGATAGTTTTAGTACTGTGAGTTGTATTACGACCCCAGCAAAAATAAAAGTTCTAGTTAATAAAAATTTTGGGCTGTAAACCAATAATTAAACTGTAAAATATTTTTACGAATCGGATCGAAAAAAAATGCATGATAATTTTATAAATTTGTTGTTTTTATAAGTAGATATTATATGTACATCGGGTTATTGCTAGAAGATATAATAAGAAGAAGATAAAATAAAAATAATAGCAACAAATAAAAATAGTTAAGTCAAACAATGAAATAAGTGTAAACAAAATTTAAAAAAGATTTTTTAGCACATTTTTCAAAAAAAAAAAAATTTGAAAAATTTGCTTATTAGTTTCAATGTTCGTTGTCCATCATTCTGTGTGTTTACAAAACTCCTACACCGTTAAAAATACAGCTATGAAATTTTAACAATGGTCTATATGAGTTCAGTTTCATAAAAGAATTATTCTTTAATAAGTTTTTTTATGTAGTGTCCGCCAAGTATAGCTAGCTACAACCTCTCAACCTTTAAAAAAAAGCTTATTTTCAAATGTATATTTAAATATCTCAAGTTCTGTTTAATATCTTTTCAATCTAAAAATGTCAAACGTTTTTTTTACCTTTAGAAATCAATATGAAAATTACAATTTTTTTAAAATTTGATAAATAAATTTACCGTTGTGAAAAAAAAAATTTTCCAAGATTTTACTTCCTTCATATCTTTGTAACAATTCAAGATAGAGGCTTGACTTTTTGAGAAAACAAAGATCTTACAGGATTAACACAAAAAATTAAAAAAAAATTTGCTTTAAATTTTTGTGTACCGCCCGCCCCCTACCCCCTAATTTATTATTAGGAGTCAAAAAATTTTATTTATTAGGAGTCAAAAAATTTTAAAATATGCTATTTTTAAACACCTGTAATTTATGTACTCTATGCATATTTTGTCAAATTGAGATATCAAAATTAGAGTTCCAATTCTATATTTTTAAATATTTTAATAGCTTTTCTTAGTTATATAGGGTGATGGAGCTGCAACTCCCGAAATTTGTAAAATATTATTTTCAAATATATAAATTTTCTTCAAATTTTACTTATTATTTTTTCAATTTAGAGACGTCAACAACAGGCTACTCTGGCAGGCTTTTAGTTAGAACCTTGAAATTGTGAAGAAAAATCTTTTGAAATGAACATAAAATTATTTCAGAAATGTTTTAGAGCTATTTAGGAGTAAAAATTGGAAATTTACTTTCGTTGAACTTGAAAATAAAACGTAAAATATTAAAAAATCATACATTATGTTTTTTACATGACGTATTAACAGCTTTTCTAATTATAAAGGGTTTCCTTAAAATTCAAGAAACTGGCTCTTGATTTTTCACAATGTTTTAACCATATAAACTTTTAAGCAATTTTGGTGCAAGGTATAATATTCTAAACTGTTTTTGTTGTCTTTTGAAAAAATGTGCGATTTTAAAAACCTTTGGTTTACATTCTATTTGGTTTTATGTTTTTTTAATAACAATAATAATTATAATATCTAACATATTTTAAGGTGGAATTTACTTTCAAGGTAACAATGAAAGAATGAAACAAAATAAAAAAAATAATTAAAAAACAAATAAAAAATGAAAATCATTAAAATATTGCATACCTACTTTCAAAATACCTTTACTTAAAAACTATATTAATTGGTACAGTCGAATGTGCTTTTAACAAACTCAATGGGGCCGTAAAAATTTTAAAATGTGCCTTTTTATATTACTTTTAAGTTTTAATTTTATTTCTTTATAAACTCTTTTTTTCAAAAGCAAAACTATTATATAATTTTTTTAACTAGTTACTATTTTTAATTAAAATGTTCAGTGTAGAATTGGTGATGACCTCATTGGAGTGCATATATACACTTTGAAGGTTCATATGTGTAAAAGGGACTTTTTGTTTTTTTTTCCTAAGGGAGATGGGAGTCTTCCACAGACACCAAGAATTTACCCTTGGTAGTGTCCGATTATTAATGGCTAAACCCACCTCCCCCTTTGTGCCAATATAATGGGGTGAAACCCTTACCTGCTAACGCAGTATATTGGCTAGGGAGTAGGGATAGGAAAGGATAGGAAATGGATGCGGATACATTGAATTGGAAGTGGGACTGTAAGGAAACAACTTAGAACTTTTTTTTCCACTAAAAAAGTTTTGGAGTAGTTAAAGCAGAATTATAATATTCAAAAACAAAAAAAAATAAATAACCAAATTAATGAGAGCGTCTGAACAATGTATGTTTGTTTTTACTTCCAATTAAAAATCATGTTTCAACGTATTTTAAATTATTTTTCGATAGTGACGAAAACTTCTTGTACAGATATACTGGCGAGTTTTAAGTTTATTTTTATTAACTATACTTTTAGTCATTAATTCCTTTAGCATGATTAATTTTATGAAACCTATTCAAAAATTGAATGTTTATCATTGACAGTCCTGATCAGTAAACTTAAGAAGCCATTTTTCTCCCAAACAAATATAATATGACATAAATATCATCAATTAATATAAAATGACATGAATAATCCTCAATGGACAAATAACAAAATTACAATAATATGTAGAAATTTAATAGTATATGAAAAAAAGCCGAATTCGACTCAAAAATGTTTAGTATATTATCTTATATAAAACAGAAAGCGTGTTTGTTTATTTGTTTGTGATTTGTTTCAGATTCACGTGAAAACCATCCCAATAGTCCGATTACAATGAAAATTTGTAGGAACATTTTTAGCAGCTATTAATTGGAAAAAGTTATAAACTATGTCCGTTCCGATTCATTAACCATTGCGGCCCGAGATCAGCTGTTAAAATTTTTTCGTTGTTCTGATTTATGTCGAATATTGTAGGGTGATTTAGAGGTCTACAAGAAAGGCATAAACAACTTGTTATTAAGTTCCGGTGAAACCTTTTTGTCACAAGGAGTACAATGAAAATTTTAAAAATTTTTTTGTAGTCCTACCTAAACGGTTCGACGGATTGAATTGAAAATTTGCAAGTGTTGCACTTTAGCACAGAAGCTCTTAATTAATTAAATTAGTCACGATATATTAACCCATTTCAGAACGAGAAAATCTGTAATCTGCAAAAAAAAAAAAAAAAATTTGTTCTCCTTTTGTGTCCAATTCCACCGGACAACTCTATTGCATTCTGACACGAAGGTCTAATACATTTTTTGAAAATTTTTTTTATGGTAGTCAAAGTGAATTTTTTGTAATGTGAATTTCGGCCAAATATTATACATACTGACATAAGTAATATGTGTAGATAAAATAAAAATGAAAAAAAAAAAAAAAATTTTTTTTTTAATCAACTTAATTTAAGCCTTTACGCGCGAAAATATTGTTATTGTGGGCATATTCATAAGCCACTGTCTAATAATATTTTGCGGAAAAAAAAAACGCACCGCTGCCGTAAAAAAAAACGCACCGATGTGGGGAAAACTTTAAGAAGAATATTATTAAACATTTGGTTTGTTCAAAATGTTCCTCTAAATTTTCTTACCCATTCTATACATAATCTAGACCCATATATATTCTAAACCCATTCTATAAATTTTCTATAAATTTGTTTTCCTCAGAATTCTTTCCACAACCTTATCCCATAACCGAAACTGTAGGTACATTTGTATTAAAAGTTTAGTTTAAAAGAGGGCTGTTTGGTTTTAATTAGTTAAAATTTAATACTATTCGAAAGAATCAAGTGCAATTCTTTTGGCTCATTTTTAAAGATTTTTGACCGACCTTCGTAAAAGAAAAATTTTAAATTAATATGTTAATCGAAACATTAAAAAAAACAATAAATATATTTAAAATCATCAAAAAAATATAAAATTTAAAAAAAAATAATTGAAAGAATTCAATTAGCCCCATTATTGTCCACCATTAAAATATCAGAATTTAAAATAATTTTTGTAATAAAATTTTGTTTAAATTTATTTCAAAAAAATAAATGGAACCCATAATAGAAATTTTGTTGTGGTTTTTCGTCTGAATTTGATTTAGAAAATTTTTAAGGAACAAAAATTTCTACCATCATCATCATCATCATCAGCAAGTATAAACACTATTAATGCAATATTAAAAGTTTTAATTTAAATTATCCACTATAATCTAACCAATTACTATGTAACTAAAATTCAATTAAAAATTTTATCTCTCAACATGATTTTATACATATATAAATATTCATATCATTCATATATATATATATATATACATGTAAACATATGAATATATGTATATGTATAAAATCACATTTAGAGATAAAATTTTTAATTGAATTAGTATACTATATAGTTATATAGTACATTTACTTTTAGTACATAGATAGCAGATTTTGATCTAAATTTAATTAAATTTAATTTAAAATCTTCTTACATTGAAAGTATACTATTTATTTATTATACAGTATTGAACAAAATTGTAGCAATACTAAAGAAAAATTTATTTATTCCATATTATTTTGATATTTCTTGAAAAAAAAAAGTTCTATATAAATTCAAATAAATTGTATAAATCATAGTATATTAAAGTACAATTAATATGACAGATATGTATATATGCCCCGTACCCCTCGAAATAAGCAGCATGACTCATTAGAATCGAAAAAATTGTCAAGCTTTCTTCATCTGTTTGTCTGTCAGCACGATAATTCAAAAAGTAATATGGTTATGCTGAAGTATGTCGAAATGTTTCGATAAACAAAAATTTCACATATGGTATGCTGAAATCAGAATTTTATTCACGGCTGCAAAACGTCATTTTTATGTCGAATTTTTTTTTTTTTTATGTATACTGTAGCCCGTCGAAATGGAAAATGAATGAAATTCTTTTCGACACAATTAATCATTCGAAAGCAAGAAGACAAAACAAAAATATTCACCAAAAAATGCTAGATACAAAAAATATTTTAGCAAACATATGACTTTGACGTTTCCAAAAAGTGTTTGCAGCTGAATGAACGTCAGCATACCAATTTTTTCGAATGCGGAACGGACTTTTTCATTCAAACGATTTTTTTCAATTTAACCCAGATCCTGTTAAAAACAATTTTTTTTTTTTTGGATTCAAAACTTTAATATATAAAAAATTTTAATTTTCTAATAATAACAATAACGCGCACGGGGGGAGTCACCGTGGGGAGTCACCATTTCTTATTATTATTATTATTTTTTTGTAAATAATTGTATTAGTGTAACGAATTTTAAGTTAATTAAGAAATATACAATTAATAGAAATTATTTTCTAACACACCTTAAGGAAATCAAGGTAAATGTAAAAACTCATCAAGCCGAACTAACACAACATTATTCACCGGTATTTTTCAAATATCTAATTGCTTCATTTAATTTTATTTTCCCACATGTGTGAAAATTCTCTCATTTAACTCCTATATACCTAAAAAAAATAGGATAGAGCTTCTGTGGAAAACTATGAAGATGTAGCTATTTTATCTTATATTTCAAAATTATTTGAAAAAATTGTTGTCGGTAGAATTCCACCTATTATTAATAGCGAAATAACATGATTTTAGAAAAAAATCTTCCTACTACTAAATACCAACCTTATAGTATACATTTCTGAAATCCTAAATCAAATGGAAATTAAATTACTTAAATTTATATCGATTTTAGCAAAGCCTTCCAACGTGTTAATCATTACACTCTGCTTAAGAAACTTGAAATGTTTGGCATTTCAGGTACTTTCTGAACATTTAGTTCGAATACGAAATCTAAATTACGTTTATTGATAATTTTAAAATAATACACAGAGTAGTAAAGAATAGTTCTGTTATAACGTTACTAAAACAAGCTTGGCGATATTTTAAGTGCACATAAAATAAACTAGAATTTAACATACAGAAATCTAGGGGAATTAGCTTTTATCCGTAAACCATTTTCTTTAGTACACCATCCATACACTTGAAACTGTTAGAAGCATTAAACAGATATCGGAATTATTCTTATTCCGGAACTATGACCTTCTATAATATCGGAACTATGACTTTCTAATTTTTAAGGCAAAAGAACAAATTCAATTTTAATCTTCACTATATGTAATCTTTTAATTTCTAAGGCAAATAAAATGTTAGGATTTATTAGGAGAAGAGATAAAGAGTTTAATAATGTAGTAGTAACAAAAATTCTGTATTGTTCCTGGGTCCGATCTATTCTACAGTACCGAAGTATTGTATGGAATTCACCCTTCCAATTTTATTTCGACAGAACTGCAAAAAAAAATTTCTCTTTGTTTGTTTTCTAAAAATATGAACAGTTTTTCTCTATTCGCAATATTTTTTCTTTAAAACAGTAATTAGAGATTTTTCTTCATATACTAAGTTCTTATTTTCAATACGAAATGCAACAATAAAAGATTCCTCTTTCCATTAAAATTAACACCATTATTAATATATAAAAATTTTTAAAAGAATTTAAATTTTTTTTTTTATTTTTAAAATGACCCTGTTTAAAATCATAATGATATTTAATGCAATAGCATAAGATTTTTTCCAACTAGCTATCAAACGATATGATGATCTTAGCGGTTCAAGAGATGTTTATAGTAATATTATTAATTTGATATATGTATTTGTAAACGGCGATATTAATCCCTTAACAGCTCCGACACCAATCTGGACTATCATAGAAGTAGATTATTTTTATTGAATTTCGTTTGTGTGAAATTGCAAAAAAATCGGGACATGGCAGGTAAGCTAAAGAATAACCTATTGTATAATCGACTTCTCTTTTTGTTTTCTTATATCAACTTCTTACAGTTTTGAAAATAAAACATTTTGCATTAGAATGCGTCTACTCTACATAGGGTATCGATTAATTTATTGTAAAACAAAAATGTTGAATGTAAAAATTGTTTGTTTAAAAGAATGTATTACAAATAAAACAAAGAAAAACCAAATGAATTTGAAAAAAATCGTCGCGCAATTCATATTAAAAATTTGACAATTACAAATACATTTGTACACGGGCTTTACAAGTATGTATACAAGATGTCCAAAACTCAAAGGTCAAGAAGAACGGAGGTGATAGAGAAGTTCATAACAAGCAAAAAATTGTTCTGGAGGGAGGGGTCTATTTCCAACGGTTTCCCTGATAACGCCGTTCAAAATAATTTCGTTAACTTTTTAAGGAAATAACAACATCTTTGCCCCTGTCTAACATAAAAGATTCGTTTAAGTGTCACCAATTAGCTAAAATTATGGGCTTTCACACTAATAACTTTTATTTATCTTTCTTAGTTTTAAATAAGAAAAATATTGACAATTTTCACTCTTTTTATAAAATAACTGTAATTTTTGCAGAAAAACCCGTTATTAATATATCAATTTTATTTCATTTTCAAAATCACCAATTCCTCAGCTTTTAATTTAAATTAAAACATTTTTCTTTTATCTTACCGTTTTCGAAATAATTATCTAAATATAACCATGTTCTTTGTGACATTTGAGTATCGGACACCCTGTATAATAATTAGTATATCAATTTAATTTTTATTGTAAACATCCTTTTGTATATTCATGAAATAAAAGTTAAGTAGAAATATAAAATAGTTAACTTTTAACATAGAGAAGTAAAAAATTACTCATAAAAACCACTCAATATACAAAAATCAATACTTTTTTAGAGTATTTTTCAAAAAAATCAACTTATTAGTTTCACTTTGTCTGTTAGAGTCAGTCTGTTCATAAAATTTCTACAACATTTAGAATGAAACAATGATTAATTTTTTTTACTGTAGATAAGTCTTAATCAGAACTGTTGAATATCTTCAAGAACATAACTTACTTTTTCAAATAATTTCATAATTCTGACTGTTTAGAATTGTTAGTGAGTCCGAAAATTGAAAATTTGTTATTTTTAAACACCTGTAACTTGGATTTCTCGGCAAATTTATTTCAAAATAAAAATAGAAAACTGAAAGATCCGTGTATATGAAAAAATTTGATACAAAAGTATGTAATCAAAATTTTTATTGTTACCTAAAAATATTAACGTCTTTAAAAGATCTTTTGTTTTAAATACTACCTTGTTTTTATTTGTACCCCAATACGAATATAATGGGTATATAATAAGGGTAGACGGTTCATGGATATAATAAATTTGTCAATACGTTTTGTGACACCTTAAAGAAAACGAATTAGATATGGCAAAGCATAAATATTAAATTCTTGTTCAGGATTAAATTCTGAGTCGTTGTAGCTGATTGCGTCCTTCCGCACGATAACCCAAAAAAAAAAAAGAAGTTAGGGTTTTGAAATAGATGATTACAAAAATATTTCACATTTAATTTTTATATGTAAATGCCAGTTTCGCTATTAAAATAGGAAAATTTCGACCGACAGGTTCGAGTAGCTGCCAAACAACTTCTCTATTTATATAATGAGCATAATTTTGAATTAAAAACGAGAAAGAATACAGTTGCTTTTGTCAACTCTTAGATACCCGTACGAACCGTTAGTATGTTCCCAACCTGTCACTCTGCTTACAATATTATTTTTTTAATATTTTACTATTTTAAAATAATTTGGGTGAATTTTATAATTCCTAGAACTATGGGTTGTACATATATTCAAACTATATGTTTATACATTCTTCAAAAGCAGATTCTAACCTTCCACGTAACGATTATCAATCCAAACCTTTTTCAAATATTCTATAGTACCATTTAATACTAAGTGGTAAATGTATATTAAATTTACTTAGTACAAAATAGTAAATATAATTTTAAATATTATATTATATTAATGCGTTATATTATATTATTATATCATATAAATAAAAATTCTTCAAGCAACCGTTATGTTGTTTATTTATTTACATTTTTTTGTATTACGCATTATATCCTCAACAATTTCAAATTATTGAGTAAAATTACAATCATCAATCAAATTACTCCTTTGATTAATAATGTATTAAATGAAGGAACTTTTCCTGATGAACTGAAATTGGCGAAGGTGACTGTAATTCACAAAGGAGGTCCCAAAAATGATCCAAATAACTATAGACCTATTTCTGTCTTGCCAATCTTTTCAAAAATTCTTGAAATGATTCTTAAAGGCAGACTAATATCTTTCCTAAAGAAAATAAGTTTCATAAAAAATAACCAGTTCGGATTTCAAGAAAATTCGGGAACTACATCTGCGTGTCTTAAGTTAGTCGAAAGTATCTATGACAAAATTGAAAAAAAGTTAAAGACTTCTTGCATCTTCATCGATGTGAGAAAAGCCTTTGACAGTATTAACCATGACATTCTTATAAATAAGTTATATAAAATTGGAATAAGAAATAGAGTGCTTAATATATTTAAAAATTACTTAAATAAACGTAGTTATACATATTTAAAAATTACTTAAATAAACGTAGGCAGGTTATTCAATTGGATAATATTTGTAGTTCAGAAGAACACATTAGATCTGGTAATCCACAGGGGTCAATTTTGGGCCCTGTTCTGTTCTTAATATATGTGAATGATATTTTTGACTGCCAACTTAATGGCTCTCTACAAATGTATGTAGATAATTTTCAAATGTTAAAAGAAAAAATGCTTCAAGACCTTTCATTTGAATAGCTGGATGTGTGCAAACTGCCTTAGTGTAAACTATAGGAAAACAAATTACGTCATCTTTACTGAAAAAAATTTTAACACAATCAGCATTTTCGATTACCTATTATTTGATGAGTTCAAAATCAATAGAGTTGATGGTTTTAAGTACTTGGGTCTGTTTCTAAACAGTAGTTTAAACTTTGTCGATCATATCGACTATGTAAAATCTAATGTTGCTAGATTTGTTGGAGTATTAAGACCAATTTTTAAATACGTAAGCCTGAACACAAAATTGAAACTACTATTGTACTATTCTTACATAAATTCTCACATTATATATTTAAATCCTTTATGGAGTTACATAAATTCTCAAATTATATATTTAAATCCTTTATGGAGCTTTGCTCCAAAATTTAAACTTGATCAACTACAAATCCTCCAGAACAAAGCGGTCAAATAAGTGTTTAATTTGCCATATCTTACTCCAACAATTTGCATATATGGTAGGGATATTCTACCCTTACATTATATTTCTGAATACGAATTGTGCTTTTTAATCCATAAAGTAAAGTATAAATTGATTAAGTCCGATTTTAACTTTGTTCAGAATAGTTCTATACACAGTCACTTAACACGTTTATTTAGTAACATACGAGCCTCTTTTAAAAGAATCAATTTAACAAAAAATAATATTTTCAGCAGGGGTATATATACCTATAATGCGATACCACTAAATATAAAAAATGAAATTAATACAAATAAATTTAAATTAAAATTAAAAAATCATTATTGTGCGGCATTTATTGAAAATCCTATTATTTAACCAATAAAAAGAAAAAGTAAAATTGTAAAGAATATAAAAAATTAAATTGCAATGAAATTTTTAAGAATAAATTAAATAAAACCTATAAATAAATTAGTAATAAATCTTATTAGTATTTAATTAACTTAATATTAAATTATCTTAATTTTCAAACCATATATAGTCTAGCACTCTATGGTTGTAACTTGCAAGGAACATATTGTTTAAAATTAAATAAATTAAAATTCGTTAAAGAAATTTGTTAGAAAATTTGAAAAAATCAAGTAACACTTTCGTCAATTATAAAGTAACCCTATATTATTAAAAAAAGTTGTTAACAGAAATAAGAGTATAATGTTGAAGCTTTAATTTTTGTGTATTACTTCAAAAAAATTTTAACAGGTGTTCAAGTTACAGGTGTTTAAAAATAGGAAATTTTCAGTTTTTGACCCCTTACAGCTCCTAAGCGGAGGGTGATACAAAAAACATTTCTGAAATGACTCATACTTATTTTCAAAGATCTAACTTCTGTCAAAATTTCCAACTTAACCCGTTTAGAAGATAGAAGGGTTAAAGGATTTTGCAATATTTCAATTTCGCATAACGGTAAATTAAGACACCGTATAGCAGAAGTATATATTTATTATATACATGTTTGTAAAGCTCATAATAGCACCTATCGTTTGGAATTTTCAGATTGAAGATATATATACCTTATAGAGCTTGTGTTATAACAATTTAAATATAGAGATTTTTCGAACTTTGGGGGGCTGTAACTACTTAACGGTTGGCGCTACAGAAAAATTAATATTGAAATAAATTTATTATTTTTATGATATCTATCAGCCATGAAATTTTGGCTCTATTTCAAAAAAATTGTGGAGATCTAAAAGTTAGTTGTTCGAGAGCTACCCGAAATTTTGGTCGGAATTCAACCAAAAAACATAGGGAATCTACAAATTGCTCCCAGGATATTTTGTGTAAATTTCAAGATTCTAGCTTTCTTAGTTTTTGAGTTAGCGTGCTGGCGGACGGACGGACATGGCTTAATCGACTCAGAATTTATTTCTGATCCGATCCATACCTTTGAAGGTATATCTAGTTCGTTTATTTCGAGGCGTTACAAACGGAGGAGTAATTTTATTATACCCGATACTTATCGTACGGGTATAAAGATATCTGAAATTTTGCCCGAAAAAAATTTACTTTAAATACCAACGACCTCTACAAAATTTAGGTGATCTATAGGGCAACTGATTTGGGTAATAGCTGTGAAAATGATATGATCATATATTGGTACTTAAAAAAGCTCAATATATGAAATATTGGTTGCTTTTCGGTGCAACAAAGTCGAGTGCTGGCATACTACACCTAAATTTAATTAAATATATCTTAGTATACGTCTTAATAAAGATAGATGTCTTATATTTTCTAAAAAAAAAAAAACCAATAAATTTTATGAAAACATTACATACTTGTTATGATGGGGGCGGGTATCCTAAAGTTAACTGTGTCACATGTGTGTCTTCTTTTTTTTTTTGTTTTGTTTTTATAATGTACATATACTTCGAATAAACCGGAAAAAGTAAACATAGACATAATTCAATTGCATATAATTAGTTATATTATATAGTTTATTATATGTTACATAGTTATATTATGTACTTACATATATTATATAGTTATAAAAAAGTAAGTACATAAAAAATTTAAATGTTTTTTATTATGTAAAATGTATATAAAATATTTTAATTTATATCAAAAATTACCTTGACAATTCATTTTATTGATATAACATTAAATTACTATCTTATTGTAACAATTAAACTTTTTATCACCTTTTAACTGTTTTTTTTTTCTTTCAAAATGAATATACAAAAACTTGTGGAAGATATTAACACGCAGATTGAATGCTAAACAAAGGACAATTATGGGGTTTTTTTTTTAAATATTTCTATTGTGCTTAAGAATGTAAGAAATCAATATAGTGGGGTGCTACATTACTGTGGGGTCCGAGACATAGGAGATATCATCGCAGGAAATGAACATGCTGATGAGTTAGCAAGAAGCGGTTCCAGGCTAAATGCTTCATTGGCGGAACAGGTACATCCACCGCTTAACTGCATTAAGAGACATGTTTTCCTCAACTTTTTGTTCTTAGCAAATCGAAGATGGAATGAACTGTCCACATGCCATACGGCAAGGAAAGGCTGTCCATCGTATGATGCAAAAAAAAAACCGATAATCTATGGAAACTATCCCGCCGGATATAGCCAGAACAACTTAGGTGTTTTCACGGGACACTGGCTAATTGGTGAACATGCGGCCAGACTAGGTGTAATTCAATTTATCATGCCCCTGTTCTGGTCAACAAAATGGTGAGAAAGAAACCATCATACACTTCACCTGTAGGTGCAGCACTAGCTAGGGCCAGAAGAGTAACTCTGAGTAGCCATGAACTCGACGATTTTAGTGATCTAGCGGTTAAGCAACCTGCAGAAATTGTAAGATTTTTGAACGCAACGAAATAGATCTAAAGTAAAACCCAATTATAAGCTATTATAAGCCTTGTGGTCATGGAAGTGGTAACAAAACAATGCTATCGCGCTAAACGGGATCACTGCCATGAGCGGCAATGACCAGCTACCTATACCAACAAATCAACCAACCAACCAAGAAAATAAGTAGTCAACCATATTACATGGTTTAAAATCTATATAACTTATCAGAAGCTTTAAATAAAATTGTTCTATACAACTTAATTTTTAAGGTAAGATAAATTTTTGATAACTTTTTCTAATATAATATAATAATATGATATGATAATTAATAAAAACAGCCATTCTTAGTTGGAGCGCATATTATGTAACGTTAAACATTGATTCTGCTCAACGTGTGTGTTAACCGCTGAATTGAATTGAAATTTAACCGTTTTACAACACCAGTATGTTATATGCATTCTAATATTTAATGTAATTGATTGATGATTTATGATTCATTAAAAAATATTATATTTTTAGATAAACAGTCCAGAATACGATATGTATGTCCTTAGAAAAGTAAATAAAAAAATATTTAACTAAAAATTTCTGATTGAAAAAATACATACTTAATTTAGAATTTCTTATAATAAGTAAATTATCACACTAGAATAAAAAAAAAACTTACCTTATGTTATTGCCTACAAATGGTTAAATTGAATTTAGATGATCTGAAAAAAAAGAAAATGGAAAAGAATGATAAATTCAAAAGTTTTATTCACTTGTTATATTAAAAAAAATTTTATTTGATTTAAAAGTTTCGTTTTTATCTTTTAATTTCGGCATAAGTGATGTAATTATTTAATTAATTTAAGTTTTTTTTTTTTCAATTTGATACCAATAAAAAACAAATAGAGTTGCCTTTAACACGAAGAACCCAATAATGTTTAGTCTAGCGCAAAATTACAACGACTACATTCTTAATATCTTAATTCAAATTCTACAACATTTTGTAGACTTAAATGTTGTGCGTATAGAATTAAACCACAATAAAATAATTTGACATCTCATCTCATTTAAAAAAGAAGTTGTATGGCAGCTACTCGAATCCGCTGACCGAAAATGCTGGATTTAAATAGCGAAACTAACAATTTTGTAAAATTGACCCAAAAAAAATTTCCGCCTCCTTTATTTTTTGAGTTATTGTGCGGACGGACTAGCTTACGTAGCTTAATCGACTCAAAATTCGATTCCAAAATCAATTTATTTATCGTTAAGGTTGTAACTGTAGTACTTAATTTTTTCCCCCCTAAGGGAGGCGGGAATCTTTCAAAGACAAATAGAATTTCCCCTTTCCCTTGAAGCAGTAAATTTCCCCTTGGTAGTGTCAGATTTTTACTGATTAAACCCACCTTCCTACCAGTTCAGAGTGGGACTGTAAGGAAACATTGAATTTGCCTATTATTATTACTATTTTGCTAACAGTGACTATAGCCGTTACAACTGTTACAACAAGCAGTAGTATATAACACCTTACTTGCATGAGGTAATTATTGAAGACAACCCTCAATGTCACTGTGGCAGCTATTACTATTGGCATTTGTATAACTTCTTAATATTATTATTATTATAATTATATTATTTATTCGAATGAGTAAAAAATCTTATACAAAAAATAATATTATTGAATATCATGTTTTGATGATATCATTAAAAAAAAAAAGATTTTATCACCACACCACCCTATATTATTTTACAATTAGTTTAATTAAATTTTGTAACTCAAAAGTCAAAATATTATTGATTCAAAAAAATCTAACAAAAACAAACGAAGAAAATGTTTGTAACGAAGAAAAGTTATAAAAAACAAAACTTAAACAGGTAACCATAGCAACGTTTATATTATATAATATATAGCAAAACTTTTCTATAACAAACTATAAGTATGGAAAAACTACGGGGCAAAAACCGCAAGAGTTTAAGTACAATTTAATAGGATTTTATTTTATTAGAATACAAGAATATTGTTAAATTGTTGGGATCAGTGTTGTCGTTTTGCAATTTTACTTGGTATTTATAAGACGAGTACATTGTTGTAAAATTTTGTATGAAAATTTACAATCAATGTCTAGTTTTTCTTTTTTTTTTTGGATTTTTTAGATTGGATTTTTATTAAATATACAATAAAATTTGAAAAAAAAATGTTAATTTTTCCTGGTTTGTGTTCTTCAATTTCAGAAAATCAGAAGTAATTTATAGAAAGGTATAGGTATAAAGAAATTCCTAGAAAATTAAAATTGATAAAAAGATATTATGTATAACACAGCACTAAATATAGTCTAAATACACAGGAATTGACTTAAGACTAGAGTTTCTGAAAACTCGGGTTTTTAAGACTCGACAGAATAATTGGCAACTCTACAAGGACCAACTTAGGAAATATAAGAGAGAAATCCGATTGGCCAAGACACGGTCATGGAAAGATTATTGTGAATCCATAGAGAAAACTAGGGACTCAGCTAGACTTAGTAGAGTCTTATCCAAAGAACATTCCAATCCATCCTTCCTTAGAACGGTGGAAGGAACATGGACTGACTCAACCGCTGAAACCCTAGATCTTTTAGTGCGTACTCATTTTCCAGGGTGCACAAAGGACGCTCATGTGAACAACCAAGCAGTTGACACAAAGGTCCGAAGAGGCCCTGATGAATGGGTCAACTCAGTTATAACGGAGCGAAAGGTTGCCTGGGCAATTGATAATTTTTCTCCATACAAAGCAGCAGGTTTGGATGGTATTTTTCCAAAAATGCTTCAAGAAATTAAGGAACTTGTGGTTCCCTTAATCACGCAACTATTCAAAAGTAGAATCTTGCTAGGCCATATTCCTCTGCTATGGAGGCGGGTGAAGGTGGTCTTTATACCAAAGGTTGGAAAAAGAGGTCATGAAACCGCTAAGGACTTTAGACCGATAAGTCGATCATCCTTCTTACTGAAAACTCTCGAAAGAACACTAGAGTTAGAACTTCGAAGAGTACTAGAGAGTACTCCACTATGTAAGTATCAACATGCTTACTGTAAAGGCAAGTCAACCGAGACGGCACTAAGTGAATTAGTACGGAGCGTTGAGCAATCGATACAATACAAAGAATATACGTTGGCCACCTTTCTAGACATAGAAGGTGCCTTCAACAATATTCATGTATCGGCTATACAACCAGAACCAAGATTTCACCACCTATTTACAACCAGAACCAAGATTTCAGAATTCACTAAGCCAAAATTGGATGGCGTGTAACTGAATCTAGCCTCGAATGTTAAATACCTAGGAGTGATACTTGACCCAAAATTGAAATGGAAAGCTAATACCGAAGAAAGAGCCAAAAAGGCCTATGTAGCCCTGTATTCTTGTAGGAAAATGTTAGGTAAAAAATGGGGATTAAAGCCAAGAATGGCTTTATGGATGTAAAGCTATAGTACGCCCCATCCTTACCTACATGTCACTAGTGTGGTGGCCAGCGCTGGAGAAGGAGTATATTCGAACCAAGCTTAGTAGAGTACAGAGGGGTGCATGTGTAAGTATTACGGGTGCGTTAAGGTCAACGCCAAGTAATGCACTGGATGCACTTCTATACCTTCTCCCGGCTGACCTTCATATTAAATTTCTACCCTGTTGTAGTGCAATCAGACTTCGAGAGAATGGATACTGGCGTGCAAAATCGTATAGACATAGCAGTATTCTAAGCTCGATATATCATGATCTGCCAGATTCCACAGACTACGTAATGCCAAGTTTGGAAATTACAAAGAACTGTAAAGTCAAGATTCCATCAAGAAGGGAATGGAAACAGAAAAACCCCTTGGGAGAAATTCACACCGCACTCTTCACTGATGGTTCAAAGATGGAGTGTGGTGTTGGTACGGGTGTCTATTCAGAATCACTAAAAATAGAACATGCTTTCCGTCTGCCAGATAAAGCGAATGTATCTCATGCTGAAATGCTAGGAATCTTGAAAGCATGCCAAATACTAGGGAACAATTCTTCTCTGGAAGGAAGCATTACAATAGTTACGGACAGCCAAGCAGCAATTGCGACTCTCAACTCTGCAATAATAACATCTAAGCTCGTCAGAAAATGCTTTGACGAGCTTAAGAATGTAAGTAATCAATTCAATGTTACATTACTGTGGGTTCCGCGACATAGGAACATCGCAGGAAATGAACATGCTGATGAGTTAGCAAGGAGGGGTTCCAGCCTAAATGCTTCACTGGCGGAACAGGTAGAGCCCCCGCTAAATAGCGTTAAGAGAGATATCTTCCTCCACTTTTTGTTCTTAGCAAATAGAAGGTGGAACGAACTAGCCACATGTTGTACGGCCAGGAACGTCTGGCCATCGTATGATAAAAAAAGAACCGAAAATCTATTGAAGCTATCCCGACGGAACATAGCTAGAACAATAGGTGTGTTCACGGGCCACTGGCCAATTGGTGAACATGCGCCCAGAATAGGTATCCCATTCAATTCATCATGCCGCAGCTGTGGTGAACAGAATGAGAAAGAATCCATTACACACTTCACCTGTAAGTGCCCAGCGCTGGCGAGGGCCAGAATGGCAATTCTTGGTAGCCATCAATTCAACGATCTTAGTGATCTAGCGTTTAAGCAACCTGCAGAAATAGTAAGGTTTCTTAACGCAACGAAATGGATCTAAAATTAAACTAATATAGCCCTATTATAAGCCTTGTGGTCACGGAAGTGGTAGCAAAACGGTGCTAACGCGCTAATTGGGGTCACTGCCAGGAGCGGCGGTGGCCAGCCACTCACACCAACCAACCAACCAAGACTCGGCGAGTCCGAGTTCAAAATTTAAAAAACTCGTCGAGTCCGAGTCCATTGTCTTTAACAAAAAATATTACAAGAATCTGATAAAATAATATTATATTATTTTCAATTCAACTGAAATTTGTGATTTAATGGTCGTGCCAAGAAATTAAAAAGAAAATGTACTCAAATTTATTAATTAATTCATTTATTTTCAAAACTTAATAAGTTTATATAATATAACTATTACCTACATACATAATATAACTATTTGAACATTAACGTAATTTAGGTAATCATCATTTAATTAAATTTTTTTTAATTACTTTTTTTATTTTTTGGTTCAAGGTAAAAATATTTCAAAAAAACCAATGAATTGAGAGATTTGTCAGCAAGTCTTGAGAAGAAGTTGCCACTAATTGAAAACGTTCTTTCATTAGAAGTTGAAGTTGGTTTTATAGACGAAAGTGCGCTACACAGATCATCAAGATTACTAGTTCGTTTTCCAGTATTTCTGAAAAGCAAAAATTCTTGTTTTAGTTTACTATAAATCGCGGACTCTTTTGGAGGTTGAGGCTCAGCTGCGTTTTCAAAATTATTTCAAGCTCTTCCTTCATTGTCAAAGTTTTAGCATTTTGATTTTCAACTATTATTAGGTCTTGGTTAATTACCTTTTTTTCATACATAAAACAGATTCGTCAATTATAATAATTGGCACAACACAAAAACAAAATAATATTGAATTATTTTGTGAAATTAATTTTATTTTTACTGACCTACACTAACTACACTCTTACCACGTATGAAATAGATTTGATATTTATTTTCATTCAAAATTCAATTTTAAAGTCTTCTGATAGTTTTTTTGTTTGAAAAAATAAAAGTGTTGAAAAATAAAAGTGCCGTTGTTCTGCGAAATTTATCGCCAAATAAAAGTGCCGTCGTACAAAGAAATTTGTCGCCAAACCAACTTAGTGGAATGAATATTAATATAGGCACAAGTGACAATGAAATTTAATAAATCGATTGACGTTTTTGTTGTTTAATTTTAAAAATTTAGACTCGGGACTCGTCGAGTATTAGAGTCGAGTCTCGAATCTGAGTTACTACTCAAATACTCGACGAGTTCGAGGTTCGAGTAAAAATTTCAACAGATAAACGCAAGGAAAAAGCGAAAAAGAAACTAAATAAACAGTCGAGCCTCGCGAGTCGACTTTTTTTTTATGTAATGAATTGTATTGTTTTTAATTCAAATCTATGCAAAAAGTAAACAAATAAGTAGGTAAATAAGTAAGTTACATACTTTTATAGAAAATTTACATAATATATTTGAAAAAATAGAAATTTATGTTAGATATTCTTATTATTTTGACTTCTACAAAATGAACGTCCCAGATCAACTTCCTAGTTCCTGTCCTGCTACGAAAATTTTTTTGAAAAATAAATAAAAGATGTTTTACGGAAAAAAAAAAAAACAAGTTTGGTAGCGGTACTTTTTCTTCTAAATATTGAAACCGAACCTTGAACTTTTTATTTTGATTAACCCGAACCAGGGTTAACCAACTTTTTCAGGGTTTCAATCCTTGCGTTCAGTACCTGTACAATTTTACAAATGTTCAAAACTCTGATATTTAACTTTAGACGCCTTAGATCATGTTTTTCATTTTTTGCTTAAAAAGTTATTATTACATACATATTACATACATATTTTAGAAAACTAGTAAGTATGCACATATATATACCTCGAGGATTTTTTTTCTTTTTTTTTTAATATATGATTGAAAGACATCAAAAAATATGTTTTTAAAGGAAAAGTTGTGCTCGCTGTTTTTCTTATAAGTAGATTTGTTAACAACATTAACGCAAAGATTAAAAATATGAATTAATTAAACTTTTGCGATATCATTAAATTGTTGTTTATTTGAGAATTTATTGTTTAAGTATTCTGGCAACAAAAATTTTTAATTTGGTGGCCGCATTTAAATTTTTTTATACAATATCAATATTTTTTTTTTTTTTTTTTGGGGAAAATTCGGTTCATACAATTCTAACCGATTATTTGATTGATCAAAAAAAACAAAAATAAATTAATATAATTTATTTATCCTTAAAATCCTTATAAGACACAATTTTATTAATAAAATTAATAACTAACTCTTCATAAAAAAAAAACAAACAAAATAATGCTTACACATTTTTCTGTAGTAGTACACAAAATCATAAATTTTATTTTAGAAAAATATTTTTTTTCGTTTTAAATAACTTTCACTATATATATACATATTAGTGAAATATATATACATATTTATATACATATACATATAATAATTATCTGTATATAGAAGTAAGTCAGTATTTAAATTACGCTATCTAGAAGATCTTAAACAATAAAAATACATGGAAAAATGAAATAAAATTTACCACTTAAAATTATTGAAAATATCGATTATAAAAAATCAACAACAATAAAAAAAAAAACTAGGAAGAATATAGTTACCCTTGTCAATTCTTAAATACCCGTAGGACATTCATTACTGTGTTTTCGTAGTCTATCATTCTGCTTATCACTATTATCTTTTTTTAATTTTTCAGTATTTTAAATTAATTTGGATGAGTTTTATCATTTCTGATGGACTAATGATTTATACATATATGATTCTTCCAATGCAAATTCTAACGTATACTATATCTAAAGATTTTCAATCCGTCAAATACAAAAATATTTTGTGAAATGATTCAAATGCTTTATTTTTAAAAATCTAATCCTCTCAAAATTTCAATTTTCTAACTTAAACCGTTTGGAGAATAGAAGGGTTAAAGAATTTTGCAATAATTCAATTTCGTACAACGGTAAATTAAAATACCGTATGTCGCACAAAAGTATATATTTATTATATAAATATTTGTAAAGCTAATAAAAGCAATTATCGTTCGGTGTCAAATTGTAGATATACCTTACAAAACTTGTGCTATAACAATTTAAATATATAGGGCTTTTTCGAACTTTGGAGGAGTGGGGCACGGGCAGGCGCTGTAGATCCTTGAAGCTACAGAAAATAGTTGTTCAATAAAATAAATTTTTTTTACGATATCTATTCTAATTTAAAATTTCATAACGATACTTGCAAGAATGTAGAACTTTTCAAAACAAAAATGTTGGAGATCAAAAAGTTTGTTGTACGAGAACTACCCGAAGTGGTAATTTTAAGTCTTCCTTTTCTTAGTTTTTTAGTTACGTGTTGACGAACGGACGGACAAAGTTAAATTGACCAATTTTTTCGATTAAGAACCGATTCATAAGTTTGAGTATATCTAGCTTGCTTATTTTGAGGTGTTACAAACGAAAGAGCAATTTTAATATATCTAAGACTTTTCGTACCGGTATAAAAAAAAAAAACAAAAGAACATAACAATAAAAAAAGTACAAATTACAAAACAAAAAAACAAAAATAAGTTAATCTAACCTAAAACTAAAAATTAATATTTCAATAAAATAAATTTTACCTAATTTTAATTTAAAATTAATACAATTAATACTTAAATTGATTTAGACATATACCTATTCTTTTTACTGTTCATATAAGAGATATTTCAAAAAATATGTGACTATTACAATAGGATACATTAAATATTTTCAGATATTGATATTCTAGATATTCTATTGTGAAAATAATGTACTCTTATAACTAAAGATTAAGGAGAAACTTTTCAATCAAAACTAAAATTGACATTTTATGATCCTATTAAAGAATATAATGTGTAAGCTTAATGATTTAAATCAGAGCACAGCATAACAGATAAATCAGACCACAGCATAACAGAGAGAAACAGTACATTATTAAATCTTAAAATTTCTGTTGTAACAAAAAAAAAAAAAAAAAAAAATGTTTATTCTTCAAAAAAAAAAAATCTAGAACAGAAAATTTAGTACAATCTAGAGGACACTTTTGCATAATTTAATGAACTAAAATCGGAAAATGTTTGTCAAAAAAAAAAAAAAACTATATAAATATATTTGATTTTGTCGAAAAAAACGAAAGAATTATAAATTGTCGATACAATTGCAACAATAACACACAATGTTTTATTTGACGTTTTCGATTATAAATTATGTAATCCCCGCCATTTGTGTAATTCAAATTAAAGTTGAATTTTAATAACAAATTAAAAATGAATAAAAATCTTTGTTTTTTTATTTTCATCAAAACTTAAATAGATTCGTCTATTTTTCAAAAAAAAACTCAAAATAACAAAAAATCAAAACGGATGCACAGAAAATTATTTTGAATGCTTAATTTGAATTAAACGTTTCAGTTGTAACAACGGCGCAAACACATTGTCAAATAATTTTCGATTTGATAACACATCGTCAAAATTATTTTTTTTTCTGATTTCAGATCATCAGACAATGTGTTGAACAAATCGCAAATGCATTTCTTCCGATAAGACGGGATCTGTAATAAATAACGTTTATTGTGGCAGTTCATTTTCTGTAAAACAATATGCTCCTATATACAAATATCTTGCTCATAGTAAAGCTCCGCAAAGTTTTTCAGTATGTGACCTGGAGTCTCTTCTTCTTCTGGACAGAGAATCTGTATGTAAGGTCATTTTCTATTACAGGTTTTTCTTTAAGTGTATCTGTAGATGACAGTGTCCCTACAGGAGATATTGGGTATAAAATCTTTCATTAAAAAATCATATACATCACAAAATCCTGCATAGAAAATTTCTCTTAAACAAATCAAGAACTAACTTGATGAATCTAATCTGATATATTGAATTGCCAAAAAAAGTTTTACTAATTATGATGTAAGTTTAATATCAAACCCACATATTTTATGGAATTCTAATTTTATGACCAAAATGTACGTTTAGTGTTTACAATAAAATTTATTATTTATTTATTATTTGTACCGAACTGGCATAAATGACAGCCGATATTTTTGTGGACCTTTGCCTATTAGACATGTGGGCCAACTATATTACATTTGATTCTTTTTATTTTTGACTTTTTGATTTTTACTTTGTTGTTAAATGTTGTCCCATATTCTAAAGTTTTGCAGAAGCACTCTTGTTAAAATTTATTATATTTTTATATTTTAATTCGTAAACTCCTTAAATATATTTTATATAGATATATATATGAGTCATATGACTAACATATACATATATATGAGTCATATGACAAACATACATATAATAAAATTGGAAATAATTAAAAAAATATATTTCTAAAAACCCATATAAAGTCCAAAAATCCAAAAGTATAATAAAATATTTATATTGGGGCCTCGGTGGCCTAGTTGGTAAGAGCGTATAACATACGCTGTAAACACCGAGGAAGTGTGGGTTCGAATCCCACACACGTCGTAAGAGTTATTCCCCCTAACGACATGTAAAGCCACGCCTGAACAGGAAAGGCTGTGTAATTTCCCCTGTCCATATTTATGTGGCAGAGAAATGCAATAAAAAAAAAAAAATATTTATATTTAAATAATATAAAAATAATAAATAAAATAAATATTTTTCAAATTAAGTTCACTTTTCGTTTTACTTCAATTTCCAAATCAAAAATGAAAACTATTAACATGACGTTCAAGACCACTTTATGAATTTTCATTTCGATTTAAATCTCTTTTGTTTTACACTCATCATTCCAGAAATGCAATCTGATCGTAAATCGAGGTCAGAGTGTACTATATTTTAATTAATTATCTAGATTACAATATCCATTGTTTTTATATACATACACATATGGAACGAATTATCTATAGTTTTTATCTATACAAAACTGGAAATTAAATACTCGTAGTTACATTAATTGTCACACAATAGCCGTTCACATGACATATTACCCTATAGTTTTTAAAAATGATATATTTTAATTTTTGCTTTATACGAGGGCAGTCCGAAAAGTTTTCTGTAACAGCATCCTTTTGTCAATATTATAAATTTTTATGATTGCCGATCTGTCGAATCGATCTGTCAAATAGTTTTCAATCGTTAACTTTTATTCTTTTCAGATAATGGATAAATTTCATATTCGTGCTGCAATTCATTATCTTTTTTTGAAAAATGTATCAGCAACCGATATCCAAAAGCATATGGATAGCACTTTAGGTACTTCATCACCATCATATGACACCATTCGTTTTTGAGTAGCTGAATTTAAACGCGATCGTAGAAGTGTAAATGATGAACAAAGAAGTGGGAGCCCAAAAACAGCTACATCCATTAAAATTATAAGAAAACTATATGATGTAGTGACAAACGATCGCCGAGTAAAAGTTCGTGAGCTGGCAGACATATTAAAAATATCAAAAGACAGCGTTAGAAACATTTTACATGATGAATTCCTTATGGAAAAGCTATCAGCAAGATGGGTGCCGCGTTTATTAACATTGCCACAAAAAATAATTCATTGGACACGTTGTGAGGAAATTTTGGCAATATATAAGCGTAATTCAAATGAATTCTTACGTCGATTTTTAACTGTTGATAAGACTTGGGTCTATTACTATAAACCAGAAACAAAAAGGTCCAATCCAATCAGTCCAAATAATCGATAGAACTGGTGGAAGTGCGGTAAAGAAAACAAAAGCAGAAAAATCGGCAGGAAAGATTATGACAATGGTTTTTTGGGATACACAAGATATAATTATTCATCTACTATTTTGAAAAAGAAAAATCAATAGATGCTACATATTATTATGCATTATTGGATCGATTGAATAACGAAATCAAGAAAAAACGACCACATTTAGCAAAGAAACAAGTAAATGTAACAGTAAGTCGATGCAACCGACTTATTAATACCCTACACCTGAATAATTCGAATTAAATTAAAAATTCATAAGTTTTTTTGGCAGCTGCTTGAACTTCTTCCCTTTTCTGTCTTATTCAACTCGAATTTCAGGAACGTAAAAGAGGCATCCTCTTGGGATATGCTTGACACCTTTGTAAAAAATTTTAGGTTTCTATCTTTATTAATTTCGAAGATTGTTAGTCCTTGGGAGGTGTGTGTCAGGTACCCGAATTGCCACTCCAATTCATCGAATCCATCTCAGGAACATAAAGAAAACATGCCAGAATACCATTGTACTAAATTTAAAGGTTCTACTTTTGTTGGTTTTGGAGATATGCTCGTTGCTCTTTTACTCGTACGGAAGTATCCAAAACACGAACCCATGGTTCAAATTCTTTCAAATGTCAGTTTCCAATTTTACAGAAAAGGAAACATAACAGAACACCTTTGTACTAAAAATAAAAGTTCTATCTTTGTTGGTTATGGAGATATACTCGTTTGCTCTAGGGCTCGTTCGGAAGCTTCCAAAATTTGAACCCATGGACCAAATCCTCACAAATTTCAGAAACATAAATCAAACATGAAGGAACACCATTCTGCCTAATTTAATGGTTATATCTTTCTTGCTTTTGGAGATAATATCATTTGCTCTGAGGCTCGTTCGGAAGCTTCCAAAATCCGAACCCAAGCACCAAATCCTCTCAAATTTCAGAGACCTAAATCAAACATGAAAGAACACCATTCTGCTAAATTTAAAGGTTATATCTTTGTTGTTTTTGGAGATAATCTCATATGCTCTGGGGCTCGTTCGGAAGCTTCCAAAATTCAAACCAATGGACTATATCCTCTTAAATTTCAGAGACATAAATCAAACGGGAAGGAACATCATTGTAAAAAATTTAAAGGTTCTATCTTTGTTGGTTTTGGTGATAATCTCGTTTGCTCTGGGGCTCGTTCGGAAGCTTCCAATATACGAATCCATGGTTCAAATTCTTTCAAATGTCAGTTTCCAATTTTATAGAAAAGGAAACATAACAGCACACTCTTGTACTAAAAATAAAGGTTCTGTCTTTGTTGGTCGTGGAGATATACTCGTTTGCTCTGGGGCTCGTTCGGAAGCTTCCAAGATCCGAACCCATGAACCAAATCCTCTCAAATTTCAGAGACTTAAATAAAACATGAAAGAACACCACTCTGCCAAATTTAAAGGTTATATCTTAGTTGGTTTTGGAGATAATCTCATTTGCTCTGGTGCTCGTTCGAAAGCTTCCAAAATCCAAACCCATGGACCAAATTCTCTTACATTTCAGAGACATAAATCGAACGGGAAGAAATATCATTGTACAAAATTTAAAGGTTCTATCTTGGTTGATTTTGGAGATAATCTCGTTTGCTCTGGGGCTCGTTCGGAAGCTTCCAAAATTCGAACCCATGGACCAAATCCTCTCAAATTTTAGAAACTTAAATAAAACATGAAAGAACACCACTCTGTCAAATTGAAGGTTATATCTTTATTGGTTTTGGAGATAATCTCATTTGCTCTGGTGCTCGGTCGGAAGCTTTCAAAATTTAAACCCATGGACCAAATCCTCTTAAATTTCAGAGACATAAATCGAATTGGAAGGAACATCATTGTACAAAATTTAAAGGTTCTATCTTTCTTGGTTTTGGATATAATCTCGTTTGCTCCGGAATCATTCGGAAGCTTCCAGAATCCGAACCCATGGACCGATTTTGTCCAAATTCGAACTTAGCCTTCCTTTCGTGATTAGTAACCTACTATATAAATTTCTTCAAGATAGCTTCATTAGTTTTTGAGTTATCGTGCGAACGGACGGACGGACGGACATCGTTAAATCGACTCAGGAGGTGATCCTGATTCAGAATATATATACATGTCCATATCTAACTCGCTTCCTTTTGGTGGTTACAAACACCATACCAAAGTTAATATACCCTATACTTTAGGTGTAGAGTATAAAAAGTGCTTTTCCATCAAGACGACGCACCATCATACACTTCAGGTTTTACACAACAGTAAAATTGAATATATTACGGTACGAAATTGCTCCAAATCCACCATACAGTCCAAATGTAGCCCCAAGTGATTACTATTTGTTTCCGATTTTAAAAAAATGGCTTTCTGGAAAAAGATTTACATTAAATGAAATGGTTATTGCTGAAACTGAAGCATATTTCGAAAGTCTTGAAAAATCGTATTTTTCAGACAGAATTAAAAAGCTTGATAAAGTGTATTGAGTTGGAAGGAGACAATGTTGAAAAATAAAAAATCCAAAAAAAACTGTTTTTTTTAATATGAATACAGGAAACTTTTCGGACTGCCCTCGTATGTACATATACATATGCAAATAAAAATAAAAATATATTAAATTCTATTTACGTTTTATAAAATTTCAATAATTATTTTAAAAATTAAATTAAAAATACAATTCTAATTAAAATAATGTACTCTTTAATAATATTTGAATATTAAATTTCTTTTTTTTCCATTTTAATAAATATATATATATATATATATATATATAATAATTGGATAATGTTAAAAGCGTTAATGGATTCACAATAAAAATAAAAAAAAAAAACCAATATTGAAAATATTAGAATTTTTGATATTGATTATACATAAAAAAATATAATAATCATTTTAATGAAAAACTTTTTTAGTTTTCTAAGAATAATTAATGCTTAGTGTGACCAATTTCGCCGATTTTTAGCTAGATTTAACCAAAATGTTTTTGTTTTAGCTGAAAATTTTTAAAAATGATTATTTTTTAACTTAATGTTAATTATTTGAACAGCAGATTTTAGCATATTTTTCTGAAATTTCGGCAAAAACAAAAATAAAAAATTTCTTTCTATTTTCTAAAAAAAAACAAAATGTCTAAAAATGAAATACAACAATAGCATTTTTTCTTTAAATGTTTTTTAATAATCATAAATAATATCACAATACCCTTTTTTCACACTAGAGTGATATTGGGGTAATAACTAATATTAATATGTAATAAAATAATATCAGATAATATCAATATTCCGATAATGATGATGAAGATAAAGATAATGATTGAAGATGCTTTGGGAGACATTTTAAATGAAAATTACTATAAATTGAATTACTTCAAAATATTGGCAGCACCCGATTTTTATAAGCAAAAAAAAATCTAACTGAATTTTTAGCCAAAGAGATCATTTAAATTTCTCGGCTAATTCAGCTAAATTTAGCTGAATTAAAAAAATTTTGTTCATACAGCCTCTTGCAATCAATAACATGCTTTTTTTTGGTATTTAAATGGTAAAATGATATCTATATTATATAATACGTACACGAAATTGTATATACATATGTATATACTTAGCGTAATTTATATTATTTTGAAAATGATTAAATTAAAATATAAATAATTTGTGTACTTATATGATTATGATATTAATAAAATGGTATATACATACATATATAAATATAAAGTAATATGCAAGAATAGTTTGTTTTTTCCTACTAAAATATAAAGCAAAAATTATAGCTGGTATAAAGATAGATTAAATACACTAAAACAAGAAAAGGTTAGAAGGTTAAAAGGTGACAAAAAAAAAGTATATGATAAGTTCTTATGACTCTTGAAAAAAATTTAAAAGTAAAGGTAACAATTTCAAAAAAGAAAGTAAAATGAAATAAACTTGAAAACTGTAAAAAAAAGTATTAATAGTTTAAGAAATAGCTATACTTGTAGAATTATTGTAAATATACCCTTTTATACTAACTAAAATTAGAAATCTCATCCAAAACACATGTATATACCAAAACAGAGTTCAGAATTTTTTACACAATGGAAATTCTAGTAATTCTAAGAGATTGGATTCAAACAAGGATTACCGCTCTTCTCAATCCTCTGCAACAACATACTCCACAACATGATAAAAAATGCATTTACCATACAAATATTAATTGAATTCGTATAACTTAAAAAAATATAACTTAAAAAATCTTAAAAATGCTAATGATATTTCCCTATTTGTATATATCTATAATATAATACACAAGATGTTGGCGAGACCTTGCCAACATGTAAAAAAATATATTTTATATCTATAATAAAACACTCACACTGAATGTAAACTAAACTGGCAATGATGATATTTCAGTATATTTATTTAATAATTTAAAATTTTATTACCAGAGTCACAAATCTTTGACTCAAAGTATTATCAAGAGACGCAAACCGTTAATTAAAAATATAAATAAAGTTAGTAAATATTATTACCAGAGACCAAATTTTCCACTGGAAGTATTATCGGAGACACAAACCGTTCATTAAAAGTTAGTACAGTGAAAAAAGGAGAAGTAAATACTTAAAAACACATTTTCAATAAAAATAAATTCAGCAAATTTTTAATTTTTAAATTTGACCGCCACATCCATTATGAACTGGTCGCAGCGGTAAATTAAAAATAAATTATTAATCTTCTGTTGGCGTTTTCAATCTTTGTTTTGGAAATAAAAAAATAAAAATAGGTAGGTACTCTTAATAAAATTAAAACGCCTGAAAGTGAAAACAACAAAGTTTAAGTAAGTCTCATATTTATAAGAAAAAAATAATAGGCCGATTTTATTCTTGATTTTGTTTTCATTAGTATAAAAGCTGGTAAAAGCTTCGTAACAGACTTTAAAATAGCTTTGTTTATTTATGTTAAAATTTAGATTTTTAACATAAAACATAACATAAAATATTCGAAATTTTTTTATTAACACAAAATTCGGCAGACTTAAATAATTATATTTCATAACAGAAGTCTGGAACTTACCAAATATTATAGAAATGGATATTTTTCTTAAAAGAAAAAAAAAAAACTAACATAGAAAATATCATTTTAGAAACCCTCTCTCACAAAAGATTTATAATTTTGTACTAATTTATTATTAGACCATTAATAATATTGTTAGCCATGGAAAAATACACAATACACAATATTATACACACAAGATGTTGGCCAGATCTATAATAAACCACTCACACTGAATATAAACTAAACTGGCAATGATGATATTTCTGTATATTTATTTAATAATTTAAAATTTTATGATCAGAGACACAAATCTTCGACTAAAAGTCTTATCTGAGACACAAACTTTTACTTTTTGAAAAGTACTTTCGACACAAAATTTAAAGCAAATTTTTAATTTTAAATTTGACTGCCACATCCATTATGAACTGGTCGCAGCGGCAAATTAAAAATAAATTATTAATCTCCTGTTGGCAGTTTTCAAATCACTCTTTGTTTTGAAAAAAAAAAAAATACTCTTAATAAAATTAAAAGACTTGAAAGTGACAAGAGCAAAGTTTATAGTAAGCCTTATATTTATAAGAAACAAATAATAGACCGATTTTATTCTTGATTTTGTTTTCACTATTATAAAAGCTGGTAAAAGCTTCGCAGCAGACTTTAAAGTAGTTTTGTTTATTTAGGTTGGAATTTTGATTTTTTAAGCTGCATTTTTGATATAACATAAAATATTCGAATTTTTTTATTAATATAAAATTCGGCAGACTTAGCTAATTATATTTCATAACAGAAATCAGAAACTTACTAAATATTATAGAAATGGATATTTTTCTTAAAAAAAAAGAAAAAATAACAGAAAATATCATTTTAGAAGCGTTCTCTCGCAATAGATTCATAATTTTGTACTAATTTATTATTAGACCATCCAATAAAAAAGCTGTCGAAAACGACCGTCACAAAAACAAAGGCCCCGAAAATTTATGAAATTTCATTATCAGAGACATGAATCTTTTATTAAATATACCAAAGACCTCTTCCAAAGTACATTTAAATAAAGCAAATTTTTTTCAAGCAAAAAAAAAAACAAGTAAAAGTAACACGACTTACTGTTGCAACCGACTTATTTATACCCTACACCTAAAAAATCAAATAAAATTAAAAATCCATAAGTTATTTTAGTTAGGTACTTAATATACCCAAGCTATACCCAAAAAATACATGTAATAATCCGTCCCTTAATACAGGTAGTAAGGGAGTCAGTATGATAAAGTAAATGTTTTTGAATCTATAGAAATTGTGCAATTGCACAGGGGATTTTCTAGTATATATATATATATATAAAGGAGACATTCAACAAAAACCAAACTCGCTAGATGTAAAAGTCAAAAGTCAAGACTAAATGCCAACAATATTAATTCGCTACTAATAAATAACACCAATGTAGAAAATGCAGTTAGCTTCAACTGCTTAGTAGAATAGATTTTGTCTTTTTTTTTTATATTTATTTTCAGTTTAATTTTATGGACTTTCACATCTAGTCAGTTTATTGTGACTATACAAACAGAAGAGCTGAATAAGTTAGCGAAATGGCATAAAATGCGACTTGAATGCCATTTAAGAAACTTTAGGCAATCTGAAGATAATCATAACTTATAAAAAGCTTTTTGCTTATAAACTACCTATATAAAATTGTATGATTTATCCATCATTATTTTATTTCGAAATTTTTGAAAATAAAACCTACCTTTGATTGAATACAGCTATTAAATGTTTTTTTAAATCCTACAAAAAAAACCAAAATAAAGGAATTTTAAAACAATGTATAAAGAGTAGAAATCATAAAAAAATTACACCTGTTAAAAGAACCTCCTCTAGTTTTAATAATTTTAAATGTGATTTATATGACTAAGAAATCAAAATCTACATATATTCCAAAACGTAGAACTTTTATTTTCCAAAAAAACAAAGAAATAAATAAATAAAAATTGAAGTATTTTAGATACTTTTTGTACTCGTTATAATAACTCAGATGTAACTAACTACATATTCTCAAAACGTAGAACTCGTTGACCCGTTATACTCTACCGTATCACGAACCGAATGATTTTTCTTTGTTGAACATTTTTACTTCGGAGAATTTCTTTCAATAACATCCGTTCTGCCCAAATGCTCTTTCGCTGGCAGTTTCCAAGAATCAAGTATTAGCAGTTTAGCATAGAACGTGTACTATACTGTTTAAGTCTTTTTCCTGCATAATTAATTCCAATTGAATAGGTACTCTGTTTAAATCATATGATACAAAAAAAAAAAAAAATTGATTCCAAACTTTTCTTCTCCTGTATTTTTGCAATCTTTATAAAAACACTACATCGGTGGAGCAATAATTAAAATTAAAATGAGCAGAAAAAAAAATATAAAATCTTGATGAACATTTTTAGACAAAACTGAAAAAATTTACTTTCATTATTATGTTTTTGAAAAGCTTTGATAAATTACTCTGAAATTTCATTTTATTTTTCACAAGATTCATGAATCGCCATATTTTATTTTTTTGAATAGCACTTTAATACAGTCGAACCAGTTTAATTTCACACACTAAAAAACAGCCATTTGATGCACATATCCGGATTTTGCATTAATTCGAGGCCCGCATAATTGCACAAATTTAGGCATTTAGCAAAACCATTAAAATATGTAATAAAAGAACAAATATGTGCTTATATGCGTGTTTTAAAAATTGATTTGTTGTGATTTTAATAATGCAAAACTATTAACAGTTCGTTACTTAAACTTCAAAAACTAATGTTAAAAAATTTCACAGTATACATATATGAATTCTATATGTAATTTAAAAATATGGCAATGTCATATAATTCAACAGTTTTGTTCATAAAAATGCAAAGGGTTTATTCGTGAAATAAATTTTTAAATGTAATTTTTTTTTTAACGAATGTGCATTTAACAGAGTTTTTTTCTATGGGTTATGTTATGACTAATGAGTCAAAGATTTGTTGGTGCTTTTAAAAGGTTTTTGCATTTAATCGAGTTGCAAATATCCGGGTTATGGACTTAACCGGATTGCATTTACACGGGTCCGACTGTACTATATTAATAACTTCATATATAGTATAAACAACAACTGAATTAAATACGAATCATATCTGTGTACATATATAGTTAATAAAAAAAAATAACTAATACTCGTACATATAATATGAACACTACAAAAATGAAACAAATACTGGACACATATAACTATTACAGGGTACCTACTTACCATGATAAAAAATTCGCATCGCAAACAACTTGCGAATATGAGATGCGATGTGAAAATCAAATGGTATCATATATGAAATTCGCATCTTATAGCATGTTTATAAACTCGGAAATCGAGTTGATTACCCATTACAAAATCAAATCAAATATCAAGTGTTTACAAAACGTTTTTGAAAATCAGAATAAAAATCACAAACGTAATTTGTTTACCTATTTTATATTGTGTTGATAAAGTTTTTAAAGTTTTGCTTAAAAAAAAAAACAGACGTACCAAATGGTGAATTTGAAAAAATTAATAATTTTAGAATTAAGTGCTAAAAAGACTCACGATGAAACAGTTTGTTATGTTGGTAGTACTTATTTAAAAAAAAAAAATTTAATTAGTAATTAGTATGAAATAAAGAAAATAAAGAAAATTTATGTTTAGTTTATAAAGTTAAATATTATTTTTATCAAGTAATTTAATTATTACTAAGTATTACTTACGTTAAAATTTTTCATTCGAATATCTTTTGAATATTGCGGTTATAGTTTTTTTTTCGTTTTAACAAATTTAACAATTTTTTAGTCTAAAAAAAGTAACTAAAAGAAAGCAAATTGAGTTTTTGGTAACGTTAATGGAGGATAATCGCAACTTGGGAAGGGGTTTTAATGGATTTGGCAGTAGTAAGTTGGAATACGGACGAAAATTGAAAGAACTTAGAGTGACTCTTAATAATTTAGGACCACCACCACCAATGCTGTCTCGTATATTTTACCTCATTACATTTACATTTCTTTGTCCTCAGAAGAATCAGAATCTTGTAATAAAAAGGAGCTCATCCTTGATTTTTTTTTATTTTACTTTTAGCATTAAAGAAAAAGACTTATTACAATAAATTTCTCCAAAAATATTTATTTCTTAATAATAAAAATAAAAATCTATATTGATCGTACGAAAATTTTGAAGTGACTGAATAATAGCTATCGCGTCGCAGGTAAAGTCTTATAGAAATACCATACACGATAAATTTGACATTTCATTCGTCTCAATTTGAAAAGATCGCTACTTCGCTATCGCGAAAACTTCCAGTATAAAATCCACTATGATAACAAATTGAGACGGTATTGTAAATTAGCTTTGACTTTAACTAAAATTTGTTTTCGAATGATAAATGTCGAAAAATATGTGAAAGATATGCGAAAGTAGCATTAAATAGTACTTACTATAATTTGATTTTTGCATTCGCAACCTTGCAAGATTCGATTTTAATAGAGTCAAAGTTTCGTATGCGAAAATCAACTTTTCGTAAGTAGCAATACATGTTAGGGAGCTCCTGAACTGTTACAGAATTGGCTATCTTGTGTGTGTACCTTGCTTACACACACGCTTCACCGCATGGTATTAAATTAAAAAAAAAATAAAAATAAAATAACAATGTTTATTTGTATTTTTTATTATTAAGTAAGCATATCTATATCTACTATACAATGAAGACTTTTTTTTTTTTTGGAATAATTAAGAATCTATTAATTATGAGTTGGAATAATGAAGGAAAATATGTCCTTTTTTTTATAAAAATTTACATATTTTTCGTTACATTCATTTTAGATAAGTGTATCAAAATAAAAAAAAAAAAAAAACTAAGAAATTAAGATAAAGCAAAAATATGGAATACAACTTTAAAGGATGTATGCTGCTTCTAAATATATACATATATAAATACTTATGTAATGTTAAAATTATAAACTTAAATATTCATTATGCATTGTCTTAAGAAAGAAATGAAATTGGAAACAATAATATTTATGGATACTATTATGTTTTATAGTATTTTATTTTTATATGTATAGTGTATATATATATATATATATATACATCTTAATAGTTTTTCTTACATTTTCATACATCTTAAAAATTTTTAAAAGTAAATTTTTAAACAGAATTTAAAATGGTGTTTTTTACATTACATTACATTTTATACGAAAAATGTAAATATTTATATATTTTTCTAGTTATAGCAAGAGAAAGCCAAAAAAAAGCCATAAATCCTCCATCAAGTTATTCTCTTCGCAAAAAACAATAATATGAGCTTTAAGCCCATCAGCAACAGGCATCTCAGCTTCCCACCATGGAAACTAAAAAATTACAGTATTATTTAGATTTAACTAAATGAAGTAAAGAGGAAACTAACTCAAATATTTTTCAACAGCAATTCCTTCTTATAAAAAACAAATACGTCGACTGGAAGTTTACATTCACAGATGGGTCAAAATCCGCGTTCGCAACCGCATTTAGCATTGTAGACGAATATAAAAACATTCTAAAAATAGAAGCCTTACCAAGCTACTCAACCGCTTACTCCGCTGAAGCTGGGGCGATCCTGAACGCAATCAAAATCAAATATAATCCAGCTGAAAAATGTGTTATCTGCTCAGACTCACTGTCAACAATACAAGCTGTCATTAACCTTAACAACAATAAGAAAACGATACAAAAGAAATAAGGGATAGGTTAAACAGAAAAGAAAAATCAACTAAAGCTAATGTGGGTTCCTCGCCACGTGGGTATTGCGAGAATCCCCTTTGCCGATTAAATTGCAAAACAGGCTGCCTATTCGCTTCTCATTACATTAGAATACGTCATTAAAACGGATATAAACAAAAAATAAAGAGAATAACCAAAGAAGATTTCTTGCTCACATGAACAAACTTTAACTATTTCTATAAATCCAAATAAAGAACCGGAAGGAACGAATAACTTATACAAGATTTAGAATTGGCCACACTACACTCTCCCACAAACATCTCTTCAAAAAGAAACCACCTCCTACTTGCTGCTTTTGCAATAAACAAACTTTAACCACCAAACATATAATTAAGAAGTGCCCAACCGTTGATGCTATAAGGATTCAACAAAAAATAGAACCACTACACGTCCTACTTTCAGGGATCACAGCTCAAAACATCACAAACTTTGTAAATTTTCTAAAAAAAAATCAATATTTTTAATAAAATCTAAAATAAAAAAAAATGCTGTTCTACAAATTTAAAAATGTTATTTATAAATACCTTAAAAATAGCTTAATAAGAATTTTATGTATTGCTTAATATAATTTTATTTAACTTCTCTTTACTACATATTAATTTTTAGCAAATGTTAATGCACCAAAAAAAAAAAATTTTTTGTAATGCAATGTAATGTAACTAGGGGTCCTTGTTAATGTGTAGTCAAATTCTTTGTTGAATCCCAATTCATATGGTAGACAATTGCAGTTTAGAAAAATAGAATTTATGGAAAAAGTACAATCTGTAAAAAATCAGAAAGCAAAACCAAATTCGTCAAAACATTAACTGAATTTATTTTTAAAATAACGCCAAAACAGAATTAAATTATATAAAGAGGCTGTAGTTGGTATACGTATATTTAAATTATTTTGTATTGTGAGTGAGGACTATTATGTCTATATATTTATCGAGTTCGAAATAAATGTTTGAAAGGTACATACGTGGGAAATCCGTAAAACATTCGTAAAATGCACAAACAATGTTTGGAGCAAAATTCAGTTAATTTAGTTTTAATTTAGTAATTTTAATTTCAGCATAAAATTGACATATAAAATATTTAAAAATAAAAAATTATTCAAATTTAATTTTTGTTGTAAGAACTGCTGTTTTCTAAAAGTTAAGTACTTATATGAGAAGAAATTGAATTCAAAAAAGAATACAATTAGAAAAGTTTTCTAATCGCTTCAAATATTATACAAACATTCATACATAAATGCAACAATTTAATAGAAAAGTACAAAACCAAAACAATTATATATTTGAATTTTAAAGAGACTCTGTCCGCTGGTCATACATAAGTACATACTTAGATTAGATACATATTGATTATTAATATCAGATCAATGTCATTCATCATTATTTAAAATTTCAATACATATTGTGATAAATGATGACATGTATAGCATATGCATAAGTTAAAGTACATTACATACAATATATAGCCAAAGAAAAGTTGAGACGTTGCGGTCAATTCGAGTTGAGACTCGAGAGGAAAAAAAAATAAACAATTTTAAAGAGAGTAAGTGAGAATTTTAATAATATGTAACATAATGTAATGTAATATAATGCGAAGGCACTTAGCTGCTAGTGCTAGTTGTAAGCAACATATGATAACTAATTAAATTAGTTACCATATAATGTAAATAAATAAATAAATAATTTATATATTTATTTTATTTTAAAATTTGAACGGAAAAATCTTATAATCAAATTATAGGAAACAAACCCAATTATTTTTAATTTTAACTAATAATAATTAAGATTTTTTTATTCATATTTAACATAACAATTATTAAAAAACAAAAACAATAAAAGAAAAGTAACGTAAAATAAAATCTAATTCAAAATAAAAACGAGGAAGAGTGCAGTAGAGTAGACTGTGTCAACTCTGGGATATCCGTATGAACGTAATATATCCTGTTTCTATAAAACTTGATCATCTTTTAAAAACATTCAGATGTTTTGTACCGAACTACAGAGATATATTTATGTAAATTGTGGAGTTGTATGTTAGCTACCCGAATCTATTGCGCCTAGCTTCATTAAGTTCCAAGAAATGCAAAAAGCCTGAACCGGCTGCTTTAGACCAATCAAATTTTACAAAAGTTTTTGGCATGCAACTCGACACTTTTTCACTAAATTTCAGATAGCTAGCTTCAATAGACACTGAGTTATTTTCATTTAAAAAGAGAAGTTGTATGGCAACTATCCGAACCTGTGATATCATCACAACCAAATTTTACAGAAGTTGTTGCCATAAAACTCGATCATCATATGCAAAATTTCAGATACCTAGATTGAATAGATACTGAGTTATTTCTATATAAAGATAGAAGTTGTATGGCAGCTACTCGAACCCGGCGGCCGAAAATGCTGGAGTTAAATAGCAAAACTAACAATTTTGCAAAAGTGACGTAAAAAAAATTTCAGCCTCCTAGCTACTCTATTTTTTGAGTTATCGTGCGGACGGACACTGGATTATTTTCATTTAAAAAAAGAAGTTGTATGGCAGCTATCCGAACCCGTCGCACCACCACAACCAAATTTTGCAGAAGTTGTTGCCATAAAACTTGATCATCATTTGCAAGATTTCAGACGCCTAGCTTCATTAGGTTCCAAGAGGTGCAAGCAGCCTGAACCGGCTGCTCTAGACCAACCAAATTTTACAAAAGTTGTTGGCATGTAACTCGACACCTCTTTACTAAATTTCAGATTCCTAGCTTCAATAAACACTGAGTTATTCTCATTTAAACGGAGAAGTTGTATGGCAGCTACCCGAACCCGCCGTACCAGCACAACCAAATTTTACAGAAGTTGTTGCCATAAAACTTGATCATCATTTGCAAAATTTCAGAAACCTAGCTCGAATAGATACTGAGTTATTTCTATATAAAGATAGAAGTTGTATGGCAGCTACTCGAACCCGCCGACCGAAAATGTTGGATTTAAATAGCAAAACTAACAATTTTGCAAAAGTGACGTAAAAAAAATTTCTGCCCCCTAGCTCCTTTATTTTTTGAGTTATCGTGCGGACGGACGTACATGGCTTAATCGACTCAGAATTCGATTCTGAGCCGATCCATACCTTTGACACTATATCTAGCTCGACTCCTTTAAGGTGTCACAAACGTAATGGCAAATTTATTATACCCTTGAACATAGTTCATACGGGTATAAAAATATTATTTTTATATTTCTAAATTGTGTTGTTTAAAGGAATCCATATTATTAAATCCAATCTTTAAAATCACCTCTATAACAGTGAAATTAACAAACAATTTTAATTTGTCACTAGGGCTTGTAAACCGGTGAAAACTGAAAACGGTTAACTGGTTTTCTCATTCAATTTGATAAAACCGTAAAACCGGTTTTTTTTCTCGAAAAAAAGGAAGCCAATAAATATTTATTTATTTCGTCAAGTAATAAATAATTTTATTTTTCTATGTTATTCATGAAGTATTAGCGTTTTAAATATTTCTCATATAAGTATAGGTAGTAAAATTTTATGGATTTGTTTTAGTTCCAATCAGTTAACGGCTTTACGAATTTAATTCTGAAAATTAGTTGTGTCCAGTGTGAAATGTTATGTCCATGTCTATGTTTTGGCAAAACAGTTTTGCGCACTTAAAAATTGCGCACTTATAAATATAATATCTCACGATCGCAACACAATTTTAAAATTTTATTAATCTGTTTACATTAATCTGTTATCTGTTTGATCTACAATACATTATCATATATTATTTCTAAATATCATTTCTTAAATTTTGATAACATGAAATGAGCAATAATAACAAGCAAATCAGAAAATGCATAAAGAGTAGAGACGTGAACCGTTACTATGGTTTACACCTCAGGTATATTCAAGATATATTTTATTGTATATTCAGAGACTACATAGAGATGTACAAATTCATACAAAAATTTGTACTAATTTTTTTTCAAACGGGCCAGCTAAAACTGGCTAGTTTTAAAAATCTTAAAGCACAGAAATATTTAGTTTGTGTCATAGCTAAAAGAATTTAGCGAAAACCAGAATCTTCTGTAAAATCTGGTGTAAAATGATCATTCATATATTTTATGCATTTACAAAATTTTTTTATCCTTGTGATTATTAAACTTTTTAAAGCAAAGCGATGACAAAATAACTTTTAAAATAGAAAAATAAGGCAAAAATGGGAAAATATATTTGAGAAAATATATATTTAATATGTCGAGTAGAAACGTAAATTTTCAATATGATAAAGAAGACATTCTAAATATCACTTTGCAAAAAATATGGAACATTTAGCTAAATATTTCATATAGAAAAAAATTAAATAAAAATAGATTATTTTATAATGTTGACTTTTCTAAAAACAACAAGAAAAAACATTTCAAGGTTATCATTCATATGCATTCAGTATTTCACTACTACAAGCAGAATTTTTTGAATGTATGAAATGGTATATCGTATATTATATGGTATCAGATGGTATGAATGTGATCTATTTTATGAAAATCATCTGATTTAACTGCATTATTTATTTAACTAGATTTAACTGATTTAATATACAGTATCCAGCTAAAGTAATGGTAATTTAAAAAAATATATAAACTACAAAAAATATATATAGAAAAGCAATAAAATAATATTGGCGTTCGAATTTTTTCTAATAATATTTTTAACTTTATAACTTCAGGGAAAAACAAACAAACAAACAAAGTACAAAATTTTTTGTATTATGATTTTATTTTATTTTTTGATCTCATGACTCATATTGTTATATTGGTAACGGTATACCTACATATATATGTGGGTATTTTTTGAAGACAATATAATATACCTATCAAATAAAAATAACTGAAATAAAAAATAATGCTTTCAAATTCTTCTAAACATTTTTTTAATTAAAAATTATTCCAATTAGAAAAGTGGCATGACATTTGCTGGATACTGTACATATTCATAAAAATTATCAAATCATATCAAATTGGAACATAATTACATTTACACAAAACAAAATATAAATATAAATATGTATTGATTTTTGAATCATATTGAAATACATATATAAAAAGTGCCGATAGTATTTATGTGTATTTCTATTTATATTTAATTTTGATTCACACACACTTTCACAATTTAATAAGCATGTAGGCAAGCTGGTTCAAGTAATATAAATGCATAATATGGCATAATGCATATATAATATAAAAATTATATTAGATACTGATCAGATCATGTATATCATAATATGTCATCTGATATCATATGATCATATTCATATATGTATGTTACTTGTTATTTCTATCATCCATACCAATCATACGAAAGTTCATTTATGTACATATATGAAAAAAAAAAATATCCGAGACCAAAATTTGCTTTAAGAAACTTTAAAAAAAAAAGTTGAAAAATAAGACTAAATTTCAAAATCGATATTGTAGCGACATCTAAACTTTTTTGTTGCCATTTGGACATCTCTATGTAGTCTCTGGTATATTTAAAGTAATACTCAGGGTAGTTTTTTCTATAATTCAAAAAAATAAAGAGAATAAAAACCAGTTTACCGGTTTTTCACTTTATAAAAAAACGAAAACCGATTTTCTAAATTTTCCGAGTTTTTACATGACCTATTTGTCACAGAAGAATTCCCAATTTGACATATTTTACATAAAAAAATACACACATAAAATAAAAACAAATGCTTTGTTCAATCAATTCACAACATAACATAGAAAAATACTCTGTTCAATTTTTAGAAATGTTGTAATTTGTATTTTAGGTACAATATAAAATTTACATTTTATTATATTTCATGATTATATTATAATAGCATATTATCAGATAAAATTACTAAAACTTAAAACAAAAAAAAAAAGATACATAAAAAAAAGGATTATTTTGTATCCCTTTAACACAAATCGGAGTATTTTGCCCAGAGCAATAGTTGCAGAGTATGACTTATCAAAATGTATCCAAATAATCCGATGAGAGTACAAATGACAATCCTGCTTCATACTTATATAAAAACACGAATACAGATTTTTTTTATTTTTTTAGCTCTCTTTAGTGGTGACATTGACTTTTAATATATGTATGTATATATATGTATAAATGCCATTATATATTTTCATATTTTTAGCACATTTACAAAAAAAATTTGAAAAAATGTGCTTATTAGTTTCACTCTGTCCGTCAGTCTGTTTACAAAACTTCTACACCGTTAGATAGAGAAAAAAAATTTTAACCATCGGTAGGTCTCATAAAAAAAAAAATTAATTTCGTGCAACAACTTTCTCATTTAGGCCCGTCTCATGAGCCCCTCAACCTTTGAAAACGCCCTATTTTTAAATAGCCACTAGTCTCATGTAGCCCCTCAAACTTATTAAAAAGTCCTATCTCATCTTCTGCTTAACATTTTCCCATTTTGAAAACGTGATTCGACAGATACTTTTTTGAGCTTTGTGAATTAATTAATATCAAAATTAAAAATTTTTTTTTAAACTTAGTATTTAAATTTACCGTTAAGTGAAAACCAAATTTTGCATGATTTTTCTACCCTTACAACTCCGGAACGCTTCCAAAAAGAGATTTGAAATTTTGAGCGCACCTGTACATATTTTACTTCGGCAAGATATAAAAATTAAAGCTTCAGTAATATATTTTTTTCCATGTGTTAAAGGTTTCCTTTTAGTTGTATAGGGTTCCAGAGTTTCAGCCCCTCAAACTTGCAAAAAAAGCCCCATTTTCAGTTGTATATACCTCAAGCTCTGCGTAATAATTTTACAATCTAAAACCGCTGGAAGACCGAACATTTTGTTATCTCCATAAAGCTATATCAAAATTATGCAATATTTTGTAATTAACTATTTAAATTTACTGTTAAAACCTTATTTTGCATGAAATTTCTTTTTCCATAACTCCGGCACGCCTTTAGATAGGAATAGAAATTTTGAGACAAGAAAGAACTTTTATAATTAGAGTAAGTTTTCTTAGAAAATTTTTTAGTACCACCTTATGTTTAAGAGCTATTAGGGCTGAAAAACTGAAAATTTCCTATTTTTAGGCACCTGAAACTTAAGCACCTGTACAAATTTTTCTTTGGCAAAACATAAAAATTAAAGCTCCAGCAACATACTTTTACGTGTGTTAACGGTTTTTCTTAATTATATAGGGTTTTGCCCTTACAGCCCCTCAAAATTTTAAAAGTCTAATTTTCACATTTTTTCTTATTACAAAAAATTTCTTATATTTGATTGCTTAAATTTTCAAATTTTTGTGCAAGTCACAATATTCTAAACATTTTGTATTGTCTTTTGGAAATGTGCACTTTTAAAAACCGTTGGTTTATATTCTACCTTGTTTTTATTTCCAAATAGATATTATATAAAATCTACTTCATGGTAGATAAAGCCATGTATATATATATATATATATATATATATGTATAAAGATTCACATTTTCACAAAAAATTCCGGTAAAATTGAAGGAATATTATGTCATATAATTTTTTTTTTGTTCTTTTAAATTTCTGTAAGCAATAATGTATTGTGTTATTATTTACAAATAATATTACATTAAAAATATACGTATTTACTTATCTATATAATATATATATATATAATGTTAAAATGCATATACAATACTTAGAAAAAAAAAGCCATATATAAAGTATTGGATCATTTTTTCTACAGTTTCCCTATCTTATTTTTTTTTTTTTTTTATTTTCATTTTTATCAGAGATGAAATAAATATCATTTTATTGATGTACATACATATTATGTATATGGAAGTATATGAATATAAATATTTTCATAATATACTTACTATACCTATACCTATACCATTTTCATTATGTATGTATATATTTTATAAGTAATAAACATTATTTATATATTTAAGTATGATTAAAAGGAACAGGAATATGATATCATAAGTTAATTCCCTAAATAGAAACAAAAATAACAACAAAAAAAAAAAGAAGAAGAATAATATGCATACATACATTCTGTATATATTTTATTTCCATAAGTATGTTATAGAATATATTGTATCAATTATATTAGGTATATTATATTACATGTTTACAATATATAAATAAAAGAACATAATATAAAAAATACTTAATATTTACGCTTTAAATACACGTACTTATATTAATAGTAGAAAAAAAGAAAAAGAAAAAATTTCATATAATACTGTACAACACTTTTTATCACACTTAATAATAATTTTGTTTTGTAATTATTATATAAATACATAATTTATCTTAAAGAAAACTAAAAAGATGTATGTTCAATGTTTTGATACCTTTTTGTTTGTTTTAAAAAGTGACAAAAAAAAAAAACAAAAATAACAAATAACAAACATACTAACTATAACCCCAATGTTCTTTCTTACAAGCTAATTTATCACAAAAACACTTCCCCTTATAAAATTATTTTTAGGTTATTCCCTTACAAAATAAAATTACACAACCATTCCTTTCCACGTGTGTAGCTGCCGCAACTGCCATAAGAAATTACTTTTAGAATGTGTGTTTAAAATTCGAACCCACATTCCTTCCGGGTGTTTACAGCGTATTTTACTTACGCTTTTAACCACTAGACCACCGACACCCTCCGCCAACTTATTTTTATTTTTCAATTTTCTTTTATTTGGAAAAACAAATTAGTTAATAAGTGGTGGTGGTGGTTTATATTAAAAGGCCGTGTCCGAAACTATCGCACTTTACACTAAATACTGGTTAATTGCACTAAATTAATTTCGAAAAACTCTCGAAATTTTTTTTAGTGATTTCGAAAATACTGCACTTAAATTGTCCATGATCTCAATTGATTATCTGACAATCTTTTAGTGTACTCTCGACTGCACTAAATGTTGGCCCTTAAAAAGTAATACATACATATTTTCTAGTCGAAACATATGTCATCAGAAGTGATACAGTATAGGAATACTATGAAAAAATTTGTACAGATACAGTAACAGATAGATGTAAGTCCAACTTTAAATTTTTAATTCTTAAGAGTTTAAAATTTTCGACTTCTAAAAGCTCTTAAACAAACGGTGGTACAAAATTAAAAAAAAAATTTCTGAAGTCACATGATAATTTTAAAGGATCTTACATTTCTCAAAATTTTAAGATTCTAAAGCGTTCCGAAGATATGAAGGAAGTAAAATTTTGCAATATTTTGTTTTCATCATATAACGGTGAATTTAATTATTAAATTTAAAAGAAAATAAGTAAATGTAACAGTAAGTCGATGCAACCGACTTATTAATACCCTACACCTGAATAATTCGAATTAAATTAAAAATCCATAAGTTTTTTTGGCAGCTACTTGAACTTCTTCCCTTTTCTGTCTTATTCAACTCGAATTTCAGGAACGTAAAAGAGGCATCCTCTTGGAATATGCTTGACACCTTTGTAAAAAATTTTAAGTTTCTATCTTTATTAATTTCGAAGATTGTTAGTCCTTGGGAGGTGTGTGTCAGGTACCCGAATTGCCACTCCAATTCATCGAATCCATCTCAGGAACATGAAGAAAACATGCCAGAACACCATTGTACTAAAGTTAAAGGTTCTCCTTTTGTTGGTTTTGGAGATATGCTCGTTGCTCTTGTGCTCGTCCGGAAGTATCCAAAATACGAACCCATGGTTCAAATTCTTTCAAATGTCAGTTTCCAATTTTACAGAAAAGGAAACATAACAGAACACCTTTGTACTAAAAATAAAAGTTCTATCTTTGTTGGTTGTGGAGATATACTCGTTTCCTCTAGGGCTCGTTCGGAAGCTTCCAAGATTTGAACCCATGGACCAAATCCTCACAAATTTCAGAAACATAAATCAAACATGAAGGAACACCATTCTGCCTAATTTAAAGGTTATATTTTAGTTGGTTTTGGAGATAATCTCATTTGCTCTGGTGCTCGTTTGGAAGCTTCCAAAATCCAAACCCATGGACCAAATCCTCTTACATTTCAGAGACATAAATCGAACGGAAAGGAACATCATTGTAAAAAATTTGAAGGTTCTATCTTTGTTGATTTTGGAGATAATCTCGTTTGCTCTGGGGCTCGTTCGGAAGCTTCCAAAATCCAAACACATGGACCAAATCCTCTCAAATTGCAGAGACCTAAATCAAACATGAAAGAACACCATTCCACCAAATTTAAAGGTTATATCTTTGTTGTTTTTGGAGATAATCTCATATGCTCTGGGGCTCGTTCGGAAGCTTCCAAAATTCAAACATATGGACTATATTCTCTTAAATTTCAGAGACATAAATCAAACGGGAAGGAACATCATTGTAAAAAATTTAAAGGTTCTATCTTTGTTGGTTTTGGAGATAATCTCGTTTGCTCTGGGGCTCGTTCGGAAGCTTCCAATATACGAATCCATGGTTCAAATTCTTTCAAATGTCAGTTTCCAATTTTATAGACAAGGAAACATAACAGCACACTCTTGTACTAAAAATAAAGGTTCTGTCTTTGTTGGTTGTGGAGATATACTCGTTTTCTCTGGGGCTCGTTCGGAAGCTTCTAATATCCGAACCCATGAACCAAATCCTCTCAAATTTCAGAGACTTAAATAAAACATGAAAGAACACCACTCTGCCAAATTTAAAGGTTATATCTTAGTTGGTTTTGGAGATAATCTCATTTGCTCTGGTGCTCGTTCGGAAGCTTCCAAAATCCAAACCCATGGACCAAATCCTCTTAAATTTCAGAGACATAAATCGAACGGGAAGGAACATCATTGTACAAAATTTAAAGGTTCTATCTTTGTTGATTTTGGAGATAATCTCGTTTGCTCTGGGGCTCGTTCGGAAGCTTCCAAAATTCGAACCCATGGACCAAATCCTCTCAAATTTCAGAAACTTAAATAAAACATGAAAGAACACCACTCTGTCAAATTTGAAGGTTATATCTTTATTGATTTTGGAGATATGTAATCTCATTTGCTCTGGTGCTCGTTCGGAAGCTTCCAAAATCCAAACCCATGGACCAAATCCTCCTAAATTTCAGAGACATAAATCGAATGGGAAGCAACATCATTGTACAAAATTTAAAGGTTCTATCTTTCTTGGTTTTGGAGATAATCTCGTTTGCTCCGGAATCATTCGAAAGCTTCCAGAATCCGAACCCATAGACCGATTTTGTCCAAATTCGAACTTAGCCTTCCTTTCGTGATTAGTAACCTACTATATAAATTTCATCAAGATAGCTTTATTAGTTTTTGAGTTATCGTGCGAACGGACGGACGGACATCGTTAAATCGACTCAGGAGGTAATCCTGATTCAGAATTTATATACATGTCCATATCTAACTCGCTTCCTTTTGGTAGTTACAAACACCATACCAAAGTTAATATACCCTATACTTTAGGTGTAGGGTATAAAAAAGTAAAATTTAGATATTGATTTATAAAGCTAAAAATCCATTCATCTTATTTGACGTTTTCAGATTGAAAATATATTAAGCAGAACCTTCACATTTTAAAATAGCTAGAGTTTTTCAAACTTTGAGGGACTATAGCTTGAGCATCAACTTTAACAACTTTTAAAGATAAAATAAGAAAAACAAAAATTAAGTAATAATAAATTTAGTTCAAAGTTGCAATGATTTTTACAAATTTTTAGCTATCAAAAAGTTTTAGATTTTGTATTTACAATGCATATGTGTTTGCATTATTTTAGAACTTTTCATATAAACAAGTACATACTGAAGTAAAAAGTTTGCATATATATATAAGAAAAAAAAAACGATTATACCATCTATTTTTCAGTCTCAACAAAATCTTTTTTTCAATCTTATTACAAATTTTTTTAATTTTTTTTTATTGTCAAACTGAATATTTTTTTCTAGTCTGGCTTAATAACTTAAGTATCTATAATAAAATCAAAAATTTTTGTTCCAGGATTAGGTACGAAATTCAACAAAAAAAAAAAAAAACAAAAATTCCTTTTGGCCTATTCTTAAATATTCCATTTACAGATATTCTTTTTCATAGATCTAAATTTTCCAAAAACGAAAATATCCTGATTTTAAATCCAAAATTAAAATCCCTCCTAATTTAGAATCTGGCATATATATATATATATATATATATATGCAATTCTGATATATTTGATAAAATATATATACCTACTGTGGAAAAATCGGCAATCATGATTTTAAATCGAACTCTAAAGTCAATACTTTATATGAATGCTTAAAGATTTTTCTGCAAAAGTAGGTATTGTAAGTTTTGACGCAAAATTCAAAAACGAAAAACGGTGACGTGACATTATGGCCTTAAGTTGCCTTAAGACTCGTGACTACCAAAAACTGTTTTTGCGTAGTACGAAAAATATAACCGGAGTCGAATGTTTTAGCCAAAACTTATATCTATTAAAACCTGAGTTATGTGAATCTGTTCTAACCAAATTATCAAAACTTTGACTTTTAAAAATTATACATATATAAATACTTTAAAATAACAAAACATCTTATACTTCAGAGTTGAATTCACAAAATAAGGCATACATATAAATTACACATCTGATCTGACTCATGGCGCAGTGGTTAAGTCGCCAACCTTTCAATCGAATGGTCTTCGGTTCAAACCCCGGTCAGGTCATAAATAAAAAAAAAATATGTAGTACTTTTATATCGTAATAATGTATATCGTATAATTAATATTAGTAATAATAACAATAATAATAATAATAATAATAATAATAATTATAATAATAATAATAATAATTAATAATAAATAATAGCTGCTACAGTGGAGCCATCTTTGGTTATATCATGCAAGTAAGGTGTTATATACTGCTGCATGTTGTAATTCACGGATGGCGCTGACTGTGTAGTAAAATAATAACAATAATAATAATAATAATAATAGTAATAATAATAGTAATAATAATAATAATAATAGTACAATTAAATAGTATAATAAATAGTACAATAATAATATAAGAATAATTATAATAATAATAATAATAATAGTAATAATAATAATAGCTCCTACAGTGGGGCTATCTTTGGTTATATCATGTAAGTAAGGTGTTATATACTGCTGCACGTTGTAATCCACTGATGGCGCTGACTGTGTAGTAAATTAATAATAATATTAATAAAAATAGTGACAGTGGGGGTTGCCTTCAATAGTTGCCTCATGTAGTTAATATATACTACTACTACATGTTGCAACTGTTGTGACGGCCTTAGTCACTGTTAGCAAAATAATAATAATAGGCGGATTCATTGTTTCCTTACAGTCCCACTCCCAATTCAATGTTTCCGTATCCATTTTCCTATCCTACTACTCCCTAGCCAATATACTGCGTTCGCAAGTAAGGGTTTCATCCCACTATATTGGCTAAAGGGGGAGGTGGGTTTAGTCAGTAAGAATCTGACACTACCAAGGGGAAATTCTTGGTGTCTTTGGAAGATTCCCACCTCCCTTAGGAAAAACAAAAAAAAAACATACATAATATATGCTAGGTTAACATATTTATTTAACACAACTCTTTAAAAAAAAAAAAAATCCTTGCTGAAGCAAAATTACTGAGGCTAATTAAAAAAAGATTTTTTTTTCTTAAAATAATAAAGGTTTCATCAGACTCCCCTATTTTTAATTACTTACTTACATTTTATTTTTTTTACAAATTAATTATTATTCTTATTATTTGTTTTTTTGGTATAATCGGCCAATTATTTTTGTTAGTGTTTATATAATTCCACTTGTCACTTGTTCAATTATTTAAATAATCACTTTAATTGATTAAGAATTTATTTGTTAAATTAAAAACCTATAATACCTTTCAAGTGGTAATTTTTCATAAAACGTTTGTTACAATAAATGTTTAATACCTATATATGTATATGTATATGAATGTATATTATTAAAATGTATAATACCTATTATACTCGTACATACATATGTATATGTGTATGTTTAAAAAAAATTAAAAAAAAAAAAATTATTTAGTTATAACTTTATAAATATATAATACTACTTTTAAACAGGGTCTGAAATCGAACCTGAACCCGAACCCAAAATCGATTTGGTTCAAAAGTTTTTGTTAAATTTGAACCCAGTGAACCTGAACCCAAATTTTGATGCGGTTCGGGTTCAGTTTTTTTTTTTTTGTATATTGAAAAAACTCAACAGAAAAATGCAAGCAAAAAATAATGAAAAACTAAAAAAATAGTCGCGACTCGCAAGCCAACTTGCTTTTTTATGTAACGAATTGTATTGGTTTTAATTCAAATTTGGATAAAAAGTAAGTAAATAAGTAGGTAAATAAATAAGTTACCTACTTTTAAATAAAATTTATTATTTTGACTTCTACAAAGTGAACGTCCCAGATCAAATTTGAAGTTCCTGCTACGAAACATTTGTAGTTTGGTACCGTGTACTATTTTTTTTTAAATTTTGAATCCGAACCTTGAACCGCACCTAAACCTAAACTTTTTATTTTGATTAACTCGAACCTGAACCTGAACGCAACTTTTTTAGGGTTTCAGTCATTACTTTTAAATAAAGTAAATGTTACCTTTCAAAAAATTGTATATATGTAAATTGTATATATATATATTATATGTATATAAACATTATTATATGATAAATGTTTCTTAATTTATAACAAAAATAAAATATATAATAAATAATAAAAAAAAAACATAAAAACAAAAATTCTTAACTATTGTATATAATACAATAGATATGTACATAATCTATAATATATATATGTATAAAATCACTCGTATGATTGTATTCTGATAATTATATGTTAAATGTGATGCTTTTTTTTTATTGATATAAAAATTTACCATTTCCTGGACCAGATTACAAAAAATAATTGAGACTCTTCGAGAAAATAAAATAAAATAAAATAAAAAAAAAAATAAAAATAAATAAAAATTGTTATATATTATTTTCATTTGTCTGTCAGATTGGTAAAATTTCGTTTATTTTATATGAATTTGCAAAATTTGATCGGAAGACTATATAGTTTTTATAAATAAAAAAAAGGATGTGTTTAGTTTAGTGAATAAAACACATACATATATAAATACATGTGTCATAAACAATGTCAAGCGGATGTATTAAAATTTAATATTTAATCTTTTAAAAAAATTTCCCACACTAAACCAACCATGCAGGCCAAATAAGAAAATACAATTCAGAATAAGAAAAAAATAAAATTAAATCAATGTTAGAATTAATAGAATTTAACACTTTGACAGCCATACAATTTTTAGGTTCATTATTCATTTTAATATTAAACTTTTGAATAATTTCAAACTGTAGAATGGAATATTATTATTAGAGGGGAACAGACAGGTTGGAAGCATATTTTTATATCTTAATAAATCTGAAAAAGTTTGAGTTTCCATAATCTGTTTTAAAATATCTAGAACTTTCAACAATATAGAAATGAGTACTTGATGGCGCGCTCTTTGAGATAGGCAACGTATGTTTAAGAACCATGACAAGGATCAAGGTAATTTCTAATATTCAGATTCTTCACAACATTCACTATAGACAGTATGAGTCCTAAAAAGTACAATCCTTTGAAGAATTTTAAAATGTCTGTAGAATCAACTGAAGGTGAAAACAAAGTATCAACAAAGTATAAAATTGCCCTTATCAACTAGTGGATCTGAGATGATACAAATTGTTGATATCAATGGTAAAAACAAAGAATCACAAAAGCTGTTCTTTTAGGTTAATTATTATTTGTCTCAATCTTTGGTTTTAAAGAAATTTTTTGCTGATTGATTGTTTTGATGTTGCAATATTGTTCGTATTCACTTTATAGTTTGCTGCAATTGAAGATTCCGAAGCATTTGTTTTTTTTTTCTTTATTTAAAATGTACATAGTATATAGAAAGTAAATTTTTAAAACAAAGTTTTTTTAGCACATTTCCAAGAAAATTTTGAAAAAATGTGCTTATTAGTTTCACTCTGTCCGTCCGTCTGTTTACAAAACTTCTACACCGTTAAAGATAGAGAAAAAAAATGTTAACCATGAGTAGGTCTCATAAAAAAATAATTTTCTGCAACAACTTTTTCATGTAGCCCCATCCATTACGGAGCTACACCCCCTCAAACTTTGACAAATGTATATATCTTATATTCTGCTTAAGATTTTTAACAGCTTTTTATTAACTTGGTTGGGTAAAGGATGGAATCTTAGAAACCATTTTAAACACACTTCCTGTTGAGCTAGGGACTTGAAATTTTCTTCATTAGATCAGATCCCGATGACAATACATGATTTTAAAATAATAATATCGAAAAACATTAGCGAAATTAGCTTAATTTCAAAATTAAATTTTCATACAAACATATAACAGAATTTTTAACAGAATTATTACAGAACCAAAATAAAACATTTTATCTAAATTTACTAAACTCACCCATACCAATACCAATACGTATACGTAATACATAAATGTTTTTTTTTTCTATAAAAGACTATTGTTTTTTATGTAGATCATTGCATTGTATGCGTACATATACATAGGTACATACTTCAAAATATGTAATAATATGTGCTTCGAAAATATTTTTGGTTTGAAAGCGATGAATTTGAAAGATATGAATGTGTAACCAATTAATATGACGCACTTGAGAACACAGTGTAAAATTTAATATGGATTTACTTAAAATTTAGTAAGCAAGTGTTAAATTTAAGTTTTTTTTTCATCAAATCAATTGATTTTTAGTATACATTTTTATTTATAAAAGCAATGTGTTTATTTGTAATATTTATATAGATATGTGTTTATCCTTTCTTAATTATAATTAAAATAGGGCTTTTCTTTCGAAACTCTTAACATATTAAAATCGCATATTATGGCCCTAACATTGATATCTAAATTGGGAGCTGCCTTTAAATTAAGATCTATTAGGGAATGATGATCTGCACCACTAATGCCTTTTTCTGAAGTATAAAAACTAAAAATATATTTCCAATTATGTAAAAACATTAAACAACAAAAAGAATATCTTAAAAATAAGAAATCCAGTCTTTTTTAAAAATAGTAAATAACAACAATATTTTTCTTTTCAATAACAATAATTATGAATTAATCATAAAATATATGTTATGTACATACATACATATATATCTACATCGTCTAGAAAAAGTAAAATAATTTTTTTTTAATTCAAAAACATTAGCATTTAGAAGTAAGCAATTTAATATATTCTCAATTACATACTTTTAAAACCAAATTTTTTATGTATGTAGGTACAAACATGTACAAAAATGGTATGCATATTTTTATGGGAGCTGTACTATTAAAAATCTGCTAACACAGTCACACCAAATTCCCAACTAATATTATTTAGTTGATTTAACGATTTATTATTTTTTAACGGTTAACATAAACGAACAAAAAAAAAATTCAGAATGTTCTATAGCTAATAATTTCTATTTTTTAAATAGACTGTAGACTGTATGCATAAATTTAATATTAAAAAAAAAAAATAAGTTCTTAGCGTACCTAAATAACAGAAACAAAAAGTAAAATGTAATACTGGAAGAAAAATAAATACGAATAGAAAAAAAAGAGAACAAAAAATGTTACTTTGATTGTTTTTAAATATTTTTAAAGGCTATTTCTTATGTATATGTGCACATCTGATATTTACACACATAACAGATAGAAAAAAAGAAATATTAAAATGTCATGCTATAAAAGAAAGAAAAAACAAGGCAGTATATAAATTAAAGTTTTTAAGGAGTCGCATTTTTAAGTGGAAATAAAGAACATTATAAAATTGCAATATTTTTATTTAAATTTTGAATTTAGCTATGCAACGTTTTCTTAATTTTTTAAAAATTTTGCCACAATAAATTAATAATAAAAAAATTCAATATATTCTATATTATAACAGGTAATAATATAATTATAGACTGTAAGGGCAACTGTAAAAATTCAAAATTAAACAAGGAAAAAAAAAAATATCAATTTAATACTTATATTTGTCGTTATTAAAAAGAATAAAATAAAATAAAATAAATAAAAAAAAATTTAAAAAAAACAGCTTTTTTGAACTAAAAAGTAGAAAATAAATTTTTAATAGCAAATTTTTCTGTAATTTTCTAAACTATATTGTTACAATCGAGATTTCTTCGAAAAAGTTTATTTCAATATGTCAAATATATATATAAATATAAGTATATATAAGATTTAAAGTCTGTGAAATTAAAATAAAAGCTGGAGGCAACAAACTCATAACTATAAACTTATATTTTTAAATTTTGCCTCCAACTTTTATATTAATTTCACAGACTTTAAAACTTATATATACTTATATTTATATATATATTTGACATATTGAAATAAACTTTTTCGAAGAAATCTCGATTGTAACAATATAGTTTAGAAAATTACAGGAAAATTTGCTATTAAAAATTTATTTTCTACCTTTTAGTTCAAATAAGCTGTTTTTTTTTTAAATTTTTTTTATTTATTTTATTTCAATCTGAAAACGTCATTCGACAGGTATTTTTTTTAACTTTGTAAATTAATATCAAAATTATAAATTTTTTTTTTAAATTTAGTATTTAAATTTACCGTTGTGAAAACCAAATTTTGCATGATTTTTCTACTTTCATAACTCCGGCACGCTTTTAGATAGAGGCTTGCAATTTTGAGGCAAGAAAGAACTTTTAGAATTAGTATAAGTTTGCTCAGAAAATTTTTTTGAACCACCCCCTGTTTATGAGCTATTAGGGCTCAAAAATTGAAAATTTGCTATTTTTAAACACCTGTAACTTAGGAACCTGTACACATTTTACTTCTGCATGATATAAAAATTAAAGCTACAGTAATATATTTTTACGTGTGTTAAAGGTTTATTTTAGTTGTAAAGGGTTCCAAAGTTGCAGCTCTTCAAAATTGCGAAAAAGCCCCATTTTCAGAAGTATATATCTCAGGCTCTGCGTAATAGTTATGTAATATAAAGCCGCCAGAAGATCGAAAATTTTACTATCTATATAAAACAATATTAAAATTATGTAATACTTTGTAATTTACTATTTAAATTTACCGTTATGTGAAAACCACATTTTGCATGAAATTTCTTTTTTCATAACTCCGGCACGCCTTTAGATAGGAACCTGAAATTTTGAGACAAGAAAGAACTTTTAGAATTAGTATAAGTTCCCTCAGAAAATTTTTTGGTAGCACCCCGTCTTTAAGAGTTATTACGCCTCAAAAATTGAAAATTTGCTATTTTTAGACACCTGTAACTTAGGCATCTGTAAAAAAATTTCGTCGGCAATACATGAAAATTAAAGGTTTCATAATATATTTTTACGTGTGTTAACAGTTTTTCTTAGTTATATAGGATTACGGACTTATTTTTTTTAAATATGTTGTGTCTTACTTTTTGTTCCCCATTTTGTATGTAGGAAGCCAACAAATTTAATACGAAGCCTCTAAAGCCGTAGTTTCAAAAAGTTTATTCAGAAAAATTTTATGGTGGACTGTATCAATTTTGAATATTGCTCCTTCAGTAAACTTACCTTTTAAAAAACTCAAATTGACATGGACAAAAAAAAAAAAAATTGATTTATTTAAAAAAAACTCTATTTTGCATCACTTTCTCATAAATTTTGCACAATGTACAATTTGAAAAAACGTATAACATCTGTAATTTTTAGAATATCAGCAAATTTACTAATAAAAATGCTTAATTAAAAATATGTTTCAGGATTGAGGATATTAACTATGTATATAAAAAAAAAAATAAAACATTTTTAAAAATTAAACGTATCATATTATGATGATATGATATCATATAAATAACTACAATAAAATTAAAAATGTGATTTAATTTGATTTTTACAAAAAAAAAAAAGATCTAAACAAGATATACTCATTTGCCATATAAATTTTTCAAGTGCTTTTATATGATTTCTACTGCTTTTCTACAATGATGTTATTAAACTACGGTTTCGATTTGGTCTTTTACCAAAATTTCAATAAGCTACGAATGAAGAATTTCATTCCTATAACAAAATTGTTTTTCTAATGGTATCAGCAGCAGGAAAATCAAAATTATTGTGACAAAAAAATACAACGACCAATCAGAACCTTCGAAAAAAAAAAAACAAATTCAAACCAATCCAGTCCCAAGTCCAGTTGTAATGCCAAACCAGTCTTCTAGGAATTTATGATTTTGATTGAAAGAAGCATTTTGTATAGAAAATCTTCATTTTAAAAGGCAATGGTTAGAATCGTCAATTAGAGATTTAACAGAAATATTATATTTTTCTAGATTTGTGGCGAAGAAAAAGACCGTAAGAGGTGTTTATTCTGCAATTAAAACTTTGAGAAAGGACAGAATGCTTGATTAATTAGCACTTAGCGTGCAATATAATATTTTGGAATTAGTCTAAAATAATCAATTTGAAAGATTAATTAAATTTGAAGAAAGCAGTTGTTGCAAGTCATTTAAAAAAAAAAAAAAACTATAATAATAATAACGTATAATTAAACTAATAAAAAAAAAATATATGTATACATACATACATACATAATTAAAAATGCGGACTGTCAATTTTATCAATTTTATTTAAAAAAAAAAATTTACAGTCGACCAGTTATCAAATGCTATTTTGCAAATTTCATTTTCATCGAATACAATATACTTATTACATTTTTAATTTTCATAAGCTTGTGCAAATTTTCTGCAATAAGCTTCTGCAAATCTAAAACTCTGATAACAAAATAATAATAGTTGTTTTTAATGCTTAATGAGACAATTTCACTTCACTTCACTTTATAGAGACTTTTTGTAAACTGTATTTGAAAATAACTTTATGTTTTACAAACGGTTCTTTTGACATATTTGATATTTTCTTTCACAGAAATATAAGAAAAAAAATAAAAAAAAAAAATTCTATAAATATGCAAGTTATCATATGGATATTAAAGATGCACATACATATTATGTATGCACTATATATGAAATATTAAGTGACGCGTATAAAGAAAAAAAAAAAACTTTATTTTAAATATTGAAACAATATATGGTTTTGTTAAACATTCTAAACAAGTTTCTTTATTTAGTTAAAATTCTTTTTGTGAAACCTTCCCATTATATAGGTGAAAACACGTTCATGGCGAACATTTCGTCGGTCAAAACACAACACAGACAGAATTCCGCGGGAAAAAAAGCTGTTTTAAATGTCAACATTTTTCTTGTCGAGGAAGAAGGCATTTTTTTTTACCAAATATTTCAAGAATTTCCTCAAAAAAAATATTTTATAATATTTTGAATTTTATTCTTTTCTTTTTAGTTATATTTTGAGCATTTTATAATTTTATATTTTGAATATTATACTGAATCAATTTTTCGACGTTAAATTTTTTTAACAAGTCAAATATTTTGTTTGACAATATTAAACGTGTAAAATGGCATATAAATACAGTCAACCTTCCCTAACTTCCAAGGGATCTGGAAAATTTTTCTAAATAAAGAGGATTCAAAAACAGAGATTTATAACGAAACATCAGAAAAATAAGTCATATATTCATATAAATTCATTTTCATAACTTTTATTTACAAAAAAAAAAACATAAAACTCAAATTTAAATTAATCAAAAAAATAAAAAATATACAATGGCACTTCGTGTGTACTAAAATTTGATACATATATACATTGGACGACCTTTTTCTATTAACTTCATTTTATACTAGCTCAATAATTTCAAACTTAAAAAAATAAGGTAAAATTAAAAACAATCCAGATGAGAAAGTATTTTTTAATTGACAGAAATTTTTGTTCTAAATAGAGGTTTGACTGTATATGGTTAAAATATAAACAGCAACAAATTTCACATGCGGCAAAATTAAAAAAAAATATAAAATTTTCAGCGGAACGAAAACACCGCCGATGAAATTTTGGATTTGATAGGGGCAGGGCACTTTCATTGAAATACATACATGTATTTTAAAAAAGTTTTTGGCATTTCGCCGCGAAATTCGTCGCCCTTGTTGTTGTTTTCACACTAAGTATATGTTAAATATGGATATTTTGTGACACCATGTATTTGAATGTCAAAGTTAATTTTGTAAAAAAGTGTAATTTGACATTAAATCTTTAGGTATTTTATTTTTTACCCGAATAAGTATAATTATGTTCATATTTAAACCTTATGTAAAATTAACACATGAAAAATTCCCACAAAATGCTTTGTTTTTAATACAATGTACAATACTATATATGAATATAAATGGGAAAATGCTAAAAAGAGAAATTTTTCAAAAGATTACATATTATATTCCCAATATTATAATTGTATAAAAAATGAAGTAAGTAGCCTTTTTATACAGAAAAAAAAGAAAAAATTACACAGCCCATTATAATATCTTTTGGTCGCAGTTATTAACATTAGCTTTTATTTAAACTAACAAAAAAAAAATGTTTCTTTCATTTTTGCAAAAGAAAAAAAAAAACTAAATAAAAAGAAACAGAAACAGAAAATCACTGTTATTATAATAATGGTAAAACCATTATTTTTTAATATTCTTTAAATAATTGATACAATACTACATACATACTTATATCAAAGTATTTTATAATAAGATACTTATAATTATTTTTCTTTTTTTACCATTATCAATACTTAATATGATTTTTTATATATTAAAATTCTGTCTCTTTCTTTCACCTTTAATATGTTATGTAACTCTGGTGTATAAAATCATAAATATATATAGCGAGTATATATGCATACAAATATACATATACACTTAAGAGTTTAAGTATATGAGATTTTCACTATTAATGAATCAAAACAATTTTATAAAATAATCATACCATCGTATTTTTATACTTAATATAAGTTATATACATATACATGAATGTACATACATATGTATATAATATAATAGAAGCATTTATATATAAGAACATTAAAAATTTATTACACAAAAGATAAAATTGATATTTTTAAAAAAGTTATATTTATAATTTACATACGTATCTATCGATCTATATATATATATATGCATATATATATTAACAATTTTATAATTTAAGCACACCTTTTCGTTTTTCTTCCTCCTCCACCTGCCTGCACCAATTTAATTACAAAACTTTCATTTTCGATTATTAATACAATACTATAGAGATCATACAAGGTGAATCAAAAGTTAATTTAAATTCATTTAAAAATTTTCTCTCACGGTTTTCTGTTTGAAATTATGTTAAAGCAAACACTATTTGAGTTGAGATATCATTTACAGATCAACACATTTTTGATAAACAAAAAAAAAAAAATATTTGAAGATAATGATAATAGACCCACTAGTGTTTCTCATTCTTTTTGTGCAAAGTATCCCATAATTTTTTTTTGTTTATTTATAGGTACCCCCAATTCAAATTTACTTAGTGTAAATGTAAATAAAAATTTAATTGTGACATGTAATAATAATTTTTTTTTTTATATTATACATACAGTCAAACTTCTATAATTCAAACACTCTGTAATTTGAATTTTCTTTAATAATTCGAACAAAATTTAAGGTCTCTTGTATTTCTCATAAAAATATAACACGATATAATTCGAATTTCTATAAATCGAATTTTGCTATAAATCGAAGACATTTCCTTGGCACATTTGACAACAGAATTTGACTGTTGCATTTAAAAAATATTATGTATTGTTGGGTAATCTTAATAGAGTTTTCTTAAAATTGACGATTTTACATAGAAATTCAAAATTTTTTCAAATAAGAAGATTTGTTATTCGAGTACTCTCTATATTATGTCAAGTACATTTATTATGTCAAGTACGCGTACTCCACATGTTAAGAAACAGTGTAATAGACTATACCCAATCAAATCGTTTATATTTAACTATTTAAAATCATAAAAAATTGCTCAGATATTCAGAAAATTTGCCGAAATTGTTGCTATAACAATAACAAAAATATAAATTTGTTGGATCATAACCAGTATGAATAAAACATTACTGTAAAAGAAGGAATAGGATCAAATTATGGGAGTTTACTGTGGAGTGTGAAATTTTTTCTAAATGAATTATTGAATGCTTTGGATATTTCGGGTATTTTTTTTTTTGGGTGAATTATTTCAACATTTTAGACTTTAAAAGTCAAACGATGTATTTTTGACGTTAAATTGATTTGATCTGAGGAAATTAAAATGGAAAATCAAGAAAATAAGTAAATTTTTTATTTTAAAAATATTTTTTTTTTTGTAAAACAACAAAAAAAATTTTTGGATATTAAAAAACGTCAATTCTTATTACATTTTGTAGACTGTCATAATAACGTGAATTTTCTGGTAAAATTCTTGTAAAATAGAAATAATTCTAAAACCCCAGTAGACTCCCACAATTGACAAGTTAATAATATTGTAGGCTAGAGAAAAGATAGTTTCAAGAAACACGTTTAAAACAGCCACTATAAAATTTAGAAACTATAATATATAAAACTCTTAAAAGCCGAGAATATTAAAACAAAAAATTCTAAATGGTGATTAAGAATGGAAATATAGTTATTCAAAAAATTTCAATTATAAATAAAAAATAGCTGATAAAAAAAATTTAATGAATCCAACCAATAAGATAAGTAAGAAAATGTGAAGTACATACAACAAAACTTATAATTTTCAAAACAAAATCAAAAAATTATCTTGAGATAAAATATAACAATAAATACTTTGTACCATTATAATGGGTTGTATAAAAAGGATTAAATGAATGCTTCCACAAAATAAAACAGAAGAGAAAAAAGGAACAACAACAAAATACGAAGAGAAATCAAAACCAATAAACGTAATAATATTTACATTTGTATGAATTCTCTGTAGATATTCTCGCTGTAATCTGGAATCCGTATAGTCTCCTGTAACATCATATTATATTCAAAATAATTTTGAGAAAAAAAATAACAATAAAAATAGTCAACAAAATTCTTAACTTTTTGTGGATATACACCACCCTATTTTGCAATTTGCTTTTGGGGGCCTCGGAGGTCTAGTGGGGGTAAGAGCATATACAATATACTGTAAACATCGAGGGAGTGTCGATCTGTACAGGAAAGGCTGTGTAATTTCTTTGTTACATTTATGTGGCAGGGAAATGCACCAAAAAAAAAAAAAAAATTTTGCTTTTGCTCCAGACAGAAGTATGTATGTATAGATGTGATTTTAAATTTATTTAAATAATTCACAAATGAACTTTATAAAATAAATCAGTATAGTGGCAATATCTGCTATAAAATAAAACTTAAATTTCGCTTTTTTGACAACAGATATTAACTTTTAATTGAACCTTTCAATGCATTTTGCCTCAACTGCAAATTTAACGCACAAAAAATCATTAAACGATGTGTGTAAAATTAGCAAAAAAAAAAAAATCGGACAACGAGACATATTAGGAAGTACAAGCAAATTCAAATTTCTAAAAATGACAATACCTTGGAACACTTTTCCCTCATTTCGGTAAATTTTTTATCAAATCACGTTTTTATTATCAACATCTTTTCCTTTTAAGTTTAACTTTATAAAATATTCACGCAAATATTTGCTGAGGGGCCTCGATGAACTAGTGCGTAAGACCGTATAAAATATCCTCAATATACCGAGGAAGTATGAGTTTGAATCCCACACTAGTTGTAAGAATAATTTCCCCTTACGACATTTGCAGCCTTACCAGAAAAGAAAATACTTTGTAATTTGCTGTTTTAAATGTGTGCGTTTTAAAGGCTTTGTTTTATGTGGCAGGGGAATGAACCAAAAAAAAAAAAAAAAATATATATATATATATATATGTATATGCCGAATATTAAAATAAAATTTCTAATAATTTTCTATAACATAATGAAAATTTTTTACTTTGAAATTGAAATTTTTTGAAATATATTTTTGTCTTAATTTTGTTTTTTTTTTCTGAAAATTTGCACCAATTGACTTAAATTAATTTGCAATTTGAATTTTTTTTTTGTTTTTTATGATTGGGAAATCTGTCCCCTGAACTATGTAAATGTAACAAAGTACATATAAATTATAAAATATAAAAAATTATTTTAATTATATACGTTATATACATTTCATTTCATTTTATTTGATCCTATATTAGTTTTATTTTTTATTTGTATAATATTTGACCTGGGGGTTTGTATTTAGTAATAATTCAAAAAAACCATTTCTATAGTGTCTTTTTTAGTGACGGTGACTTATATATGAATAAAACTGACAAATTTTCCTTTTTTTTAATTTATACAATTTATATATGTATAATGTATGAAACAAACATTTGTTATGAATTTAGATATCGCGTCTAGAATGAAATAAAATTATTATCTCTAAAAAAATATATAAATATAATATTATTTACTTTCAAAGATATTTTTTAATGATAAAATGTAATAATGTTTAATACATATTTGTACATATATATTTTTTTATTAATACGAAGTTAAAATTTAATAAAAAATAGATATATATACTTATACATATAATGGTGTTACAATAAATCTTTTTTTTTTTTTTGTAATTTGACAAACTTTCAAAAAATCATCAGGAATATTTAATATCCCTGGAAAGCCTTCAAACGAATCAAAATCTTATAGATTAATTTGTTGCACTAGAAGAGAAACAAATATGCTCTACAATCTTTCTATAGTAGCTCAGGCATTCATTCCATAAAAATCAAAACAGGTGTGCCTCAAGGTAATATCTTGGGTCTTACATTATATTTGTTTTAAATCAGTGATTTACCAACATTCGATAATATAATTGTAGCTATACATTTGCTGACGATAATGCAATGATGGCAGTAGCATCCAATATTACCGAAGCTACAGATAAATTACCAAAAGGAAGCGATAAGCATTTTTTATGCACCATAAAAATGAAAATTAAGCTTAATGAACTTAAATTTTGTGCAAGTAAATTTTACAAATAAAATCGTACAAAATGAGACTGTGTGGTTTAGTAAGTCAAAGTCTCACATAACTGTGTTGCGTACAATATCTTTCGATGACTCTCAGCATCCTTACCCAAAGAAAAAAAAAAATTTATTTAAATACATTTATTGTGCAAGGATCGAACCCACACTTCTTCGATTAATACGCCACACGCCTACTAGGCTACCGAAGCCCCCATATTTAAATATATAACATTTAAATATTTTTAATTTTAATAAGACAAAATGCATACTTTTAGTCGTTATGCAAGTCGAACCATTATACAACTAAAAATCTATGGGGCTAGTAACATTCAAAACAAATGAAATAAAAAAAAAAATAATTAAAACTACCTTGAAACATTAAAGTGTTCATTTACTAAACTCGACAGTTCTCCAGATTAAAAAAAAAATTAAAATAGGAAGGGAAAAGTAAAATGATGCTGATGAGGGTGGGCGGCATTATGAAGAAATCATACGGTATATTAAGATGCTTCCAAAATTAAGAAAGGTTTTTCTTTATAACAAAGTTTTTGGAAACTAATGCCAATATTATACTGGATATTAAACATAACGGTATAATAACATAACTGATTTTGTGGTATAACTTGTATTTATTATAAATAGAGAGTAAAGGATGACAAATTTAATAAATAATTTTAATTAATGAAAATAATAAAAATATATATATGTATATCTATATTTATAAAATACATTTTCATAAAAATAAAACAATTTTATTTTGTGTGCATTTACTTTTGATACTACTCGTATATGAATATATTTAATTTTTAATGGATTGGCATCAAAACATCAAAGTATAATTTGTTGATCCTGTTTTTTGTTTTCCTGTTATTACATAAAATCAATAAAAAAATCGTGAAATCAAAAGAAAAAAAAACAGCCCCACTTATACCATTAAAAATGACAAAATAACACAAAGCAACAGGACAGTGGTGTTATAAAATCAATTAAAAGTCATTGAATAGAAGGCACAAAATACAAAATAAAAAAAGCAAATTGCACAAGATTTTTTTTTTTTAATTTTAAACAAAAGAATCAAAAAAAAAAACACAACAAAGCAGCAAAATTTATAATAATATTGTATTGTATATAAAAGCTATTTGCCTAAAGTTATGCTTTAAAAAATTATAAATATAAATAAATTGAGTGAAAAAAAAAACAAGAAAATTTCTAGTATTTTTTTATGCTGTATTTTATAGAATAAATTGACACCAAATCATAAAATTCCCCCTCTCTCCTGCTCACCCTTTTTTTTTACTCTCTTCAGTAATTCTTTCTCTATATTTGTATATACATTTATGTATAAATTGACCTTTATATTTTGTTTTTTTTTACCATGACTTCAGACGCTTTTTTGTATATTTCTGTTTTTTTTTTGTGCATTTTTCAATATATAATAATAATATATATATATAATATAATATAATATAATATATATATATTCAATAATAATATATATATTTTTTTTTTAGTATAAACTTATATATTACATTGTTTTTTTTTATTAAGTGCGATATAAACAAAACATAATGTTTTGGTATAAATTCAATTAAATTCATCACAGTTAAATTCCTATTTTATAAAAAGTAAAAAAAAAATTTACTTAATTCTAAAGAGTATATATATACATATATAATATACAAATGTTACATATCATAACATTAAAACAATGTTATGTTGATTTTTTACTCCTGTATTATATTGGTAATTAGAGAAGAATCATTTTTCAATAAATACTTCAGTTTTTTGATAAATAATTCTATGTTTGGACTTTCCTTTAAATTAGTTGGTAGCTTATTATAAAGCCTTATAGCTGACGAAAGACAACTGTTACGTGATAACTCCATTCTTGATTTGGCATGATTTAGATGGTTTGTCCTTCTGGTGTTATAATTGTGAACACTATTTCTTTTAGTAATTAGATTGTTTTTTTTATAAATTCCTTTTTCAAGTTTGAATATTAGTTTAGATTTTTCTAAAACAATAAGTTCCGGTAGCTTTATGTAACCCCTACTGTTAAAAATTTTATTTGTTGGGGTCAGCCAATAGTTCTGCCAGAAAAATCTACCAAAGATGTTATTTATATTCTGTCAAAAATTATATTCTGAATTGTGTATACAAAAACTTGAATAACAATAATAACGGCCGTTGCTTTGTTCATTAATATAACGAAAAGCTTTTTATACTATTGATCATTCTACATTCTTATTAGAAAACTTGAAAAACGTTAATTTTTAAGGACTTGTACTTTGGCGCTATACGAACTAACCCTCAAATCACTAAGAAGTCAAAAATGAACTAATCCCCAGTATTAATTATGAATTAACCCCAAAAAAAAAACGAAATAATCCCGAAATATATTTTTCGAATTTTTGAGATTTAGTTCATATGCATTCCGCAAATCATTTTGAGATTCTGTATTAGGAGACATTTTAGAGTTGGTTACAATATCAAGGTTATACACCTTTTTCAGAATATGTATATAATACTTCCAATTCAGAATCTCCCATATAGTTATATATATAAATATTTTGGAAAAAGCGTATAACCCTGCCTTTGAATTCAACTCTTAAATCCTTTCTAATAATTTTTTTTTATATACATTTTGTTCTTTAAATATTTATTGCATGTGAAAAAAAATAATTATGAGAGTCTTTTTAGCCCCTTTTGTCTTCAAAACAGTTTAAGTTACAAAATTGAAATTTTGAGAGAAGTTAAAACTTTTGGAAATGATCTAAGAGAAGTTAGATCTTTTGAAGTATGACTCATTTTAGAAAATATTTTTGTATCGCCAATCGTTAAGGAGAGCTGTAGCTGGGTCAAAAACTAAACATTTCCTATTTTTAAACACCTATAACCTAAACATCTATCCAAATTTTTTTTGCAGTAATATAAATACAAAAATTAAAGCTACAGCATTAACATACTTTTATTTCTGTTAATAACTTTTCTTAAGATTACCTTAAATATGACGAAAGTGTGATTTGATTTTTCCCCATTTTTTTTCTTTTTGTATATTATTATAAACTTTCAATATACCTACGCACTCTTTACCCAAAACTTATTATCGAATATTTTTTTTTTGATTTTCAAATATCCTTTTTTGAAAACCCCTTGGGGTTTTCATTTTGTTTTTTTTGTTTTAATTTAATTTGCGTGCAATATACATAAATATTTTCACAATAAATATCAAAAATTTAAATTTCTATAAAATAAAAAAAAAAAAAAATCAAAAATTGGTTATAATTGTAACTGTATAGGTAATAAAAGATTAATTAAATATTGTTAAGAAAAAACAAAACAAGCAAAAAATGAATGATCCAATCGAATTAATTGATTTAACAGGTTTCAAAAAAATTTACCTCAAATACGCAAAAACCTCTAATGAAACCTCTAATTAAAATGAAAATTATTCTTAAAAAAAAAAAAATCCAGTAGATACTTTATTAATTCATCAAATGCTTTCAAATTTATATTATTTTTTTTTCTTTCTGATTTTCTGTTTTCTTTTGTAAGCACAAAACAAAAGAGTCAATTTAATACATACATTCACATTAATTTTTAATGTGGTGTAAAAGAACAAAGAAAAATAAAAAATTTCAACAATAATTACCTATATAATATTTACCTACTTTTAACCCATTAAAAAAAAAAATTAAAAATTGATAAATTATTATATTTTCGTTTTATCTGATCACAAAACAACACATTTTAATTTACAACATTTATAAATGCTTTAACCGTAAATCATTTTACAGTAAGATTTAAATTCTGCCAAAAAAAAAAAGAATAATGTTGTTGAATAATATGTTGCTTGGATTCGAACCCACGCTTCCTTGGTATATTAGTTAGCGCTGGTGTATAATAGACCAAACATAAAATAAAATCATACCACAGAACCGATCGCAGGAACAGGAAAACTTTGTTACAGTTTTTACACATATGAAATCGGATACATCCAAAATTACTTTTGACAACTTAGTGTCATTGCCCAAGGAATTCATGAAAGAACCTTTAACAACTGAAGAAGCATCATTAGTTGCTGCTAAAAAATTAAGTGGACCTGTAGTGGACATATACGTCAGACACAGGTGAGCGAAATTAGACCTGATACTCATGCCCTGATAAATAGGAATCTAACCACTCTAAACTACGTAAGGAAAATTCAAGGGCTTTAAGTTTGAGTAGAATAACAATATGAGAACGAACCTAAAAGTTTGTCGTAACAAAAAGTTTGTTCTAAGAAAAAAATTGTTGCTCATAAGTTGATGTAACAACTTTCCCTTAATTAACTTTTCTCATATCATATTCTTCTTAAATAATAATCAAATATTCGTAAAAATTAGAAAATGTCCCTAGTCGCACTTTGAGCTGACACTTGAAGCTGATAGATTTCTAGCATCATTCCAATTCGAGATATTTACATCAAAATCTTGAATATAAATTTTATCTAATTCCATTTAGACATATTAGAGAAGTACAAGTGCCCACAGACAGACAAACCGACACTACTACAAAAATCTGAGGTTCCAAATTTTAGCGCCATATATACATACATGCCTTACAATACCTATACTTATGCAGTTATGTCACACTTTAAAAAAAATGTAAAATAAAAGCCACAAGTCAAATGTCTTAAAAGATTAAAATTATACTTCGAAAGAATTAATTTCTGAAAATCATATTGATTTACTAAGAGTGGTATATACGTGAGGTGATTTAAATCGTTATCGTTAATTTTGAAATATTAAATATCTTATCTTCAGTTTGAATGACATAACATATATTTTATTTCAAATGTACAAAAAAACATAAGATCCAGTAAAAACAAAATGGAGAACTTTAACAGGATAGCTGTGTCGAGACACGGCCGAATAAAGCGACATTTAAAGAAAATTAGAATATAATGGTAGATGAAAATATTGTCATAAAGAAAAAGAGAATCAATGACACAATCAAAAAGTGCGAAGGTTTATACCCAGCAAGATATATGCATCTAGAAGCATATTGCTTTGCAGAAGATAAAAACTGGTAGCAATTAACCCTAGATAGATCTTTACTTTCTTAGAGAGCCAGTAAAACTGACACTGAAGTATTATAAGTAGAGGCAAAATTCACAACGCATAGTAACAGGGGAAGTACATCAAAATGTCGTAATGTTATTTGCACTTCAATAATAATATAAACTAAGCTTAAGTTCACTAAGCAATTTTTAATATTCCAGCTGAGTCAAGAGTCAATTTATTCCTTGTTTTTTATTAAAATTTATTTATAGTCCTATCAAGCTTTTTTTTATAGCGTCCACCAGTAGTATATCCTTTTAATATTTAAATTTTTAATATTGATACATACCTACTTATACTTATATTGGTACATATCTATTTAGAAAATTACCAAAATAAGAAATAACTCATAAAATAAATAGAAACTCAAATTTCTTATTCCTTATTTCTTTAAGGGTTAAGGATAAGTTCTTTAAGTTCTATTCATAATGTTAAATTTCAAACAATTTTTCAGTTAAATGTGAACATAAAAATGTGAAATATATTTTGGCACATCAATTGTTAAGGTAAAATTTTTTCCTTATTATAAATTTTAATTGTGCTCTTTTGTTTATTGTTTTTTTTTTTCCTTTTTGCTATATAAAAACTTTTAAATCTATTGTTTTTATTTTTGTATGTCCATATTTATGCATGTCTATTTCTATAAAAAATTGCACAAAAAATAAAGAAAGGAAAAAGAAAGTAATTATGTGTAATTTAAGATACCCAGGTATCTCAAAAACTATTTTTATGAACTAGACAGAAAGCTATCATTGCTTTTCACACTTCGAATAACATTTCGAATTTTTATTTCTATTCTTTAGTTTTTTTATTGTTGTATCTTTATTTTTATTTATGTAGTTGTATAATATATACGTATATATTATATTTGTTTATACATATGTACATATATAAGCCATTCATATAAAACAGTTTTTTAAATTTTATATAGATAATAGAAATTTTAGTTGCTTCATTGTCAGTTTTGCAATTATCTGAGATATTAAAATGCCTCAATACGCCAAATAAAGTAAACTTGAAAGATTTCCTCTCAGAACTGTAATTAATTATAGTTTGGATAAAGGATATTATAAAGGACGTCTATATGTGAGTATTGGATAATTTAAAGGATAAATAAAGAAAAACTATCCCCCAAATTATATGTTTTACATGTACGTATGTTAACAACAAAGCATTTAAAAGAGTGGGATATGCGGCCTCCAAACACATGCCGATCAAATTATTGAAACTCTAATTTTGTCATCAACTCTAAACCACCGCCGCCCTCTTCCGCCAGCCAACCTACATATAACTAAACCAAAAACATTCAAATCAAATACCGATAAGTGAAATACAGTCAAATAATAATGCATACAACTTGCAGAAAATGGAGTACACTACAGATAAATGCAATTACAGGCATATGGCGCACTCTCATCCAAAACCACATTCGCATTAATCTGATCACCCAGTATAAATTAATTTGTTCACTCTTTCACAATTTTGTTCAAAGAATAAAGACTTTTTTTTTTTAATTTAAAATATTTTAAATTTTTTTTAACTATGTTTACTACATTTTAACTATATAAACTACATTTTTGTTTTTTAGAGTTTCTAGAATTTCATCACCGAAAAGATTTATTAAATCTCAGGAAAATATAACTAGTGTCCCTTGTGAGTAATTTTGATAATTGAGATATTCTATAATTACAGCAAATTCTTCCCCAGTTTCCTTTTCGTCAAAAATTTTTTTCGGTTATATCTTTAGATGCTGTTTTGAGTATTAAATTTCCTTCTCTAATGTAATTTGCTTTAAACTGCTTTGAGGCTTACTCCAAATATTTCTCGGCTATAATTCTAAATAAATTTTGGTTGCTTTCTGCCTAATTTTTGAGTTTGTGGAAGTTGTGGGTAATTTTGTTGATTAAAAAATTCTATTTTGAGCTTAATTCTGAATTTTTCATTTTACCAACTTGAGCGATTGGACGAAAATTCGACACGCAGCCGTCATCAAAAAGATTTCCAAAATACAGTTTGAACCTTTCATCAAAGTCATCATATTTTAAATTATTTTCTGTATAATTTTATTGTTTATTGAAAAATAAAAAAAATAAAAAATTATTGTGATATAAAAAGGAAATTACAGCAGTTTTCTATAACTAATACATGTATACATATTATATTATGTATGAATATACGAGCGGATTTTTCTTTTTTATGCAGAATCTCTTTAATTGAAAAATTTTGGCCAAGCTTTAGAATTTATTAAAATTATTTTCTTTTTCATATATGGATTATGTTTTCCTTTCTTGAAAACTATGTATAAAAATGCATATATTATGTATGTTTGTATGTATGAGTTTATTGAATGACGCTTTTTATTTATTTTATATACATAGTTATTCTTAGCCCACATAAAACACAATAAATAAATAAATAAATTTTAGTGTGAATATTAACACGCTTCATTGTGTTGTAGTCATCGTTTTTTGGAAGGATTTAAAAAAAAAAATTTTTTTTTTGTTTTTAGTTCCCAAGTTTTTTTCTATATGAAAACAACAATCCTTTTAGTGCATAACTATTAAAATTGTACATTTTAAATTTTTATGAATTTCCATTTTTAATATCCTTTTAAGTCAAAAGCAAAAAACAAAAATATCAACATAGAAAAAAGCGGTTTTTAATCAAGAATCTAGGAAAAAAAAAAAAAACTAGATATCCATTTATTTGAAAAGTATTTTAAATTAAAATATTGTTATCAAAATCTATAAAGCGTATATATACGACCTAAGGTGGAATATAACTCACATATTTGGGCTGACGCTTCACTCACTTACTTAAACTTTCTCGATCGAGTTCAAAAAATGTCCATTCATTTAATTAATGACCCCATAGTGAGTATAGACTCGCTTGACATCCGTCGTAATATTTGGAACTCTTTCTCTTTTTTATAGATATTTTGTAGCTAATGAGACACTTATTCATTGAAAATAAAATCACTAATGCCTTGTCTTAAACAATTCCAACGCACCATAAGAGGCAGCAAATTGGCATTTTAAAATTGTGTAAAAATATTGTACCTTAATAAAGAAATTGACTGGATCAAATTAATTATATAGTCCTTAAAATTTCCAATTTCTTAAAAGTTTTCATAATTTTAGGAAAAAATCTTGCGGAAAAAGTGATATTTTTTAATGCATTTCTCTGCCACATAAATGTGAACAAGAAATTACACAGCCTTTCCTGTTCAGACGTGGCTCTAAATGTCGTAAGGGGGAATAACTCTTACGACGTGTGTGGGATTCGAACCCACACTCCCTCAGTGTTTACAGCGTATATTATACGCTCTTACCCACTAAGCCACCGAGGCCCCTAAAAGTGATATGAGATGAGATATATTATAATATTCGTTATTTTTATATTGGCTACGCCATAAAACAAAATACTATGGACAATGCCGAAAATCCCTGCAAGTAATTCCATAAAAATCAAATAAAATAATTTAATGAAAACGAATTCATATTTTTAATAAATACCTATACATTTATTTACACAACTATGTAAACTTAAAAACATTCATATTACGAGAATAGATTTTAATACTTTGTAATTAATTGAAGAGTCAATCAAATAAATTTATAAAAAAAAATAATTTTGACAATGTTTATACAGACAAATGAGATTCACTCCAATCAAATGAAACTCATTCCAAATTAAAATACAGTCAAATAAAATTCAGTTAGTTGACATTACAGAAAAAAAAATAAAAATTATATGCAAGTATCATACCACAGTCATATGGAATACAGATTTATAATTTCAACCCAACAAAATAATATTTTATTTTAATACGGTTTATCTACAAAATCCCAACCCACAAAATCCAAACATCACAAAATCCAAACCATACACAAAATTCAAATATCATAAAATCCAAAACACAGCAAAATCCTAAAATGACAATCTCCGATCTGTTTTTTAATAGCTATGAGTTTTTTCTACAATATTCCGCATTTCATATTGAATTAATTAAATAAATAAAATTAAAATTACACAATATTTAATTTACATTACATGTAAAATTTATTTTACTTTAAATACATATTTTAACAACAACAAAGCATTCAAAATAGTGGAGGCTACCGCTTCAAACCCCCGGTAAACAAATTATTAGAACCCCGATTTTGTAACAAACTCCTTAAAATCCCTCATAATTATTTTTTCTTGCATACATATATCTGAATTACAAAGCTTTGAAAATAATGGAGGTTGTAGCCCCCAAACCTCCGATAAATAAATTATTCAAATTCTTATTTTGTAGCCAACTATAAAAACTCTCCTAAACCTTGCATAAATTATTCTGTAAAAGGCCTACAATCATGATTTTGTAATCAACTATACTGATAACTAATAATTATTTTTGTACATATTTCAATTACACAGCATTCAAAATAATGGGGCTCCAAATACCTCTCAAAAACGCAATCTCACAATTGGATCTATGTATGTTCAAGATTTTGTTATGTTTGGATTATGTGGTATTTGGCTGATGACTATGTTTGGATTCTATGCTTCATTTTATGAATTTTCGAAAAATAAAACTGTTTAGATTTTAAGGCTTTTGGATTTTGAGAATTGAGATTTTGTATAGAATTACCATTTAATATTTATATACTCTATTTTCTAAATTTTCTACTGTAAACATTCCACTGCGTATTATTGTTTAGTCGGTTTTCTATATATATTTATATATAGTGTATTATAAAATCAAAGTATTAATAAATTACCTTACATTAACTATATGGTTATAAATATTAAAATATATAATTGTTAGTAATAATCACAAACCAACGTCTATATTAACCATACAAAACCAGTACTTATTTTTTAGTATAAGGTTTTTTCTTTGTTAAAAAAAAATTTTTAAATTCAATCGATATTTAATTGAAAAACCAATTTATTTTATATTTGTTATTAACATTTTTAGAAGACTAATTAATTAAGTAAATAAAAATTCATATGAAACTTTTATTTTTAATTTGTATATAAAAATATAAATCTATATGTTAGTATGCATACATACATATTGCATTATATGTCGAACATTTATTTAAAAAATAATATAAATGATCCACCCAACAAATTAAACAAAAGAGAGTTATTTAATATTTAATAAAAAATAAAAATGTATATACATATAAATGATAAATTTAAATGTATTATATACTTACTATATTTATATGTATATAGGTATATTATATATATTAACTAAATAACTGAAATAAAGAATCTTCATTGAAAAAAAAAATGTTTTCACTTAAAGTAAAAAGTCTTCATTTGAAAAAAAAAGGCTTCAGCTAAAGTAAAAAGTCTTCATTTGAAATAAGATAAATGCAGTCAAGGAATGGATCTAAACCAAAGAAATGTATACGAAATAAATAAATAAAAATTATTTTCATATCTCCACACTATAAGTGAATTTTAAATATTAAAGACATAAACCTTTTTTTTAAATAATACTTCACCGTTTAAACGCAACGTTGTTTGCAGCGCCATTGCAAAAATTTTATTTGTTCCTCTCCACGTGATGTCGAATCGGTTTACTCCTTTGCATATAGTTTCGAATCGGTTTGCTTCTCTCCAGGTTATCGAAACAGTTTACTCCTTTCACCATGGCCTCGAACCGGCTAATTTATACTACTATCTTGATACTATTCGAATATATTTTATGAACTCTTTATACCTGTTGTTAGACACAATATGCCTGCCTATATGTAATTTACTATTAATAATTTTATAATATTTAATTGTATTATATTTATTGATATTATCTGATTAAGATTTGAATTCCAGGCTCCTAAATTTAAACCTGAGAGTTAATATGATTAAGTATTTTTACATTGATCATATGAGAAAATTAATCTCAATTAAAAAGATTTTTCTATACCAAAATTATTAGTATTTCTGCAAACAATAAATTTTATAGTAACTTTATTATTTTATTATGTCTTTATTAAAAAAAATTCTATATAAAATACAAGGTTATACTAATATTTATTACCCAAAATATGCATTGTAAAATGTATAAAATTACTAACAATACTTTCAACATTTTAGACAAAATTTTTTCCCCTTTTTTATCTTTGATGTTTTCTTTTTTTTCTGTTTTTTATACCCGTACGATAGGATCGGGTATAATAAAATTACTCCTCCGTTTGTAACACCTCGAAATAAGCGAGCTAGATATACCTTCAAAGATATGGATCGGATCAGAAAAATATTCTAAGACTTTTGAGCCATGTCCGTCCGTCCGTCCGTCAGCACGCTAACTCAAAAACTAAGAAAGCTAGAATCTTGAAATTTACACAAAATATTCTGGGGGTAATTTGTAGGTTCCCTATTTTTTTTGGTTGAGTTTGAACCAAGCCTTAGGGTAGCTCTCGAACACCTAACTTTTAGATCCCTACATTTTTTTTTAAATAGAGCTATGAAATTTTAACAGCTGATAGATCTCACAAAAATATTAATTTTATTTTTAATAACTTTTTTTTGTAGCCCCACCCGTTACGGAGCTACAGCTCCCCAAAGGTTCAAAAAAGCTCTATATTTAAATTGTTATAGCACAAGTTGTATAAGGTATATCTTCATTTTGAAAACGCCAAACGATTACCACTTTTATTAGCTTTAAAAGTATATATACAATAAATATATATTTGTGACATACGGTGTCTTAATTTACCGTTATGCCAAACTCAAATTTTGCAAAATCCTTTAACTCGTCTATCTTCTAAACGGTTTAATTTGGAAACTTGAAATTTTGAGAAAAGTTAGATCTTTGAAAATAAGTATGAGTCATTTCAAAAATTTTTTTTGTATCACCCCCCGTTTAGGAGCTGTAAGGGATCAAAAACTAAAACTTTACAATTTTTAAACACCTGTAACTTAAACACCTGTTAACATGTTTTTGAAGTAATACACAAAAATTAAAGCTTCAACATTATACTCTTATTTCTGTTAACAACTTTTTTTAATAATATAGGGTTACTTTATAATTGACGAAAGTGTTACTTGATTTTCAAATTTTCTAACAAATTTCTTTAAAACGAATTTTTTCCATTTTGTTTTACTCGATAATTTGAAATTGTTGAGGATATAATGCGTAGTATAAAAAAATGTAAATAAATAAACAACATAACGGTTGCTTGAAGAATTTTTATTATTATTTATATGATATTGATATATATACATACTTATATAATATCATGTTTATTTACATATCGTATATGTCATTAGTGAATGAATGATAAGAGTATATATGTATATTATATAGCGCCGTATTTACATACATATATGTATTTTATTGTACTTATAAGAAATTATTCTGTCAATGGAATATTTAAATATAATAAAATATAATATAATATTTAAAATTATATTTATTATTTTGTACTAAGTAAATTTAATATACATTTACCGCTTAGTATTAAATGGTACTATAGAATATTTGAAAAAGTTTTGGATTGATAATCGTTATGTGGAAGGTTAGAATCTGCTTTAGAAGAATGTATAAACATATAGTTTGAATATATGTACAACTTATAGTTCTAGAAATTATAAAATTCACCCAAATTATTTTAAAATACTAAAATATTAAAAAAATAATATTGTAGGCAGAGTGGCTGTGAACATACTAACGGTTCGTACGGGTATCTAAGAGTTGACAAAGGCAACTGTATTCTTCCTCGTTTTTTTTTTAGATTTACACATACTATACAAGAACAGTTGTTAACAATGATTAAAGAAAAGCATAAATACACAATAATTTAACATGAGATCACACAACAAAAACAAAAAACCAAAAAGGAAAAATAAAAAAAAACCATCACAAGGACATTTGATATGAAATATTTTACAACAAAAAAAAAAAACAAAAAATGATTATTGCAATATTGAATTTAATTTTCATCCTAAAAATTTTTTTTTTTTTTATTTATTTGAACACCAATCCTGACCATGTCTTTTCTTTTTTTTTAATTTTTTTATCCTATTTTTAAAGGCGTACTTTAAAAATATGTTCGAAATTTGTTTTTTTTTTTGGTTTCCTTAGTTTTCCTTAAAAAAAATTTTAGTTGTTAGGTGCCCTATTTATGTATTTACACGCATTTATCATTATATATTATATACAAAATTATATTCATTATATATATATATACAAAACATAAATATATATATGTACATAGTAGATGGTGTTTTTTATATTATCAAAGAACCAAATCTAAAATCCATAAAACAAAAGAAAAGAAAAAATGGAAAAATGAAATGAAGAAATGACGGACGTGTAAGGACATCATCGTGTCATCATGAGTTAAAAAAACAAAAAAAAAATTAATGTTGTTTATCCTTCGTCTTCACTTCTTTACTATTTTCATTTTTTTATGTTGTAATAGTTTTAAATTTTTTCTGTTTTTTTGTTTTATGCAAACAAACAACAGTAATGGTCATAACAATGTTCACAATAAAAGGAAAAATTAAATTCAGTTTTTTATTTTGAATCGAAATGAAAATTACTATGACCAAATGAAAATTTAAGGTATCAGTAATTTACTAGACTGTAAATTTATAATGGAATCTAAAAATGTAAAAGCAGTCATGCTTATGCTTATAATTTGAAATTGAACCCCGTACTCTATTTCGGTTAATAATCCATATACGTGTTAAAACATTCAACCATCTCTAGACCTTAATAAAATTAAATATATACCATTTAATATCTATAAGCAATTAAATATTCGTAATGCATACAATATAATATAAAAATATAATATGGTTAAGAATTATTAGAACACAGATGAATATGTGAGGATGGTGTAATAATTTTAAATATGTATACAAATATTTCGAAAAATCCTCAAAACCATATTCTGGAATATTAAAAGAAAAAATCCACGGAAATTAAAAATTTAAACATTTAATAGCCGAAAATTGCATGTGAATTGGATTCGAACAAAATTACCATCACTTTCGAAACCTGTACACTGTACAGATTACGAACATAATAAAAAGCATGACAGAATGACAAATACATAAATAAACCGATACCGACGAGTTAATATAAAAGCATATAAAATAAGAATTTTATTCGAAGGAATTTTATAGTTAGTTGCAAAATAGGACTTTCAATAAATTCTTAAGGTTGGATTTTAAAACAGCAGTCACCGCTATTTTAAAATATTGGTGGTTCAACTATTTTAAATGATAATGCGTATGTATGTAAAAAATAATTATAGGAATGATTTTATAGTTATTTATTAAGATTAACGGTTATACATTTTTTTACAGAACAGCTTCTATGAAAATAGTGTCGAACGAAATATGGTCGATTTCAAAATATGAAATAAAGTTCGCAAGAAATAAATAAAATTGTAACATTTTTTCGTAATTTTTTGCGGCTTTATTTCATTTATGACATTTTATCATTTTTTTGCAACATTATTTCATTATGTAAAGTCAGAAACGAAAAATGAAATGAAGTTGCAAACAAAAAGCGACATTATTTGATAATAAAATAAAATTGAAAAATCATAAATGAAATATTTGCAAAATAACATGAATAATTATGTAGATTACAAAAATAATCCCAAGAGATTTACAAGTTGGTGACAAAATAAGAGTTATACGCTTTTTCACAATATGTATATTTACCTTGATTTTGTAGCCGATTATAAAATCCCTTCTTCAGAATCTTCCATATACATAGCATTAACATTCTGAAAAAAGCTGCCTCAACCTACTACAACTCTGATTTTGCAATCAACACTACAAAATCTCGTCAAATTTAGAATCTGATGTATATATAGAATAGATACATAAAATATTTTCAGCAAATACATTTATTTCCCATATTCTGGACAGTCCCATGCACGTTATTTCATTTTTGATTAGCATTTCATTATGATTTTCATCAAATTTGTACAGAAATCTGTTTGCATGGACATACTTTAGTATAGATTTTAGATTTGAATTCAAAATCAGGATTATACGCTTTTTCCATAATATATACATACATTATACTAATTTTATAACCTATAATGCTGTATAAGGTCTATAAAGCATTATAGGTCTATAAAATGCTTTATTTTAACAAAAATATTGGAGAAAAAATAACAAAAATGAGAAAAAATTTATTATTCTTATGTTAATTCAAATTTTTTTTTTCTGTAACCACAGTATATATATATAAATATTCTGGAAAAAGCGCATAAACCAGATTTTGAATCCAACTCCAAAAATTTATACTAAAGTGTAGAGTCCATACATACAGGTTTCTATATAAAATTTGTTGAAAATCATGATGATGAAATAAAGTCGAAAAATTAGAATAAAATAATTCTTGTATAAGATAAATATATGATACATAAAAAAAAATATTTATTTACGTTTAATAAAGCCGAATAATCAACATTTTAGTGGAAAATAATGATTTCGTCAGAAACTGAAGCTTAGCTCATATATGAATAATAAATAACTTACTGAATGTCATAATGCTTCTTATAAAAGTTGAATGGAAAAGAGAAAAATAGTTTACAATATAAATTACTATACTCTTGGATATCTTTGAATTGAACGAATTTTCAATTCGAGACTCTTTCAATTAAAACATCGGCACCTTACCTAGAGGCCAAACGAGACAGTCTTCCTTTGACCTCTAGGTATCTTCTTTACTGACTTGACATTTTTCTAGCTATAGAAATTGAGATAGTAATTTGACACTTCGAATAATTAAAAATGGCGACAAATGGAAACCAACATTCATATCAAATAAATTTTTTGTAGTTGTTTTATTTTTAATTTGATATTTTGTTTGTGTCTATATTTAAAACATGAAATATTTTGATGATAAATGAAATGTCTTGATAGTAAAAATGTCACATAAATGTCACACAGACAATAATTTGATATTTCGTATTATACCATTCGCAAGATACTGTTTCGGCTGGCTGCCGGATTAAACACTACTCTATATAGACCAAAATAGTTGTCTTATAAAAATAAAAAAATCATTTGAAAAAAAATGGCATTTGTTTCTTTTTTTAATCCTTTAAAACTCCTATTTTCTATAGTTTCATGACCATAATTGTATCCTTTTTTTTTTTGTTTTATTTAAGTACAATACAGTTTGTATTCATATATTAATATATATATGTACATATACATATTAATATATATACATATAAGACAACAAAAACAAAAAAAAAAAGATTGTTTACAGAAAAGAAAAAGAAAAGAAGATTGGAAAAAAAATTGGAAACAACCAAATAATAGGCCTGTTAGTATGCACATATGTGTGTTGTTTGTTTTTGTTTTAATTTTTGTTGTAAATGAAAATTTTTTAACTTTTGATATCGATTTTCTATTTGAATTGTTTTTTTTTTATTTGTTGTTGTTTTTGAAAAAATTTCCCTAAAACAACAAGTAGAAAATATTAATAAATTATTATGTGTATAATTTTTAGAGTTGGGGTCATACCAACTAAATTGTTCTTTTTTTTTTATTCATATTTTACATGAAATACGAAAATAAAAAAATTAAAAAATTAAATTAAATTCTTGAAGAAAATTTTCTTAAATTATTTTATGATAATACAAAAAAAAAAAAAAAAAAAAAAAAACACTAACACTTTATTTATTTGAACTGAAAACACATGACTGCAGTTGTGAGAGAATTGCAATCGATTCTCACGTATCGCGGGTATGAATAATTTCATAATTGATGTGAGACTCGATTATAGCCCATATAAGCCTGTACAAAATTTTAAAGTATGAAAGTAGTCTCAACGCATACTATTGAGATATTGAGGCAATTTATCTTAAGAAGCTTTTAAAATAAAAAATTTAAAGGAAGACAATTTTTTAAATGCATATTTATGAATGAAAATATTATATTTTAAAATATGTTTCTTTAATGAATTATATAAAAAAGATGTGACTTTAATTTTCTCTAGGACCAAATGGAATAAAGTAAATTGTTGTTGTGTTATTTCAAGATTTATAGTTGGCCCACTATTTTTTTACATAAGACTACGTGTAAATTTGTTAAAAGCTGACCCATTATTAAGCTTTTACTCTCTGCACTTCATGGCCTGATAACTGATGTCAGTCTTGGTTTATATAATAAAAATTAACTCCGTAATAGATAAATTTACAAAATTCTATATACACACACATATACGTATGTACATATGTTACATAATACAAAAAGAAAATTGTTCCATTAACAAAATTTTAAATAAAACGGCAGATTTGAAAAACACCCGTGATATACAAAAAGATGTGAAAAAAATAGATTTGGTATGAAAATCGCCTATCGCACATTATCTTATTTTCTAATGTCCAATATTTTATTTGTTTTTTAATTTTTAAGAAAAGGTTGAAGATTTATTTATTTTGTAAAAATTAATATTTTCGCAATTTTAGTTATATATAAATACTAAATATGCATAATATTATTAAAAATTAAATATATAAATTAATATATAAGAAAATATGAGAGAAAATTATATACAATATGTAGTAAATAATTACAGTATCGTAAAACAAGATACACAAATTTATGAAGTGCTAAGGATATTGCTATTTCTGTGGCAATCTGAACAAAAGCAAACAAAAAAAATAACCTAAAACTGAGCAAGATTAATCTTATATATTTTTATAACAAGACAAATATTAGTATAGACACAATAATGTACATATATAGATTGACGAAAAAAGTCAGAAACGGTGCTATACGGATTTTGTCAATTGTCTGACTCTAAAATCACTTCAAAGAATCTGTCCAAAGTGAGAGAAGTTTTTGATCAATAGCTCGATTAGTTGCTGTGACAAAAACGAAGGACACATAAAATCGTAAGTATCGTAACGGATCGTAAGTATCAGTTCTAAGAAGTAGTTAGGATGTTAAGAAATTAAAAAAAATTCTTTCTGATTTTGTTATGTACAAATTTTTTTTTTCTTTCTACTGCTATAATCAGGTTTATTATTCATATTTTATTAAGCTCTGTAGCTATACTGTTTAGAAGACTATGAAACGCAAAAAATTTTATTTCTACGCCATCTGTTATCTAATACTAAAATTATTTTATTTTTAGTTTATTATCATATTACTTATTATTGTTTTATTAAATTATAATATACTTTTTTGTTCCTAAGGGAGGTGTAGGAATCTTCTAAAGACACCAAAAATTCCCTCCTTGGTAGTCTCCCGGATTATTACTGACTAAACTATAATTATATTATATAAGAAAAATATATCGAGCCGAGGTTAGAATCTGAGACCTTACGAATGAAAGACCGTCATCTAATCTTCCAAAGACACCAAAAATTCCCCATTTGATAGCCTCCCCGATACCTAATAACTAAACTATAATTATATATTATATGAAAAATGTACCGAGCCGAGATTTGAATCCGAGACCTTACGAATGAAAGACCGTCATCCTAATCACTACATCATTTTAACTGTGCAAATAATTTTAGTTTGTTACTTTGAATTTAATTATAGTTTAAAATAAATTCAGCTTATTTTAGTTTAAGACTAAGTTTATAGCTTTCACCAGGATATTTTTTTTTTGTTTTTTTTTTTTAAACCATATGGAACACATCTATTATATATAATGTAATGTAAACAAAGAAAAAAAAAAATGGATTAAGATGTATATGAAAACAGTTTTAAAAAAAACCCATATTAAAATTTAATTTATAAAATTACAATTCTAAAAGGATAATAACAAAAACAATGATGATAATAATAATGATGATGATGATTATGATGATAATGATAATGAAAAGAATATGTTATAGTCTAAAAATTAGTAAATAAACTACCAAAAATAACAGTAAATATTTTATAAGCTTTCGTGTATTTTATTTTATTATTATGTTTTATATACTTAAACATATATATATATATATATATATCAGTGAAGAGGCGTGACATTTTTGAGAAGGGAAGCACTTTTTAAAAGAAAGTAATATTTTTTATATAAAAGAATGTAAAGTGAATTTTTTCTATCCGAGTATTACCAAAAGTTTTTAGAGAAATCATAGCACGACAATGTGAACTACATTCTTTATGTCTTTTAGCTGCTTTCGAAAAATTATTCATATCGCAGAAACATACACTATTCCAAACAGACTTTTCTGAACTAAACAAAAGACATGGCCAACAATAAAGTTTATTGGTATTAGAGAAACCGTAAGTAAAATTTTTGTAATACAAAACAGAAAAATGTCGCATACACCGTTGTGTAACTGTTTGGATTTGCAACACTGGAGTTATGCGACCACTTTTTATAATACTGTTTTTCTCATCAAAATTTCTAGAAGAGAAATTTCTTTCTAATAAATTTTTTATAATGCAATTACGCGCACTCATATTTCAATAAATTTCAATATTCAATATTTTATTGTACACAAAGTTTATTTAGCTTTAATTTATTTGACCTTCACTTTAGATTTTATAATTTTTATACTTTATTCAATAATAATCTAATATCTAATTTCAAAACTTATTGATTACTTTTTATTTAATTTAATATTTTAAATTTTGAAAAAACTTTTAAGCATTTTTTTTCTTTATAGAAAACTGATTTGAACTGAGATTAAGTTAGAAAAATAAAACATATAGATACAATAGTGCTATATATATTTAAAAAGAGAATGCATACATTCACCTCATTATTACTTTATTTTTGTGCAGTAATTTTTAAAATAATCTAACATATAAGCAAAAATAGGTTTGATACAACATAGAATGCATAGATTCAACTCATTATTATACCCTAGACATTACATTAAGTATAGCGTATATTAACTTTGGTATGGTGTTTGTAACCACCAAAAGGAAACGAGTTAAGCATAGACATGTATATATATTACGAATCAGGATCACCTCCTGAATCGATTTAGCGATGTCCGGCCGTCCGTCCGTCCGTACGTACGATAACTCAAAAAATAATGATACTATCTTGATGAAATTTATACTGTAGATTAACAATGACTAAGGTAAGGCGGGGATTGGACAAATTGGGTAAATGGGCGAAATCGGACCATGCGTTCGAGTACCTCCCATACAACTCCCAAAACCGAATGTGCATATCTTCGAAATTAATAAAGATAGAAACTTAAAATTTTGTACGAGGGTGTGTATTCCTGAATCCTTGATATCCCTAAAATTTGAGATGAATTGAAGTGGTTGTTCGATACCTTCCATACAAATCCCAAAACCGAACAAGCATATCTTCGAAATTAATAAATATAAAAATTTGAAATTTGATATAAGAATATTCTACCCTCTTCTGATTTGTTGTTGTTATTATCACTATTGTTCTTTGCTATTCTCTTTCTATATTTTGTCATACAAAAATTCAAGTCGACTTGTTTGGGGTAAATAATGCGTAATTCAAACTCATTCCTCGCTTCATATAAAAAAAAATTTTAACATTCAGGTACAAGTTGAAAATTTCATATAAAAAAGAATGAGTGTCGTGAAGGCATTCCCTTGGTGTTTTACATTGCGATAATAATAATAGTTAAAATATGTTGAAATTGTTACCTATTTTTTGTGATACATTTTACTGTTTTACAAATGATAGTTTATGTTATGGCAGGAAAATATGTATAATGTTTATATGGATAATGTTTATATGTACAATCATCATTTATAATGTTTATACATACATATTATGTATAATATTTATTGTGATGTAAGTAACTCAAAATTATTTTGTGTGGTGTGTTTGGAGCAATATTTTATGGTACAGAATAAGATTGATTTGATGAATATTAATGAAGTTTTCAATGGATTTTTGTCTAAATTCCACGGGAAGCACTCATTCCGTTCAATGTATGAAGCTCGCGTCCCTGATATATATATATATATATATATATATATATATATATATATGTATATATATATATATTGTGTTTAATGTATTATTTACCTATATAAAATTTTAAAACAAAAAAAAACAACAATAAGAGAAATAAATAAATGATATTTACAAGTTTATTTTGTATCAGATAAGTCCCAAAGTAACAATAACTGAAAATAACTTTGTTCATAAACAGTATAATATACATATATATATATATATACCGCATAATATAACCAGTTAATATAAATATATATATGTATGTATATATTTATATACATCTTTTTATATTTAACAGGTAATCGGTATGTATAATGCGATATTTTCTATAATTATGTAAGTAATATATATTCTGTTACAATATATGTGTATATGTGTATAATACAATATATAGAATTATATACAGTTATGGATAAAAATAATTAATTCAATGATATAACAATTAAAAAAAATTTTATTTTTATTTTTTACTTAAAAGCTAAAAGCACCATCACAATATCCAAAAACAAAAAAAAAAAAAAAAATGGACAACAAAAAATATAAAAAATAAAATTCCAAATTAAAAAAAAATTCTAGAAGATACAAAAAATTTAATGTAAACTATATAACCAAAGATAATATATACTAAGAAGATGTCCACTCGCATACAAATTTTTGTATAAAAATTTTTTTTGAAAAAAAAAAAAAGTTTTCAATCCAGGTCTGAGTATTTTATGTTTTTCTTTTCTTCTTTCTCTACTTCGGAAATATTTTAATAAAACGAAAATAAACGATGAGTTCGTTCGGCGAGATTTCTTTGAGTTAATAATTGGTAGGTACTAGGTACATATGTATTCATACAAAAAAATAGTTCTTTCTGAAGATATATATATTATATACATAACATATGTATACATAATATTATATCGATACATAATATACATTTTTCGCTAAATCCATAGAATTAGATATATACATTCAACCGTATATAAATAAATTTATTTCTAATCATGGACGCATAATTTCCAGTTATTATTTATTAACAAGCTACTGGACCTCACCATATTTATGACTTCAATATGTCTATCCTAAATCATCAAATCAAATTTTAGTTGTTGAAAATAAAGCAGAGAATTCAAATTTTCATTTTTTTGAACCTCCGGCTTTAAACATAAAGCTATTCGATCGAAAGGCTGGTGCGCATTACACCATTTCACAGATATGATTGAATATTATTAAATTTGAGGTAATGAATTTTCTATGGGTTTAGTACGAAATCTCGACATTTTTTATCTCACTTTTTTAAATTGCTTTTAAAAACTAAAAGTAATTAAATAAAGCAAGATCTCAGAAATAAATAAGTAAAAGAAAAGTTCGTGGGCTTCGCCTAGTAGCCTAGTGGGTAGACATGTGGCGTATTAACCGAAGGAGTGTGGGTTCGACCTTTGCCTAGGTTGTAAGTGTTTTTTTCTTTACATACCTGCCTTACAACCAAATATAATATAAATATATAATATACTAGAGGCACCTGTTTATGCGTAGTCAAATTCTATGTTGAATCCCAATTCATATAATAGACAGTTGCAGTTTAGAAAATTAGAATTTATGGAAAAAGTACAATCTGTAAAAAATCAGAAAGCAAAACCAAATTCATCAAAAAACTAACTGAAATTATTTTTAGAATAACGCTAAAACAGAATTAAATTGTATAAAGAGCCTGTAATTGGTATATTTAGATTATTTGGTGTTGTAAGTGAGGACTATTATGTCAATTTATTTATCGAGTTCGAAATAAATGTTTTAAAGGTACGTGGAGAAAACAGAATAGGTATCCGTAAAACATTCGTAAAATGCACAAACAAAGTTTGGAGCAAAATTCAGTTAAATTTTTTTATAGGCCACATTGTCTGTAACAATATTGTCGTTGTTCGTTTTACCTTGCCCTAATATAAAATGTGAAAAGACAGTATATTTGGCGTACAATCCTTGATTGTACATGGTACAGAGGGCGAAAAAACCGTACAAATATTACCACAATTGTACAAATGGTAATTCTGCATAATTGAATTCAAAAAAGAATACAATTAGAAAAGTTTTCTAATCGCTTCAAATATTATACAAACATTCATACATAAATACAACAATTTAATAGAAAAGTACAAAACCAAAACAATTATATATTTGAATTTTAAAGAGACTCTGCCCGCTGGTCATACATAAGTACATACTTAGATTAGATACATATTGATTATTAATATCAGATCAATGTCATTCATCGTTATTTAAAATTTCAATACATATTGTGATTTAAATGATGATTTTTATCAATTTTTAAATTTTGCTCATTATGCATGCATAAGTTAAAGTACATTACATAGATATAGTCAAAGAATAGTTATATTGTAAGTTGATTTCAGCCGTTGAGGTCGACTCGAGAGGAAAAAAAATAAGAGAGTAAGTGAGAATGCCTCTTATTTTGTGTTTTTTTTTTGTTATTCTGTTGTGTACGTTTTGTTTCAACTATCGACGATCGGAGGTACCATACTACTGTAATGTAAATATGAAATGTGTTGTTTATGTTTTATTATTAATATTATGTATAGGTTTTATATTAGAAAAATCGTAAAAAATATGTAGTTACTATCTGCTGATGTTCAAAGCTTGAAACGGAATTCATAATACGTAGTGTGTGGCTGAAAACTTCTAAATTATAATTATAGATAATATAAATAAGATAAATAATTATTCCCCTTGAGTAGCGCTATCCTGGCAAAATATGACTCCAGCTACTAGTCCGTTACTGGTTCTTAAAATTTACATTTTCCAAGAACGGAAAATAATGCAGAATCGATGCCACGATTACAGGTAAAAAGATAATTAATAATCTAATAAATTGTATGTTGATATAATTATTTTAAATTAACTTAAAAGGTTGTGGTTGGTAAATCCCATGTTGGTTTTTATAAATTGGTGAGACAAATGGGGAAAGAACTTGTAGTTGCTCTGACAAGGTTGGAGAAAATGGAAAACGGCGAAATAGGTATTCAAAAAAAAAAAAAAGAGCAGCTATAAAAAAAATAGACAAAATAGAAAAAATAATACAAAAAAAAAAAGAATAAATTAGACTTTTTAAAAGGAATTCCACAAAATATAAATATAAATTAAATTTTTTTTTGTACTTGAGAAAATTAATATAATTTTTGTTATAATATGTATTTTGTTGTTTATTTAAAATAAAACTGGAAATATGGATTACTTTTGTAATAAAATTACTATTATTTTGTCTAAAAAAAAAAACAGAAAATTAAAAAAATTTTTTGCAAATTTTTCGATATTTTTTATTATTAAAAAGCGAGATTTTAAAGAGGGTGATTAAAAATGTCGAGATTTCGTACCACTCCCATTTTCTATTTATAAAACTTTAATTGTTTTTTTTTTAAACTGATCGTGCTTACAAAAGCTTTTCAATGTAAAAACAAAAAAAAAAAAAAAAAACAAACTGTCCGACCTATGATATTAAAAATAAAAATCCTTGTTTAAATATTGAGGAAGTATTAACAGTTTGGGCTTTAAGGAAAATCACTCTATACGTTACTTTAAATATACGAGTATTAAAACAGAATTTTTGATTTCAAAATTTAAAATTCTATTAGTTCTAGATACTGAAAAGGCATTTGCTTTTAAAAATGGTATAAAAGAATTATTATTCAAAATGTTAAATCTAAACTTTTCAATATAATTTAGTAAAAAAATTATTGAAAGTTATCTAATGAAAAGGAAAATTTTCGTTAAAATACGTTAAGTTAAATGTGATAAAAAAGGAAACAAGTTCGATGGTTCCATCACAAGTATCAAAAACAATAAATTTTATTTTATTTAATATTTTATAATTCAGATATTTCAAAAGACTTATCTTAACATTAAAAAGTTTCCATCGTGACACTAGACAAAAGCATGCATCTCGATTACAATGAAATAATTTGGAAAAAAAAAAGCCATCAATACCTAAGTATGTATTCTGTTCTGTTACACAAAAAAAACAAAAGGGTAATTATTAGAACATATAATTATAGATTTTATATTTATAGTTCACAATTAATGTAAGATACTAACATTACAATTTCATCTGTTAATTAAATACAATGTCTATATAGCGTTAACTAAATCTTATATAGTGCTACTAAAGTGTATATAGTGCTACGTAAGTGTATAGTGCTACTAAATCTTAATGTTTTAAAATCTCGCATTTTAAAACCAAATAAGTTTTTTCATTACTTAAAGGAAACCTAAAATAAAACATCAGTTTCATATTTGAAATAAAGCCAAAGTCATGATCTACATATTTTTTCAACATAGAAATTTGACATTTTTATACCGGTATGAACGTATGTTTAAGGGTATAATAAATTTGTCATTACGTTCGTGATACCTTAAAGTAGTCGACCTTAAAAGATATATAATATGCTCAAAGGTATGAATCGCCAAATTTTTCAGGAGACGAATTATTTGTCTAAAAAAAAAAATTTAATTTCAAATAAAATCTGGAAAAGCATTTGAGGTTATTTTAATGGTTATGATTTTACCTTAATCACAAATGATTTCTTTTATTTTTTGTAATAAGTTCTTTTGTGATATTTTAACAATTTGAATTATTGAAGATCTACCATCAAACTTATTGTTAGTTTTGTTTCGATAAAAGCATATTATTTGAAAATAAAACAAAACTTTTTTTTACATTATTGTATTTTCAAAAAAAAAAAAAAAACCTTCATTATAAAAGTCTGAAGTTTTTTTTTTATAATTTCGTTCCTAATGGTTTCATGAAGAGCTCATTTCATCTCTTTTGAAAAATACAATTTATCTTTTTTTAAATAATCAACATTTTAAATAATATTACCTCATACAGCAACGTGTTATACTCTACTGCATGTTGCAACTGTTGATGGCTATAGTCACTAGTTAGCAAAATAGTAATAATAATAGGTGCATTCATTGTTCCGTTACTGTCCCACTCCCAATAATATTTCCGAATTCTTGTCATATCCCTATCCCCTAACCAATATACTGCGTTAGCAGGTAGAGATTTCATTTCATTATGTTGGCTAAAAAGGAGGAGGTAAGTTTAGTCAGTCAGAACCTAATATTATTCCAAGGTGTCTTGTTCTGACTGATAATATTATTCCAATATTATTCCAAGGTGTGTCAATTCTTGGTGTCTTTGGAAGACTTCCACCTGGCCCAGGAAAACAAAAAAATTTAGAAATGAATTTTGTATTAGATATGTTGTTTTAATCTCGCATATGTGTTCTATTTTGTGGGACTATTTGCCAATTCCATACCATACTTATTTTATACCTTTGATAAGGGTGGGAAGAGATTCTAACAGTATAATATTAAATATACGTTGTCTTTATTTTAAGTACTATACTACAAAATTCTTCAAACATTTTGTAATGCATTTTTTCGGACAAGGATGGCGGGGTTTAATGACATCAATATTTGGAAACTTGACGATATGAAGCACCGTTATGTGATGATAAAGCACCGTTATGTGATGATATAGTAGGTTTATGGAAGTATATATAAATATGTATTTTGTATACCAATATATACATCTTTAACCTTTGTTAAATCTCACGTTAGTATGCACAATGCTTTATTTTTAAACATCAATATTTAAATCTTTTTTTTTTTATGTTTAGAAAATATTCTATCGACACCGATAGGAAGTTACATAACTACAATATTCTACTTAATATACAAATGTCTACATATACCTATAAACCATTTTCCAACAATTTTGTTTTTATACAAAAATTACAAATAAAGAATAAAAAAAAAAAAAAAACCGTAACAGAAAAAACTTGAAATGATTTTCATTTCACTTTTTTACTTTCTGACGTGTACCTGTTTGTATGTTAGTGTTGATGTTTTTTTTTTTATAACTTATGATAGTTGATATAATATATATATATATTCATTTATATATATCTATGTGTATAGTAATAGTTTTGTAATATTATATTTCACAAAATTAAATGATGATTATCATAAAAAATTAAAAATGTTGGCTATTACGCCATGAAATTGAACTAAAATCAGTATAGGATTACTATTTATAATCCAAAATCGGTTAAAATTTTAAAGTCGATTTAGTTAATACTATGAGTAAGTAGTTCATGGTTAAATTCTGTCAGTGACTAACTAATAAATATATATATATATATATATATATATATATATATATATATATATATATATATATATGTATATATATACATAATATGGAGTTGATGTGTGTAAGCAAATGTTCAATTCTATATTAAATATATAAAGAAGGCATTTACCCCCTCCTCCCCCCCACCACACTTAAAAATTAATATGTATAGAAAATAGAATCTAATTATCCGAAAGCAGAATAAATTATTAATCAGTTTTCTTTTTTCTCATTATAAACATTTGCTTGTAAAAAAATTTAATAAAATATTATAAAAATTTTTAAAATTTGATTATGAAAATGGGAGCGGTACAAAATCTCATATTTAAAAAATTTAGCTGGAAAAATTTCGGTTTTTTTTTTTTTTTTGAAAATCTCTTTTTTTCCTAAATCTTCTTTTTTTTGAACATATCGTTTTGTGACAATTTTATTTTTTTTGGCTTAACTTTAAAATAGCTTACGAATATTTTTGTAAGAAATATCATTAGGAGAGATTTTAGAGTTGTATTCAAAATCAACGTTATTCGCCATTTACAGAATATTTATGCATAAATGTACTTATGTAATATGCGAGAATCTCAGTTAGGATATATTTTAGAGTTGGATTCAAAATCAGGGTATTCCTTTCTTTCAAAATATTTATATATTATATCTATATGCCGAGATTTTGTAAAAATGAGATTTTGAAAAACGAGATACGAGAAAGATTTTTATACGAGAAAGCAAAAACAAAAAATTTTCAAAATAAATTTTCAAATAACGAAAAAAATCAGGGATTGAAAATATATAATCATTATTTAAAACAACAAAAACTATTAATCAAACAATAATGCTTAACAGGTGATTTTTATTTTTTGTTTACTTAATAACACTTATAGTCCAATTTTTATTTTTCTATCATTCAATAATGATTATGGGGCCTCGGTGGCCTAGCGTGTAAGAACGTATAATACGCTGTAAACAACGAGGGGGTGTGGGTTCGAATCCCACACGAGTTATTCCTCTTTACGACATTTACAACCACGTCTTAACAGGAAAGGCTGTGTAATTTCCTGTTCACATTTATGTGGCCGAGAAATGCATGAAAAATATTCATATTCCGCTAATTTAACTAGACATTTGAAAAACAAACATAGTGTAACATATGAGGAAGGATATAGAAAGTCTCTAAAAGATAATAATACAGAAAAAGTTAAGAAAGTCAAATTTTCAATGTAGTTTTCAGTTTCAGAAGTTCAAGATGCTTGTATACAATTGGTTACAGGAGAAAAACTTTTTTTTTCTTTTCTTGATTCTAAACCATTTAAATTTTTAACGGAGCAAATATTTTCGGGACTGAATATGGGCCATATTAACTCAAGATATATTATCAGTTTAGTAACTGAATAATTATAATTCCATGAAAGATGATATGAAAAAATTAATTAAAAACAAAATAATATCAATAAAACTAGACATAACAACTCGACTTGATCGAGGTATGTTAGGCGTAAATATTCAATTCATAAAAAAAATTATATTTATATTAAAACTATAGATATGATAGAACTTCACAAAAGACATACGGCGTAGATAATATTAAAACTGAAATTGAAAAGGTGTTTAACGATTACGATATTGATAAACAAAATATACACAATAACGACAGATAATGGAAGAAATATGTTGAAAACAGTAGATCTATTAAATAACAATATAAATGAGGATTCAACCAATATTATTGATGAGGAAAGTGATGATTTTTATGAAAACCTAACAGATAACTTAAATTATCAAAACATTATATCTATTAAATGTTTTGCTCATACATTTCAGTTGGTAGTGAAAGATTTTCTTAATAACTAATAAAAGAGTTTTGGAAATACGTGAAAAGCAAAATGTAGATTTGAAACATATTTTTAATAAATTATCTGCCAATGAATGGTCTGAAATTGAAAAATTAGTTAATGCTTTAGATTCAGTTTATGAGACAACAATAAAACTACAAAAAAATTAACTATTCCTCGGCGATTTTTATAAACTTTGGACTGGGTTAAAGCTTCAAACTAGCAGCTTCAGAAAATGCATTATTTAATTTGGTAATTTAAGAGAGAGAGAGAAAGAAAGAGCAAACATAGTAGTAACTTAAATAAACATTTCAATGACATCAATTTAGTTTTATATGTATACATACGTATATAACAGCTACATAAATATTCTTTCATATTGAATAAAAAACTTTAGTTCAGACACATCACATCACATCAAAAAAAAAAAGAAAATTAAACAAAAAAAAAAAGAATTTTTTTTTTTTTTTTTGCACAGAAAGTTTAACATTGTTCCACTTAAAAGAATTTGTCAAGAATTTTTTCCTTGCAAAAATAACAACAAAAAAAAAAATTTATGAGAAAAATTATCGGAAAATAAATACTTGTTGTTTACTTAAAAAAAAAGACAAAAACTATGTATTTTTTTTACTAAAAGCCTTTCAATGTAACACTTATTTTATAAATATGGACATAATATAATCGTTGCTCACAAAATATTACTCATGTATATTCATATTATTTCTTTACATCTACATATACATACTATTTTATACATTGTATAAATATAGAGAAAATATATGACTAATTATAATTTTTCTATTTACCTATTAGGTAAATGATCTTTTTTTCTTTTAGAAAATTCAAAATTACATATTATTACAGTGGAACTTTCCTAATTCGTAGCTTCCTAAAATCGAACTTCTCCTGAACTCGAACTATTTTTATGCATTTAAAATTTTATTTCAATTGTTTATATAAATTAGAGAGGCCTCGATGGCCTAGTAGGTAAGAGCGTATAAAATACGCTGTAAACACCGAAGAAGTGTGGGTTCGAATCCCACACACGTCGTAAGAGTAATTCCTGGAGGCTGTGTAATTTCCTGTCCACATTTATGTGAGAGAGAAATGCATTAAAAAAAAAAATATATATATATATATAAATTAGTTTCCCTTGCTCAAAAATTTCTTTTGAACTGAGAACTTTTCTCTTACTCGAACTATTTAATGTCATGTTGAGTAAAAAAGTGTCTTTAACTTTTTGTTGAATTAAATTGAAAATAAAATATAATTTTTGTTATTCTTTTTGTTTTTTATTTTGTTATCATCCTCTCATTTCTGTTTTAGTTTTCATCATTATTTGTTAACATGATGTGCATGTAGGTACATACTTGTACATGTTTACATATTTGATAGTTATACCGCCTGTTTACTCAGTATTCAGTTGCAACTTTTTTTTTTCTTTCACACTTCCTCGCTTGTGCTAAAAAAAAAGATTTTAAAAACGAAAAAAAAACGACGCAAATGCGTAAAATTCCGAAAACCTTTATGCATTTTTGTTAACCAAAAAAATTTAGCTGCTTTTAGCTGTTGCAAGTCACCAATACATGTAAAACAACAATAAAAAAGTTTTATCAGGGCAAAGAACTAAGTTATAATATTAACACACACATATAAAGTTGCAATTACAAAATGCAACTTAATATAAACGCGAGAGTTTTGCAGTACATTTTAATTATACAAGAATGAATACAACATTCCATATAGAAATGTTAACAAGTGTAAACAGGGCCATAAATAAAAATTCAGTTTAGGCAAATAACATATTTTATGTGTTCGTTGTAAATTTGAAAATTAAAATATTTATTTTTAAAAGAAAAAATTAATTAATTTAATTATGCTTTGTGCAATTTTTTTTTATAGTCTCTATTACTCGAATTCTCTTTAACTCGAACCAATTTTCGAACATTTAGAAAACAAAAAATTATATGAGGGTCTATTCTGGACCCTTTTCGAGATATGAGGGGTTAAAGATGAACCTTCATAACTTTGTAACTGTTGAGTATATGGGGATCAGTAGTACACAAAAATTAAAGCTGACAACTTCACTATACAAAATGCATTTTTTTTGCCGTTCAAAAGTTATAGAATTTTTTATGAAAAGTTGCCAAAACATCTTTAACTCGTCATATCTCGTTTTGATGCTCCCCACCACCTTCTGCTCTATGTGAAAGTTAACGCGAGACACCCTGATGTATAACTTTAAAAATTATCATCAAATCAATTTAATTTTTCAATTGAAAATATATGTAATAACTTTTGGATACATATATCCAAATATGTAACATAAGTACAAGAAAACGCTTAACTATATATTTAACTATATTATCCTAAGTTATTATTTATGTTTTATATAAAAAAATTAAAAAATACATCATACCTATATATCATAGTAAATAATATGTTATACAAAAGAAAAAAAAAACCGCCTAAAATTTTAATCATGTAATTTCACATATTATACACTTCTCGGGCCTCGGTGGCCTAGTGGGTAAGAGCGTACAAAATACGCTGTAAACACCGAGAGATTATGTATGGCAGAGAAATGCATTAAAAAAAAATATATATTTCAGCATATAGATATGTATTATGTATATTTCACATATAGATATATATATTACATACATATATACATATATGTATAATCATAGATTAATAAGAAGCTATAATAATCTAGATCAAAAAATTGTTTAAAGAAAAATAGATGAATAAATAATTGAAAACAAAGTTACAGGTTTTGTATTTTTTTTTTGTCATATTTCTTTAAAAAAGATATACATACATACATATACATACATATATAATTCCTATATGCACTAATCCCTCGATTTACATAATATTTTAGATTCTCAAAAAAAAATGTACATATCGATGGCATAGTGAACACTGCACACTCATGCAAAATGTAATATTTCCAAAATTTTGATTATGCCGCATATGGTATTTTAAAAGCATCTTTTTTTCAATAAGTGCATATTGAATAAGTAGTCTCCGAGATGTAGATTGTTAAAGTATAGATCAAAAACATTTGTGATCATTTTAGTCTAAGTATGTATACCTATACTTACTTAAAATATTAAAACTTTGTTCCACTCTCTAACTTAAATATAGTATGAATGAACATGAACAATACTCCAAGCTGAATGCGGAATGATGAAAGCTGAACACTGAACACTGAAACATCAGCTGTTATATAGTTAGCTTAATTAAAATTTTCATTTTTGACATTTAAAACCAACAAACAGACAAAATGACTGATAATATACATATAGTTTTTTTTTTGTTTAACATCATTAACATTATACAACAGATTACCCCCTTCACCCCACTATATTATTAAAGGACTACAATTACCTTTAGACATTGCAGAATACACATTTTTAAATTATATTAAAGTGAAACAGTATAAATTAATTATGTACTATGTAAAATCTAAAGATAAAAGTAAAAAAGAAAACTAAAAATAAAAAAATAAAAAATAACAAGTTAGTAAATATGAGAGTATATAAGGACAAAGTTCCAAAAAACGAAAAAAAAAAAAACAAATCTTGAGAGACTTTAAAAATTCAAAAAGAGTAGAAAAATAAAACGTAAATCTAACTTCTTATGTAATTTAGCTACAGAACAAATATATTATGTATGTACATACATATATTTATAGATACAGTGTATCTCGCCACAATAAATTATATATAATGCCGAAAGCTGTAAATAAGGATGAAAATAAGTCATTTCATAACAAAATATCATTCTATCACATATACTTTTTGTGAGTTATTTTGCCTAACTTTAACTTAACAGCAATGCATTCATAACTAATTTATAATCAACTAAAGAAAATCTTTTAATATCTATACAACCACCACACATATTATTTTTCTGCATAATACATATATTAATATAAAGCGAATGCTAAATAAAATTGATATAGATTTTTTTTTAGTACCACATAAATGTGACAAGGAAATTACATAGCTTTTCCTGTTCAGGCGTGGCTGTCAATGTTGTAAAGGAGAATAACTCTTACGAGGTGTGTGGGATTCGAACCCACACTCCCTCGGTGTTTACAGGGTATTTTATACGCTCTTACCCACTACTAGACCACCGAGGCCCCGAAAAATTTATTGCGGACTATAATAGGGTACTAACGGCATAAAAGAACATTTCAAATTCAATAAAATGACAATTAAACATGACAATAAACAACCCACACTCCCTCGGTGTTTACAGGGTATTTAATACGCTCTTACCCACGATTAGACCACCGAGGCCCCGAAAAATTTATTGTGGACTACAATAGGGTACTAACGGCATAAAAGAACATTTCAAATTCAATCAAATGACAATTAAACATTAATTATTTTATATTAATAATATATAGTGAAAACATATTATATATACATATATAATTTACTTACCTTAATCAGCTTGAAACCAGTACTTTTGTACTGTATAACGTTGTTAATTCTATTGTATAATTTTCAAAAAGAAGTAAAGTTTCTTTTGGAAGTTTTTTAAGAAATTTGTGTTTTTTTTTTTTAAATATTATATTTTATTGAAATACACACTGATTAAATATATTTTTTTATGATAAACAGACAAATAAACACACATGTATATTTTATTTAAATATTTTATATAACGCTAAATACATATAATATATATATAATGTAATATTATGTATATATTAATTTTGTTATTCTTATTCACAAAAAAACATTTATACTAAATTTTTAATTAATTTTATTTTATTATTCTCTTTCATTAAATTTATTGTTAATTCTCTTAAATTATTTTATTATATTGTTGTCAATTCTCTTAAATAATTAACAAATAACTTTTTTATTTTACTAATAAGTAATTTAATAATAAGTAAAATATGCAAGGAATATAATCATATGTTATGAATGTACAAGGATATATGTATGAATGTGTGTATTTATAACAACATTTAAAAAAAAATTTAGTTCCGTATAGCTCTGCCGACTTGATCTTTTCCACATTATGCCAAAAGAAAAATATGTGGGAGTGATAGAAAATATCGGTAGACAAAATCCTCTTTTTACAAAATGTCATTGGACAAAATCTCATTCTTTTTTTGAAAATCCCTTTTTTTCTTCTTAAATCTCTTTTTTTTGAAAATCTCGTTTTTATCAAAATCTTGTTTTTTTTTTTGACTTAATTTTAAAATATCTTACGAATATTTATAAGAAATATCATTAGGGATTTTAGAGTTGTGTAAAAATCAGCGTTATTCGCCTTTTACAGAATATTTATACATATGTACTTATATTGTAACATAAATTGTTTAAGGCTAACAAAAATAAGAAAAAAATGTAATCTTAATTATTTTCAAAAAAAAAAATGAGATTTTGTAAAAACGAAATTTTAAAAAACGAGATTTCGTACCAGATTCAAAATAGGTACATATATCCTAAACAATGAACTTCTTCTGTGAGGTTCCCCCTAATTGGCGTTAGAATAACTAAAGGTACTTATATATTATTATTAAATATAAAATGTTTTATATATACAATAAAGTTATGCTACCTCAAATATATTGTTAATATATTGTTAATTATGAAGGGCTGTCGCCTCGAAACCTTTGCAGAAACGAAATATTTAAATTCTGGTTTTTATCCTACTCTAATATCACATATTTTTATTGTTAAGCTTTTGTAACTAAAATTTATTTTTTTTTTTTCCAAATTTAAGTAAGAATTTTACTGTTGTTGGATCAGAAAAATTTTGGATTTTAATATGAAAAATTAGGATTTCAACTGATATTATGCTTTTTATAAAAGAACGGGACTATAAGTTTGGTTTTAAGTGGACTTTTTTTTTAACTAAAATAACTGATACGATGACAGTCATATGGGATGTCTTCAGTTATTACCTCATGTAGAAGGTATTATATAGTATGTTGTAACTGTGTTGATGGAAATAGTAGATAATAATAATATACGAGAATTCACTGTTCCCTTACAGTCCCCATTCCCAATTCAATATTTCCGCATTCTTTGTGAGGTTTCATCCTATTATAATAAGAATCTGGACACTATTAAAGTAGAATTCTTAGTGTCTGTCTTTAGAAGATTCCCAACTCCTTTATGAGTTATATTTTTATATTTATAATACAAAAAACGCTATTTACTTTTTTTTCTTTAATTTAATTTTTTAATTGTATTTGTTTTAAATATTCTTACCCAGTATATTGTAAGGAAACAATGAATCCGCCTATTATTATTACTATTTTGTTAACAGTAGATATAGTCGTTACAACAGTTACAATATGCAGTAGTATATAACACCTTACTGCATGAGATATACTATAAAATAATTTTTTTTTTGTAATTTTAATTTTTATTATTTGTTAATTTGCATCAGGCTCTTTTGCGATATTAAATAAATAAAACTTAATTTTAAATTAAATCAATCAATTAATTCAATGAAATTGTCTTTTTAGTTGGATGGATTTAATTTGGACATGGTAAATGCATATCAGATTTGATCGTATAAATTATAATTGCACAACTATAAATGATACTAAATTTGACATATGGTCTGAATGGATATATTCTAAAGTATTTGAAAAAAAAAACTATTTTTGAAATTTTACATATAGAATTATTATATAGCATTTTTTGATTAAACACAATCTTTTTCAAATTAAATTAAACTTTTTCCACATTAAACAAAACCTTTTTCAAAATAAATGAAACCTTTTTCAAAGTAAATGAAATTATATTTTTATTTTAAATAAAACTTTTTTCAAATAGAATGAAACCTTAAACTTATATATTAAGTGAGACATTATTTCATTTATTTTTATATTTACTACAAGTATTAAATATTCTTAAATTTGATATTAATTTTTTAATTCCAAATAAAATAAAGTAAAATACAAAATCCAATTTTAATTATTCCTATATTTCTTAATTTTCTTAATGCAGCGAATATGAAATATCATGTCCTTAATGTAGTTGGAAGAATCACTTTAGAGTTAATTCCTGTGCACTTTGAGCGATCACATTTGAAATGTTATTATCGTAACATCACTTAACATAGGTCGTACGTGACCTTTAATTTTTGAAAATGCTTTAACAAGTGTTTTTTTTTTTTTAAATTTAAGAAAAATTTCCATTTCATTCAAAATTGAAATCTACTATAAATTAATGAATTTATTTAACTATATATAACGTGCACAATTTTCAACTTCAAGACAATAGATAAACCTATTCAAATATATAAATATAGTACAGGTATAACTGTTATATTTAGCTTATAATTGCTGGAAAATTTATAATATCCTATAAATATGCAAACAAAAAAAAAATTGTTCATGTTAGAATTAAGAGATCATCACCCAAAATGACCCTAGTAGCCGAGGATAACTTCTGATGCTTTATAATTTATTATACAGTATCAGATGAAATAAATAAATAAAATAAAGAGGTCATCATCATTACATGTTATATTCTTTTAAATTTCTTAGTAGATGTAACATTAATAAATTTGACAAAAGTGATACCAAGCTTTTTTTCTATATTTTTTTTTGTTGGTTTGGGTTTATTTATAAATTTGTTACATATATTATTATTGTTTTTTTTTTCTATTACATCAAGTAAGTGTTTCCGAATTCTTGTAAGTAAATTTTTCTCAATTATGAATATAGGGATCAATTAAATATAGCTGTATTTGAAATTTTTTTTTTTTTTTCGGAAAATCATAATTTAAGTGATTTTTTCTTAGGAATTTCCATATTGAAGGACAATAAAATATAAAAAAAAATTGTATAGTTAAACAATCAAACTTTTAAGGTCAGTTTATTTAGTCTGTCTGATAACGCATAAATCTATTTGTATTTATATAGCAATTGTGCACAATAGTACGACTTTTCCTACTTTAAATAAAATAAATAAAGAATTTTTTTTTCCAATTAAATATAGGAGTATTTGAAATTTTTTTTCCCGTAAAATCATAATTTAAGTGATTTTTCTTATAAATGTCGATATTGAAGGGCATTAAAATACAAAAAAAAATTGTATGGTTAAAAAATCAAACTTTAAAGGTCAGTTTATTTAGTCTGTCCGATAACGCATAAATCTATTTGCATTTATATAGCAATTGTGCAATTGTGCACAGTGGTATGGCTTTTCCTAGTTTAAATAAAATAAATATAGAATTTTTTTTTTGATTTTCAAGAAAAATTATTTTCAGTTGAAATGCAATGGAATTTTAAATGGAATGCTATAATAATTTTTATTTTATTTTAGAGGGGAAAATATAATTTGTGTTAAGTTAAAGAATTTTGATTGGAATCTATTAAACATAATATCACTAAAATGAAAAAAAAAAAAAAAAAATATTTATAATTGAAATTTTCATTATTTAAAATTTTTAATAATCTATGAAAAATTTTTACATATATTATAATTATTGTATATAAGTACTATTAATTAACTTGAAATCTTGCAAGATTCCAATCTAAAGACTAATCATTTTTATTGCAAATGTTTTTTATTATCCCTCTTCACCGCCAAAAAGAAAAAAAGAATTAAAACATATTTTTTGTGTGGCTAATGTGAAAAAATTCAGATATGAAAATTTGGAATGGGATTAAATGTACCAAGAAATATCATCAAATATATATATGTATGCATAATATATGAAATAATGCTGGTCATTAATAGAACATTTATTTTTCTTTCTATAAATATTTTGCCAACATTATATACTCTATATAACTATTTCCATTTAGGACACCGACGCCTCATTTTAGATTAATTTTCAAAAAAAAAAAATTTTATTGCAATATTGCAAAAATTAAAACTGCAAACATATAAATTTTGTGATATTTTTGAGAAAAATATATGTAAGTAATTTAAATTCTAATTTTGTAATTTATAATTTTTTTTTTTTTTTTTTGTATTTTTTAATGTAAAAGTAAAAAAACAAAAAAAAAAAAATAACACATTAATTAGTTTTTGAAAATGTTCAAAAGAAACCAGAACACATTTTATATATTTTATTTATTAACTAAATTATTAATTTAAATTTTTTAATTAGAGGTTTTTTTTTTTTTTTCGACTTTCTTTTACTCAAAACAAAAAAAAAATTTAAGGTCTTTTTCTTTTCACGGTTATTAAATCATAATATATAAAAAAAAAAAATAATAATATGCTTAAAATTTATAATTTAAATTTTAAAATAATCATAAGGATATCTTAAAGCTTAAAATTTTCCCTCTAAAAAAAAAAAAAAAAATATATAAAACCAAAAATTTTCATTTTTTTTTTTTAGTTAACTCATTTTTAATTTACTTTAGTTAAAAAATATTTAATTAAATATTATTAAAAACAATTTTCTTAATTAATTCTTTTTTTTTCCGTTTTTTTCCTTTTTTTTTCAAGTTAAATTTGACTTAATTATTTTTGAAATTTATTGTTTTATTTTTTTTTTTTTTAATCACAAAAAAACAAAACAAAAAAAACAGATTTTTTTTTTTTTTTTTATTAATCCAAAAACAGTATAATTTTTATTACAATATGAAGATGTTAAGTCCTACAAAAAGTACTAAAAAATATTACTTTAACACTTGTTGCCATGAAGGCTGTCACTAAACGTTTATTTGAATACAACTGATTACAAGGCATATTTATATATTATTTCATAAATAATAACAAATTTTTTTTCTGTCACACAATATAACATACAACACACAACACAACAACAATACCAACAATAATGTGTTTGGCGCTGCAAGGATGTTGTCTGCTTTCTCTATTCCATACACAAAATAACAAAAAAAAAAACAAAAACAAACCAAAAATGTATTGTACATAACATTATACATGCGTATAACAGATATATAGATATAATAAATAATATATAATATACATAAAAAAAATGAAAACTAATTTCAACTTCTCATATAGTTTTTTTTTTTTTTCTTTTTACAATTTTTAGTTTTTGATTTTTTTTTTTTTTGTTTTTCTAACAAATCCTTTGTAGTCCTGGTCTCTCTACAAAAACAAAAACAAAAACAAAAATAAAAAATTTAAAAAAAAAAATTGTTGAATTACCCGTTTTTGTTTTTTTTTTTGTTTTTTTGGATGACTGATAAAAATAGTTGGTAGAATACTATATGAAATATGGTAAATTGAAGGTCGTGGTAAAATGTTTCCTTTTTTTTTCTTGGTTGTTTTTAACAAAGAAAAATATTTTTTTTTTTTGATTTTGTTTCTTACAGTGTGCCTATCCGTGTGTGTGTGTGTGTGTGTGTGTATAAATAAAAAGTTATAGTTGATAGATAATAAAAAAAAAAATAGAAAAAAATTAAACCTATATGGATATATGGGGATTCAACTTTGGGGTCATGTGCTAAGCAAACGCATATTAAAAAAAAAACATACAAATTTTTCAGAACAAAGTCCTAAGTAGCATAGTAAATGCTCCCTGGTATGTACATAATAGTGACATTCATAGATTTAAGAATTCCCAAAGTAATGGATGAAATAAACTGATATGCTTTTTGGCAATGGAAGCTAAATTAATAAATACTTCAAATTGTTATAGGAAGAAAGCTTAAAAGGAAAAAGAAATTTAGGATTTAATGCAAAGTACAGATATCCTTAGGTAACGTACATAAAACCTATATATATACTCAAACAAGATAGCATATAACAAAATCGGACATCCTGTATATTATTTTTCATTATTATTTTTTGATTAATATATAGGTGATATTTTCAAAATATATATATATATATATATATATATATATATAAAATAGACAGACACAAAAATAAAAAATTACAAAACAAATATTATATTTATTAGGTTAGAAAATTATTGAAACCAAATCTGAAATATAAAAAAAAGAAAAAAAAATTCTTTCATTTCTTTTTTCATAGTTCTGTCGTCATTTCTTAAAGTTTTTCATAACCCAACAACCCCTTTCATACTATTGTTATAAACTTAAAAAAAAATATATATATATATATATACATATTATATATAAAATAAAATAAATAGGAAGTTATTACAGAACTAAAAAAGCAGAAAACATAAATGAATCTTTATGAATATGTTTTTGAATCGCCGACTCGACAATAAGCGATAAACTACAAATTGGTTTTTTTTTTTTTTTTTTCTTTTTCTTTTACAAAACAACTACAGTGTATTATATATATATAAATAATACATATAGTTAAATTATTCATAAAGATTTTACATTTTTACATTCTGTAAAAAACAAAAAAAAAGTATAATCAATATAACTAAAATATATACATATATACATAGTATATATATCACATATAAAATTTAAATATATAGGTACATACATATAATATTATGTATATATTATAGCAAAATAATTTTAATAATTTTTAAGGAGGTAAACACGAACAACATCGAAACAAAATATACAAAATATTTTGATTGTAGGATGAAACTTAAGAATTATATTTAAAAATAACTACGTATATGTATACATATATCTGGCCAAGCCGTTATATGAATGAAGAGGTTTGGGTAATGACGAGGCAAGAGCCGATATGGATACAAATAAAAAAGAACAAGTGGAAATTGGTCACATTCTTCGACACCCAACAGCATTAATGGTACGCCAAGCGTTAGAATGAAACTTAAGGTAGAAAAAATGTGGGAAGGTCAAAAATAACCTGGAGAAGAACTGTGCAAAGAAAAGATATGGCGTATATGGAAAAACATAATCGAAAATAAAAAGATTAGCGCAAAACAAAGATAATTGGAGAAGTTTTGTGAAAGCCTTATGTTCCCTAGGGAAATAATAAGGACACAAAAAAAAAATAAAATGAAACATTTCAAAAAAGCAACTACACACAATAAAGGACCGGCAACTCTAAACCAGATAATTAAATTGAATGAATTGTCAACACAATCACATGTTACTTTAATTAAAGTATAGTTTTTTAATAATGGTTATTTATAAATAAATAAATAAATAATATGTACGTCTGGATACATATATACAACAGAAAAAGTGATTTTAAATAAAATCTATTTGTTCATTTCTGTTTTTTTCGCTCACTTCACTTTCGTGTTGTGTTTTGGGTACCCCATATTCTGAATTACAAAATTCTTTTTTTTTTTTCAAAATTTTCTGGAAAAAAAATCCAATATTATATTATATATAAACGTTTTCTTCACAATAATTTGATATAAAAATTATCGTCCATTTTCAATCGGACGGAAATATTTAAAAAAAAGTTTTTCTACCACCAGAATACGTTACCTAAAGCACCTAATCAATCAGTTATGTGAAAACTTAATTAAATCTCTTATTTTTTTTTTTTAAATCTCCTTCATTGAAAATCTACGTTTTTCCGAAATCCTTTTCTTCTTTTTCTGAAAAATCCCCTTTTTCGTTTTTAATACTGTCAGAAATTCACAAATCCCAATAATTTTACTTGTGCGGATAATGAGTAAATATAAGCTTTGACTTTAAATTTTTTCATACTAAAAAAAAAAAAAAAAATTTATTTTCCAGTTTTCTCAAGTTTATCCCAAAATATTATAGGTACAAAATATGCAATTTGACAGATCAAAATTGTATACTTAAGAAACTTATAAATGTGCCCAATACAATATATGAATATAGGAGGAACTAATAACTATACATTTTGTTTTTAAATCATCAAAATAAATATATACATATATGTATAGTTAAATAAATTCATTAAAGTGAATTAAAGGGCCCAAAAATATAAATTAAATAATAGTCAAAATAAATAACAAAAAAAATGCCAATGAAAATCTTAATTTAGAAATTTTTAACATAATTTTTACATTTAAATAATATGTAGATTGTACATACATATATTGCAATTTTCATTGATTTTCTTCTTGCATATTTCATTTTTTTTTTTTTTTTTTTAATTTTCATGGGTCCAAAATAATCTGTACATGTTGAAATTAAGTATCTCTTATAGAATTTGAACACAAATTTTTTATATTATTATTTGGTTTAATTAATATGTACTATATAGCCTAGTCACCGATTTTGTATATAAATAATACATATGTATGTTAAAAACAAACCAATAAAATATGATATGAATAAATTAAAAAATATCATTATTAACTGGTGCTTATTAAGTCAATTGAAAAACAAATAAATTTAACCACGTTTTTATGTCAATATAATTTATATACATATCCATATTATGTACGAATTGTTAACATATTCATATTCAATATGTATATTATCTGATATTATTATTATGATATTTTTATAATTCATTATACCCATACGTTAGTCTCGGTTATATTAAAATTGTTCCTCTGTTTGTAACACCGTGAAATAAACAAGCTAGATATAGATTTAAAGGTATGGATCGGATCAGAATCGAAGACAAAAGACAAAATATTTTTGGATCAATTTTATATTTCTTTTTTTTTTTTTTTTTTGTTAAGATTCAACCAAAACTTCGAGTAACCCTCTCTACATTTTTTTATAAAAATTTTTCCAAAAGTTTTACATCATTTGAAATAGAGCCATACGATTTTAACTGCGGATAGATTATCGTAAAAAACAAATTAATTTTCTGGAACAAATTTTTTTCTGTAACCGTAGTCGTAATGGAGTTACAGCCCGTAATGGATTAGTCGTAATGGAGTTATGACTTATATATAATAATATATTATATATATAATAAATTTTATGACTTTTAAATTAATAACTAAATGCATTAATTGTGCTTTGAATTTGTATACATAATCCTAAATTATATATAATTTATAAATTAAATAAAACAAAGCTTGAAATTATTGAACGAAGCCTTAAAGTAGCTTAAATTAACTATGTACTTACAAATTTTATATGTATTTATTTAAAAATAATGAAAAATTAAAATATTTATAAGTACTATATACTAGAGGGTTAAAAGGTTCGTGTACGGGTATTTAAGAGTTGACAAGTGCAACTGTATTCTTTCTTGTTTTTACAATCATTTTAATTTAAATTCAATACTATTTTATAGCTATACATTAGAACAAATATATATAAACACACACACACGTAATTATATATATATAATATAATATAAAATATTCCAATGAAATAAAACTAATAATATATATGAATTTATTTTTTTTAATCATTTTCCGAATCCAACTTATTAAAATCCTATTTCGGATATATTCAGGACAAAATAGGATATATAAATACTTATAATTTATATGAACAAGAACTGTAAGAGTGATATAAGAGGAACAGTATAACAATGATATACCACAAAAATAGTATAGATAAAATTTAACAATATTTGGGTAAATTACCATTTTATATCAAAGAATCAACAGGTTATATACACTTTATAAAAAAAAAAAAACAAGTTACAATATAATTTCCATAAAAATTATAATGTACATACATATATGAAACAAAATCTATATCGAAATAAATTTTTATAAATATATAATTATTAATTATTATAATAAAAAAAAAACCAAAAATAAAGATCTTTTTAGTAAGAGATATTTTATATTTGGCACTATATATTGTTATACAGTCTGATCATAAAAGTATGCAATTATCAATCTAAAAATACAAATTTATTTGTACAAGGAATAAAACATAAATGGAATATAGGAGCCTCGGTGGCCTAGTGGTTACGCACATGGCTTATTAACCGAGAGAGTGCAAGTAATAAGTTCTATTAATTGAAAAGAAATCCCACCCTCCCTATTTATACTATAGTTTAAAATTACTGGTTCATTTCAATTTTAGTATGTTCTGCCGAATGTTCTGTATGTTCTGCAAAAATATAAAACTTTACTATTTTATTAAATTTTATATTTTAAATCATACATATATCAAATAATAAAAAAAAAAAAAACTAAATAAGTTAGTATATAAGAGTATGTTTAAAGTGACTAAAAATTATATATAAATAAATGGTGTTCCAACTAGGATATATTTTTGATCAAGACTCTTATTTTAAAATTGACATTAATGGTATAATATGTGTATAGGCAAAACTAAATTTATCTGGAATCAGACAATTTTACGAAAAAATGATATTATAATTAAAATCGTTAAATCAATCGAATTGGAAATTAAATATATACTATATTGAAATAAACTGGAAAGAACTGAATAGAAAAAGTGTTGATCTTGTAAAGTATCTGCATTTTTTTTTTTTTTTTTTGGAAGACGCACTATAAAAATTTTTGGTGTTATTTAATGGAAAACAAAAATTTATGGTGGTAAAATTATTTGTTTCAGAAAGAAGTTTTTTTTTTTTTTTGTCGATTGAAAAAAAAATAAAAAGAAAAAAAACCATAAATTTTAAAAACTTATTAATAAAACAGAAATTTGAATAGAACTTAAAATAATATTCCTTAAAAAAAAAAACAAAAAAGCACTTGAACTAGCAAAAAAAAAGAAAATCACAAATAATAAGTTTTCAAGAATATGGATGATGTGTGTTTTACTTAAATATAACAAAATTTTAAATGCACCATCTTTTTTTTCACAATAATGGGTTATAAATCGCCAAGGTCTATTAATTACCTTCTTTTTTAAAACTTAAATTTTTAAACACATATAAATTTTTTAGTTTTTTTTTTTTTTTTTTTTTAAGTATACATAAGTTCATTTATATTATTTAAGTTATAATATTTTGAATAAGTAAAGGGATGAATTAAATAAATAAATAAAAAGAAAAATTAAATGCTTAAAATATTTTTTTTTTATATAAATTCCCATAAAAAAAAAAATTTAAATGCTTAAAATATTTTTTTTTATATAAATTCACCTAAAAAAAAAAAAAATTAATTATATTCAGGTACATATAATATTCTAAAAATAAACTTTACTACTAAAATATTAGATTCGTTTTATTAATACAAAAAAAAAAATTAAATGACGCCTTTTTATAATTTCAAGGCTATTTTAATTTTAAATACATACCTACAAAATGGTTTTATATTAGAAAAAGGCGGGGCTTTAAATATACATAGGGTGTTTCCGATTCGATGGTTTTCTTTGAAATGAGTGATGATCAGGTGGACATGTCTCGAGAGAAACAAAAATGATTTATATATTTAGTTTATTTTTCTGTTTTATTTGATTCTGTATTTTATCCGAAATAAAAAACTAAATTATGATTGAAAAATAATTAAAGTTTCATAATTTTTAAAACAGTGAAAATAGACCCCTCCCTCCTCCTCCTCCTCTTTCATTCAATTTTTTGTTTATCTCGACATGCCCATTACAAGAAATACCATAGAATCGGAAACACCCTCCGTATATACTTGTAGTCGTGTCATTGATCATTGCACAAATTGCATTTTATTTAAAATGCATATACATATATAGACACATTAACAAACACTAAATTAAAATTTATTTTTATTAAGCATATTTGTTTACCTTGTTATCAATTTAATACTTTATATTCATTGATTGTAAAAAACAAAAAAAAAAAAAAAACATCGAAAGTGCATACACATTACGTAGTTTTCTTTCCTTTTTTTTTTTTTATTTAAATAATTTATTATAATTTTAATAAACAAAATCAAAAAATTAATTATGACATTTTTATATTAAAAATATTAAAGTTTTTATATTAAATACTTTTATATAATATTTTAATTTATTTTATTTTTTTTTTCATATTTCAAACTAAATTAATTTTTAAAACTTCCAAAATTTTTTAATTTTATATTTATAACAATATACATACATATATGTATATATACTGGACACTGATATATATATTTAATATAATGGATCTTAAACATTTTTTAAAATGATATATAAATTGAAATATGTACAATAGAAATTTAAAGGATAATTAATTAATTATATATATATATATATATATATAATTTATACTTATATTTTGCATTTTTAAGCATTTTTTTGTTGTCTCTTTGAGCATTTTTTTGTTTTGCATAAATAAATAAATATTAAATATATTTACATTACATATATTAAAACTAAACAATTTATATAAATAAAAAATACTAATGAAAATAATATAAAATTAATTATATATCGAAAAAAAATATATATATATATATATATATATAAATTGCATATAATATGTACATATGTATTTAATATAAAAGAAAACTCTTCTATATATATATTATATATATATTATGAATATTCAAAATCAAAATGAATTAAATAATTTTTTTGTAAAAATTTTATTTTGTAATTATTTATTAATACATGCAATATTTCAATTTAAATAAGTATTCATACAAAACAATGTAAATATTTTACAAAACAATGTAAACATGCAATATAAGATATTTGAGAAGATTTTATTTAAATAATAAAAAAACAAAGAAAGACAAATTAGATCTTAATAAAACATAATTTATTTATTTTAATATCATTGTAATTAATATAAAAAAAAAATTCTATAATATAATATATAAGATTATAAATAAACCAAAATACAATATAATCAATGTATGTAAATATGTATTTAAATATATTTATATAATAAATAGTTATACATTTATTATATGTACTTCAATTTTTTTATTGTAAATTATTGAAATTCTTTTTGAAATTTTATATTAATGTTATCTTATACATATTATCTTATAAGATAATTTTATCGTAAGAAAATAATAATTAATAAAAAACAAACTAAATTGATTTTTAAATATTGCATTTACTTTTAATTTAAAATTAATTAAACATTAATTTAAAATATATACATATATACATTTTCTTTTTTTTTGAATTCTTTAGTTTAAATATTTCTGCCCAACAAGAAAAAAAGAAAAAACGAAACCAAATCGTATAAAGGCCTTAACTTGAAATTTTATTTTTTAGAAATATTCAAATTTTATACAATATATGTATGTATATAATAAGAATTAAAAAAAACGTTTTAAATTTATATATTTTGACCATTTTTATTTAAAATTACATACATATTGTGTATATTGTATAAAAAATTATTCTAATGAAAAAAGATTTTTTTTTTTGTTTTAAATATGAATTAAAAAAAAAAAAAAAAGTATATATTAATAAATACTATATTTTATACTTTCATTCTTCCTATTTTAAGTATATTTAATATAAGTATATACAATATATTTATATTAATATATACTTATTAGTTAATTATAATTTAAAAATAATAAATCCATGTTTTTGATTTATCATACAAGTGGTAAAAGTGTAAAAAAGGTTTTGGTTAAAGTTATTTTGTTTCATTTTTTTTTTTTTTTTTGTTGGAAATATCCATTTTTTAAAATAATCTTAATAATCTAAATCATTTTTTTTTTTTTCAAATAAGATATTTACGTTAAAGAATTTAAAATTAATTTTATTATTAAAGAAGGAAAAAAAAAAAAAAAAAAAGAGATTTACTTTGAAAACTTCTATGATCATTTAAATAAAAAAAAATTTTATTCAATATTATTTTATTCAACACACACAGAAAACTTTTTTAAACATCACTTTTTTTTTTTATTTTTTTTTTTTCAAATTTAACTAAATTTTAAAAAATATTAATTCTTTTCGTGGTATACAACTTGAACAGAAGTAGATATAAACACGAATGAGAATATATTTTTGTGTAATAAATTATTTTTATTTAGATAAAACGTAATATCAGTATGTATTTACATACATATATATATATTTATATATTTATTTTTTGTTTTTCATTTTTAATTTTTCCCTTTTTTTTTTCTTAAATCAACAACAAAATTTTAAAAATAAATTTTTTTTTTTGTTTTCTATATATTATGATTATGTATATATGTGTATTTGTTATTAACTAATATTTTTGTCTGTTAAATTTTTTAAATATTTTATAACAATAACGTTATTGGTAGGTAGAATATTGTAAATAGATGTTTACATATATACATAGGTAACTAATGGTATGTATATAATAAATAAAAACCAATTATGTTTAAAAATTTGATTATTTTTTATTCCAGAAATTTTTTTTTTTTTTTTTTAAATTAATAGGTGAGTTTATTTCATATTTAATTTAAAGAAGGATGTACATATATAATTATTACACATTTTATTGTTGCACAAAAACTTTTTTATGTACCTTTGCAATAAAAAACCAAAAAATTATATATATATATATAAATTGCATATAATATGTACATATGTATTTAATATAAAAGAAAACTCTTCTATATATATATTATATATATATTATGAATATTCAAAATCAAAATGAATTAAATAATTTTTTTGTAAAAATTTTATTTTGTAATTATTTATTAATACATGCAATATTTCAATTTAAATAAGTATTCATACAAAACAATGTAAATATTTTACAAAACAATGTAAACATGCAATATAAGATATTTGAGAAGATTTTATTTAAATAATAAAAAAACAAAGAAAGACAAATTAGATCTTAATAAAACATAATTTATTTATTTTAATATCATTGTAATTAATATAAAAAAAAAATTCTATAATATAATATATAAGATTATAAATAAACCAAAATACAATATAATCAATGTATGTAAATATGTATTTAAATATATTTATATAATAAATAGTTATACATTTATTATATGTACTTCAATTTTTTTATTGTAAATTATTGAAATTCTTTTTGAAATTTTATATTAATGTTATCTTATACATATTATCTTATAAGATAATTTTATCGTAAGAAAATAATAATTAATAAAAAACAAACTAAATTGATTTTTAAATATTGCATTTACTTTTAATTTAAAATTAATTAAACATTAATTTAAAATATATACATATATACATTTTCTTTTTTTTTGAATTCTTTAGTTTAAATATTTCTGCCCAACAAGAAAAAAAGAAAAAACGAAACCAAATCGTATAAAGGCCTTAACTTGAAATTTTATTTTTTAGAAATATTCAAATTTTATACAATATATGTATGTATATAATAAGAATTAAAAAAAACGTTTTAAATTTATATATTTTGACCATTTTTATTTAAAATTACATACATATTGTGTATATTGTATAAAAAATTATTCTAATGAAAAAAGATTTTTTTTTTTGTTTTAAATATGAATTAAAAAAAAAAAAAAAAGTATATATTAATAAATACTATATTTTATACTTTCATTCTTCCTATTTTAAGTATATTTAATATAAGTATATACAATATATTTATATTAATATATACTTATTAGTTAATTATAATTTAAAAATAATAAATCCATGTTTTTGATTTATCATACAAGTGGTAAAAGTGTAAAAAAGGTTTTGGTTAAAGTTATTTTGTTTCATTTTTTTTTTTTTTTTTGTTGGAAATATCCATTTTTTAAAATAATCTTAATAATCTAAATCATTTTTTTTTTTTTCAAATAAGATATTTACGTTAAAGAATTTAAAATTAATTTTATTATTAAAGAAGGAAAAAAAAAAAAAAAAAAAGAGATTTACTTTGAAAACTTCTATGATCATTTAAATAAAAAAAAATTTTATTCAATATTATTTTATTCAACACACACAGAAAACTTTTTTAAACATCACTTTTTTTTTTTATTTTTTTTTTTTCAAATTTAACTAAATTTTAAAAAATATTAATTCTTTTCGTGGTATACAACTTGAACAGAAGTAGATATAAACACGAATGAGAATATATTTTTGTGTAATAAATTATTTTTATTTAGATAAAACGTAATATCAGTATGTATTTACATACATATATATATATTTATATATTTATTTTTTGTTTTTCATTTTTAATTTTTCCCTTTTTTTTTTCTTAAATCAACAACAAAATTTTAAAAATAAATTTTTTTTTTTGTTTTCTATATATTATGATTATGTATATATGTGTATTTGTTATTAACTAATATTTTTGTCTGTTAAATTTTTTAAATATTTTATAACAATAACGTTATTGGTAGGTAGAATATTGTAAATAGATGTTTACATATATACATAGGTAACTAATGGTATGTATATAATAAATAAAAACCAATTATGTTTAAAAATTTGATTATTTTTTATTCCAGAAATTTTTTTTTTTTTTTTTTAAATTAATAGGTGAGTTTATTTCATATTTAATTTAAAGAAGGATGTACATATATAATTATTACACATTTTATTGTTGCACAAAAACTTTTTTATGTACCTTTGCAATAAAAAACCAAAAAATTAAACAAAAAAAAAAAAATTTTCCTGTTGCATGGGTATCATATACGTAGGTGTGTATGTATGTATGTAAAATGTTATGTATGTATATAAATATTATATTGTTTTAGTAATTTATTGACAAGTTGTATATAAAATGCATACATATATATGTATTTATTTTGATAAAAGAAATTATTTCCAATTTTTTTTACCCTTCATTTGTTGCTTCTTATTGCTGTTGTGTGTATTTTTTTAGTTTTGTTTTTTTATTTGGAAGAGTGTTTAAATTTTAGTTTTTTTTTTTTGTTAAAAACAAACGTAAAATGTAAAAAAAAAAAGGAAAAACAAATGATAATTCAGATTAGGTTAGACATCGCGGCAGCGGCTAAGGCCTTAAAACCCACAAATATTGTTGTACGAAGCATGTCCAACAACGGTAGGACACAATACCTCAAACAAAAAAAATTTTACGTTTATAGTTCACCACTGAAATTGAAAGGAAATATATCTGACCCAGCTATGGGACACAACAACACAAGAAAAACTTTAGGGTCTTATGAACCGCACTAAAGATGAATTTATTTTTTATGGCAGTGTTGTAAATTTTTTTTATGCATTTCTCTGCCACATAAATGTGGACAGGAAATTACACAGCCTTTCCTGTTCAGGCGTGGCTGTAAATGTCGTAAGGGGGAATAACTCTTACGACGTGTGTGGGACTCCAACCCACACTCCCTCGGTGTTTACAGCGCATTTTATACGTTCTTACCCACTAGGCCACCGAGGCCCCAGAAAATTTTGTATACATATTATGTATATGAATGTGAGATTCTGAATTAGGCGGCATTTTATAGTCGGGTTACAAAGTCAACTATATATAAAATCCCTTCTAATTTAGAAGCCCGCATATACATGTGCATGTATGTAAAAATATTCTGGAGGTAAAAAGGGATTGCAATGATTTTGAATCCAAACTCTAAAATACTTCCTATAATTTAGAATCTCTCAAAATGTATACATATTCAGAACCTCATATATACATATACAAAATTCAACAAAATAATTGAAACTCTCCATTTTGAAATCAATTTTTAAAATCTGTGCTAATTATTTAAATTATTCTTACATAAATATTTTAACTATATAGCATAGCTCTTGAAATAGTAGGCAGAATCCTAAAGGTTTTTTTTGACAAGTATTTTTATTTTAAAAGAATTAAATGCGTTATAATATATATATAATCATATTATTATATACGAAAAATTTTGATATATATTTTTTCTTTATTTACGATTTTCTTCAGATAGGTAAATAAAGACCAAAATTGGTCTATATCATTGTTGACATCAATTTTTGCTTGAACAAAATCTAAATTAATCAACATTCTCCATTCATCATCAAGTTGTGCTTTTTCATTTTGACCACACCAACTAGATTTGGAAACTTCCTAATGAAATTCCCAATAAATTTTAAACAAATAATGCTTTTTTTCAATTAAATGTCATTTCACATTTATCAAAATTTTAAACAGAAAATCTGCCTGTTTTGTTTTGTTTTCTATGTTAACATTGACAAAGTGAAAATCAAGGCTACGCTGATTTTTTTTATTTCGGATATTTAACTTTTTAATAAATATTGTAAATGGCTTATATGAGTTGATGTCTAAAACGCAATAAATGGATCCAAAAAGCAGGAAAAGCAATAAATAGATCTAAAAAACAGTAGGCAGTATAATGTCTAAAAAAAACAGTAGAAATATTGTTAAAGCAACAAAACGAGAGCACTGCAGGGGATGGGCACTAAGAAAACAAAAAAAAAAATTTTTTTAATTTTCTTCGAAAAATTCCTTCTTTTTGTTCTTCAATTTATATTCGCGTAGTTAATTTGTAGTTTTGCAGATTTACTGCAAATTTTCGTAATGTACCTCAGTCTACATATTCACTCTTATAAAAAATAACGCATTTCCATCTTTAAATATAGGAAGGAACAAAACAAAAAAAAAACAATATGGGATAGTCATTTATGTTTTTTCTATTTTTCCTTGTTTGTTTTTGCTTTGGAAAAACGATGTGCATAAAAATAAGATGCAGAAATGGAATGCAAATTTGAAAAAAAAAACAAAAAACTAAACAAAAAACAAAAAACTAAAACAAAAAAAAAACAAAAAAAAAAACAACAAAAGAAAAATTAGCCAGATCGCAAAAAAAACTTACACATATACATAATGTACATTGCGAGCAAAAAAAACTTACACATATACATTTGTATCTATACCTTGTCATTCTTAAAATATAATTTAAAGCTATTTATTTATAAAAAAATTTTTTTTTTTGATTTTATTGTTCTTAAATCCTTATAAAGTTATAACTAACAAAGGTAAACAAATAGTTATAATTAATTTTCAAAAAAAAAAAAAAAAATCTGGGAATAATAATATATTATATACGTATATATATATATATCCTAAATATCAAAAATTTTAAAAACAAAAAACTTTTTGGGAAAAAAAAAATCTCGCTATCACAACAACACAATCTTTTGTTTTTGATTTTGAATGTCAAAATTTAATCTCGAAATGTATATACATATTCCAGACTTTTGTTTTTACAGGGAGGGGGAGGGCGGGGAGGGGATAGTCTCATAATTAAAAAAAAGAAAAAAAAATGGATTACATATAAAATGTATGATGTAGGTGAATATATGTATTGTATATTTAATTTTTTTTTAGATACAGGGTGTTTAAAAAAAACCACTATTTTTTGTAAATTAACCACTTTTCCTTGAATTAACCACAAAAAAAAAGTGGGCTATTGAATTAAAACAATATCACATAAAGATCTGTTTTTTAAATATAAACTGAAATGTATAAATTTAAATATATACTGAATTGCAGCGGTGTAGCATTTAGCGCTGCATGGTTGTACTGAACGATTTGGAACAAAATTAAATGAGATTTAATTTTGTATGAACAATTTCGTATATTTTTATTTTATTTAAATCGTATTTTTTTTTTTAAACTTCATATTTTTTATCTCTCAATAATTAAATTTAAAAAAAACATACTTGACATTTAAAAATTTTACGAAAATTTTGTAAAAAAAAATATTTGACATTAAATGTAAACACATAAACGTCAATAAAAACTCGCTACATAATTTAGCGTAAAATTTTTTTGCTGCAAAATTCTTCTAGAGTAAAATTGTAGCGCTAGATAAAAAGAAATCGAAAATTTTATCGAGTGCTACAGTTTTTTTGTTGTGTTTTAATAAAATTTTGTTTTGTTGGATTGTTTAGATATAATGATTGGATTTTTTGTAACAGATTTGATATTTGAATAATTATTTTATTTTGTAAATAAGATTTTTTTGTTTTATTCGAGATCTTAAGAAATTTAATTTTTCTATTTTGTTATAGATTTTTTTTTGTCTTCAAGATTTTTAAAATGTAAAACATAAATTATGACGAAAAAAAACGTAGATAATGTAGCATTGAAATTCATAGTAGGTAGTAGTACTAGAAATAATAATACTACTAGAAGTAGTAGTAGTAGTAACAATTATTACTATTCTAATAAACTACTATATAATATAAAGGTATAGACAGTATAATGTCGACAACGGGACGACATCAACGGAATTCCGCTCCTTAAACATAATAAATGTGGGAAATAGCTGTGGCAGAATCAGCTGTTAATATCAAAACTTTTATTTTACAAAAAATTAAAAACTGGGTGAATTAAAAAATGTAAATAACTTTAAAAATAGTTTCAATTGTTACTGAAATGCAAAAAAAAAAAATTTAAACAACGATGGTGGGTAAAAGAAATTAATTTTTTTTGCAATATCTACCCATATAACTAGCATTTTTTTTTTTTGTTTATAATATTTTCGAATTGTGAGTGTTTTAAATTATAAAAAATTTCCCACCAATTTTACTTCTATTATGTCCTATTATGTTATGCTTCTCTTCCATCTATGTCCTCCATTTTGTTAAATTGTAATTTAATTTCTAAATGTCATTATTTCACAAGACAAAAAAAAAAGAAAACGAGTTATTAACGAATAAAAATCGATTGTTAGTTTTTGACGCCGGCGACAAAAAAAGAAATTAAAATTATTTTGTCGCTAACAAGATTTTCCGACATGAGAATTTCGACATCATTGTGGACAGTTCAATATTTAAATAAGCTGAAAAATCGGAAACGTCATTTGCAAATCAGTTGCTATTGCAGTACAATTTTAAACGCAGATAACCTGTAATAAAGTAATGGGTGATTCTGTCCATACGCATGGTTGATTTTGCATCCGATGTGCAAATGACGTTTATGATTTCAGCTATACACAGTGGCGAAATGAATTTTGACATTCCGTCTCGGAAAATCGACATCATTCTGTTTATATCATTTAATAAAATCCCTTGTTGACGATGACGTTTCAGATTTTTTTTTTTTTTTTTTGTAATAGTTCACTAAATGCACTGAATTTAACTGATCAGCTTGGATTAAACAAAAATTGTACGGGATTTGTTTTCTTTTTATTTTACTAAGATATTATATGGGTCACCCATATTAATTAATATATTGTTATACAGAGTGATTCGCAAATAAGTGCTATGACATATTCCACTCTGTAGGAAATACCGTGAAGACAAAATTTTTCTATGGTGGATAAGTTATAGGTCCAATAGTTTTAGAACTATAGGGCATTAAAGAAGATTTGGGGCTGTTTTCTTTGTTTTAATTAAAATACCCATAATTTCTGTTCCAAACAAGTGACATTCTGATAAAAAAATTTGATAGAATGAGAAAGTAGGTTATACTCAAAAATTGTTAAAGTTTAACACTTTAACAAAAAAAACACTTGTAAAACAACACTTTAACAATTACAATCAGTTTAGTAACACAATCACAATTATAGTTACTATCAGAGTAACAATTTTTTAGTATGAGAAGTTGAGTTATAAGTAGTTTATTTTTCGTTTTATCTTCTGAACGGTAAAAGAGAATTCAACGTATCGTATATCAGAAGAGAAATATTAGAATATATTAACACCTAAAATTTTTTTGGTGACTGTGAAAATGACATTTTTTCTAAAAAAAAAAATTTTAACTTTAAAACGTTTTAGGGCAAAACCTAAAAAGAATAGAGATTTAAGACCAATTAAAAAAGGTACTTTCTCATTCTATCAAAAATCTTTTTTCAGAATGCCAAAATCTTGTTCGGAACAGAAGTTATGGGTATTTTAATCAAAACATACAAAACAACCCCAGATCTTCTTTAACGCCTTATAGTTCTAAAACTATTGGACCCATAACTTAGCCCCCAAACAAAAATTTTGTCCTTACGGTATTTCCTACAGGGTGGTATATGTCAAGACACTTACTTGCGAATCACCCTTTATATTATATTTAATTAATATTTTTTATTTTTTTTTGTCATCTAAATGTTATGAATAAAAGAATTCCTGTTATAAGTCGTGCCAAGAATTGAAAAAAAATATATTATTTTACGACTTATATGGGAATCCTTAAAATATTTATCAAAATAAAATAAAAATAAAAAAATGAAAAAAAAATGATGTAAATAAAAAAAATTCAAATGATTTATTTGGATTTATAATAAAGGTGTGTTAATTTAAAACAAAAACGTATTTTTACTTTTATAGAATATTACATACAATTTTTGTACAATGTATAAATAACATAATACTCTTAATGTATTTAATTTTTTTGTTTTGATATAATACCGGCGGGTATCGATTTATAATTTTTTACAAAATGAATCAAAATCGATATTTAAATAATAGTTTATTTAAATATCAACGTAGATTTATTTTGTGAAATATTAAAGTTGTATAAATTTTATACAACGATCTATACTTAAAGAAAAAATTATTTAATGCAAATTCGAAATAACCCAAAGTGAAAAAGTTAAGCATATAAAAACTAAAAAATTAAAAAAAAAAAATAGATTTATATAGATTACAAAATGGTTTATTTTAAGGAGCATCCTTCCAGATTTTGAACGCTACGAACTAACTCCACAAGTCAAAAATGAACTAACCCCCAATATTTTCAGGTCTTCAACCGAACTAATCTTTTGATTTTTCATTATGAACTAAAATGTGATCTGTCACAGTCTGATAATACAGAAGAATCGATTGAACCAAACAGATCTGGTTAGTAAGTTTGGATCAGTCAATTGTTTTTCGTCATCACTTTCAATGTTGTTGCTTATATATTAGATGTAAATCCATCAGGGGAGATTTTAGAGTTGGTAAAAAAATCAGAGTTATACATCTTTTCCAGAATATGTATTGTATATAATACTTCTAATCATAATCTTATTTATAAATAAAATATTTTTTTTATAAATTCTAAAAAAAAAAAAAAAAAAACAAATAACAAAACATTGGTTTTAGATTAACAAAATTGATGTACAAAAATTTCCTAGTAATGATAAAAGCATTGATAATAAAATATCTTTCATCAGAAAATTTGCAATAAATCCTTACAGAATTATTTTATTGAAACTATTGAAAATCATTGAAAAACAATGAAAGGATTAAAAAAAAAAAATAAGTAAATAAAAAAAATATATATATAGATTGATAGGTAATGATTATTTGTGATGATGACAAATATTTTCCATTCTATTCCATTTTGACAAAATTAAAATCACAAAAATATACGATATGATGACCAATATAGAAATTTATTTAAAATAAATTTTCAGATTTTAAAGGATTTTTATTTATTTTTCTAAAATAAAATTGTAATAATTAAATTATAGTTATATATATATATATATATATATATATATATATATGCATACATACATATTATTTAGTTATATTTATATTAATATTAAAAATCACATAGAATAATACAATTCTTACTAAAACCATCAGCTACTAAAAAGGACATTATAGGTATGAATGAATCCATCGGTGATATTATTTTTTTTTTTTTGTGATACTGTATTTATATATTTACATTTTATATTTTGGTTGGAAGGTAAATAGAATATAGAATAAATAGAATTTTAAAGAATTAAAAACACTTACACCTATGCAAGATTTGAACTAACGCTCATTCACTCTATTAATAAGTCATGTGCTTTAACCACTAGGCCCCAACTTGGTGTAGAGTATTAGCAAATGTGATTGCATACTTTTAGGTAAAAATATATTTTATAAACTCGGTGCGTTTAATTCATTTTACATTTTTGCACAAACACGCTTGGAAAATAAATGAATAAACATGTTTTGCTCTGTCCTATATTCCTTTAACCATGTTTTGCTCTATCCAACCCAATTGGTTTTATTTCACTTTCAAAATTTGAAATAAACAAAAAAAATCACGAATTGTAAAATTTTGATCTTATTTTCATTTTAAAATTGAAATAAAACCAATTGGCTTTATTTCATTTTCTTAATTTTTGTTATGTGGAAATTTTGAAATTGTTTACTTCCTAGTTATATATAATATATGTATATATACATAAATATTCCAGAAAAGGAGGGAAAAAACTCTAATTTTTAAAACTATAAAATCTCTTATCTACATACATATTTTAATAACAATACATTTTAAATAGTGAGAGCTACCGCTCTCAAATCACCCGCTAAACAAATTATTGGAACCCTGATTTTGTAACCAATTCTAAAATTTCTAATTATTTATTTTGCATATATATTCCAACAACAATGTGTTCAAAATAACTACAAACTGTGTGAAAGAATCATTGGATCCACTATAAACTTAGATACACTAAGAGACATTACCGGCTTAAAGGCTTAAAGAAAATTGGAATCAAAAATGACGATATATGTAGATTCTGTCAAAAAGAAGAAATAATTCCAGGATACTTAATGAAAAAGTGTAGAGCTTTACTGCTATCAAGATACGTTTACCTAGGAACATATTGCTTTACGGAAGATGGGCTGCCATCAATGATCCCTATATAAATTTTTAATTTTTTAGAGGATACATGGACTTATGTATAAATACTTTATATTATACTCAAATAATAATTTAAAACTGACCCAAGTTCAATCGTTATAGAATTATTTCGGTTTTTTTTTTTTTTTTTTTTAATATGGAAACTTTTCAATTTGATTTTCTAATTTATTCATTAAAAATTTTACAGAAAAACTAGAGATTGAAAAATTGTACTTTATTCATCTAAGTTAAAAAATTTTTAACACAAGTAGTACAAAGGTACTAAACATAACACAGATAACTTATACAAAGGGCTTTTAACCAATAAACTGGTATTTTCATTATTATAAGAAAGGACTAAATTACTTAATATACCATAACATATAATTGAAAAACTTATAACTTGCTGTAACAAATACAAATTTAATATCTCCATTTAAAGTTGATCAAACCAAAAAAAAAGACCACCTTGACCACCTAAACTTCATCCTCATTCATAATAGTAAAATTTAACTTTTAGAAATTCTGATATGCGATATGAAAATTTATTGTTGAAAAAAATCTTCAATCTCAAGCGAATCTATTTTCTCTTCGCTAATTATCTAAAAGAACACAAACTATTTAAAAAAAAACGATGCGATGTGATGTTTATTTTGTTAAATTTAAACACATTTTATAAAAGAATCTTATTTATTTCATATCTTTCGTTTTTAATTGTTTCCACATTTCCCTTTCTTCCCAAAAAAAGAAAAAAAAAAACGATTGCATAAAAGAACGTAAAATAAAGTGCTAAGTAAATATAAAATAAAAAAAGAGAAAATATTTAAATTGTAAAAGAATCTATGGCTAAAAATATGTAGTTTTAAATGTTGCGAACCGTGTATAAAATGAAGAATTACAATTATTTTTTATTTGTAAGTTAAAATTTTTTCCCCAAAATTATTTGTTTATTATTTCCATACAGTCCGTCAGTTAATCCTGATATAACGAGACAACGCAATCAAATTTCATATTAATTAAATTTCCTGAGCTAACGCGGTAGAATTCACTAGTGTAACTTCAAAACGTAGGAATTTAGGCCAGAGTTGGTGTTTCCAGTTTCCCAAAGATGCCATTCTAACCGAAGAAGCTTTGAAGACTTTTTAGATCTATGTCAGAGAGTTCACCTAAATCTGGGGAAAAAAAAACTACCTGATCACTATATATTTATCTGGGGTCACAATATTATTATGTGGGGTCTATATTTTCAGACAGCTGAAAACCTGACTAAAAATTAAAATTTTTATATTTTAATCATACAAATATGTAAAAACAGGATTTTCAAACTACATACATAGCTACATATAAAGAGTAGAAATTTTTATAACATAATTATATATATGTATGTATTTTCTTTTTAATTCTGGTAAAGTTTGCTTATACAATATTGTTTTAAAAATGTGCGACCTTTTAATTTTACATTTACTATACTGTCATTGTGTTTTTTTTTTGTTTTGAATACATAAGTACATAATTATAAATTTATAAAAGTGTATTGTATGAATGTTTGCATGTATGAATATGTATTTTAAGAACAAAAATTTTTAACATGTTTTCTACATTTGTTTTAGCTTTTTTTTTGTTTTTTTCTTGTTATATATATTTATATTGAAAAATGTAAAATTGTCTGTTATATGCACCCGGGTGTACTATATAATAAATTTTTATTTCTTTTACTTTTCTTTCCTTTATTTTATTTGATTTTTTTTTTTTATTTATAAAATTACATTTTAACTTTTTATTAAAAATTCACAATAAATTTACATACAATTGGAAAATACATACACATATATACATTATATTTATATTAAAAGTCGTTAAAGTTTTAAATGGAAAATTTTTGTAAAAAGTTTAAAATGTTCTAATTTGTATTTAAAAAAATATTGAAATATTGAAAATTTAATTATAAGTATAGGTCGATACCTATGCACTAATAAAAAAAAAGGAAATTGCAAAAGTAAAAAGTTAAAAATAGATCATTTTTTTTTTTTACATACATATATATTTCATACACAGAGTGTAACGCAAGAAAAAACAAAATATATTGTAAATTTCAACAAACAAATTTTTTTTCTAAGGGACCGGTGGCCCAGTGGGTAAGAGGGTATAACATACGCTGTAAACACCGAGGGAATGTGGCTTCGAACCCCACACATATCGTAAAAGTTATTCCCCCTTACGACATTTACAGACACGTCTGAACAGGAAAGACTGTATAATTTCCTGTTCACATTTATGTGGCAGAAAAATACATTAAAAAAAAATAAAAAAAAATATTTTCTATTTTTAAACGGTTTCCGAGATAAACTTTCAAATCAATTTGAAAGTTTATCTTGGAAAGTGAACGCGCTTTTCAAAAAAGTATCAATATCCTTCCGCTATACAACATAGAAGAAGTTCCCATTTAAGTGTCGATAGATAGGCTGTACTGCTTTTTTATGCAAAAATTACAATTATTTTACGAATATTTTTTCGAATTTAAGCTTATGTAACCTTTCAACTTATGAAAGCTAGATAAAAGTTGAAACATTATTATGAAAGACATCATCAGCTTCAACTTTAATTTTGAATTATGTTTCGATAATGACATCAGTGCAATGTGCATTAAGCCATCAACTATATAAAATTCTTCTACACTGAATCAGTACATATGTATGTATGTATATATCATTTTGAAGTGTGAGTCTTATAAAATTATTAGAAAGCATTCTAGTTGATTATAGTAGAAGTTGTTTACAAAATCATGGTTCCAATAATTTATTTAATAATTTATTTTTTGAGATTTGGGGGGCGGAAAACACCCCCTCTCCCCTACTATTTTAAATGTTTTGTTGTTGAAATTTTTATGTAATAAAAAATAATTAGGAGTGATCCTTATAGCTTGTTACAAAATCAATGTTTCAATAATTTGTTGAACTGGAGGGGGAGAGGAGGGGAGGGTTTGGGAACAAGAGATATTTTAAGTAGGAATTTAAGTATATTTTTTCTTGGAATTTTTTTTTTTTTTTTTTTTGGGATTTTATTCTTTTGGATTTTTTTATTTTTTTTTTTTGGGATTTTAATTTTGGTATGTCCAGCTCGAACCCGAATAAAATTTTTTTATAAATAAGTTAAAAATTCTTATAGATCTAAAAATTTAACGAAAAAAAAAAGTGTGTACACCTAATACGATGAATAAAAGTGTATGAGAAAAATTGTATAAAACATCCAGGCAATAATACATTAATCATATTATTATAACCTATTGTTTGATCATAAAATGAATAGTGGGTTAAATTTTCACACATTCATAAAGGACTCTGCACACTTTCCACTCCTCTATAATGTCTTTCAATGATTCCTACCTACTATGGTGTACTATTTTTTAAATTTATTTAGATATTTTTTTTTTCTTTCCTTCATTATATTTATATTAAGATGCTTCTAACAAATGCGTGAAACCACTCACTTACTCATTCACTCACTTCGTGTATCATAAAAATGAAGCACTTTTAGATGTGCTAGAGACTAGCTCGAAAAGGCATTTAATAGAGTTTGGTGTGTAACCATCCAGAAAAATAAATTGGATATTTATTGGTATTTACATAAATACCTAGTTATAAAATATTTTAAGTGTTTTCAATAGAAATAATAAGTATTGAATATAAATGGAAAGATACTTATACTCACTCAATTATTACCATAATATATATATATACATATATACTAATAGATGCTGCAAAATAAAAGAAGAATCTATAGTGTTATTCAAACAATAAGAATCCAATTATAGTAAAAGGTCAAACGAAACGAATGGTGACAAATGATGAATTGAAGTACGAGGTTAAATTAGCAATATTTGTTTTATTTTCTTATTATATAGAATTACTCTTTACATAGAAATCATTTATTTTTGTTTTAAAATATATAAGGTAAAATGAATCTCTTTTATAGTAATTTTCTCTTTTAAAAAACTTTTCTATTTATAAATTAATTTGTTTGTTTGAAAATAATTAGTTTAAAACATATTTGTTTTTTTTTTTGTCCAAATCAATATTCGGATCAACATAAGTTATATAAATTAACAGATTTTCAAATTTGTTTTAATTTTTGTTCTTGTTATAGGTTAAAACAATATCCAAAAACTGTTTAAAAATCGTCATAAAATCATTTAAAGTTGAGAGCGAAAAAAACCCATCTTTAAAAAGTTCTTGTAGCACATCAGATTAATGAATCTAACTACAATTATGTGGAATTATTATTGCATACAATAACAATGACATACATAAAATTTCATGTCTATCTATCGGTTGATCTCTTTAAACCAGAGGGAACCGCGCTAAAAACGAAGATTAATAATTTAAATAAAATTTTTTGAAAACTAAAATTTTACTGTTGTGACGGAACGGGTTAAAGAATAGAAAAAGGTAGAAGTAGACGACTTTCGAAAATTAGACGATTAAGAGTTGTTATATATAGGAAATAATTTTTCTGGTTTTTTTTTTTTTTTCTTGGGTTTTGATTTTGGAACTTTACTTTATTTTAATATGTATGTACGTAGAAAAATAATAAAGGAGATTTTTCAAGTAATTAAACCCATATAGCAATTCATAGAAGACAAACAAACAAAAATAGCCAATCTGGATTATCAGGTAATATAATAACTTATATAAAATATAAACTTACTATAAAAAATATAGTATATAAATTAATATAAACTTACTATAAAAAAAAATAATAATAACCCAAGAAGTACTCCCAGCACGCCTGAATGAAAGTTCTCTTGTTTTCTACTGAAATCAATAAGGAGAGTGGGAAAAAATTCAGCACTTTTCCTTGTGAATCTTTTCCATAAATTTTAAATTTTATTATTAAATCTAAAAAAAAAACAAAACAAATTACATTTGCAACGATCAATATCTAATGTTAAACTTGATATTGTTTTCTCCAATTTATTTAAAAATTTAATCCAAAAAAACATTTAATTTTCTTTCAGTATCATCAATTCATATACAAAGTACATCATCAAAATACATAACGAAACCATAACAAAATAATTTCTAACAAATAATGACTACATTTTTTAATAGAATATTTTTTTCCCAAATAGTTTATTAAAATTTCTGCAAAATAATGATGGAAATATTGTAAATAAAAATTGTTGACAAACTTAAAACAAATTTTGTTCAATACACGTGTATTAAAGAAATTAGTTTATTGGAAGAGAACTTTCAGTATCATCAGCGACCTTTAAATTTATTTTAGATTTAAATATATATTTTTATTTATTTTGGTACAGAAGGAAATAAACTTTAAACTTTAAAATGCTTTTAGTTACATCCTTTAAATGCCTTCCACATTTTCCTGTTGGCAGTTAATGCTTATTTTTAAGATATTTTGCATTACATTGCGCAATTTCTGTACGAATATTCTGCTTCCTGAATGTTTTGTGGTTTGTTGACAAAACAAGCTCGTTCCTCCAAGAAACCCCACATAAAACAAAAAAAAAAAAAAAATCAGGGGCCGTCAAATTTGGGGAACGAGGTCGCCATGTGAAATTACAATTTATTTTTGCAGTGCATCACTCTGTATATGCCTACTCATTAAAAACAAAACTATTTTTACTAATGGTTTAGGTATTAGGATGTATTACTTAGAAATTATTATAATATTTTTTAATGGGAAAAATTTTTATATATTTTTATTTTTTTACCATTTCTATAATTTCTTTGGGTTTAGCATATCGAACTTCAACAGGTGGACATTGATTATTACATAAAATTTTAAGAAAATTTCCATTATTATAATTAATTGAAAACTTACTATAAGTTTTAATTTGTTATGTACATATATTCAAACAATATATTATTTATTTTACTATATATATATATCTATGTGATATATGGTGCAGGTTAGAACGAAATAAATCGAAAAAAAAATTTTTTTTTGTAGTAAGGTGAAAAGAAGTCTCTATTTTCATTGATTCTCGAGATAATATGCCCTAAACTTTTTTGTATTCATCATGAATTTCCTCCATGAAATGTCGTGTTATTAATGTATTAACATTTGGGGGCATTTTTAGATAGCTTGATGCAATTTCTTCAATATCTATTTATGATATTGAATATTTTTACGCCTTTTTAAACTTTTTGACAAAAATATTCTAATAGTTGATTAGGTGAATATTAATTGCAAAAGCTAAAAGCTACAGTTTAGTTTTCAGCAGTTTCTAAAAAAAAAAGATGCAGATAAATATACAGATAAATTTACAGAGATAAATATTAAATAAAGTGAAGTGTTACTGTTGCAATTATTGTACACCATTTGAAATTTTTTAAATTTTTTTTTCTATACCAGAAATTCGTTATTAAATTCTTCATAAAATTAAATATTTCAATTTCCTTATTTGTACATTTAAACAAAGTCCAAAAATATGTGCCTCATAAAAATAAATGTAGGAATTTAAAAATGTGAGAGATCGTTTGTATAAAATAAATTTCCATTACAAAAACAAAAAACAATGAAGTGTGAAGTAGAATAAACCGTATCAACTCTGGGATACCAGTATGAACGAAATATATGCGATGTTTCCAGAAAATTTAATCATCTTTTAAAAAATTTAAGATGTTTTAGTACCGGTTTTACTACCTATATATATTTTATATAAATTTTGGATATGTGTGACAGCTAACCGGATCTGTTGCACCAGCACAATCAATTGTTCCAAGAAAAAAGAAAAACATTTTTAACATAATAAAATAGGAGGCACGAAATAAGGCCCTACGAAGTAAAGTCCTTATTTTTTATATGTAATAATACCGAAAAATTTGAGAAATAAGACCTCAGGGTGTTATTTCTCTTTCAATTTAATTTTCGACTGTTTAAGAAATAAAGCCCCCGGGGTGTTATTTCTCATTAATTGTGTACTAAAATCCAAAACCTGAAAAAAATTCATAAATAATAACTTTTTAAGTCTGTTTGGTTATTCTAATCTACCTGAAAAAAAAATTAAAAAATAAAACTCCATAGTGCCAATCCAACTCCAATTACTATGACTGCGACGTGTTATTTCTCATAGTAATTGAGAAATAAAGCCTCGGGTTGTTATTTCTCGGCTTCAATAAAATATTTAATTTTAAATATTTTTCTAATTGAAGCAAATAACAAGGCTCATTACAAGTCATAAATTGAGGGTTCGGTGGCCTAGTGCGTAAGAGCATATAAAATACGCCACAACACCGAGGAAGTGTGGGTTCGAATCCCACACACGTCGTAAGAATTATTCCCCCTTACGACATTTACAGTCCCGCCTGAAAAAGGAAAGACTGTGTAAGTAATTTCCTGTTCACATTTATGCGACAGAAAAATGCACCAAAAAAAAAAGGTTATAAATTAAAAATAAAAATGTTTTAGTCCAATTTCAAAAGAATCAGAGTTAATTATTGTTTTGAGTATAAGAAATTTTTATTTAATATATTATACATTTATTTAATATAAAATGTTTATACATATATATGAAAAACTATATTACAAATTTTGGCACATATATTTTTGAAGGTTTTTTAGAAATATAAAGGTTTTATACTAAAAATTTGATTTTAGATGTTGTTACATGTAACTTTCAATTATAACAAAACCTAAACATTGATCATGAATGAAACATGTATTTTCGGATACATTTTATACCCATCGTAAGAATATAATAAATTTACCATTACGTATTACGTTTGTGACACCATAAAGGAATCGAACTCAAATAGTTGATTAAGCTATGTACGTCCATCCGTTCGCACATTATCTTAAAAAAAAAGGAGCTAGGAAGTCGTGAAAAACTTGTTAGTTTCGCCATTTAAACCCAATCCATAGTATTTTTGATCAGCAGGTTTAAGTAGATGCCATTACAATTTCTTTTTTTATATGGAAATAACTCGTATCAGTGTCTATTAAAGTTAGGTATATGAAATTTTGCGAAAAGATGTCGAATTACATACCAACAACATTTGGATTTGTAAAATTGGATTATACTGGTACAACAATTTCGGTTACCGCTGTTATACAACTACAAAATTTCCATAAATATATTTCAGTACTTAACATCGGTACTAAAATATCTTTAAAAATTTGTAAAAGATGATGAAGTTTTATGGAAACAGAGCATTACTTACATTCATACTATTGTCCCAGAATTGGCACCATATACTTTACTACACTTTTTTAAGTTTTATTTAAAAACAACAAAAAAAAACACTATTTTCATTTTAATTGTTAAAGCAAGTGCAAGAAGTGATTGTAATGTTAGGCTGCACATTTTATAAAACTAAGTTTCTTAAATTAATAAATGCATGTAAAAAACAATACTCGATTACCCCGGTAGTAAACTGTTCTGAGTATTTGAATTCTCTATTTTCTATATGTGTTACAAACGGAGAAATAATTTTAATATACTCCTGATTTTCGTTTAAACAGAATTCAAATTTATTTTTTTTTGCTGAATGATAAAAAAACATTGATATTCTCTAAGAATATACAAAAATAACTTTTACAATAATATGTGATCCTTGCAAAACCAATATTGTTATTAAAATTTTCAATTGAAGGCTATTTAAAGAAAAAAAAAAAAACATTATTATTTTACAATGCGCATAATTTTTAATTCTATTGTTTTTGTTAAAATGAATTTTTATTTAATTTATACCAAATATCTTTTTTTAATCATTTCAATACATAAGTACATGTGTATCATTGAAAAAAAAATGTGTAGGTGATGGATAGGACGTCTGGTATTCGAAGGTCACAAAAAAAAATTTAAACAAGTAATAGAGGAAATCGAAATTTCGAATACATTATCTATTCGGACTAACATAAGTTTCGTTTAATGACCACCAATTAACATTATGCCTCCACTAAAAATGAAATGTCCACAATTTTATATTATAGTAAACACATCACTAAATAGAAAACTGAAATAAAAATAAAAATAAATTATTTTGGGGATTATGATTTGATGCAAGTATAGATAAAACCCCCTTTAATAAATACTGATTTAAATATATAACAAATTCTTAATAACTGTTTAAAAATTAAAAATTTGTTGTATATGTGGTATCTACAGAAAAATATTTCAGATGCTTTGTGCAGTTTAAATATACGTACCTAAGTAAAAAATTATTTTCTAGACATTTTATAGTTGGTTACAAAATCAAAGTTTTAATAATAAAATCTAGAAATTTTTTTAATCAGAAAAATAAATGCATACCAATATATTTGCCAACCATTTATTTTTCAATATTTATTGTTTTAGAAACCTCCTGGTACATTTTTACAAGTTGTAGCTTATTTAACAAGTAAACAAACTAAAACAAAGAGTAAAAAAGATACCTTTAAAGCTTTTTTCAAATCAGTAACCGCACTTAAAAAAAAAAAATTAGGGGTCTTCACCTAAAAGTGCAAACTAGTCTTACGTCGGAGGATCAAAGGATTTGAGGAAATTTTTGATAGAAATTCTTGTTGTTTCATGTATAAAAAATGTACACCGATCCTTCGATCCTCGACTAAAATATTCTCTATACCTTAACGCTATTGCATATTGTATTTGGTCGAGCAAATTGTTTTGAAGTTAATCTTAAATTTTGTTTTTAGAATTTATTTGGAGTTTAGAATTTATTTGGTTTCGGTTTTGGAATTTATTGGAGAGTGCTGCATCAAATAAAAATATTACATTCGAATAAATAATTTTTAAAAATGATCATTTTTAAATCATTTAATCATTTTTTTTGACATTTTTGTTTTTTTATTTAAAAATAATTTATTTTCCAAAATCAAAACTCAAAAATTATATTTTAGTTTTTCTAAGTGAAAAATAAATATTTATTTAAATGATAGTATGTAATATGACAGATAGATACCAGCTAACATTTTTTAAAATTACCAATCAACATTTCTTGAAAGATACCAATAAACGTTTCTCTAATCTAACCCAATTAACATATCTGTCATCTGTAATTTTGCCGTGTCGTTCACGTAAAGTGGGAAATATTTCTTTCGAATGTACTTTTACGTGAACACCCCTATTGGGCCTTTCCAGACGAGTAGTGTCCTCTTTCGTTTCGTGACTACTTTCCTCTTTTTTTTATTTCCACACTGTTCCTCTCGATAGTCGTTACTTTTATATGTGTGTGCAAATATTTAATTTTAAAACAAAATTTGTTGCAAGAGGTAGATAATAAATATAAAAAAAAAGCACGCATAAACAAATAAATTTTTTTTTTGTATTTAAGTAACATAAGATTTTTTTGCCTGAAATTTTTAAATAATATATATTATATATGTATGTACCTAGAAATAGAATAAACTCTGTACTGTGCACATAATTTCTTTTTGTCAATAGAATATATTTTAATAATTTCATCAAGTGAAAGATCAAAAATCACTTTACTTTTTTAAAAATTTGCTGCGACCGTTTCAAAAACTTTTTTCTTTAATTTTCCAAACGAGAATGAAACGTATGTACACATAAAATTTTTTTGACCCTCATAAAAATTTTTATTTAAGTTTTTGTTTGTGTTAGTGGACTAAATTTTTAAACTCTAAAATTTTGGTTTAAAAAATTACTCCTAAAAATCCCCACCACAAATTTAGTTTATAGGCAAGAGGGTGTGAAACGAAGGTAAAAGTAAAAAATGACGAAAGAGGACACTACTCGTGTGGAAAGGCCCATTGATGATAACAAAAAGAAATTAGTAATGAGTTATTTTTCACCATTGTTATTAATTAACTCCATAATTCTGTTATTCATAGATAAAACGTAATTTTTAAGAAAATCTTCATTCAAAACCCACCCAAGAAACTGCAATACCAGTTAATTATTTTCTCAACTTACACAACTATTTCAAGATGTATATATATAGAATTTATTGAAAATATGACAATGGCATATATCTAATAATATAAATACATATATATTATATAATATGCTTTATGTATTTATTTGTAATATACATAAGAACATAAAACAAACATAAATAAGAAATAAATAATAGAACTACCTTAATATTTTACTATATACATATATATATGTATACAAAAGGTTAAAAAAATAAACAAAGCAAAAAATATGTAAATATGTATATGTATATTCATGGTATACATTTCGAAGAATCGAAGAAAACCAACACAAAATTAAAATGCATTCGAAAAGAAGAAAAGAAAATAAAAACAAAATAAATGTAAACTATACTTATCTGTTCATTTTCATTTTACAGATACGTAATTAGAAAAAATTAAGTATATAATATACTTATAGATTTTTGACTATAAATAGTTATAATACATAATTAAAACATTTCTTTTCATTTTTCTATTTTTAATTTTAGCAACAAGTAAATATATGTATGATATTTAAATAGGTCAGGGTTATTAAAAAAAAAAAAAAAACAAAAAAAAAAATACAATCCATTTTGTAAAAATATTGTAATCCCCTTTGGTAATTAAATAATTTTATTCTTAAATTAAATTTAATTAATTTTTTTTTATTGTTTTTTGTTGAAAATTGAAAATTTCAATATATACATATTATAAAATAAAGGATATTTTCAATAATAATATATTTATTAGTTCAATTCAAATATAACGGAAAAGGAAAACTATAATAATAAATTCTTGGCCACTTTTTTATTAGAGGGAAGAAGAGTTATCAAGATGGCAAAATACAGCTTTTGAAAATTCATTTATCATTCGTGCGTACCATTTGTGAAATCATATACCATCACATGTGTTCCCTAAAGTTGATAATTCATATGTATACGATTTACTTAAGTTTAAGAAATTAACCCTCCCTACTTATCCCCCCCTAAATCCCAAATTTCCTAATTTCAATTTCCCCAATCATCCTTACCACATCTCTATCCATAAAACCAAACTGTACATTTGTATTAAAGGTTCCGTTCTAAAGTTTGGTTGTAAAAGGGGGTTGGTTTTGGTTGGTTAAAAGTCGAACAGTATTGTGAGGAACCACGTGCAGTTCCTCATGGTGGCTTTCGAATTTTGCACCAACCCTCGTAAAAAAAAAAAAATAAAATTAAGAAAGAAAATGTAAAAACTCTAATTCCTAAAATATGTGTTATTTGTATTATAAGAATGTATTAAATAAAATGTAAAGGTAACGTTAAGTGATTAGTAGAAGAACACTTAACGGTCAATAATATTTTTAATAGGTCGTATCATATTTTGTGACTTAAAAATATTTGACCAATATTCAACACATAATTTGTGTCGTTCATTGCTATCAATTAAATTTTTCCTAACATTCTTATTCTTTTTATATAACTCTCAAAATTTTATTCTTCTGAATTTTCTCATAAATTTCAATGCACAAACTGCATATAACCGTATCCAAAAAATTTTGTCCACGCATATATTTATCATTCTAGTTATATTTCCAACATTTAAAAATTGTATAACCTTTTCTTATTTTTCCAATCACATGTTAATTTTTTTTGTATATTATAAATCCTATATACATTTTTGTTTTCTAATTCGTTGCAAACACATACTGATAATTTTTACATTGCTTAAACGGTACCTAATTATATTTTTTTTTGGATTATTTTAAATGAATTTGTTGTTGTAAATTTGTAATATGGATCATTCGATTTTGTTTTCTCCATACATTGTCATTGTAATTATGTACTATTCTTTACGAATATAATTAGGTTTTCGGTATAAACCAAAAACAAAATGTGGTGTTAGGAGGGAGTGTCTTAAAATAAAATCGAATGATCTGATTTTTTTTTTGGAGAGTTACGTCTTCGGCTATAACGCTATATAGCCATAAAATAAAAACTGTTTCAAATATGAAAAAGGTCATATTGTTTGGATTCATTCTTAATTGTGAGCTGGAAGTTGATAGTAGTGCTAAATTTTATAGAAGTATGTAGTATTTATAGTTTTGCTTAATTTTTTTGAGATAAAATTTTTTTTTAAATAAATATAAAAGTTAATTAAAAATACAAAGAAAAACAAAACAACAACCAAATAAAAAAAAAAAAAAAAAATTATTTATTTGAAATTTATTTTCAAAAACATTTCAAATAACCATTTTAAATAAGAAAAGAATCATGTAAACTTGAATTAAAAAAAAAAAAACATAAGTTATCAAGTGAACATTTACTTTTTTTTTTCCATTGCTATTATTATAAATACATTTTATTTTTTAATAACAAAAAAAAAACAAAAAATAAGATAATATCCTTTTGTTCAATAATTAAATATAAAATATAAATTACTCGGTAAAATTTATAAAAACTACGGAGTTTCTTTTTCTTCATTTGCAACAAAAAAAAAAAAAAAAAAGAAAAAAAGGGAAGGAAAATGAAAAATAACAACAATAATATAAAAATTAAAAATTGGATATAAAAGGAATTTTGGCTGTTTCTGGATTGTGACAGGGCTTAACAAAAGTAAATTAGTAATGTTACAGAATATCTATGTTTTGCATAAAATGAACTAGCCTAAAATATATATATACAAAAGAAAGGTAAACAAATTTTAATTAGTAAAACACTGCATTAAATAAATTGAAAAATCCAAATAAAATGTGAAATTAATAAAAAGGGGAATACAAAGAAAAAAAAAAAAACACCTCGTGGAGAAGCTGGTGAGTGTTGGGTTGCCTACAGCATTCCCTGGATTTGATAGGCAACATGGTTGGGTTGGGCAGAGGAAGGCCTTGGTTATCTGAACCTTCCTCTAGCAAAACATTATAATTCCCTTATAGTGTATCCTGTGTTCCTTTTTTTCAGCTTTTGCAGGATTTTTATTTTTAGATGCGATCAAGTAGCACGTATACATGATAATGAACATCTAGAGGTAGTAGCAAGAACCCCACCCCATTCCGGCGAGCTAAGCCAATCATAAAAGACGTACTATCGCTACTTCTTATAGGGGATTCTCCGCACAGTTACATGTGAAACGGAAATTTTTCATTACAAATTTATGCTCTTGATTTAAATCTATCTTTAGTATATCGAAGTACTTTTTCACGAAAACCTTCTTTGAACCTGTCTCGTCCTTTGAATTATTAAGAGCCATAAAATTTATCAAAGTTATCAAATTATCAAAGAACTCCGCTTCTTGTGCGGATATGATAATATCTCAAACTTAACGTTTAAATTCCAGCTGTGTTTACGAAACTTAAATGTGCAAACTTAAATGTGGTTAATAATTTTAAACCAAATCTCACTTTTACGATGCATTAGCAAATTAATAGAGAAAATTATTTGTGAAGTAGTTTTAGGTCTTTTTATTTTAGTTTCATTAATTCGTACACATGGAAATCATTAAAGTTTTGGAAGTAAGAAATCACAGAAGCCATTAATGTCGCAACAGTTAATAATTAGTCCTTTATTTACCAGTCTCACAGTATCACGATAATAATACATATTTTTCTTTTTAACAATTTCTGTTAAAAAAAATGTTTAGTGTATGGCCTTTTTGCGATTATCATCATTTAGAGATTGGGGTTTTAGAACGATTTCATTGATTATTTTTTTTTAGATAATTTTTCTTTTCTTAAAAATAGGTTACAAGACCATTCAGGAGCAAAACTTAAAACAGATATATTATGTTCCTTTTAAAAACAATAATATTGTAAAATTATTTGAAATTTTACACGTGTTCCATGATTTTAAAATTAAAATTTTATAAAAATATGAAGTTATTGTAAATTTTTTTTTTTAATTTAACCTAGATAGAATAATTATATATGGTTATCTAAAGCTTCCCCGACATGGATAGGAATCAAGGAAAAGTCTGAAATTAGTTAAGGTCATTTTAGGAAGGTTTGAATTTTTTTTATCCTTAATATAAGATAAAATATAGACATTAATTTATGCAATTTTTGTTTTCATTTTCATTTATTTTCTTTTTTTTTCTTTTAAATTCTTTTATTTGTTTATTTTTTTTTCTGGATTTCGTTAAAGATAACACGCAGTTCTGTGATATGCTAAAGTGGTAAAAATACTAAATGCATTCCATTTCGGCACGAACCAAACCTAATAAAGAAAAGGCATGCTATCGTTATTTTATCGATAAAATTTCATAAAACAAAAATTAAATATTTAATTAATGATTTCAATTAAAATTTTACTACATTTTAAAGAGAGTTCGTAAAAGAAATAAATGTGACAAAATCTTATCAGAGGAGGCCAACATTTTATCACAGCAATCTCCACAGAACAAAATATTAAATCCCTAATTTACTATCCAACTCTAAAAACATTTCTTACTAACATGCGTAAGCTATTTTAAAGTAAAAAAAAAAACAAAATTTTCTAAAAACGAGATTTTGTCTACCGACATTTTAAAAACAGCAATTATGTACTGCTCCTTTTATATATATATATTAGCGACTTTCCAAGATTTCGCGCGATTTTCTAAGATTTGGTGATATTGAATTTTTTTTTTTTGTAGCAGCAGATTACTGAATATTAAGCCATGAAATATGTTACGATTATTAAGAACTACCGAACGTAAAAAATTTTCCAACATGATGCAGTATAGCGCCCCAGAGACGGTTTCTGGATGCTCAGTTTCATTTTCGAAAAAAAATGGACCGATAATTCTATCAGCCATAATTTCACGCCAAACAGTAAGTACATCTGAGAGGGTGTAAGTAATTGTCATTGATGCACTGCTCTCGGATTCTCCGTACTCCAAAAATTCAGCAGATCTGTTTATTGTCATATCCATTTAAATGAAAATGTGCTTCGTCGCTCATAATAAGATTGTTCAAAAAATTGATTGAATTTGTAATAGGCAAAATTGTCAGTATTTTGCCTATTAACAGTTTTTCAAATATATTCTATATACAATAATGATATTTTGTATCTATAACCTAAACGTTACTTAGATAAATCTTAAAAAAAAAAAAATATTGTCAAAATATATATGTGCATTTAAGCTCTGCAAACTATTTAACTTTTTTGCCAAGCATATAATAAAAAAAAATAAAAATTAACAATTTTTATAATTATATGTGACTTATTCTCTTACTCTCTTACAAAAATTACAAAAAGATTCTACTGTATAAAAAAAATTAATACATAACATATGAATTTGAAATGGCAAAAATTTTTTTATCCAAATACTAATAAACCCATAAAAACAATCATAAAAAATGAACAAAAAAAAAAAACATCCAAAAGATATCCAGTAATCACCAAAAGCAACAACATTAAGTCCCTTTACGGTTTGGTTTGGTTTTTTTTTCTTTTTTTTTTTTGTACCGAAAAGAAGAATACGTAACTAAATAAAAAACCAAATTTACACATGTTACATATATATAATACTTATGTATACAAAGTACATATATACATTTGTTTATAGAATACATAAATATAATGTAACACATCCTGTTATAACCAGTGATGATATTCAAAATATTTAATAACTGGTACGCTTAAAAAAAAAAAAACAATATTTGAATATAAACATAAAATATATGTAATATAAAATGGTGTATAACAGTGGAACAGTGATGTATAATAAATAATAAATATAAAATGGTGGTATAACAGTGAAGAAAACAAAAAAAAATTTTTTTTTATTAAGAGAAGAAAATCTCAAATCTTAAAATTTACGATTCCCATAGATAATGAGATCTAAAATTTTGTTAAAACATATTTTAATAAAATAAAAAATAATTAATATTTAAAATTTAAAATTTATTGTATAACAAAATCAAATTTCACAAAAATATCTAAATAAAGTTTATGTGCAACAAGAATCGCTTAATTTCTTTTATCACTTTTTGCAGTCACACATTTAAAATTTAATTTTCTTATCTGATTCACAAAAACAAAATATCAAAATTACCACATAATGTGGGAAAACTACATTAACACATCAAAACAAAAAAAAAATTATTTTACATATTTATCACTTTTGATCCTTTTTAGCATATTTTACAAAAATAATTTTTTAAAAATGTCCTTATTAGTTTCACACAGTCCGTCCGTCTGTTTAAAAAAAACTTCTGTATCGTTTAACATATTATTGATAGGAGAGAACATTGATAGCTCTCTTTAAAATATTGTAGAACAAATTTTTTTCCTTCCGTTATTTCCGTAACGCATTTAAATATAATTTCGAAGTTTTGGGAGAAGAAAAACTTTTCAGAATTAGCATAAGTTGCCTGAGATTTTTTTTTTTTGTACCACCTTCTGTAAGAGCTTTTAGAACTCAAAAATTGAAAATTTACTATCTTTAGACACCTGTATATTAGAGTTATAAGTCACCTGTACAAATTTCGGCAAAAATAAAATTAAAGCTCCAAAATTATACCTTTAACTGTTTTTAGCAACTTTTCTTAACTATGTAAGACTGCGTTAAAATTGAAGAAAATGTATTTAATTTTGAAACAATTTTCTTATACATATAAAATTCTAAGGATATTAAAAAAATTTGATGAAAGTCATTGTATTCTAAACTGCTTGTATTGTCTTTTGAAGAAAATGTGCGTCTTTAGAAATTCTTGGTTTCCATTCTGATTTCTTTTTTTTTTTGTTTTTCACTTTGTGACAGTGCTCGTAACAATGTGCTAGCAGTTACCTTAATAACATGATAGAATAACTGGAACTTATAATAAGCAGGGTGTGATGACAGAATGCTGGCGAAAAACTGTTTTCGAATCCTTTTTTGAGTTGGAATCAATTTTTTTTTTTTGATGAGTTTTCGAAAACAGTACTCATAGTATTTTATAGTAAGAGTAAAATATAATTAGGAGGGATTTTACAGTTACTCAGGATTATACGCCTTTTACAATATATGAATAATGTATACGAGTATGTGAGATTGTAAAATAGAAAATATGATTTAAGAACTGAATTAAAAATCAGGTTATTTCCTTTTTCCAGAATATTTATACATAATACATAATATATAGTTAGAGTATTTATTAAATAATAAAAAGTATAAAAGCAAAAAAAACTTTACTGTGAGTTTGTAAGAGTTTGGTGGCAAAATCATAATTGTAAGTAAGTAAGTTGATTAACGGGGATTTAAAACACTGCTGTTCTAACATTACCGAAAATATAAATTTAATATTATAAAAAAATGTTTTTTTCAGTTTTCACTGGATTTTCGAATTATTAAATTTCGTATTCCACCCATATTATTTACTGAAGGTGAACAAAATTTTCAAAATCAATCACTAAATGATGAAAAATCTTTTCCAAGTTTTTTAGTTCTTGATGGTATCAGAAAACTATTTTTATATTTGGTGTAAAAATCTAAAACTTTAAAAACTTATCAAAAATGAAACTAAAATCTACCTTTGTTTTTTTTTATTATTAAAAGAAAACATAATGGGAAGGTCTTTAGAGTAAATTTTGAGTTAATTTAAATATAGAAAAACTAACAGGTATTAGCCGGGGGGTTAATTTATTTATTTTTTGCTATTTAGTTTTTTAACTAAATAGTCTTAATAAATATTTCTAACTAATGGTTGGAATAGAATGAAGAATAAAATTAAAGAAAATTTTCGGTGAAAAATATTTTTATTGAAAAAACCGAAAGAAAATGAACATAACTTTTTAATTTTAAAAACTATACATATATATACAAATTTAGCTTTTTTGAATAAAAAAAAGTCCTTGAATAAAATAAGCTTTTTTTTTCTAAAAGAGGCGGGAATTTTCAAAAAAAAAAAAAACACTAAGAATATCTTCTTGATGGTGTCAATTTTTAACTGACTAAATTGAGGGATTTGAATTTAGAAAATATAATCGGATGAAACTTCTAGCTACTAATGCAGTATATTGGCTACAGGAAGTAGAAAAGAATAGAACAGGCAATGCTAAAACTTTGAATTTATATATACGACTTTGTGAACATATAAAATTTTAATAATTCTTATTTGAGTAAAAATTCTAATTTTATTGGTATGTGATAACGGATGTATATAGAATAACATAAGCTAAGAATAAAAAGTATTGGTTTGATATTGTTTTGACTGATTTATTGAAGCTGGTTTTGACTCTATATAGATAAATATACTGCATATATTTTGTTATATCTTGTTCGAATCCCTTTTAGGTATCAATAGGTTAGGTTAGGTTAAGGTGGCTACCGAAATGGCATACTTACACCGTATTTGGCCAATTGTGTTACATATGGTATCAATATCGTAATAGGAAATTTATTATACCCTTGAACAATGTTCATATACGACGAGTATAATAAAAATTTTTAATGAAATTAATTTTAGAATTGATATTAAAACAAGGACATGGTTTGGTTATTACTGCAATAATATGGAATTTTCTTTTGTTACCAATATATATACTATTATACAAAAAATTAAAGACTTATTTTATACTTGAAAGAAAACAATTATTTATATTACATACATACATATATTACATATATACATATATCCATACATAATAATATGTTTGATTGAATAATAGCCGTATGCAAATTGCATTTAAATCTTAATTACAAAAAAAAAACACTGTATAAGTAAATTAAAGAAACTTTTGTAAAATTAAAAGATCTATTAATACAAAACTAAATCAAAAACTATACAAATATAATAAAAAAAATCAATTCGTACCAGCAATGAAGAAATTAAAAAAGTTAAAAAACTATTCATATACATATATATTTTTCACTTATTTTCGCAAATATTCAAAGTAATGAATGCATAATTATATAAATATAACAATTTTAGGTCATTTGAACCTTACATATACATATATATAGATGAAAATATTTTGTTATACTTTGATAATAGGGTATAGGCTAGATATAAAAATAAAAATTTACTCTATAAAATATGACATATAGGGGCCTCGGTTGTCCAGTGGGTAATAGCGTATAAAATATGCTGTAAACACGGAGGGAGTGTGGATTCGAATCCCACACACGTCGTAAGAGAATTTCCCCCTTGCGACATGTACAGCCACACCTGAAAAGGAAATGCTGTGTGTTTTCCTTGTTACATTTATGTGGCAGACAAATGCACTATAAAAAAAAAAAAACTTGACATATTTGCCCTAACATTTTTTATGTTTCTAAGTCAGGGTTTTCGCTTTTCCCAGAATATTGATATATATATGTATATAGGCGGGATTCTGATTAAGGAGAATTTTAGAGATGAATTCAAAATCAGCGTATTTCAATAATTGGATTAGCGGGCGTTTGGGGACGGTAGCAACGACTATTTTAAATGTTTTGTTTTTTTTTTTAGTATAAAAATGATATTTTCAAAACGAGATTTTGTAAAAATAAAATAATATAGAAACGTGATTTTGTCCACCGAGATTTTTGCAAACGAAATTTCGTACCAGACCCTCAAAATACACTTTCTATTCATTAAAAACAATACACATACATAAATATATAAAAAATAATAAAAATAAAATAAAAAATTACAATCGTATATATGTGTATGTATAAGTAAAGTCTTAAAGAAATACCATATACACAAACCTTTTAACATGTTGATAATAATAAAGTAATGCTTCCGGGATCATTTTTATAATAAATTCATCTTACAAATTATTTTATGGGTATAAAATATATTTTTTCAAATTCAATTTAAGGTTTAAATTTTTACCTATAATTTTAAGTAAAATATACATATATACTTACCATCAGCAGAATGTATATTTTAAGATGGCTGTTTTTTTAATTTTTAGATTGTGATATATAATTTGGTGCTTTGAAATAATGCCCCACGAAATAAGAGTCTTTATTGTTTCTTTATAAATTTCTTTATTGTTTTTCGAAAAGTTTTAAAAATACATATCTGGTTTCCGGTTTGGTTATAAATATATTGGTATATAGGGATATAATACTAGTTTTAAACCAGAAGTGTTAATTAAAACACAATCAAAACAAAAATCAAAAAAAAAACTATTATGTAATATAGTAAATTTTCTGAAAAAAAAAGGTATATCTTCTTTTCTTCCAGAATCTTTTCAAATAATTAGAAGAGATAATTATTAATGTCTTGTTATTAAAATGTACATATATATATAAGAAAAATAATTAGGAGAGGAGATCTTACGATTGGTAACACAAAATCAGATTTTCAAAAAATTGTATATATATTTTTAATTAATATAACCATTCCACTGATTGGGGCATATTACTTGGGGGCATTTTTTCACTACAATTTTGTTGTCGTTGTATTGCAACATAACTATCTAAGAGGAGTTAAAAATTTAAGTTTACATCATTTCACTATGCCATCGAATCAAAATATTATTTAATGTAAAAACAAAGCGTATAATAGCTAATCAAAAGTTTAGCAAAAATTATATTAAAAGTTTTATTTTGTTGAATTATATATTTTTAAATTAAACAATATCTGAATTTTATTTAGCAGTTTTATTTATTTTAAATTTATAATTTTGTTGAATCTTTACTTACATTATTATTTATTATAAAACTTTATATAACAATAATAAATAATGATATGTAATAATAATAATTTATACAGAATAAATTAAACCCTATTTCCTCTTTCGGCCTTCTATAATATAATATAATATAAAATCACCATTAGAAGATCAGATATTAAAATATCACCCATGCCACTCATAGCTAGAATGCTCATTAATTCACACGTTCTATCACATATTAAATATACAATACATCATAAAAATTGATCCTCTTGCTCAGAAGCACTTATTAACAAATCTCACCAGATTCTAACAAATGTGATAAAATGTATTTTTTAATTATTTTAGAGAATATAGGGATACGACGCAATCGTTGTTTATAGTGAAATATGTATAACTAAATTGCATGAAATCTTAGTGTTGAATAAGGCCACATTTATATATAAAATAAAATACTTAACAACAAGACGAAACATAACATAGTCCTCCAAAATAGAATATGTACAGATAACTAAATAGATCAACTAGATTTTCATTTGGTGGTCGAGTGCTTTAATTGCAAATATTTCACTCTGGATTGCCCCAGCTGATAACTGAACTATAAATATTTTTTCTGTTTGGTATTCCTTCAGTATCTCCATAACTTCGGTCGGTTCATAATCAGTATTTAAACCTTTAAGAATTAATGTTGTTTTTTCTTCTATTTTCAGGGTAAAAGTGAAATATTTTGTTTCAGTTTTTTTGAATAAATCGCACACCATTTAATAATCATTAATATTATATGTGTAAATGATAATGTGATTTGAACTAATTTCTTTAATTAAAAAATCTTTTATTTTAAGGCTTAATTTTAAAGTTTTTTTAATACAATTAGTGTCAGAATCATATACACTAATCGGTGGCATTCTTGTTTTGTTTGGTAACATTTCCAATGTGTCTTTTTTGTGAACATTTCCTAAGTTTGTTGCATCATTCAGTTTATTATTATTACTTTTGTTTTTTTTATCAGCATTTTTTTGGCTTAATATCTCAGTAGCCGTTTCACAGTCCATACCATTAGTTTCATTTTTTTGTTATGTTAGACTCAATTAATATTTTTAATTTATCTATTTCAATTCTAAGTCTTTTATTTTCAAGTTTCAAGTCATCGACTTGTCCTTTTAGCTTTTTTTTTACGACCTCGTGGTCGTTCTTATTGCCCCGTGGCTTGGGTATTGTGTTTTTATTATTTTTGTTCTTGTTAAACAGTTCAATTAATTTAAAGTTTATATTATCTTTTAGTTCATTTTCTATAGTTTTGTAATCTGTTTGCATATATGTATACGATGAGATGTTACTTTTCACAAGTATAAAATAACTTAATAACATTACAAAAAAAAAAAAAAAATTTTCTTTTCTAAGCAAATTAAAACTATATTTTTTGTTAATTTTTTAACTTGTGGTTTTTTTGTTTTTTTCTTTTCTTTTCTGTCACAAAATATTTTATTTTATTTGATACACCATAACTTAATTATATTATGTGTTTTAATTATTTTCTTGTTTTATTAGAATAATATCAAATTTTGAATATTTTATTCAATGTTAAGAAATTTTTTTTTATTTCGGTTTAATTTATTTTTATTTTACGCACGTCCATCTGCTATCAAAGTCATAAGTCGATTCCGGCTGTCGAGATGTGGGCCTGTCGAGTTTTACTTAAATTTTACATATTACATTTTTACCTTATATTATTAAAATTTGTGTTATCATTTTTCTCTTACTTAATTTTTCTTTGTGAATTTTTAACATTATACATTTTCTTGTTTGATTATTATTTTATTATTATTATATTATATTTTTATAATAGTTATGTATTCATATATTTGAAATTTAACTTCTTCTTTGATTTTTATGATGTTAATTTTAAATATTATCCTATATACCATAAATATGAGCATTTTGTTATTATGTGTTTTATTATGAGTTGTCTTTGACAAAAGCTACATATAGGTGCAGCTGTTTTTTCAAATATATGAATGTGTGGCCAGAGTTACCTCTAACCTTATTTGACTTATTTTTATATTTACTATCGTTGAAAAATCTGATAAACTACTTTGCATGGCTGTACATTTCTATAGTATTGTCATTACCGTCGGTCTTCTAGTTGCTTCTTTATCTGCCCTTTCATTTTCAGCGATTCCATAAGCCCTAAAACCCCTAATCTAATATTAAACAACTAATTAATTTAACTAGTAAAACACATGATACATCAACTCCTCAGCTTCAGTTCTTTCCTGAATAACAAAAATAATGCAACATTTAATATAATACACCTTTATTGCACTGTAAATTACATATGTCTATAAATAATAAAAACAATAACTAATAATAATAATATAATATAATATAATATAATATAATATATAATTTTATATATAAAACAACTAAAAGTAACAGTAAGTCAATGCAACCGACTTATTTATATCCTACACCTAAAAAATTCAAATTAAATTAAAAATCCATAAGTTATTTTAGTTAGGTATTTCATATAACTAAACTAAAAATATAAATGCTTTTACAACCTTTGTACAAGATTTCAGGTTTCTATCCTTATTAAATTCGAAAATATGCTTGTTAGGTCTTGGGAAGTGTGTGAAGGCACGCGAACCACCACCCCAATTCATCTCAAATTTTAGAGACATCAACAGGGTAGAACATTATTATATCAAATTTCAAGTTTATATATTTATTACTTTCGAAGATATGCTTTGCTCTTGGGAGTTGTGTGGCAGATACCCGAACAACCATTCTAATCCATCTTAAATTTTGGACAAATCAGGGATTCAGGAAACAACACCCTAGTACCAAATTTGAAGTTTCTATCTTTATTAATTTCGAAGATATGCTTGTTCGGTTTTGGAAGTTGTATGGGAGGTACCCGAACGACCACTCCAATTCATCTCAAATTTTAGGCAAATCAGGGATTTAGGAAACAGCACCCCCGTATCAAATTTGATGTGCTTGTCTATCTTTATTAATTTCGAAGATATGCGTATTCGGTTTTGGGAGTTGTATGGGAGGTACTCGAACGCATGGTCCGATTTCGCCCATTTACCCAATTTGTCCAATCCCCGCCTTACCTTAGTCATTGTTAACCTACAGATAAATTTCATCAAGATAGCATGATTATTTTTTGAGTTATCGTGCGTAAGGACGGACATCGCTAAATTGACTCAGGAGGTGATCCTGATTCAGAATATATATACATGTCTATACCTAACTCGCTTCCTTTTGGTGGTTACAAACACCATACCAAAGTTAATATATCCTATACTTAATGTGTAGGGTATAATGAATTATTCAAAAGTGAATTTTATTAAAATATCTCAACAACTTGTAAATTGCTACAAAAATATTCCCACAACAATATATATAAGAAAACAAAAAAAAATGGTAATAATAAGATGAAATAAATTGAAACAAATGAGTATAATATACACCTATACAAATACAAATTCTAAACTACAACCTACCACCCCAAAGTATACAATACACCATAGAAAATCCTAGACAAGGAATATCAAATAGAATATACCTAGTTTAAAATGGTAACTTATAAAAAATATATAAAAATTTTAACCTTGAAGGCCCTTTAGATGGATTTTTTATACGAAAAAAAAAAAATATTTTAAAAATAATTTCATTAATTTAGTGTTACTATTTTTGTATTTTTGTTGTTTTTTTAAATCTATTTTAAGTTTTTCCTTAAATATTCAATTAAATTTAACGAACAAAAAAACAAAAATTACGCAACAAAATAATTTTTCATAAAAGTAACATCTATATCTATAGATACATTATTGTACAATAAGCAATCGGACATAATATATATCTATCTAGATTTATATTATGTATACTATATATACACACATATATAATATATATAAATAGATGCACATAAGTATTGTTTTTGTATGCTTATTGATGTTATAATATTTAGGGTTACCAAACGTTCTTTTTAATATACATACATATAGGGATATATTTAAAAAAAAAAAAAACAATTTCCAATTAAATTATTTTTATACATAAAAGTTTCATATGCAATACATTATGTATCCTATGTGTTCGGGAATAACTGTGATAATTTCAGAAGAACATTTAGGAGATTAAAACAAATAAAAAATTAAAAACGTCAAGAAAATGAATTTCAGCGAAATCAATTTTTTTTTCGAAAACCCATCACAACACTAGTATTTATACTACGAATAATAACGGTATTTATTACCTTTTAAAGATGTCCTATGATAACTTTTATACAGAATAGGTGTTGACACATAATGTCGAAACACACAAAAAAAATTCTATGAAAGGGGGATGTCTATTTCTAACAATTTTCAAGATAATGATGTCTCAAAATTGTATACACACACATAAAGTAAGTGGCTGTAATTTCGGGCTATGGGTCTAATTCCGGCCTAATTAATATATTTCATCATAAAATTGTAAAAAAATTGAATTTGACATAATGTGAATTTGTTTTTTTGTTTGTTTTTTTTTTTTCTAAAATGTTTACAATTTTTGCGCCTTTTCTGTAACGAATTCCTTTAAAAAATTAGTATAAAGTAAACAGTGACAGAGTAAACAGATGAATTGCTAGAAAAGTTCTTATAAAATAGTAAATTTAGAAAAAAATTCTTTTAATAAATTTTTGATAAATAGCGAATTGGTAAGTATAATTGTTAAAATTATTAGATAAATTTAAGTTTTATATTTCAAATTTTGTATATATAAATGAAAAGTAGCATATAATTTATTTAGCATTATTAATTAAAGTTGGACCGGAATTAGAGATATTAAATATTTAGAATGTATCTAATTCCGTTCTATATATAACGGAATTCGATACATGAAACGCTATTCAAAAATTTTAAACATTATTAAACTAAGAATAAATCTTGCTAAATAAATATTATATTTGAAAGATAATTAAAAGTAGAATATGAAAACCTAATTACGCCTTATACTTTTCCTTATAATTTCACAAAAAAAAAAATTGTTTTTAGGCCGGAATTAGAAACAACTTTTAGAACGAAATTAGATACATAAGATTTTCAAGCTAATTTTTCTAAATTTTAAAGTAAAATTAAAATTTTTCCTATTCTATTTTAAATTTTTTTTTTTAAAGAAAAATGCCAAAAAAAACAGAAATTATTCAATTTTTACATTAAAAAGCTATAGAACTTATAAAAAATAAGGAAATGTCGATTTATCAAGCCAGTAAAAAATTTTGTATACCAAAATCGACATTATCCGATAACAAAACAAAGGATTTCGTTTTAAAAATTGGCAAGCCTACAATTCTTTACGTGGAGGAGGAACAAAAAAATTTGTAGACTGGATTATTTATGTAGCTAAACTCGACTTTCCGGTAAGTAAAGACAGACTATTCGACAGTGTTGCATCGTTATTAAAAGAATTAAACAGATAAAACCCCTTTCAAATAGGGAAGACCTGGAAGACGTTGGTATGATGCTTTTTTGACGCGTTATAAAAACCTTTCTGAAGGGATTTCTTAAAATCTAGTTAGAAGTAGAGCCAAAATTACAAACTTTATTAAAATGGTTTAGCACAGTAGAATATTATTTTTCGAATAACAAATTAGAAGATATACTACTATATCCAACCCGAATTTACAATTGTGATGAAACAGCATTGTATTTTTCACCAAAAGGGCCATTAGTAATAACAAAAAAAAGGAGAAAAGGCTGTTTACAACTTTGTCAATAACAATGAGACTACACTCTTCACGTGTAATGCTGAAGGCTCGTTTGCGCCACGAATGGTTGTTTTTAATTACAAACAAATTCCATTTAATATTTTGAAAAAATGCCGTCTGATTGGAGTGCTGGTCGATCTGAATCCGCTTGGATGATAGGAGAATGCTTTTACGAGTATATCGCCAACATTTTTTTACCGTGACTAAAAAAGCAAGAAGTTAAGCTTCCTATTATACTTTTTTTTGGATGAACATCTCACATTTCATCCCACCTAACCTTACATGTAACGGATTTTTGTAAACAAAATGGGATTATTTTATGTGCACTACTTCCTAATGCAACACATGTTCTATAACCACTAGATGTAGCGGTTTTTCGACCATTAAAAAACGCATGGACAAAAAAGGTTCACAATTGGAGGTTAGAAAATGAAGGACAAAAACTAAAACGTGAAAATTTTGCTTCATTATTAAATGAAGCTGTTCAAGGAGCATTACGAAGGAGACAATAAAAAATTGTTTCAGGGAATGTGGTCTTTATCCATTTTTTAAAAGTGCAGTTCATGATATGAACAATATTTTAGGAGAATCTTATCAACAGAATATTTCGTCAACAGCAGCTATATCGAAATCTACTAACAACACCAATTTAACTGTATTTTTAACACAAATTCAATTCTTTTTACCAACAGAAAAAATTAACAAACTTCAAATAGTGGTGGTAATTGGAATGGTGTAAAGGAAGACCAAAACTTATTTTATTTTTGGAGACATAAAAAAGTAGGCTGATATTACTACTAATGAATTTTGCAAACCAAATACTATATTAGAAACAACACCAATAGAGAAAAATACAACCCAACTAAATTTGGGAGATTCTACATTCATAAATAATTTAGATTTAAGTGTTTATGATGAAATAAATATGTGGCAAGAAGAAAATGCAGAAAATGTATTTAATTTAACTATTGAAAAACAAGAAAATCGCCTCAAAAATTCGAAAAATTCGTTCCTCCCAATGTAGAAACACCTTTTAAGAATTAATTTTTTTTTTGGCCAAATAAAGATGTGATAACTATAACTATTAGGTAACTATTACGTAAAAAAAAAGGTTACCGGCTGTTATAGCTACATCTAACGAATATCTCAGCTATTTACAACAAAAAGAAGAAATAAAATAGAAAAAAAAATGAAAAATCTTTGGGAAACAAAAGTACTTAAGAGAATATTAAAATTGCGCTCAAGGTGAAAATTTACAAAAAAAAAAAAAAAAAATGCGAAACACTTACATTGAACAGTAATATTTTATCAAGGGTAATATTTATAATCTTTAGTTAAATTTATAAAAAGAATTTTTAGTTTTTTTGTTTTAATTAGACAATTATGTTATTGTAAAGTATGAAGGAGAATACTTCCCACGAATTGTTTAAGAAATTACAAGATTTTTCTTTGTCTGTAAAAGTGATGGTAATGAGCGGTATAAATTGCAAATAATCCGACAAAGAGGATATTTTAAATTATATTTTTAGCGATGTTGTAGAAAATATTGAAGAACCAATTTTATTAAATGCAAGAGGAATTTACTCCGTTCCCAAAATAAACAAACGTTGCATGAAATAAGCAACAAAAATATTAAAATATTTATTTTTACTTTTATATTTAAGAAAATGAAGTTCCTAGAACGTTGAATAGTTTTATTTGATTTGTTTTGTTTTTCTTTTTGTTAATTATTTATTTATTTTTTGTTATCACACTGGAATACATACAATCAAAAACAATTTACTTATTTTGTTTTATCTTTTTTAAATAGAAAAGTAGACCGGAATTAGTCCGGAATTAGGAATACATAATTTTTCACTATAGGAGGGAATTAGAGTCATATACCTTACTTTTTTATTTCGCTTTATTTATTAATAATCAATTTTGAAATCAATTATTATAGATGACACTTCCAAGAAAAAACTAAAATTTTTCATATTATAAAGGTTTTATCAAAAATTGTTGAAATACATCCAAATGTTTGTCTACCTTTTTTTTGGGATAGGAATAGGACGGAATTATAGCCAAAAAAAACAAAATCATATCTTTTTCGATGTATGACGATGTATATATTGTATATTTATATATTTGTATATTTAAGTTCATTTAAGGTTTTTTTTATTTTAATATGATTAAGGTCATAAAATTTTTATATTATGAATATATAAAATAAAATTTTCTGGTTATCTTTGAAAATTTATTAATTTTTTTTATATGATTATGATTTTTTGTTTTTGTCGAAAAACTGTCATTTTTTTATAAAAAAATTTATTATTAATTAATAATTTATTGTTTCATATCTTATCTGTTATCATACTAAGTAAATTTTTATTAATAACTAAAATATTATTATTCTCCCAAAAACGTGATTACTTCAAATTGTTTTTTTTTTACTCCAAGTTTACAATATTCGCAGTAGAATAAATCTGATCGATTTGTATTTCTTTTTTGATTTGATCTAAATTTAATCTGAATATTAAAGCGTGAGGCAAACTGGACTTCGTAGAAAATTGTACGGCGTAGAACTGTGAAAATTAATTCAACTTCAGGGAAACTGAACGGCGTAATTTGGTACATTTCTGTGCCACATAAATGTAACAAGGAAATTACACAGCTTTTCCTTTACAGACTTGGCTACAAATGTCGGAAGGGGGGATTATTCTTACGACATGTATGGGATTCGAACCCAAACTCCCTCGGTGTTTTTAGAGTGTATTTTATACGCTCTAACCCACTAGGCCACCGATGTCTCATATAAGAAATGATTCTATGAATAAAATATGAAATATGAAATATTGCGATGTATGACGATATGTAATAAAATAATATATATAAAGACATTTTATATATTAATATTTATTTATTACTTTTTAGTAAGTGCAAATTAATATATGTATATGTACATTTACCACTTAGCAACATATATGTAAATTTGGAAAAGTTTTGTATTGTAATCGTTAGGTAGTAGATTAAAATCTGAGTTAGAAAAAACGGATTGCCTACGATATCTTGTTTTTTTTTCAAACTTGTTCTTTAAAATCTTGTTTTTTTTAAATCTTGTTTATGTTTATCTTGTTTTATTTATTTATTACAAAATTAGTTAGTTGCGGATGATGCTTTGTTGCAAAAGCCTTGATGAATGTGTAAGTGCAATCAATAGTGATCTAGAAAAGCTAAAAATATGATTTGAAATAAATTGAAGTTGAACATAAAAAAAACTAAAGATATGATAGTGAACAGAACAGCACGGAGAATATGAACATAAAAATCAACAATGAAAATATTGAAATAGTTAAGGAACTTAAGTATTTAGGAATTATTTTAGACAATAAGTTAGATTTTAAAAGACATAATGAATACATAATGTAAAAAAAATATAAAAAAAAAAATTTTTTTTTCCAAAATAAATTCTAAAGTAACATATTTAAATGCTATTCGAATTTACAATATAATGTTCAAACCACACTTCGAATATTGCTCGTCTATATTATTCATGTTTTCACAAGAAATGTTAGGAAGACTGCAAAAAAAATTAAATATTTAATTTTTTATCAAATATTAATTTTAATAAATAAAAAGAAAACGCATAACTATTGTAACAAATTTAAAATTAATTTAAAATTATATTTAATTTTTTTTTAATAAAATGTTGAATTTGATTTGCAAAATGTTTAATTTGATTATGAAAAGGTTGAATTTGAGTTACAAAGGTTGAATTTGATTATGAAAAGGTTGAATTTGATTGAGAAAAGGTTGAATTTGGAGTGTAAAAACTATATACATAACTACAATCTAAGGAATATTTTCAACTTCAGATTGGATCTTTTCAGAAACGAAAAACAAAAAATATGTTAATGTACAAAGGGGGCTGCAGTTTTTCAACTATCTACCAAATGATTTAAAATTTAAAACTAACTTTGATTTAAAATTTAAAATACTCAAAAAAAAAAAATTATTACTTATGTTAAAGATAATTTTGATGCTGGCAATTGCACCCTAAATAAATAAATAGAAATCTTTATCAATATCATTGTTCTTTTTGGTCCGTTACTGATTCTGAAAAATTTCATTTCCTACGTACGCAAAATAATAATGAATCTTGGCATCGTCGCCTTCAGGGAAGTGCAAAATTATATTAATATAAGTATTATTAATTATAATATTTATATATTTATACTGAACCAATTTTTAGGTTGTAGATAAATCTCATGTTGGAGTATACAAATTAATATGAAATGTAAGAAAAGAATTGATTGTAGCGTTGACAAGATTGGGCCAAATGGAAAACGAAGAAATATTAAGAAAAATCTATAATAAAAAATTAAAAAATTAAAACAGTAAAAACTCCATATAGCGAATCTTCTATTTAGCGAACATTTCCATTTAACGAACAATATATTACTACAACTTTTTAGAATATAAAAATCTCTATATAACAAACTTCAATTTAACGAACATCTCTTAATAACGAACCAATTCAGTTTTCCATTCCTTAAAAATGTTTACCCCATTTTATGAACTATTCATAAAAATTTTTAAAAAATTTTAAAATCTTAAAAAATCTACATATTTTTGAAATCTTTCAAAACTTCTTAGCAACATTTTAAAAAAATTGACAATTATGTACATACATACATAATGTCAAATTATTTTCTATGATATAACTATAAATGTCAAATATCAATTCAAATTTAAAAATTTTTTTGCTTTAGAAAAACGCTTCTTGGACAGTTTTAAAAACAAAAAACAATAAGTTTTTTTTTAAAATGAAGTAATTATCTATGAAGTTTAAGTTAACAGATGAATTGGTAATTTTAGTTTCTATGTTTTGTTATGTTTTAAATATATGTATATACTTTTTTAATAAAATTTTCAAACTTTAGGCAAATTGGTATATGTATGTAGCAAAAACTTTTTTTTTGGTTCTCTATTTAGTGAACTTCTCAATAATACGAACAAAAATATGTATGTGAATTTAGGCGGTTTGTTATATGGAGTTTTTACTGTATTATCAAAAAAAGAAAAGAAATATCTAAATTGAATTTTTTAAAAAGAATTGCATACAACATAGGATTAAGTTAAAATAGTTTATGTTTACATATTGTAGAAAAAGCATATAACTCCGATTTTGTAACCATAACTTTACAATTTCCAGCTAATTCAAAATGTCTCATATATGTGTATATTGTACATATACATACATTCAAAAAAAAAAAAAAAAACTTGCCGCTAATTTTAAAATTACAACACCCTTTGCTTTCATTAAATACAATAGGATATAAACTCAGGCCTATAAAAAAAAAAAAAAAAAAAAAAACAAAATTTCGTACCGCTCCTAGAAGAATCATATATAAATCATAGTTCCCAAAAATTATAAATCTCAACCAAATTATTTCAAAATAATGAAAAATTAAAAAGATAATCGCCCTTACCAATAAGATTTTCTTAAAATCGACTTTATTTGCAGCAACTTAAATGTTAACAGAAACTTTTAAAGTCAGTTTTTAAAAATGATACTAATAACAATTTACAATCGATTTTAAATTTAATTGGTATCTAATTGTATTCATTGTTATTATTTCCGGTGGAATTGGTCGATCATGAGTGATGGGATAAAACAAGATAGTTTCTTATTTCGTCGACTATAATTATGTTCAACTTTTAATCAAATCTAATAAGGATGTTTCATCTCTTTCTATTCTTTTCTTTTCCTGGTCACTCTTCTTACTTCATTTTCTTCTAAAATATTTATATAACCATTCATTTGTACCTTCCATTTTAATTGCCTATTATTTAAAAATATTGATAATTTATTTTGATGCATTTTAACTTTAAAAAACAATAAAATGTCTACATTGATAAAAATAACTAATATTTATATTTAAAAAAAAAAATTCAATGCTTATTATTTTTATACAGAAATCAATTTGAATTTTTGATTTTTTATACCAAAACCATTTTGGTCAATTTTAAAAAACTCCGATTTTAAGTCGTTATAATATAAACATAAAAGCAACTATAAACAAAATTAAAATTTACGTTACTGCTAAGATAAAGTCGATTTTAAAAGTGTCATTAGTAAGCAATTTTCGTTAGCAAAACATTAAGTCGTTAATAACAACTTAGTGAAAGCTCATTAGTGAGGACCAATAATAACGGGTTCGTACGGTTATTTAAGAGTTGACAAGAGTTAACTGTATCCTTTCTCGTTTTTTTTTTAACTTTAAAGTTTTTTTCTTTTCTTTTTTAATGCATTTCTCTGCCACATAAATGTGAACAGGAAATTACACAGCCTTTTCTATTCAGGCGCGGCTGTAAATATCGTAAGGGGGAAAAATTCTTACGACGTGTTTGGGATTGGAAGCCACACTCCCTCGGTGTTTACAGCCTATTTTATACGATCTTACCCCCTACTTTAAAGATACATTGACCAAAGAAACCTTGTAAGTACTTAAAAAATTAGTTACGACTACCTCAAAAATATAGTAAGCTTTGGATTTGATTTATTTAGGTACATAGGAATTGGTTAGATATTTAGATTTTTCTATATAATATTTTTGTAAGATAGAATTAATATTGATAGATTTGTATAGTTAAAAAAAATTCTTCATTTTTCTTCATTCAGTCATTTTTATTACAATTAATCCGAATTTTATCCATAAAATAAAATTCTAATGATTTTTATAAACAATATTTATTTGTATGATTTTATAGTTATCTATTTCTTTTAAACTAGTGTCCTTTTTTTTTTTTTTTGTTTAATTTTATCAAATCCCAAAAGGTATCGCCTAATTTTTTTTTTTTTAATATATGCTATGTACATATGTATATGTATACATAAAATTATAAAATTTTTTTTTGATTCTTCTTGTTTTATTAAAATCCCATATAGTAAGATATCATCATCTTTTAAATTTTTTCTTACAGTATGATATATATATATATTTTCTATCTATATAGGTAAACATTATATTTTATTATATATTAAAAAAGATAAGTAACATACTTACATAGAAACTATTAATATTAAATCAAAAAAAAATATCTAATTTTTCTCTTAGGTCATAAAATAAACTTAATAAACTTTATTTTACAATATTAAAGTTTACGATATTTTAATATCGTAAATACAAAAAAAAAAAAAAATTTTACTTTGTTTTTTCTTTTCTTTTACTCAGTCAGTAATTTATAGCCTTTGATTTATACAAATAATACATAAACATACATACGTACATCTTTTATTCATGCATGTTATACAAAATTAAAAAAATAAATATAAATTTTCTTCTACAAAGTTTTTAAACTTTTTATACAAATAAACAAAAAAAAAAAAAAAAATCAAATATTTTTTTTTTAAATACGATATGTATTTTCAAATAACGAAAAAAATTTTTAAGCGGTTATAAACTTTTATACATTGTATGTAGTTATATACAAAAAAAAAAGTTTTTGATCGTAACGTAACATATTTTAAAACGAATTTTTTGAAAAATAAATTTAACTTCAGTAAAAAAAAAATTTAAGTATACTTAGAGTTACATAAGACTAATAATAATTATGCCAAAAAAATAAGTATTTATTTTTTTTTTTTTGTATATTAAAACATAACAAATTGACTAACATATCCATTTATTTAAAAATTCCAAATAATGCCCAAAAAGTATAAAAATTAGTATAAAAATTAATTATAAAAAAATAAACTAGATAAAAAGAAAAGAAAAAAAATAAACTATAAATTTTTTTCACAAATTTTCACGTTAAATAATTAAAATCTATCCAGAAAATGAAAGTAAAGGGGTAGGCCAACTTGGACTGACTGATTTGAAATCCTTATAATTTTTTTAATTTAATTTTTTATCTTGCAGATAAAGAATTTTATAAAATTTAAAATGTCATCATACTTAGAGTGCAAGAACGTGTATAAATTGTTGAATTTTATTATATTTCCGGACGATCAATTTTTTTGATCAATCTAATTATGAGCGATGAAGCACATTTTCATTTAAATGGAGTGTGTCAATAAAGAGAACTGTCGATTTTGTGGTATGGAGAATCCGAGAGCAGTGCATCAGCGACAATTACACTCTCTCATTAGATACACTGTTTGGGATGAAATTATTACTGATAAAGTGATTGGTTCATATTTTTTCGAAAATGAAACTGAGCATCCAGAAAGCGTCTCTTGGGCGATCGGTATACCGCACCATTTTGGAAAATTTTTTACGTCCGGTAATTGTCAATAATTGTAACATATGGTTCCAGATCATACTGGGAGAGAGACGATGACCAAATAATTTTAAAATGTTCATTTCGCGTGGCGATCTCGTTCTTCAGATTTAACGGCCCCGAATTTATTTTTGTGGGGTTGCTTGAAGAAACGAGTTTACATCAACAAACCATAAAACATTCAGGAACTAAAGCAGAATATTCGCACATAAATTGCGCAACGTATTGCAAAATATCTTAAAAAGAGCCGTTCTGCCAACAGGAAAATATGGGAGCCATCCTTGACATCCTTTATCATTTTTCACATTTAGTTTAAAAAAAATTTAATAATTTATACTTTCATTCAAACAAAAAAAAAATAAAATAAAAAACTTTAAAAATAAAAAAATTATAAGCATTTCAAATCATTTAGTCCAAGTTGGCCCCACCCTGTATTTTTTCACACATAATATAACTCTATAACTTTAATAACTCTGAGCAGTAACTTTATTTTTTATTTTTTTTAAGTATAAAATTTTTGTTCAACAGCATGTACACATAGATGAGATACATACATATCTACACATACAAGTAGATACATACATATTTAACAAAATAAAAATGTTTTTAAAATAAATTAAAAAAATAATGATTATAAAAAAATTTAAAAATCAAAAATTTTCATTTGATTTTAAAACTTATTTACGCGATACAAATTAAATTTTATGCACATTATTTATTTAACTATTACATATACATACATACATAAAAGTTAAAATTTTCTTGCAATTGTTTCGAATTCTTTTTTTAAATAAATTTTCTCCCTCCACCCACCCTCTCCCACTTTATAGTTTGTCAATTTCTAATCAATATTTTATATAATTTAAAATTGTTAAGTTACTTTTATTTAAATCAGATCAAACAAAAACAGTTCACTGTCAGAGCATAATATTCAGAGTAGTTTGATTAAGAAAATGAATAAAACAGAATTAAATTTGGTTACAAAATGCTACAAAATACTTCAGGGTCACTGTTACCATAATAGTAATAATAATAAGCGGATTCATTGTTTCCTTACAGTCCAACTCCCAATTTAATGCTTCCGCATCTTATTGCCTATCCCTACTCCCTAGTCAATATACTGCATTAGCAGCTAAGGGTTTCATCCCATTGTTTGGACTAAATAGGGAAGTGGGGGAGCAACATAAAATAAAAATTTAAAATCGATTTATTTTAAGACGTTTTGAAAAACAAAAAAAGTTCAAAAATGACATAAAGTAAAAATGTCTCGAATTACAATTTGAAGTAGTAATTTGTTCACAAAATGTAATTTTTATTGTATTTACTGTCGATGTTTTAATTGTCAGTTTAATTATTGCCAAGCACTCCGGAGAAATGCGCTGCACAAATTTTAAAGTTTTTGAATATGCTAAGAAAAAATTCTGATTTAAATCGGTATCATAACTTCATGGTTTTATCATTGTTTAAAATCAACAAAAATTTTAGACACCTCCAATTTATTAAAAATTTTAATTTTGTTTTTGGGAATTTCGTCATGGGGATTTTGCCTTGTGGATTTTATGATTAACCCCATCTAGACATTCTCGTACATATCATATTAAAAATAATATTGTTATTATTTTGTATTTTCGTTATTAAATTTGAAATATAGTTTTTTATTTATAAAATGTTTTTGACTCATATGTCCAAATCAAAAAAAAAAAATTTGAGATAAAATAGAAAGTGACTTCATTCGGTTTAAAATTTATATATTTTATGTTACATTTAAAAACTGACTTAACATAAATTTGCTATATATGTTGGCACTTGGCAAATGAAAAAAAGTTAAAACCTTTTATGTTTTAGACACCCCGTCCCATTCAGTCTTCATAAAATTAAATAGTAAATTCGTTCTACATGCTTGCAAATTTTATAAACGAACAAAGAGATTATTGTTCTGATCGCATACTGTAATTGAAAAACTAACACAATTTTTACGATCTGAGTGCTCCCAGCTAAAAAACTTAACATACAACTTTTTGTTTTATAAACAAAACGTGCTCTTTGCTTCCGATTTATTTATGAAAACTCTCTTAGTTAAATATTTATTTATTTTTAGTACCTACAATAGAAGATCAATATTAAAATTCCTTGACTATGACGTTTAACTTTCAAAGTATTTAAAATATTATTATGATGACTAATAAAAGAACAAATATTAATTTTAAACATTTTATTTTGTTTGTTTTTGTAAAGTATAAAAAAATAAAAATTTTAATAAAAAATTTACCGCAAATTGATGTTTTTAATAAATATATTCAAAACAAAAATAGATAAAAATATGATCACAACACAACAAAATGTGAAAGTGGAATCGAAATAGCGATAGTGGAGGAGGATAAAGTAATAAAAACATAATATATACTGCCAAAATATGCCCAAATATTCGTTGCCAAACAAACAGTACTCCTGGAGGCCATAAAGAAGTGGAATTACGACAGCAAAACACCATGATATACACCGATAGCCTCACTGTGGTAAAAGCTATAAAACGAAACAAAAAACTCGCCAACTATAACGGAAATGCGAAATAAATTATTAAAGAATAGCGGTAAAATACATATCAGAGCACGCAGGAATAACAGGTAATTAAATGGTACACAAAGAGAAAAAACAAACATTAATTCGGACAACAAAGCTACTTATCCCAAAAGCATACACAATGGCAAAGAAACAGATCCATGAATACACCAAAATCCAAAGACAACAAATGAACGGGTTTAACTCTATCAGGAAAACATTCTATCCTGTTGCAAATAAAACTAATCTGATAAACACAGGAAGCAGAGAACGTGGTATAAAAATCACTAGAATAAGGATGGGATGCACTTGCGCTATACACTTACAAACATCTATTCAATAGGGAAGACTCTCTGAACTATCGTTTCTTTAACAAAATAGTGACTATAAAACACATTGTGTTCGACCGTATAAAATCCTAAAATTACTAGGCTAGAGAAAACATTGACCCAACAGAAACATTAAAAATAAATAATTGGAACTGTGTAAACAAAATAGTAGAGCTGTTTAAACACCATAGAATATGGAAATAATAGAATTTGTTGTGTATAAGTTGTTAATATAGTATAACAGAAATATGTTTAAGAAATACAATATAAAATTGTAATACTTATAAAGTTGGTCCACATGCTTCACATGCAACCGTTCCGAAACATTAACAAAATAATAATACTAATAAAAAAAATATTTATGGACTCAAAATATATATAAAAAATATATTTTATTATTACATATATGTAGTTGGTATTACATAATATACCAATACCCTACATTTAAGGGCGCGTTGTGTTACAATTATAATTTTTTTTTTTAATTTATTAAATTTGGTGAAATTGGCTCTCCTTTCATCTTTGCTTTTAGTTGTTCTAATATCTTAAGATATTTATATATATATCACAACAAATAACTGCAATTTATATATTTTTATTCGATAAAATATTATAAAATATAGTTTAAACTAAAGATATATTTAACATGACAAAAGATAAATTATTTTAAGTACATAATACAAATATTATATGGTAAAATTAAAATGAAAAAAAGAAAAAAAAATGGTATTACGCAACAAATTATTATTAAAAAAAAAAAGCGTGCTTTCTAAATTTAATTTAATTGTCACTACAAAAAAAAAAAAACACAAAAATAATAATTCTGTTTGTATAATTTTTTTGCAAAGTATCTTACTTTTTTATATTAAATATTCATCTGGCATCACTGATTTAAGTTTTTTTCTTTTTTTTTTTTCCTTTTATATTTTCGTTTTATTCCTTTTTTTTTTTTTAATAATACATAGTATACCTATTACATAATTTTGTTTTTCTTTTTTGTATTTTTTTTTTTTTTGTGATTTCAATATCAATAATACGCCGACTCCAGATTTTCTTCAATTGTATTAAAAGTGAACAAAAGTGAAATCATTGAAAAGGATTAAAAAATGATATAGGAGGAAAAAGACAAAAAAAATATTCTCTCAACTTCTAAGAAAATTCGCTCTCTTTTTATAGTGTTTTTTCTTTTATTTTTTTTTAATTCCTTTTAAATAAAATCTCTTTATTTCAACACAGCACAGTAAGTTTTATTTTTATGTCTGAAATAACTTTTTTGTTTTTCTCTCACTTTTAATTTTTTTTTTTGTTTGTTTTTGTTTTTCTGCACTTCATAAGAAAAATTTTTGAAAATTCTATGGAAAATTGTTTAATGCTTGACTTTTTTTTTTGTCAAACTGACAAGTGGAGACCTGTGGAAAGTTTTGTTTTCATATAGAAAATAAAATTACAAACAAAAATACAAAACTAAAAAAACATAGGAACCTTATATTTAAGGAGTAAGGAGTATTCATTGAGAATGTAAAAACAAAAAATTAATTTTTTTTTTTTATTAAACCATCAATTTTCTATCCCTTTAAAAATTTTTAAATAAAACAAATATATAATATATACGTACATATATGAATATTGTATGTATATATACAATAATTTATCCTTTTAATGAAAGTGTAGTTAAACTTACCAGTAAAAAAAAAAAAAAATAATTTTCTTTGTTTATTTTAATAAATTTTTACTGTAAAACCATAGAAATATATATATATATATATTTTATTTAAAATAAAACTATTAACATACAAAAGATATATATATATATATATATATATATATAATAAAATTATACGGAAATTCAATTATTAATAATTTATCTATACATACATATACCTATAATATTTTTCATTTACAAAAAAAAAAAGAAAATCTCAAAGTTGATCAGATACAATTTGGCCAATAGATAATTTAAAAAAAAAAAAAAAAAGTAGAATGTAATGCAACAGTTTTTGAAAGGTGCACATTTTGCTAAAAGACAATACAAAATTTGAAATAGTATATGTCTGACTTGCACCAAAATTTGTATTTTTTTTTTGTTTAGAATTTCATATAATAAAAAAGAGACACAATTTCTACAATATTAAGGGAACTCAACATAATTAATAAAGAAAAAAAACCAGTCATTAACACAATATAAAATTATAAAGTTGAACTTTAAATTTCTACCTTTTACTCTTTGAAAAAATTTTGTACATGTGACTAAGTTACAGGTGTTTAAATAGTAAAATTTTCATTTAGACCTTAATAGTCCTTAAATAGAAGATGGTACAAAAAAAATTTCCTAAAACAACTACCCTAATTCTAAAAAATGGCTTTCTTGTCTTAAAATTTTCAGGTTCTAATTAAAAGTGTGCCGGAGGTTATGACGAAAGAAGAATCTAGTAAAAATTTTGTTTCCACATAACGGTAAATTTAAATACTAAATATATACTTAAAAAAAAAAAAAATCGTATAATTTTGATATGTGGAATGGCATTTTTAAATTGAAAAACTGTTAAGCAGAACTTGAGATATGCACATTTAAAAATAGGACTTTTTCAATGTTTGAGGGCCTGTAAATCCGTAATGGGTGGGGGGCTACATAAAAACATGTTCTACAATACTAATTTTTTTTGTGAGATCTACTCATGGTTAATAAAAATTTTTCTCTCTATCTTTAACGGTTTAGAAATGTTGTAAACAGATAAACGGACGGACGGACAGAGTGAAACTAATAGATACATATATTCAAAATATTTTTTTTTTGGAAATGTGCTAAAAACAAAAACCTTGAAAGTATTAAATTTATATTATTAGCATTAAAACAAAATAAAAATTCTCAATTAAATATTTGTAAAAGATTAAAATCGAAGAATTCTATTATAGATTTTAATTTCAGAAATTCTTTATTTAGATGCGGGCGGAAAAATAGGACATTAGTATATAATCTACCAAACTATTATCTCATATAATTGATTTCGGAATGAGCAATTTGAAATTAATTATATTTAAAAAAATATATATATATATTAATAATTTTATTTCAACACAGCACAGTAAGTTTTATTTTTATGTCTGAAATAACTTTTTTGTTTTTCTCTCACTTTTAATTTTTTTTTTTGTTTGTTTTTGTTTTTCTGCACTTCATAAGAAAAATTTTTGAAAATTCTATGGAAAATTGTTTAATGCTTGACTTTTTTTTTTGTCAAACTGACAAGTGGAGACCTGTGGAAAGTTTTGTTTTCATATAGAAAATAAAATTACAAACAAAAATACAAAACTAAAAAAACATAGGAACCTTATATTTAAGGAGTAAGGAGTATTCATTGAGAATGTAAAAACAAAAAATTAATTTTTTTTTTTTATTAAACCATCAATTTTCTATCCCTTTAAAAATTTTTAAATAAAACAAATATATAATATATACGTACATATATGAATATTGTATGTATATATACAATAATTTATCCTTTTAATGAAAGTGTAGTTAAACTTACCAGTAAAAAAAAAAAAAAATAATTTTCTTTGTTTATTTTAATAAATTTTTACTGTAAAACCATAGAAATATATATATATATATATTTTATTTAAAATAAAACTATTAACATACAAAAGATATATATATATATACTTACATAATAAAACATATGTATTGTAAATTTAATATACCTCATTATATTTAATTAAAAATTTCTTTTTTTTTTTTTTTATTAATTTCTAGAATCAAACAAAAAAGGTATTACTTTGCAAAGTGTGTGTGTATGTATTATATGTATATACCATTCCAAGAAAAAATATTTTACACGATACGCATAAAAAAAATATTTTTCATTTTTCTTCATTCATCATTTCTTATATGATTTTAATTTTGGACCTACCTAACATTGTATATAAATTTTGATAAACCGGATGTGCTAAATTATTTAATGTCAATGGATAAACACTTACGGCAAAGGGGTGAATATTAATTTAGATGACGTCATCACATAACGGGGCTTTACATCTCCAAATTAAATCTCCATTAGAACCGATGCCCCTATATTATAGTGGCCGAAAAATGGTATTACAATACATTTTTTTTTTTTTCACCGCAGTATTCTAAAAAAAAAAAAAAGTAGTAATCCTGATTTTGAATCTAACTCTTAGATCCCTCCTAATTCACAATCATACATGACAATATATTGGCAGTGTGTAAAAATTATGGAAAAAAAGCGTATAATTCTGATTTTGTGACCACCTCTTAAGTGCATCCTATAATAACATTTTTATATATGTATACATATTTCAACAAGAAAACAAAATATACTTTTTTTTAGATTTACAATTCTGTGACAATTTTCTTTTAGTGACGGAAACATTTTGAACATCACGAAAATGTAACAAAACCGTCATTTACGTTTTATTTTACTCCTAAGAACAGTTTATGTAACGTTTTGAGCGTCTCGAAAATGTAAAAGAAAATGACATAAATATTTTTTTACTCCTAAGTTTTGAGCACCCCGAAAATGTAACAAAAAAACGTGATGATTTGTTATCCACCATTACTACATTCTGGACAAAGGCTTGTGTTTGTTTTGTTTTGTATTTACGAATTCATAATTCAACAATTGTATTTATGAACTTCAGTGGAGAATTTTAAAAACCTGAATGACCAAATTAAAAACACTAACTAAAAACTAAAATTGGTATGTATGTATGTCTTTTAATTATAAAAATAGTAAAATATCTGTTCATATCTACAAATGTATGGTCATTTCGAAAAACAATATTTGAATGTTTCCATAATAATTTTCAGGGGTAAACACTCTTTTAAACAAATTCACGATCACATCTCTAGACAAAAATATATTTGGTCTTGCTGAAGAGCTGTAATAACTGACGAGGCTGCGTTTAAATGTACGTAGAACGGTCTAAACGATAATGAAGAATCTAATTAAAAGTAATTTTATTAATGTTTGAATTTGAATTAATAAATTGATATACATTTTTTATATAATAGAATATATTTTTTTTTTTTTTTTAATTGAAAAATTCAAACAAACATGAACCAGCGAAATTACTATAGATTGTAGTAAAAAATATGATTCCGCCGCCTGCGAAAGATCGAATGAAAAAAATTAAAATTTTTTTTTATTTTAATTCTCATACACTCAAATGTTACAAATAAGTGCCGCTTTAGTGACGGAAAATTGTAACATATTCGACAACTTATATTTGCAGCGGTTTACAACATTTTCGTTTCGTTTATGGTTTAGTTACGTTTTTAGTTCGAATTTCACACACCCTGTAAGAATAATTCCCCTTTACGACATTTACAGCCACACCTGAAAAGGAAAGGCTGGCAGTAGAATACACATATCGAATAATAAAAATATGTCAAAAAATATTTAAAAGTAGTAACGTAGTAGGAAAAAAAAAGAACGTTTTACAAAATTATTAGCAAAGCAAATACTTATGGTAATGGTCCAAATATTTTAATATGACTTTAGCGAAAATCGAACATATGTACAGACAAGATAATAAAATTTTTTTATAATTATCTCTTTCTCTTTAACAACATCTGTACTATTTATTGTAAAGGATTATTTAGGTGGGGTTGCATTCGTTGGCGAGAAATGCATATTGCATAATAAACCTATAGATGATAATAACATTTTTATTTGACTAATTCTAAAATATTCTGAGAATTATTCATATGTTTACCAAAAAAAAAAAGGATATTTTCAAAATCAATTAGAAGTTCGAAAATTTTAGAACGAAATAGAAAATTCTAGGAAATAAAAGTATTAAATATCAGAATAAATAAATTCTATAAAAGAAAAAAAAAACAGTTTTTTTTTATTTTCATAATTGATTTAATTATTAAATACTCTTTCTGGGAAATTTTTAGAAATTGCATTTTCACCTTGAATTTACTTATATAATATTATTTTTGTTACCTGTATTATTACGTTAACCAACTAACCTTGATAACGTATTATTGTTTTCATTTTTTTTAATTACACAAAAATTAATACGGACAATTTTTGTACTTTCCTGAAATAAAATTATACGGAAATTCAATTATTAATAATTTATCTATACATACATATACCTATAATATTTTTCATTTACAAAAAAAAAAAGAAAATCTCAAAGTTGATCAGATACAATTTGGCCAATAGATAATTTAAAAAAAAAAAAAAAAAGTAGAATGTAATGCAACAGTTTTTGAAAGGTGCACATTTTGCTAAAAGACAATACAAAATTTGAAATAGTATATGTCTGACTTGCACCAAAATTTGTATTTTTTTTTTGTTTAGAATTTCATATAATAAAAAAGAGACACAATTTCTACAATATTAAGGGAACTCAACATAATTAATAAAGAAAAAAAACCAGTCATTAACACAATATAAAATTATAAAGTTGAACTTTAAATTTCTACCTTTTACTCTTTGAAAAAATTTTGTACATGTGACTAAGTTACAGGTGTTTAAATAGTAAAATTTTCATTTAGACCTTAATAGTCCTTAAATAGAAGATGGTACAAAAAAAATTTCCTAAAACAACTACCCTAATTCTAAAAAATGGCTTTCTTGTCTTAAAATTTTCAGGTTCTAATTAAAAGTGTGCCGGAGGTTATGACGAAAGAAGAATCTAGTAAAAATTTTGTTTCCACATAACGGTAAATTTAAATACTAAATATATACTTAAAAAAAAAAAAAATCGTATAATTTTGATATGTGGAATGGCATTTTTAAATTGAAAAACTGTTAAGCAGAACTTGAGATATGCACATTTAAAAATAGGACTTTTTCAATGTTTGAGGGCCTGTAAATCCGTAATGGGTGGGGGGCTACATAAAAACATGTTCTACAATACTAATTTTTTTTGTGAGATCTACTCATGGTTAATAAAAATTTTTCTCTCTATCTTTAACGGTTTAGAAATGTTGTAAACAGATAAACGGACGGACGGACAGAGTGAAACTAATAGATACATATATTCAAAATATTTTTTTTTTGGAAATGTGCTAAAAACAAAAACCTTGAAAGTATTAAATTTATATTATTAGCATTAAAACAAAATAAAAATTCTCAATTAAATATTTGTAAAAGATTAAAATCGAAGAATTCTATTATAGATTTTAATTTCAGAAATTCTTTATTTAGATGCGGGCGGAAAAATAGGACATTAGTATATAATCTACCAAACTATTATCTCATATAATTGATTTCGGAATGAGCAATTTGAAATTAATTATATTTAAAAAAATATATATATATATTAATAATTTTATTTTTCAAAAATGTTCAATCTAATATATATATATATATACGAGCCCTAACCACTATTAATACGTACCCCTATATTTTTTTTTTATCCCAATTTTCAATACATTATTTTTACTAGTAAATATTATTGTATTTTAATAATATAATATGTTTTAGAAAGCTTATTTATTAAGCAACAAAATGTGGTGATAAAAATAAATTATATTAATAACAACAAAATATACAGTAATTTTATTCAATCAAAGCAATAAACAAGAAAAATAAAAAAGAATTATATTAATACATAAACTAACATAAACATTTAAAAGAAAGAGATTATTAAGAGTTAAGAAGGTTATTACCGTTATCAATTAAGAAAAAAATAAGAAGAGAATAATGAGATATTATGACATTGATTTGAATTTAATTTGCATTTATTGCATTTTAATATCAATTAATTAATCATAATGGTACGTGGTAGACCAGTTTGTAAAGAAATTCGAAATTTAATCGTCCAGAAAGCAAAATCTGGAGAAAGTTATAATTCAATTTCAAAAAATTTAAATTTAGCAAAATCTACAGTGCAAACAGTATTAAAAAATTTCAAACAAACCATTCTATTTCAACAAAAATCACTCATCGAGGTAGAAAATCAAAACTAACAGAACGTGATATAAGAACATTGCAGACAATAATCAAAAAAAGCAGAGGAACTACACTTCGAAATCTTGCATTAGAATGGTCCCAATCAATAGGGAAATCTGTGGGACGAGAGTGGACAAGGAAAAACTTACAAAACATGGGTTACGGTTTTTATAAGGTATAAACAGTGTTATGATTAAAGTTTCGCGTAAAGATGAAGTTATGTTGAGTGATCCAAACAAATTTTCTTTAATATTTTGCCTATATTTTAGGCTAAAAAAAAACCTCTGTTAACCAAAGTTCAAAAGAAAAAAAGATGGTTATGGGCAAAAGATAAACATTTATGGGTAAAAAGGCAATGGGACTCAATTATATTCAGCGATGAATCCAAATTTGATGTCTGTGTCGGTGATGAAAGAACAAGAGTGATTCGACGGAAGAATGAAGCATATCATACAGATTGCTTAAAACGAACTGTGAAGTTTCCAGCGAGTGTATGGTATGGGGCTGTATGTCAGCAAAAGGTGTAGGTCCATTACACTTTATTAATGGGACAATGAAAGCTCCTGATTATATAAAAATATTGGAAGAAAATCTTCCATGCGTGAATGAATTAAGTTCTTATGGAGAATTCATTTTTCAACAGGATGGTGCGCCACCCCATACTGCTGGAATTACCAAAAATTGGTTTCAATCAAACCAAATAAATGTTTTAGATTGGCCATCATCGAGCCCTGATCTGAATCCTATTGAATCTTTATGGGGAATAATGAAACGGCGACTCAGAAACAAACCACAAAGAACAGTTGGAAATTTAAGACTAAAATTGAGAGAAATTTGGAGTTCCACCACTCCTAGTATTGCCAAGAATTAATTAATACAATGTCTGCGCAAATTAAAGCAGTGCAACAAGCAAAAGGAGATGCAACGCAATATTAATTTATAGTTTTGTTAGTTTATGTATTAATATAATTCTTTTTTATTTTTCTTGTTTATTGCTTTGATTGAATAAAATTACTGTATATTTTGTTGTTATTAATATAATTTATTTTTATCACCACATTTTGTTGCTTAATAAATAAGCTTTCTAAAACATATTATATTATTAAAATATTTACTAGTAAAAATAATGTATTGAAAATTGGGATAAAAAAATAATATAGGTGTACGTATTAATAGTGGTTAGGGCTCGTATATGTATACATATATATTTTAAGATTATTTAAAAATAAAATTATATACAATTGTGAAAATTCTTGAAAATTTTGAACACAATTTTTCTTTTTATGAAAAAAACATACATACTTTGTAATTTTCATTAAAATATCTGATTGTTTTAAACATTTTATTATAAAGGATATTTTTCTTCAAAATAAACTAAAAAGTTATGACAATCTTTTAAATATTAAAATAATTTTGGAAAATGTATTCTTAAAACCTTTCAGAATATAAAAATTTAATTTCAAGCTTTTTATAATTTTGTTTCACAATTAAATTATTAATTAAGTTGAAACTTAGTGTTGGTTACATAATCAAGATTATAGATACGCTTTTTCCAAAATATGAAAATTATTTTTGCAACCAAGTCTAAAATTCCTCCTAATTCAGTATCTCGCATATATATATATTTTGTAGAAGGCGTATAACTCTGATTTTATAACTAACTCCAACTTCATGACAAACGAGTCATAAAACCATATGACGTTATGCCTCATTTCATTAAAACTACTTTAAAAGAAAAAAAAAACTCTAAAATCCCTCTTATAATTCAGAATCTCTTCTACTCTAAAATCCCTTTTATAATTCAGAATCTCTTATATATGTATATAATATATATAAATATTCTGGAAAAAGGTAAATACCCTGATTTTGTAACGAATTATAAAATCCTTCCTAAATATTTTTTTACGTACACATTTCAACAACAAGGCAGGCACAACGGCGGTCATTTTATTTTTCAAATTTATTAAGGCTTTATGACACAAAGTTTTTTTTTTTTTAAATATGGCTTTATGACCCATTCAAATGAGTCAGAAAGCTATAAATTGGGAATACCACCCGTAAGAAGAACTTAGTATTATGAACGTTCGTTTACATTAGGTAAGTATAATAAACTTTATTTATTAGTTAGTACTTATTTTTTCTTAGAATTTATGAGCACCGAAATTCGCAAAATGTATCTATTGTTAAAATAAATTATATGCCCCAATATATGAATGCATGCGATAACAAACAAATTACTGCAAAAATTATTTTGTAAAAATCTTATATTTTTATAGGGGAATGAACACTATTGTTTTACGTACTGTTTTTTTCGGATATTTTATGTATGAAAGTATATTAATAATAAGTACTTTAAAACTACTTCATTTGCATTTAAGTAACAAAACGTATATAAATGCATTCAACATTATGGATAAACTAAATAAGAACATATTGAAAAAAATATTTTAAAATAAAATCATATACCTATTAATATATAAGATAAGTAATATACATATACCTAATAGTTATTCCACCAAATTATAGGTAAAATAAAAAAATATACATATTAAAACCACGTAAAACATAAAGAGTGAATAGAAATATTTAGATACTGGTCTAATTATGGCAAACCATTTTAAGATTTTGTAGCGTTTTAAAGATTAAGGTTAATACAATACAAAGATTAATACAGTAAAAATGGGCTTTAGCCATAATTTGTTTATAGTCAACAATTTTATTAGTACCATTTTTTTTATCACTTTTGCATGTACAAACATATAAAATGAAGAAAAGAACGACAATAAGCATTAATAAAAAAACTTGAAATATTGCATAAGTTATACGTGAGGGCAAAAACCAAAAATAACTTGCAGAAGAATATAACTGTGATGTTTCTCGAAAAATTTAAGGAGGTAAATTTGCAAAATAAGAACATTAAGTACAAGAAAAAGAAAGAGACGAGAAATATAAGAAAATTGATAAAGCAACGTTTCTATATGGTTTGAAAAATGAGACATCGATACGCTTTGATAAGTGGACCTTTTATCATGGAATCAGTAAAAAAAAAAAAATTTGCGATGAAGTTAGGTGTTGATTTTAATCCCAACACTGTCTGCCCAGAATTTGATTTTCTAAACTATATAGTAAATACATCCGTACTAGCATTATTAATGTTATGTAATATATACATTAATATGCTAGTATGGATATTTTATTAAATTTTCTTTATAATTTTTTTTTTTTTTTGTTATAAGGCGAATATTGGTTTTATTAATAAAATTTATTTTAAAATTATTAAATGAAAGCTATTTTATTAAATTTTAATTTTCAGCAGATTTTCTTTCTTACTACACCCTATATAGGCATAAAACGTTTTTAGTGACAAATGTCATGGGAATGTATTTAGTGATTATAACCGTGTTTTACTCTAACACAACATCAAAAGAAGTATAGGTAAATAACGGATTTTCCAGTATGAGTGATATGATTTCTAAGTAACGTTTCGGCCATTTGTAGTATGTCATGATCTGTCTTTTTTTTTTTCATTGTATTCAGTAATGTTTACAATTTTATCATGGACCACCGTAAACGTCGTGAATTTGCTGATTTTGTCTTGATACATAACTTGAAAACTATAACGGTTTTTTTAAGAAAATCATTTTCTCCGATGATGCTCACTTTTATGTGAGTAGTGCGGTAAATAAACAAAACTGTCCATTTTGGTGCGAAAAAAATCCACAAATTATTCATGAACAACCATTACATTCACCTAAATTGACAGTTTGGTGTGGTTTTTGGTCTGGTGGAATCATCGGTCCGTACTTCTTTCGAAATGGAACTGGTAACACCGTTGCTGTCAATGGAGAGCGGTATAGATCCATGATAACCAACTTTTTATGGCCGAAATTGGAAGAAGTTGGTCTTGACAACATCTGGTTCCAACAAGACGGGGCTACGTGCCACACAGCATGTGCAACAACCGAATTATTGCGAGAAAAGTTTGGAGATTCGATTATTTCAAGAAATTGTGACGACATTGAATGGCCTTCAAGAAGTTGTGATTTAACACCATTAGACTATTTCTTGTGGGGTTATTTGAAGTCATTGGTCTTTACCAATAAACCAGACTCTCTTCAAGCTTTAGAAGTCAATATTGAACGTTCTATTCATGGCATACGACTTGATTTAGTGGAAAAAGAGCTCGAAAATTGGGTTAATTCGTTCGAATTCGTTCCTGCAAAAGAAGTCGTGGAGGCATTTGAATGACATTTTATTCAGAACTTAATTGTATCGATTGTACTTCACATTAAATAAAAAACTTTTGAATTTCCTTAACAATTAGTGTGTTTTTTTTTAAAAGAAATCATATCACTCAAATTGAAAAACCCTGTATTTCTTATAAAAACATTTACCTATTAACATATATATCGAAACTTTATTCTTTAAACTTATACTATATATACATTACCAATATCCAACAATTAAACTTATATATACATTACCAATATCCAACAAGATAAAAAATGCCATTGCTATTTAATAAAAATATTATAAAAATGAATTTTAAAACACTTTCATATTTTATAAAAGTTATCACATATAATTTATTCGTAAAATTATGTAGAACTGGTATTATGTTATATTGATAGTAGCATTTATTAACATAAGATTTTCACAAAGTAGGTAAGTACTAGTTTTATAAATGAAAAAAAAATGACAATGAACGAGAAAATAACAGTCGAAATCTTTTCAAAAAATAAAAATTTCTAAACTACTACTCCAAAGATTAGTGAAAAATCTAAATTTTATATTCCGAAAAAATTAATAATGACCTGGTCAAATTCGCAGCTTGGTCGTATGACAACAAACTTACTATCAATAAGGCTAAAACTATAATACTATTTTTCAAAACTAAAAATAAGGCCGAAATCACGCCAAGTACTTAATAACATAATTCTAGAGCAAATAAGCAATGCGAAATATCTCGGCATCGTCCTCGACCAGCGACTTCAGAGGGATCGTCACATGCTCTAAAATCATACCTTTAGTGGGAGTCATTAGAAGAGGAAACATAAAGCTGAAAAAAAGTACTTGCGAAAACTCTAGTCAACTCACATATTATATTGGTAATGAGGTACAACATAGTTAACTGGTTATCATGTTCATGTTCACAAGCAAATATCAATAAATGCAATCTGTTACTTACCAAGGCGGTAAAATACATCTTTGGGTATAAAAGAAAATATAGTCCGTCGTCAGTATATGCAGAAAATCCATATAATCTACAAAATAATAGCGTTGGATAAAGCACATTTCATATACAAAACCATAAACTGCAAAATGAAATCCAATGTGATCCTTCAGGATATGTACACGGTGACAGGGAGACAAGGTTACCTGATACAACTTTAAAACTTAGATCTATTAGCCACTCGCACGTTTAACTTACTACCTACAAATATCAGGAGGACAACAAATATTATAACTAAACTAAAAATATTGTATCATTAAAGAATATTATCAAGTATGGCTATCAAAATATTAATGTAACATATTCAGAAACTTTTCATATATTCATACATATATAAATTTCGAAAAAGTAAAAAAACATTTAATTAAGAACAATTCACAACACCAATATTTAATTAAATAATAAAGGCGTTCTAATTCCATAATAATGAATCAAACTATCAAAACTACAACACCACACAATCAACAAAAAAAAAAAAAAACAAACAAAGCAATGAACTAATTTTTGATTATTCAAATATAAAAATTTTTTTATTTACAACTTTTTGGCGACACTTTCAGACTTTAATTTACTGTTTTTTTTTTTTTTTGACCAAAAATACAAAAAAAAACAGAAAACTAAAAAAAAATTATGTACATATTTCATTAATTTCGTAATTATGTACAGTGTTCCGCAATATGAAACCAATACAGACACCAATGATTAATACATTGTTACAATGTAAAACGCAAAATTTAATTCAATCAGATAAAACAATACAATATTTTCAACAAAAATTGTTTGGTCTTTTATTATTTCAGGATCCATAAAATAGTTGTACGATATTAAATTCTCACGTTTTGTAGACATGTGATTCTTAAAAATTCCACATTTCTCGTGTTATTTTATAGTTAGAAAACACAAGATTTTGAAAATGCTAAATTTAAGACAAGAGTTCTAAAAATTGAAAGATCAAAATTTCAAAAACCGACCCTAATCTAAATCCGATCCCTTCATCTTTCATAATCATAATTATCGCAAACCCAACATTCCAATTAATGCTTTCCTATAACCTATCCTCGAAATCAAACTGTTCATTATGTTATGTATTAAAAAACCCAGCCCAAAGTTTAGTGGGAGTAACATTCAGTTTATGTTTAAAGGGAGTGGTTTTGGTTGGTTTAAGTCCAACATTGCTCAAATGAATCTCGTGCAGTACCTTTGAGTGATTTTCGATGTTTTTCACCGTCCGTCGTAAAAAAAAACAATACATATATATTATATATGCTTTACTTTTAGACAACACTGTATAACACTATACAATATTTACACATAAACGTATATTTTTTAGTTTCATGTTTATTTTTATTTTTTTATTAATATTTATAACTTATAAGATACATACTTACATACAATTCCATTTACCATAAGAAAAAACAAAAACACAAAAATTACCTTATTAAAAAGGTTTGTTTGTTTTTCTTTTTTTTTTTGTTTTCCTATTAATAACACAAAAGAAATTATTTGGGTATTTCAATTCTCTTATTTCATATCTTTATAACAGAATTAAAATATATAAAAAATTATTAAAATTGTCTTTTAGTAGTTCGAGAAAAGCTATCGAAAATTTTTTTTTAATCCAGAAATTATGAGTCACCATATAAATTGGCAGTTTTATAAATAGGTAAAAATTTATTTCTTCTCTATTGTCTCTATTGTCTAAGTTTACATGTGTGTTTACATATCTGTTTACATGTCTACTTCAGCCTAGAAACTCGAAAAATTTCACTTGAATAAAAACTTACAAAATTAGACACAAAATTTCCTATTTATAGAAATCAACTGTGTTCGTTTTTCATATCTTAATATTACTTGAAAATTGTGGTAAGTAAAAAATAAGCCAAAAGTCCTTGGGACATTATAACTCCAATGAGTAAGGCAAAAGTCCCATCAAAAATAAGAAATAATTCCACATAAAATTATGTCTTTAAATATTCGTCCATGCGATATTCTGTATTAGAACTTAAGTGGAATTTAAAGTTGGTTACAAAATCAATGTCGCCCCTTTTACCAGAGTATTTATTTATTTGTTCTGGATAAAAGGAATACCCTGATTTTGCAACATTTTGCAAAGGAATGGAGCTAGATATAGGCTGAAATGTATGGATCGGCTAGTCGATTAAGTCATGCAAGTCTGTCCGTCCGCAGGATAACTCCAAAAATAAAGGAGCTAAGAGGTTGAAATTTTTTTACATCACTTTTATTAGTTTCGCTATTTAAATCCAGCATTTTCGGGCACCGGGTTCGAGTAGCTGCCATACAACTTCTTTCTTTATATGGAAATAACACAGTGTCTACTGAGGGTAGATATCTGAAATTTTGTGAAAAGGAAGATTTTATGACAAAAACTTCTGTAAAATTTGGTTGTGCTGGTACAACAAATACGTGTAGCTATCATACAACTGTACAATTTACATAAATATATCTCAGTATTTAACATCGGTACTGAAACATCTGAAATTTTGTTAAAGATGATCAAGTTTTATGAAAACAGCATATATATTACGTTCATACAGGTACCTCAGAGTTGACACGTACACTTTACTGCAGTCTTCCTCTTTTTTTAACCTATACTTGAAATTCCATTTATTTTTTCTTCATATATTTGATAAAATTTTGTTTGAAGATCCAATTAATTCTATAACATAAGTAAACTTAAACCTGCGCCTTCAATATATCTCCTTCGATTAGTTAAAATATTTTAAAAATTTTGAAAATAAAATATTTTTATTCTGAAATTTTTTATAATTATAAACTTGTTTTAAATACCAAAAAAAAAAATCCATTTACTAAATTACGACGTAGTAATAGGTATGAATATCTCTTTCGTAGAGTTTTGACGTTTATTTTACATTACACAGGAATTGAGAATTTTTTTATTATGAAATTTCGAAAAAATATTTGGTATGTCGGAAATGAGAATTAAATCTTTGTAATTTTCTACGAAACATTGGCTCATAATAATATACTTAACTATATACTCATCAAATTTTGTTAAACATTAAATTTATTTTATCTATTTCATCTGGATGTTTGGTAAAAAATTTAGCTAAATATACAGTATAGTTAATAAAATAATTAAATAAATGAATAAAAATAATTAATAATTATTTACTGTTATACAATTATAACGGAAAATTAATATAATTATCACTTATTTATCAGTTAGTTATAATAATACATATAGTAATGTATAAAATCAGCTATGTATATGCATACATATATAAATAATATTTTTCGGACCAAAAATAAAACAAAAACAAGTAAAGTAACAGTAAGTCGATGCAACCGACTTATTTATACCCTACACCTAAAAAATTCAAATTAAATTAAAAATCCATAAGTTATTTTAGTTAGGTATTCAATATAAGCTAAAAAATAAATGCTTTTACAACCTTTGTACAAAATTTCAGGTTTCTATCTTTATTAAATTCGAAAATATGCTTGTTAGGTCTTGGGAAGTGTGTGAAGGCACGCGGACCACCACCCCAATTCATTTCAAATTTTAGAGACATCATCAGAACAGGGTAGAACATAGTTTTATATCAAATTTCAAGTTTTGATATTTATTAATTTCGAAGATATGCTTGTTTGGTCTTGGGAGTTGTGTGGCAGATACCCGAACAACCATTCCAATTTATCTGAAATTTTAGGCAAATGAAGGATTCAGGAAACAACACCCTCGTATCAAATTTGCAGTCTCTATCTTTATTAATTTCGAAGATATGCTTGTTCGGTTTTTGGGAGTTGTATGGGAGGTACCCGAACAACCTCTCCAACTCATCTCAAGGTTTAGGCAAATCAGGGATTCAGGAAACAGCACCCTCGTATGAAATTTGAAGATTCTATCTTTATTAATTTCGAAGATATGCTTGTTCGGTTTTGGGACTTGTGTGGGAGGTACCCGAACAACTCCTCCAACTCATCTCAAATTTTGGACAAATCAGGGATTCAGAAAAACACTCCCTCGTACAAAATTTTAAGTTTCTATCTTTATTAATTTCGAAGATATGCGTATTCGCCTTACTTTAGTCATTGTTAACCTACAGTATAAATTTCATCAAGATAGCATAATTATTTTTTGAGTTATCGTGCGTACGGACGGACGGACGGACAGATGGACGGACATCGCTAAATCGACTCAGGAGGTGATCCTGATTCAGAATATATATCTAATCCATATATCCATATCTAACTCGCTTCCTGGTGGTTACAAACACCATACCAAAGGCAATATACCCTATACTTTAAGTGTAGGGTATAAAAATATTCATTAATTTTTAATCTTTCTTCATTTAAAGTCAAAAATGAACTGTTTAAACAAAACTTTCCTTTTTACTTTATTTTCAATTTATTAACTGTATATCGCGCTGTACACTCAATGAATCGAATGCAAAAAACTGAAATAGAGAACTCAAATCTCAAAAATTTCAAAACAAAAAGTACATGTGTTGGTGTCGTCGATTATTGTTTGAAAAAGTGAGATATGATTTCAACTTCAGTTTTATATGCATTCGACCACTGCTGATTATATACAGACAATCTCGTAAAGAGAGAATTTAAAAAATAAAATCGAAATTTTTGGCAATTTAGTATGAAAAAACATTTTTTTCAACTTAAATGTGAAGGATCTTATTGTTCTGCTGTTAAAAAATTTGGAATATTTTCTATTTAACTGTGAAAATCTTTTTAAAAAATTTAATCATTTGCATGCTTAAAATTGAATTTTGAAAAAAAAAACTCTACTGAAATTGAAAAATACGCACCCAATTCAATTAAGGTGCTTAAGCACACTGACTAAACTAAATAATAAAAATACGAAGTCATATTTTTAATTTTTATATGAACTGAATAAAAGTGATGACCAAATATCTGAAATTTTGTGAAAAGGTGTCGAGTTTAATACTAACAACTTCTTTAAAATTTGTTTGTGCTAGAATAGCAGGTTCAGGTATTTTGCACACCCAATGATCGCGTCGAAAAAGAAAAATTTATTGTCAATGCGAGTAAAAGTAGAAAGTTGCTATAGTCTAGCGTCGATTTTCTATTTGGTCAAGTTTCATTTAAATCAATGTATTCTACTTAAAAGTCAAAGCGAGGGGAGCATTGGATCATCACCTTAAGTACAATAGAAAATAGAGAAATAATATTTTACCAACATTATTATCGTGTATACTTCGTTCAAACTTCGATTAAAATTGTCTACAGATTGCCTGGTATATAACCAACAGTGATTCAGCCAAATCTCTTGTAGGAACTAGTTAAATATTTTTAATATATAAAATTTTGTGTTTTTTTTTTTTTTGTTTCATACTGTATTGTATTATATTTATATTGAATATTAAAATTTACTCAATCAATTATTTCTTTTATTTTCTTACTTGTTTTTTTTTTGATTCTTCCCATCAAATGTAATGTGTAAAACAACTTTTGTTTTTTTTTACAACTAATGTATTAATACTATGTATAGGTACTATACATAAATATCAAAACTATGTAAATAAATAAAAAAAAAAATTTATATATTTTACAGATTATCCTGTAAGTGGTATATAGTATAGTCTATAAAAAAGTATACAAAAAAAAAGGATATAAGAGAATGAGAGGTCTCGGGTTCGATTCCCGGCTGGGTACAATAATTATAATATAAAAAAAAAAATATTCATATATCACAATATATAAATACTTAATATATTACATAATATCTCGTACACCCCACATTCCTACCAGGAAACAGAGGTTATAGCTACCTGGCACATTTATGTACTACGGTACCTGTATATAAATAAATAAATAAAAGGATATAAAATCCTAGAATTTGATAAAAATTCATATAAAAATTTTCAAAAGATTTTCAATTGTACTTAATATGATATGATATAATTTAATGGCACAATTCTTAAAATACTGGCCTCTCTTCTAACGAAAGGTGAAGATTCCAGATTCGAATGTCATTTAAAGTGAAAATTTCTTTTTTTTTTTTTTAATTTCTGCTATAAAAGAAAAAAAGTAGGGGGAAAAATAGAATAACATTTAAGTTTGTCAATCATTTATAAGTTTTTTGTATGAATTAATCTGATTCATGACGTAGCATTTAAGTTGCAGACTTTCAATGAGAGATGTTTGGATTCAAACCCGAATATAAGTATATAAAAGAAATAAGTAATTATATATCGTAATAAGAATAATAACAGATGCTAACACTGAACTTGCTATAAGTTATTACTAGGGGTAGGATTTTTACGTTTAAGCATATATAAATCCATATTTAACATATTTTCCTTATAAAACTCTTTTTTTAGCATATTTCTTTAAAACATAATAATTTAACATATTTTTACGTTAAGAGACTAAATGCAAGCATTTTTATATTCAACTTTTCTGAAAAATGCCAAAAATACAATATTGTTAAGTATGTATTTAATACTAACCAATAGGCAAATTATTTTCGTACTAAAGCTATCTATGAAAAATATTACGCTTCAAATTTTTATATCTATAAAATCTATCTTTTATATCTTTATATCTTAAAAAAATAAAGATTTAGAAATATTAAAAGATATAGGAGATATTTGAGAAGGAAAAGTCAATGAATTGGCAGATATCTCTATAAATACGCAGCAACAGAAATATCTGAATTTAGGTATGCTTCAATAACAACAGTCGATGTTGAAAAATCTTTCAGCCTGTACAAAGAGCCTTGTTGAGATCTAATCTTTTATTTTAGAAAATTACCAAAAAATATTTGTAATTTATTGCCATAATGCTTTAAATTACATTTTGTTTGTTGTTAATATTAAATATATCGGGGCCTCGATGGCCTAGTGGGCGTATAAAATACGTTGTAAACACTGAGGGAGTGTGGGTTCGAATCCCACACACGTTCTCTTATCCACATTTCCAAATATATCGGGGCCTCGATGGCCTAGTGGGTAAGAGCGTATAAAATACGTTGTAAACACTGAGGGAGTGTGGGTTCGAATCCCACACACGTTCTCTTATCCACATTTATGTGGCAGAGAAATGCAATAAAAAAAAAAAAAAATTAAATATATTAATTATTTTGGCGATGTTGTATATTATGCTTCACTATGAACTATGTTATTTTTTTTTTATGTCAGATTATGTAAATAAAGTCTATATGAATTCAATTTTAAGAGCATCAAATACATTTTTTTAGAGAATAATTAAGTACATCGACCTAAAAATCCGAGCCCTAGTTATTACCTTATGCAGAAATGTGTTTTATAGTACTGTTAGTAGTGCTTATCATTCAATTTTATCACTATTGTAACTATATTGATGGCTTTGTCACTGTTAACTTAAATAAAAAGAATATTTATATTGGATTCAGCTATCATTTGTTGTTGAGTTCAAATTAATGACCAAAACAATAATTAATATGTATACTTTATTATATTATTAATAAAATATAATATAATTATATAAACAAAAGGTAAATTATATATATAAGGTAAATATTAAATATATATACGTATATATAAAATTTCATAGATATACAAATGTAACACAAAAAAAATATTTATATATGTATGGAGGTATATACCATAAACATACCAAATTATTATGAAATTAAATTCGATCAATTCTAATAGGAATTTACTCTTTGAAAACATTATTTTCACTTTTCTACATTATCTATGGACATTTTTTTCTAAAATCCTTTTATTTTCTAATTCCAAAATGTACCTATGTTACATTAATCATTTTGCAGTTTTAACAATTTAAAATACCAATTTTAATTTATCAAATAACAGTTTTTCTCAAGTATTTGGTTGGAGGCAAATTAAAAAATATATATATAAATAATTTATGGACAAAATATATACATAAATAATTAATACACAAAATATATATACTACATTATAAGTATATACACTATACATTTCATTCATCAAATGGCACCAAATTACGCAAAAACTACATATCATTTCTCTCTAAAAGCAAAGCAGGTTATAAATTTATGCATTCCGCGAATTTAAAAGAAAACTTATTATCAAAATTCCAACGTGCAAAGATTCAAGTTAAATATTAACAACTTTGTTCACAATATGCCTGCCAATTTGAAATTAATTTTCATTCCCTAACTCATCTTCCTCTAACCAGACAGTACATGAGTACTAAAGGTAGTATAACCTATTGTTTGGACAAAAAAGGGAGCTGATGTTTAGTGTCTCACACACTCGTAGAGAACTCGTGCTCGTTTTCACTCCTCTATAGTGTCTTTCGATGATTCCCACCTATACCTTCGCAAAAAAAAACAAAAAATTACAAACGAGATTCAATCAACATTACTGAGATAGCCACACAATCATCACCAGATATAAACAGCAATAACAATATAAATAACGCAAATATAATTCAAATAGTAATTCTAAATATACATACATATGAATACATATATACAATACAATATATACAATATAGAGATATTGTCTATCTCTTGAACCAAAAATTTAAATCCAAAAATGTTTAACTTTAAATGTTGTACAGGTTAAAACTAAAACTGACACAAGCTGATGAGAACACTTTTACATATTGCAAAATTATTGTTTTTCTATTGTACTACAGTTATTTATAGGTGTAGTCCGATGTATGATAGAACCCTACATTTTTGGTTGCCGCTTAATATTTTCTTTCAATTTTTACAAATTCTTTTATTTGTATAAGTGATATTAAGATATTATAATCTTTCATGACATGTCACCCTGTATATATGTATGTATATGTAATTATCGAACATTAAAAAAACATTAGTTTAAATTTAATGTTCATTATTCATTCAAGGAATACAATGTAAATGATGTCTTTAATAATAATTGTATATATATACCATTGTATATACATATACATATGTACTAATAAATATATTATTATGTTATGTATTAAATTTATACAATATATATATAAAAAAAAATTTAATAAATACATCATTAATTTTCTATCAAAAAAAAATTTATTGTCAATTTCAGTTTCTAAATAAATTACAATATTAATTTATATATCAAAATTTCAAATTACAGTCTTGGAAATTTTATTTAAGACAAAACAAAAATTAATATTTATTGTCTTTTGCATTGTATTGCATATATGATGTAAGTTATTTTTCCTTTATATATTTTTTGACAGGCGAAATAAATATTACATACATACATACATACATTATTTTCTTGTGTTAAATATTTGACCACAATACAAAATGGTAGGTACTTGAATTTACCTACAAAGTAAAGGGAACAATGCATTAAATTGAGAAATAAAAATTTAATTTTGATGCTTTGAATATGATCAACACGAACTTTGACATGTCGCTTTTAACTTTTTTAACGCTTTGACATGTCAAGCATTTATTACTTATATAATGAAACTATATATACAACCAATTACTTTTAACGTGTCGGAGATACGGGTGGGCGTTGGTAACTTGAACAAGTGAAATAAATTTATATTTTAATACCTGCAGAACGCTTTAGAATGTCACATGTTCATTTAGAATGTCACACATGTTGTTTTACAAATACAAAATTGAATATATTTATTTTGTGTCAAATATTTTATTTATTTAGTTTAAAATAAAAGAACAGAAATAATTTAAAAAAAAAAATATTTATTTTTTATTTTTTTATTTTTAAATACTATTAAACGACAAATTTTACAATATTTTTATTTGATTTGATCATATCTTTATATTAAAAATCAAAACTCAAAATTTAATGTGTTTCAATAAAAGAAAGCAGTATAAGATAAAGGAAAAAAATAAAACATTACAATATATTCAAAATAAAAATAGAACTAAACACAGTAATATTTCGATAATCCGAAACCACTATAATCCGAATATCCAATAATCCGAATGACAGTTTACAAAGCACTAACTATTCTACAATCCGAATTGATTGCAGCTTGGAGATTCTATAATCCGAATTATGCTCAAAATTGCAATATGTTTATTGTTTTTATGTTTTCGTATGAATATTTTTAAAAAACAATTATTAACAGTTAGGTTTTTGTTCTATACGTTTTTGTTTTTATGAAGTGTTGAAGTTTTAGTTTAAATTTAATATTGTTAGTTTACTTAAAACATTGTAAGTATCAGAATGTACAAAAGTAAAAATTATAAATTTTTGTTTGAAATATGGCACAAAAGAGCTCACAGAACTTTAACTCTTTATGACAAAGTTAAAATATTGGAAGCAACAAAGCAAGGAGTTAGTGGAAAACAATTAGCCGTGCGTTATGGAGTTGAACAATCCACTATTTCTGATATAAAAAAGGAAAGTGAAAAATTTAAGAAGTAAGTTCTGCTATTTTAATCGTACGAGCTTTTCATTTTAATGGGTGCAAATTTTTACAGATTTGCTGAGAAATCTAACGAAAAATTATTAAAAAAAAGTAAAACAGTAAAGGGAGGCGAATTTCAAGATGTGGAAAAGGAGTTGTATCGTTGGTTTGAGAATCAACGCAATAAATACATACCTATATCTAGAGAGATCTTGTGTGAAAAAACCAGACATCTTTTTAAAAACAAATATGGACAAGAAAATGTTCAAGGCAAGTTACGGTTGGTACCAAAAATTTAAAAATAAATATTCCGTACGAAATTTAACAATTTGTGGAGAATCACTTTCTAGTCAGCCAGAACTTGTGCAATCTTTTCGGAATAAACTATTAAATATTGTAGAAACGGAAAACTGAATTGATTGCCAAATTTATAACACCGACGAATCAGCGCTCTTTTGGAAGATGCTGCCAGATAAAACACTGGTTCATCAAAACGAAAAAAAGGCTCCAGGAAGAAAGATGTGTAAGAAGAGAGTCACATTTCTTTGTTGCACAAATAAATCTTTTACGCATAAATTAAAAATTGTTGTAATAGGAAAATCTCGAAATCCTCGTTCATTTAAAAATTCACCACCGGTAGAATATTATAATTCTAAGAACGCTTGGATGACATCTACAATTTTTTCTGAATGGTTCTTCAAATCTTTTATACCACAAGTGAAATTGTTTCAAGTAGAACATAATTTACCCCAAAAAGCTATTTTACTTATTGACAATACAAGATGCCATACTGCTGGAGAACTTATTAGTGAGTGTAAAAATTTTAAGACAATATTTCTACCTCCTAATTGTACGAGTCTCATCCAGCCGATGGACTAGAATGCTATTAGGTTAACCAAATTAGAATACAAAAAAGCATTCTTATCCCACATTGTCAATTATCAAGAAGATGATATCCAAAAATTGTTAAAAACTTTTAATTTAAAAAATGCTTGTGTTTTACTTAAACAGTCGTGGTAAAAAGTAAACGAGGATGTTATTAAAAAGTGTTGGGTAAATCTATTTCCCCAAAGATGGACATATGAAGATGACATACCCTTAACCACAATAATGGAACAAAACAATTTACAACAACTTTCTTTTGAAAACGATATATCATTTATAACAGAAGTTCTTAACTAAAATAACATGAACTCAAACGTTAATGAAGAAGATATCAATAACTGGATTAATGAAATAGATATGAATGATGAACAACAAATAATATTATCTTCAAGTTCTGCAGAAATGGAAGAAATTGTACAACCTGTGCAACGGATTAAAAACGAAGAAGTAATTGAAAGTTTTGACAAATGTATCAAATGGTCAGAGGAATAAATGATATAGAATTACAAAAACTTATAGTATTAAGAGATTTAAGAAATGCCAAAAAACTTACCATCGTCAAACCACTATTTCATCCTTTTTTCAAAATAAAAATTAAATAAGTAAATTAACCTATTATGTATTCTAAAATAATATGTAGTTATTGTTTTTTAATTTAATATGGAATAAAGAATAATGTTTATATTTTTTTAATTAAAATTTTTTTTTTTTTAATTAATAATTAATGTTCAAAATGCTAATTTTTAATTTTAGAGAGTTTTTGGACGACAGCTATACTTGCTAGACTGGTATCCACCAATCCGAATTTCACATTAATCTGAATAGGGGTATGCAATCAATTATTCGGATTATCGAAATATTACTATACTTCTAATTGAAAAGATTTTAATTTACTAAATTATTTTCAGTTTTAATGTCGTTGGGAAGCTCGTTAAACATTTTAAACCCTTCGTATAAAATTGTTTTCTTTGCTTTCTCATTGCGGAAAAAATCCAATCGAAAATTAAAAATATTCCTGAGTAATTCTGCACATCTTGAACGTACAATAGTTTAGAATAAAGATAGTTTGGCAAGATATTATGCTTCATTTTGATTACAAAAATTAATACATTCAACTTGAAACGTTATCGTATATTAAACCACTTCAGAGTTGTGAGCATGTAGTTAATAGATGTATATCTACTACATTTCAAAATTATTCGCATTCCGCGATTTTGGAGCTTTTGTAGTCTTTCTAACATTAAATTGGATGAGAAAACAATAACAGTTGAGCAATACTCGAAATCTGGCTTTACCATCGTGTTAAAAATATTTATTGCATTGCATAAGGAAAGTTTGTTTCTAATGCGATTTATAAACGATAATTTTTTTGCGATTTTTTTGCACATGATATGTTTGCTAAAATTTAACTTAAGTAAAATTTATTTTATTTTAATATACCTAGTTATTATTTTTTGTTCTGAAATTCATCATGTTGAGAGAGTAATCATTCATATCGTCGAGCGTATATAGCTAGTACATTAAATGTACCAGTTTGAAATTTTGAAGCGCTTTTCTTATACTTAACAAAATAAATGAATGGCATCGGTTCAGATAATGGGTAAGAACGTATAAAAACACAGCTGAAAACACCGAGGAACTGTGAGTTCAACACTGGCCGTAAGAATAATTCCCTCTTACGCGATATTTACAGCCACGCCTGAAAAAGAAAGGCTGCATAATTTCATGTGACAACTCTGACAAAGGATAAAATAAACAATTTAAGCATTTTGGGCCATTTATCAAACAACACAGTTTTGGAAATTTTATAAAAAACGAGAAAATAGGTAAAAACAAAAAAAAAAAAACAAGAGGTGAATGAAACAAAGGTAACCATTGAAAATTTTAATAGAACTATATATATTATGGTATATACAGTGGTAATAAATATATATTATGGTAATTAATACTTAACACTTTTCCTATAGTATGCAAAATAAAAAATTATATACATATATATATGTACATACAAAACTATAAAACTTGAAATAAAAATCCCGTAAACACAGTTCTAAATAATGGTAACTAAAAAATGGTAAATATTTTTAACGGTTAAATCTCATGTTTTTTAATAATAAATACATACATACTATATGTATGTATGTGTTGTATGTATATAAAAATTTAATTAATTAAATATATATAATAAAACAAAAAAAAAATTCAATTTTTAAATTTAGAAAAAAGCAAAAATAAAAAACTTACCTTTACTCGGGGTGTTTTATCCTTATGTTTTTGAATGTTATAATTTTTTTCAAAGTTTTTGTATTTTTCTTTTGTTTTTAGATTATTGTAAACGCGATTTAAAAATTATAAACACGATATTTATTATGTTTTTTTTCTTCTTTTGTTTAAATATGAGTTATGTATTATTGTACTTATGTATATTATCCTTTTAAATAAGTGTATTCTTGTGTATGAGTGTATGTGTGTGTATGTTGTATGGATATATATTATGTGTTATTAAGTTAAAAAAAATTCGAATTATTAATCTTTTTTTTTTTTCTAACTGTTTTTTTTAAATAATATTTTATATTATTTTTTATAAAATTCTTTAGATATTTTTATTTTAATTAGAGAATCTGTGTGGCAGCTTGTTGCAAGAACTTGCTTTTTCTTATTTATTTATTAATTTTTTTTTTATTCAAGTTTTTTTTTTTTTTTATAGGTATATTTTAATTCTTTTTTTGGTATATTTTTTATTAAACATAAAAATGGAGAAGAAATTGAAAAAAAAAAATAAAAAAAAAAAAATTATTAAATTATGGTATAAATATAAAATAATTTTTTTTAAATAGAATAATAATTAATTTTTTTTAAATATAATAATAATTAATTTTTTAAATATAAAAATAATAATAATTTACTTAAATAAAAAAAAAAAAAAAAAAATTGAAAAAAAAAACTAAAAATGTATTATTAAATAATTTATATTTATATATATTTTAAATTGAATTTAAATGTCTAATAATTAAGGTACAATTGTCCTACCAATTAATAGTACCTATAATAAAATTAAAAAAAAAACACCACACACAAATATGGCTATAATAAAATGAGTTTTTAATTAAAATATGTATTTGTAAAGATTTGTATAAAAATTATTTCTAATTAATTTTAACCCGCACCGTTAATTTCAAAATACGGCAAAATAACAAAAAAAAAGATTAAATTTTGACTATTTTCTCAATTTTAATGTAAAATATTATGTATTTAGATATATAATTAATAATGATCATAAAAAAAAAATAGATTTTTAAAATTTTTTATATATAGTATCTATGTATATATAGTAATCATAGGAATCCAATTTGAAGGAATTTTTTTTTTTTTAAATCAATTTTATATTAATTAATATAATATGTATTACATATATATAAAAAAAAAATATATATATATATATATATAAAATCAAAATAAAAAACAACTAAAATTAATAATTTTAAAATTAATATTAAAATTATATAATAATGCTTTTTTTTCTATATTACGAAAAAAAAAAATTAATTAAAAATTTGATTATTAATTTTTTTTTTATTATTATTTTATTTAAAGTTTTTTTTATTTTATATGCTTTTAAATATTATATAAATTAACTGTTTTATTAATATATATATATATATATATATATGTATGTATACTATTTTAAAATGATATTTATTTTTTTATTAATATATTCGGTGTACGCATTTTCTTTTTGATATTTATTTATATAAAGTTTTATATAATAATTTTTGGATTATTTTTTTTATTTATTAAATAATATATAAAATATTTAAAACTTTATCATTTTGTATTCTATATATTATATACTATATATATATTATTGTAATATGCCCGTGAAGATATTGTTTCAGAAACACGTTTTTACAAAATTATTATTATATATATATACATATATTTTTTTAATCACTTTTTTTTTTTAATAAAAACAGCCAATAAAAAAAATTACATATATTATATTAATTATTTTTTATGTACATATATATATATATATATTGATGCATTAAATTAAAAAAATATTAAGTTTATTGTACTGTTACATTATTTACTAATATTATATCGGAACGATTTTTGTACGGTTTTATTCAAAACTTTAGAAAAGTGTTACCATCTATATATATATTTTTTTTTTTCTAGATATATATAGATATATATGTATAGAATATATAATTTATATTTGATTTACTAACATTAATATTGTATTATTAATTAATTTTTGTTCGTTTTTTTTTTATTAATTATTATTAATTAAATATATTTATTTATTTTTTAATTTTTTTTTTTTTTTTTGTATTAATTTTATATAAAACCACAAACTTTTTAATTTTTATTTTTTTATATTTTTTTTTAAATAAATTATAATTATTAAGTTTAGTAAATTTATTTATAACAAGGCAAAATTAGAAATTTATTTATATAAAAGGAATTTTAAATATATATATATATTGTTTTTTTTTTCACATTTATTAAATTATTACATAGATTTTAATGTTTTGAATATGTTGGAGTTGTTTAAATTTATTTATTTAATGCGGTGGTTATTTTTATATAATAATTTTTATTTGATAAGATTTTATCCCTTTATTTTTTTTTTTAATTTTTATATAATATATATATATATGTATTATTTATATATATTATTATTAGTTAATATTTATAGTTATTATTTTTAAGTGTATTAATAATAAAAATGTGTATGCTGGGAAATGTCAAAAAATATGATAATAAAACACGATATGTAACAATATATATTTTTATATAATATATATATATTTATATATTGTATGTATATATACATACACACATATATATAAAACAGTGAGTGTTATGCTATTTATTTTTAATTAAATTTTTTTTCTTATAATGTAAATTTAAAAATTTTTTTTTTTTTTTGTTTTGCCTTACTTTAAATAGTTGATATTTTATTTTAAAAAAATGTTTTTTTTTTTTATTCTGTTTTATTTTTTAACAACAATAACAATAAAAATATTTTTATAAAGATTTATACATATATAAATATGTATGGTGTTTTTTTTTTTTATATTATAATGACTATGTAAAGTATGTATGTATGTACTTTTAAATTTTATACTACACTTTTTTCAGTACACAATATAATATATAATAAAATAAAAATACTTTTTTCAAATTTTTATTTATTAATTTTTTTTTTCGTATTAAATATTAGTTTTCAATTTATTAATATATATATATATATTTTAAACTATTTTATTTAATAAATAACACTTTTTGTATTGACAAGAGTTTTAACTTTATACATATATAAATTATTTTTTGTGACAATGTTAGGAAAAAAAAAATAAATAAATTTATGTAAACGTTTTACAAAATTATTTTTTATTTCGTTTTTTTTTTTTGTTTTTGTTTCTTTTTTGTTTTATTAATAATAAATTATATTAATTAATACTTATTTATATTAAATATATGTATAATATAAATGTATATAATTTCAAATTATTTAACTCTTAATTTATATATGTTTAATAATTTGTTTTACAATATTTTTATTTTTTTTTTATTTCTTGTAAAAATATCTTCTTTTTGTTTTTAATTTTTTTTTTTAAATATATTTCGTTGTTTCTGTGATATTTATATACACATAAATGTATATATTAAATATATTCTACATTTAAGTATTTAATGGTATTTATGTATAGGTATTTATTTTGGTTGTAACAATTATATAATTAACTGAAATTAGACGTAGGTATATTTTTATAAAACTTAAAATTTATGTATTTTTCTATATATGTATATATAATTATATTTATATGTATATTATAAAGTGGGTTCATAAAATTATTTCTAACGTAAAAAATCTGTAATTCTTCATTTTATAAAAATTTGTTTTTGGGAGCTCCCCAAAATCTTGCATTACAAAATCTTGAATTTCAAAATCTCGGAAATAAAAATTTTTATTTGACAAAAATCGCGATTATTTTCTATAGATAGAGAAATAAATTTCAAAATTTATTACTTTTTTAGGAAAGCCTAGAAGTATTGACATACTATTAGTATTAATTTTAAAGTTCAATTCAAAATCAGGGTTCTTATTATTTTCTTTGCAGGGGTTTGGGAGCGGCAGTTTCCATTCATTCAAAATTAATTTTTTCCATATAAAAATATCGAAATTTTTACAAAATTTAATATTTTTCATAGCGAAAAATTTCAAAATTTAATAATCTATCTATGGAAAATAGTCGCGATTTTTGCAATGCAAGACTTTGTGATGCAAGATTTTGTAATGCAAGATTATAAGATTAACCCATTTTTTTTTTTATTAATTTACAAATAATTATCAAGAGGAATCCAGTGTCCATAGTTAATTAAGAATGTGGATTATAAACTGGAAGAAGTGCGAATTCAAATCGTGTACAGTCTACAGATAGAAATTTTTTTTAAGAAAAATATAGGAAAAACTTTTGTAATATTGTTTTTTTTTTCAGCTTTTATTAATTTTATTTTGTAAATTTTATTTTCAGCTTCCTATTTTTTTATTTATAATTTTTCCAATTTACACATCAAATTTTTATAACCCTTTTAAGTATTTCTGGATTTTTCGATTTTTTTTAAGCATATATTGTATGAATTTGTGCGCTGTTTTTGGACCCTTCAAAATTGAGGGCAAAATATACATCATAAATTTCTTTTTGTAATATGTATACTTTGTTATAGTTGCTACATAAATATGAATGTATTTGTATTTGGACCTTTTTTTTTTACCGTTGGTTATGGGTCCATCATCTACAATCTACATTATTAAATTATTATTTTGTTATATTATGGATTGGATCCGTAATTTTACAAAATTACAATAATTATTTCATAAAAAAAAACATTTTTTATTTCAAAAAAATTATATTTTTATCAAATGTAGGCCACCAACAAAACTATGCTTATATCCTTAAATGACTTCATTAAAATTCTCTGATTATGTGATTTAACTGACATACAGAGTAAAATTTTACTTAAGTACATATATTCTGCTGTTATATTTTATACTTAAAATTACAATATTGTAACATACATAAGTACCTACATATATTTTGCTATTATTTGCAATTTATTATATTCGCAAACATTTTTTAAAATCAGTAAAATTTTTGAATGTAAAATTTCAAAACAAAAAAAAAAAATTTTTTAAATATTGTAACGTATATATAGGGATTTTGTAAATCACAATACATTTAGAGGTGTTTCATTGTAAAATTTAGTTTGTATTATAGTCACTAGCTGTACAAGATATGAACTCACACTATTTTCATTTTTGAACCAAATATTGAACAATACTGTATTATTAAACTGTTCGCATACTTTAAGGCGCGCTTCGTTTAAAATATTTAGTGTCGAAAGAAAATTAATTAAAATATAACGAATCTCTTTTATTATGTATGTATGTATGTATGAATGCATGTAGTATAGTTATCTGCTAAAGATATATGAATCCACAATCTATTTCTTGTTACGAACTATACTCTACTACCGAGTATATAGCGTATAGTTATTGATGATATGACATATACGACATGTATTTTCTGCGAACAACTCAATGATTTTATAATCAATCATAAAATTAAAGAGATATATGTATATTTTTTTCTAATTTTATGAACACACTTACTTTGGGTATCTGAATTTTTGAACAGTAATTAACACAAGAAATAAGATAAATTGTACAAATCGAAAGAATATAAAATAAAGATATGCCTTTTAACGATTCTAAAGATAATTAATCTTAGATGAGTAACTTATATTTTAGAAGGTTTTTGTTAGTTTAAAACTTTCTATATAAAATTCTATTCATATTTCTAAAACTAATTTATTCATTTTTGTAGGTATTTGTTTTTTTGTTTTGTTAATTATGATCGTTTCAAATTTGGTGAAATGATTATACACTAAACTATCAAACGAAATCTGATGAAATAAATTAAGTCAAATATTTGCCCTAACAATATAAAGAATTTAACACTACAATAAAAACAGTGTTCGAATAGTTCATATAAAACAAAGAAATTGTGATGATTGTGTATATATGATTCTTCAGTTAATGTTCATTTTAAATTAATAAATTGTAAATTTGAATATTAACAATTTAAAATGTAAATAACATTTACAGTGTGCCACAATTGTATAGGTGACACCAATCGGCAAATTAAAATAATCATCAAAAATTAACACAGAAAGGGGGTCTTATCTCTATATGTTTTTGACTAGCTTAACCAAAAGATTAATAAGTTTAATAAAAGTCATCACATCACTGGTCTAAATTTAAAAGTATCATTTAGCATTTTAAGGAACATAGATCGCATGTGAAATTGAAACACGTGATGCAGCTTATGATTTCCTAAACTCGTACCTCAAAAATAGAAAATGTTAACTAACCATATTCAACAAAATATTGGCGTTCGTCATGAATTAAAGTGTTATGTCCTACATTATATGTACTTTATATTCATAATATCCAATATGCAAATTTAATAGCTGAAATTGTTGATAAATAAGTCTAAAATTTATGGAGTTATTACACATATATATATCTTGTGTTGTAATTCATGCTAAATTGAAATAGGAAGATCATATTAATGCACTATAGTAAAATAAATTGTTCCTTTACTGTGTACTGTCAACAGAAATTAAATTATACTGAGTAAATATAAATTCTAGTGTATTGCCATGCTTATATTATTTCGCATATTAGATATAATATATGTATGTAATTGGTGTTAAACTGTACTTTATGACTGAAAGATATAATTATGGTATTCTAATAAACAAAACTATAAAAAGTTTGAAGAAATTCAACTGGCTGATCCAAACAACTGAAATTTTCAAGCGTACGGGTTACTTGAAGCTATCTGTAAATTCTTTTTGTTTTTGGAAAAATCTAAAATAAATTAATTTAGATTTCCTTTTCAAACTGGAAAAAATAAATTAAAAAAAAAAGTAATGTAATTACTAATAGTGTTTACAATTACAATACCAGACAGATTAAATCATTTAAATCATGTCAATTTAAGAACTGAGTTATCACATTACTTTTCGTCAGCTATAAAACTTTATATTAAACTACTATCAGATTTAAAAGAAAAATTTAAATTTGAATTTTTTTGTTTGAAAAGTGAAGTATTGAATGAAAAGTGTACACAAATCGTGATTTAATCGCATTTGTGAAAGGCAATAAATTAAAAAAGTAAAAGGGAAGATTTTTTTAAGTTATAAGTAGAACTGAGGCTAATAATCAATTTTAATATGACATTAAAGTTCTCTCCGTCGTCTAACAGAAATATTTACATTATTTGATAGATATACCTTATAGGACTGGACACTGGTTCTGACAAAAAATAAAAGTCTTATGTCTACATTTAACATCTTTTAAAGACAAACCAAGAAAACTTCAATTGCTAATCTATATATGCAATTCAAATGCCAAGATTCAATTATAGAAAACTCATTTATGGTATAAAATATCGCGAATGTGATACCATCTTCTTTCCAAAAATTTAAAGTGAACATTAACAATTTCGTTTATAATTTTTGTATCCATTAAAAACAATTTTCATTCCCTAATTTTAACGTTTCTTCTCTACTAAAAAATATATAACCTAACACACTAATAGAGGCCTTGTTCTTGTTCCACTCTTTTAATTATCTTTCGATTATTTCCACCATTGCGAAACACCCTGTATAAATGAAAAAAGAATGATTTGATTATTTCAAAAGAGTTTTATCCTTGAAATATATTTTAAATTTTATTAAAAAGAAAAAGAAAAACAATTTGTATACATTTATTTTAGATTTATTAAAGAGAATATACTTAAAAATCAAAAGAATTTCTTTTCTAAGAAAAAAAAATTGAAAATCTAATTCTAACATTATGAAGTAAAACAAAAAAAAATAGCTAAGTATATAATTTATTATTAAAGGAGAATTGTACTCGACATTTTTAATCTCATTTTTTAAAATTTCATTTTTTTTTAAATCTTGATTTTTAAAATTTGGAAATTGCCGGAACATATTTTATAGATTTATTAAAGAACAAATTTTATAGATTTATTAAAGCAGGATTTATACTATCAGTTAAATTGTACAAATTCATCTGAATCGACCAGATTGTCTAGATAAGTTTGAAAATGTAAATAGAATTGAGATTTTGTGCATTGCAAAAAAAAAATTGGACGTTCCGTTTTGAAATTTAATTTGTGATCGTTGCAGATATACGATTAATTTGAGGAACGTAAATCCAATACATTTACGCATTTTTTATGCATTTATCGTTGCAAATTTTTTTTTATGAAATCAAAGCATGATTCGTTTGTGTATGAATTTATTTATTTTACCCGTTTTATAAAATTCAAAAGGTTATGTTATGTTATGTTAATTAAATATTTGAAATACTTATTATGAATATTACTATTATTTATTCATTGTAAATTTAATAAATACTCATAAGTTGTTGACTCATGTGAAACGCAAATAAATGTGAAAATTATTTGGTTCGTTATGAAGCGCTAATTTAATAAATTTATATATGAGGAAAGGATTCTCTTTTAAGTAACTGCAGGCTTTTGACCATTTTCTAGGTTTACGTTTTAATTTTTTTTTAATTATACACATTTGCTGCAGACATTATTTCCCATTATTACTTACTAATTAAAGTGAAAGTTTGCACAAAAAAAAAAACTGAAAATATAAATGGCAGATAAAATTGTCCAACTTTGTGGTCAGAGCATTAGATATTTCTTTATCTCTATTACAAATTCCTAACATTAGATTTTTCAACCAGAACTTTTGAAATTTATTATTATTTATTTATTAAACCTGATATAATTAATGATTTAATGGTTTTATATTGATATGTTATTTTATATCAATATAAAACCATTAAATCATTAATTATATCAGGTATAACAGGTACATCTTGAAGTACATTTTTCATAGAATATTCCACAAAAATTTCAAATGTATATTCATATTGGGGTATCCCATCAAACATTTTAAAAGTGATGGAAAATGTGAAAAATTCTTGAGAATTCAAATTACATTGTTCTAAGATATAAATAATTTAACGATATTTGTCTTAAAGTAAAATACAATTTAAATTGTCAGAAAAAAATTATTTGATATAAACTTTCTATTTATTTATTTCTGAAGTCTAATTTTTTTTTTATTTTTAAATTTATTTGGAATCGCGCTCTAAATAAGTAAGATTTTGTACCCGATCCATTATTACCTTATACTCTTCATGTGATTGTAATAAATAAATATACATATTATATACTTGTAAATAAATGCACTAATATATAAATTTTTTTTTTTTTGGAAAGTTGGATTTTATGTTAAAAAAAAAAAAATATTTCTTTCGAAAATTTTTGAAAAAAATTGTTGCTGTGCATTTTACAATTGGTGACAAAATCAGAATTTATAATAATATTTGTTTAGCAAAGGAATTTCAAGGCAACACCCACAAGTCACCACCACTATTTATTAATATATACATATTCGAAAAAATATGTAATGTTTTAAGAAAGCCATAAAATCCAAATACTGTTTAACATTTGTAAATTTAGATGGATACTTGTGTTTGAAAGCAAAATTAAACCGCAAAACTGTGATATTTATACCAACATATCTAAATAATAACCAAAATTGGAAAGATGATTTCGAGAAATTCAAAAATACCCTTGAAACCCTTGATAATGTCGAGTTTTGTGCTATAGATGATTTCAATGCCAGAACTGGAAACAGGCAAACTATTGATGATAAGCAATTAACAATTTCTTCAAATTTATCAGCTCAAAGAAACTCAGAAGATAAGGTGGTTGATAGTAATGGTAAGTTTTTATTAGAGCTAATGAATAATACTGGTGGTGTCATATTGAATGGAAGGTGTAGCAAACGATTACAAAAATAGCAGATTTCTGGTAGGCCGACATATTCAAGCGCAAGATTTCTTCGCATACTTTAAAGAATTATTTAAACCATTGAACGAGCAAAATTACTTTCACCATGCCGAACCATATGTATCTTTAGAAATTCTAGATCGTGAAATCACCATTGACGAAATGAAAGCAGTATTGAGAAAGGCTAAAAATTCAAAAGCACCAGGGTTAGATAGGATACCATACGAGTACTATAAAAATGCAAATGTTGAATTCTTAAAACAACTATGCCAAATTATAAACATAATATTTGACACAACTGCAACACCGCAATCTTACCACAGCTCAATAATATTCCCCATTTTCAAAAAAGGTGATTTAAACTCAATTGAAAACTATAGAGGACTATCTTTTGCAAATACCGATTACAAGCTATTTACTGCAATACTATTAAGCAGAATTATAGATTGGGTAAACGAAAATAATATTCTTAATGAATGCCAAGCTGGATTTCGGAAAGGGTATAGCACTACGGATAATATTTTCAGTTTAACAAGCATAATTAACTTTCAATTACAAAAGAAAAGAAAACTATACGTTTTCTTTGTAGACTTTAAAAGTGCATTTGACACAATAAACAGGCAAGCACTTTTTTATAAACTGTCAAAGACAGGACTCTCAACTAAAATGTTAAGAATATTAAAAAAACTTTATGAAAAAACCACCTCAACAGTGTGGAACGGAGAATTTATATCTGAATATTTTGAAGTTGAACTAGGGTTGAAGCAAGGCTGCTTATTGAGCCCGATTTTATTCTCACTTTTCGTAAGCGATTTTTACGAAGAATTATCTGGTGGAGTAAACATTGGTGATTGTTTGGTTAAATTAATGTATGCTTACGATTTGGCTCTGCTAGCAGAAGATCCACAATCACTGCAAAAAATGATGGATAACCTGAATATTTATTGCAAAATGTGGGGCCTGTTTTTAAATCTTCAAAAATCAAAAGTGGTCATTTTTAGAAATGGTGGTAGAAGGTCAATAATTGAGTCATGGAAGTATGATGGAAATGAGGTAGAAGTAGTAAATGAATATAAATATCTGGGAATAATACTAACATATAACTTGAGCTTCATCAAACATTTAGAAAATAAGTTAAAAACATCAAAAAATGCTATAAACCAAACATGGAATAAGTTAATACGGAATAATCACATTCAAAATAGTATCAAGTATAAAATATTCCAAGCTTGTGTAAAAACGATAATGTGTTATGGAAGCCAAGTATGGGGTGTAAAAGAATACGAAGAAGTCGAGAAGTTACAAAGGTTCTTTTTGAAAAAAATGTTTTACTAGCCGAATAATACCCCAAATTATATGATCCATATAGGAACAGGTATAAAAAAGATATTTGTACATACACTTCAAACACACTTTGAGTATGTAGAAAAAGTACTCGCGTTGCCAGATCGTCGACTGCCGAAAATACTAGCAAAAAAAACTCTAGAAGCAGTATATATATTGGGCAAACGAATGGAAGAATATTTACGCAAGTGTGGAATATGAATTTACTAACAATGCAGAGAATTGGAATGCTGATCACAAAATAATTTTAGAAAAGTTGGCATTTAAACATCATAATGATCACATCCAAAGAGCCAGAGCATCGGTCTACCATGATGCATATGGTAGTCTAAAACATTGGGATATAACAAGTTATTTCTCTGATGAAAACGCAGTTAAAAAGATATCACAAATATTTAAAGCTCGTAGTGGTATGCTAGAAATCAATGCCAAAGCATTTAAAAAAGACACAACGGGAATTTGCGATTTATGCAATCTTGATGAATCTGAAAACACGTTCCATTTTATCGCACGATGTCCAATTTTTAAATATGCAAGAAAACAGTGCTTTGGCAAAGAATTTTAAAATTTTGATGAATTTTTAGATTACTTAAATGGTGCAAATTATGAGCTCTTGTATCACTATCTAACAGCTTCTTTAAAATATAGATTTTTGCTTATTTCTGAATTTTATTAATGTATTGTCAAGCTCAAAATATAAACTAAACTTTAAACATAGATATAATCTCTTTTATAATTATTCACTATTTAATCTTTAAAATATAGGTTTTTGCTTATTGCTAATTTCTATTAACGTATTGTTAATTTCAAAATATAAATTAATCTTTAAACGTAGATTTAAACTTTATTATAATCATTTACTATATAAATTTTAAAATAGATTTATGTTTATCTCTTAAATCTCAAACTCAACTTAATAACTACAAGAAAAATATATAATAATAAGTATCTTCACATAACACGTTCTTTTATGTCATAGTATAAAGTCAAAATACAACCTGACAAACGATTTTGAAAAATATCATGTCTTTTTGTAAGTTTAGCCATTTAAAAAAAATGTATGATGAAAAAAATGAAGTTAAATAAACTTTGATTATTATTATTCGAAAAAATATAATTACAAAATTAGGGTTTACTTATATATATTTATATAGGAGTAAATCATGATCAATTTCCAAAATTAAATATTGTTAGACACCATTAAAAAAAAAAAGCTGCTAACCTCAGAATCAAAAATCGTAGTATATTTAACACAGCCTTTTTTCATTTATATTTTTTATTTTTAAAAATTGTCTTTCGGAATTATTGTATCTATTGGCTTGGGCTCACCATACCGTATTTACTTTTAATTATATGTAAAATTAAAAATGTATTTATATTCGACACGGAATCTAAAAGATAAAGAATAATGAAAATATAAATTTTACTTGTAAAAAAAAAAAAAAGGATTATAGAAATAAAATTTAGTGTTGAATATAAGAAACACTAACATTAATAACGAAATATTTTCATCTAAATATAAAAAAAAAAAAAAAAAAAATGCGTGGAAAAATTATGCATTTTAATTTCTCCTGTCGTCACTCCATTTGTTCACCTCTCTGTTTACAAAACATCTCCCATTATTTGAGTTAAAATTTGTGAAATCTTTTGGAATCATGAATAAGTATTTTGATAAACTTTGAAAAAATTTGACAACTATATATTATGTATTTTCCAGAAGTTTATTATGGCTTATAAGCAATTTTGAAAATAATTAGAATGTGAATTGGTTCAAAAAGAAATTTTTGTATTACATTAAATATGTAGAATATTTTTAAGTTGCCAAAATTTTAAATTTTTATTTAATTGCAAATTTTGAAATTTTATTTTTTTTAAGGACACAAAACGAATGGAGTAATCTCCAAAAAAAATTGTAATGTTTTATTTTTATTTTTTTTCTTTTACAGAAGTTCTGGTATGAAATTAGAGAATTCGGTTTAATATTACTCTTGATTATTACTTTTGAATATATTTTGTAATAGATTTATAGAAGTACTTAATTCTAATTTGTTCTGTTCTAACTATACAAAAGACATAATTTGCATATTTTGCATACAGTAGATAGGTAAAAAGGGGTTACAAATGCATACTTAGATCAGTTTAGGACCATTGTGATACCCTGGATCAGTTTTTCTCCTAATTAAATCATTTGGGAGTTTATTATAAAAGTGATACTAAACTAAATCCATTTACCACAAATCGAACAGGTTATTTAAGCAACTTTTTTTAAAACCAGAAACTTTCTTCTTTTGAAAGTAAAAACTATGAATATTCAGTATTTTACACAAAAGATGAAAGATTTATTACTCTGCTGAAATCATATGAGGAAGGTTCTAACTTTTTAGTTTTTGGCATGTCTGCCGACCGAAGAATGTCCCTTTAAAACTTTATTAATATTACACAATACTCGATCGTTTAAGGTATAATTTAAGCTAGAGATCTGTTTGGTCTCATCATTTTAACATCTATTTTTATAAATGAAATATTTTTATTTTATATAAATATTTTATTTAAATATATTTTATTATAATATAATAATTGGCTGAATGAGAATAATCCTGTTCCAAGTAGTTAGCTTTAACTTTATGCTTAACTACAAATATATTATAATTAACAGAAACCATAGCATCACATTTCTTGTCCCTAAAATCATCTTATTTCTTTACAGCAGCTGAAACTCAAATATTTTATAATACTGCATTAACGAATCTAATATTAAATACTTAATTTTGTAACAGTGTGTAACAACAACATATTATAAACCATTTACAATTTACAATTTTAAATTTACTTTTTAATATTTTATATAAAACTAAAAAAAAATATATATTTTAGACTCTGATATAATATGTAATATTGTACTCGTATATATATTTTTTTTTTTTATTTAAGTTTAATTATCACCTACATTTTTTTTAAAAATGTTTATATCTTTTTTTTTTGTAGTTTCAATTTACCTTATTATCTTCTTTCTTTACGACTTTGTACAACCAGTTACCCAGGATATATATACATATATACATACACATATATATATATATATATACATATACATATATACAAATATTTATTTTATAATAAGTACTAAACTTATATAAAATAAGTAAATAATATACAGTGACTTGAAATTAAAATTATTCACTATGAAATAAAAAATTTTCTTTTAATATAATCGGGGTCACTATAGAAAAACACAAAAACTTTAAAATCCTTTTGTATTAACAAAGTAATTAGAAAATAATTAAATTTTTTTTTTGTGTATTCCTCACACAAGTGACAAGGCCAATTATTAAAAATATGAAATATGTATATATGTATGTACATAAGTAAAAACTATTTTTTTGTACTTGAACTTGAACTTGACATTAAAATTATTCACTATGAAATAAAAAATTTTATTTTAATATAATCGGGGGTCACTATAGAAAAACACAAAAACTTTAAAATCATTTTGTATTAAAAGAAAAACAAAGTAATTAGAAAATAATTAAATTTTTTTTTTGTGCATTCCTCACACAAGTGGCAAGGCCAATTATTAAAAATATAAAATATGAATATATGTACGTAGTTAAAAACTATTTTTTTTGTACACTACGAACTTTTCTTCCCCCCTCCCTCCTATTATGATATTGTAACGCATGATAAGGTGATGTTTTAAATATTTTTTTCCGAAATAGTTGTTTTTTTTTATTTCTAGTCACTGTGTATTAAAATATAAACAAATAGTTTTTTTTTGCTTAGTATTCTGGTAAAATATAGTATTATTCATAATGTCAATTAACATCCTTTTATGTTTTTATTTAAATATATACGTATACATATGAATATGTAGATTTATATTATGAATATAAAAATATAAAGGAAAATATAAAGAATGCTGAATTTAATTTTATAATAAAAGTAATTTTTTTTGTTTTTTAATAAAATCAATGTACATAATCTTTTGGAGTGTTGAAAATCTGGGAGTATTGCCAGACGTCCTGCTTTAGGGAGGACAGTCCTCCATTTATTACCTAAAATCTCCGTCCTCCAAACATATTGTACAGACTTGTCGTCTCAATGTATATATGATTAAATTGAATAAATAAATTGAATCTTAAAATGTCCCTTCATCCATATACTTAAACAATTTTTTGAAATATTTCTTAATTTGTTTTTATTTAAGTATGATAGGCATCCCTGCAGCCGATTATTCAGATACTACTAAAAAGCTTGAATCTAATTTGTGTACTGCTGTTGATTTATATAATATTATCGTTGAGTTTAAAAAAACTTCCAAAATTGAAAAAAAAAAAAAATTCTTTGAATATGCAGTTCGAGAACAACTTGCAAAAATTACGGAATATCAAACAAGATCATCGATTATAAATGATTTTATAGATTTTATAAATATTCAAAATGTAGAAGAACAATTCGATTTTTCTGAAGATAATTGGGCTTTAAAATACTTAAATAAATTTTCACTAAAATCAAGCTACATATTTTAATTTTAATTTTCATCGATTTGATTTTAATTTTGATCAAACTATCGAGCAGTGCATATACTGGAAGAATATTTTCAGCAATGAATGCCAAATAGAGTGATCAAAGAAATCGTTGTACATCTAAATTAATTAAAAGTGAATTAATAGTATTTTTTAATCAATCGAATACGTGTGACGAATTTTATAAAGAAATAAAAAACGACGAAAACTTATTGAGGCTGGCTAAAAGTAATGATAAATATAACTACCAATAATGATAGAGTAGAGTAAGTGATTTAATTATTACTTAATTTTTAAACTAATTTTCAATTTTCTAGTGTGATGTGCGATTTTTCAACTAAATAGTTGGATAGTTGTTGTTAAAACTATTGTTTTTATTAATATTTGAAAAAATGTATTTTGTTAATGGTGCTTCAGCAATAAATGATTTTTGTTTTGTATAAATGAGTTTTTTTTTATGTTGCCTCCTTTTAAATTTCGAAAACCTGGCAACGCTAGAACAGGTGAAAAAAAAATAAACACTTGGTATATAACTAGTACTCACCTGTTAGAAAACAAAAATTTAAACGAAGAAATACTTTACCCCAGTAAAAATTTTACAGTTTCAAGAAAAATGTTTGACATAATGTAACGTCATAACACAATAAAAGTGAGTTTATTTTAAAAGTTCAAGAAGCATAAATTTAAATTACGGCTCAACTTTTTAAAGATAAAGATTTTTCTTCTAGTTCTGAGAAAGAAGAAAAATTAGAAATTTGTCTGGTTCTCGCTGGCTATACAAGTATATACAATATATGCATCATTTCAATAATACCAAATTCATATGAAAAAAAAAAATAATAAAATGTTGGGTCCTTATCTAAAAAAAAGAAATAGTTGAACTTATTTCCTTCCAAGTTTTGGCGTATAGTAAATTATTTGCATACTGTTAGTTAAATTTACTTGACTTCAATTTACTTGAATTCCATATACTCTTACAAAGTACAACTAAACAGTCCTCCAACCTCCTCACCATCATTTGGCATTCTTTAAAATTTATAAAAACAGCTCGGAACACGTTTGGTCAAAATGATATTTGCTAGAAAAATTAAAATGTATCCACCTAGGTAGATAAATCTTAAGAAAAAAAAAAATTAAAGCAGTACTTTCAACTAGTTAAAAGACTTTTTCTAGCAGTTAAGTATTAAGGTGCGTACTACTTGCTGGAAAAATTTTTAAATTTGACAAATGCGAGAAAAATTTTGATAGAAGTTCCATAAATAATTTTTTTTTCTAGCAAGTGAGTACTTAGTTGCATACCACGCTTAAACAATAATATTGTTGTTAGTTTCGATATTTAATAAAATTTATGCGTGCATATTCTTTATGAATATAAAAACATCTTCACCGTTCTCAGATAATCTTAGTATTATCTTAAATCTAAACTTTTATAATTCAGAAACGCTTTTAAAACTAAATCCCAATGATTTAACAAAGAGAAAAAAACTAAAAAACTTCTCTGCGACCAAACCTCTTCAAACGAAAAAGAAAAACAAAAAAAAAATAAAAAAATTGGGTTAATTAAACAGAAGTATATATGTATGTAAAAAAAAAGTGCTGTTGTAAAGAAAAATAAATTAATGAAATATTATATAAATATATTAAAAAAATGACAAAAGAGCACTTTTGTTTCAAATTTAAGGTACAAACAGTTTAATTAGAATCATATTAAAAAAAAAAAAAAAGAATTTCATTAAAAAAATTAATGTATGAATATCACATTAATAAATTCAGAATATACCTATATATATTTCCTTTACTTGTATATAACAAATCAAAATTTTGCATTTAATGAATGTGAAAAACTGAATGTAATCTGATATCAATTTAAATTTTTTAAAATTTTTTTTTTCGTTTTTCCAAACAATGAGAAATAATGGAATAATGAAATTTCTTTCTACTATATTTGACTTGATCAAAAAAAAAAGTGAGTATTTAGTATGTATAGGGTGCACCAACTTGGATTTACTGATTTCAAATGCTTATAATTTTTTTTATTTTTAAAGTTTTAAAGTTTTTATTTTATTTTTTTTTTCAGATAAAGAATTTTATAAAATTTTACAATATCATCCATACTCAGAGTGCAAGAAGATGTAAAAATTGTTGAATTTTATTATGTGTCCTCCCCCCCGGACGATAAAGTTTTCCAACAATCTCATTTAAGAGCGATGAAGCACATTTTCATTTAAATGGATATGTCAATAAACAGAACTGCCGAATTTAAAGTACGAAGAATCTGAGAGCAATGCATCAGTAACAATTACACTCCTCTCAGATGCACTGTTTTGTGTGGAATTATAACTGATAAGAGCTATTGAGTCCATATTTTTTCGAAAATGAAACTAAGTATGTTGAAAATTTTTTTACGTCCCGTAGTTCTCAATAATTGTGACATATTGTTCCAGCGCTCATACCGCAAGAGAAATAATGGCAATTCCGCAATAATTTTTCGATGACCGAATAATTTTCAAAAAATGCTGATTTCTTTTGGTCACCTTATTCCTCAGATTTGACGGCTCCTGATTTTGTTTTTTTTTTGTGTCGTTTCTTGAAGGAACAGGTTTATGTCAACAAACCACAAAACATTCACGAACTAAAGCAAGAATATTCGCACGCCGAAATTGTCACACAACGAATTCAAAATGTCTTAAAAAGAGCCATTAACTGCCTAACAGGAAAATGGAAACTATTTAAAAAGGATGTAATTTTTCACATTTAGCTTTAAAAAAATTATATAAAATACTTTAAAAAATATATCAGTCAGTCCAAGTTGGCCTGTATATGGATTCAAGTATTATGTATGTATGTATATGCTCATCGAACTCTTTTTAGCGTATTTTGATGATTCCTTCCAAAATTTCTAAAATTTGAAAAATAATTACACAACACAAAAAAAATATTAAATTCAATATTATTATTATTTATATTTCCATAATATCATAAATGATATAAAAAAAAAAAATTTTGAACCAGCTGTCACCTGTGTGGGTGGGTGTGTGGAAATTCAATATTTTAAGTTTAACATTTTAAATTTTTATTTTTTACCAGAATACCTGAATAATTTTTTTTTGAATAAAATAAAAAATATTTAATTATAAATGAATACATACTCAACAAAATAATTATTGCTTTATACAAAAAAAAAAATTAATATCCTTTTTTTTACGTAATTTATTCCTTTTATTTTTTAGTAAATATATTTTCAATTTTTTTTAATTTTTATTTAAAAAGCAGTAAATTTTTGTAGATTTTACACACACAAATATACAACAATTAAAACATTTAAAAATTTTCTTTTTCTTTTCTTAAATTTTGTTTCTTTTTTTCAATATTGTTTTTTTTTTTTAATTCATTCAAAATGATAATTATGCATTTTTTTTTTATTTATTATGTTTTTGTTTTTGTTAAAGTACATATCAAATTTTAGTATTAAAATTTTTCTTAAAATACAAAAACAAATTTAAAAAAAATATTAACACATTACACAATACACAATATTTATATATATAATTACATTACTATATGTTTGTATTTATATAATATGTATATGCTTTTATAATTTAAACAAAAATCAAAAAAAAAAAATATGCAATAGAACTTCATATTATACATATTACATATATACGTATATATTTTCAACCATTTATTTATATAATTAAAAACAAAAAAAAAAAAAAGATTAGTTACAAAGTTTTTTTTATAGTACATACTGCCAAAATTTTTAAATAGAACCGTACCGTTTATTCATTATTCAGTTTTAAGAAAAGAGTTATAATTTGTTTTGAACGAAAACAATAAATTAAAAACAAAAAAAAAAACAAATTATTAGAAATTATCTATTATTAGAAATATATTAGAAAAAACTGTACATATACATATGTATATAATATACAGTTTCATGTCATCACCAGCTGCAGGACATCACACATCATTAATATTTTATAATTTTTTTTTTTAACACATAATTGAGTCCCACGTGTATCACCGGTGAACATTGCTCAATGTTCTCAAAACCTCGAATCCAATTAATGTACTGTTTTTTATTTTTAAAAATATTCAGTGGTGATAGATTGGGACTTGTTTTTAACTTATAAGTTCTAGTAGAAAGTGAAGTTTGTTGGTACTATGGAAGTTGTCAGGTAAGGTTAATGAACTGAACAAGTTTAGGTTATTTAGCTTTTTCAATAAATTTTTTTTGTACTTTGTAATAGGATATCATACAAATAGTAACAAAACATTTTTTTTTTAAGTCAAATCATTGAGTAAAGATAATAGAAACTTTTTTACTATGAAATATTTTATATTATTTTATATATAATTTATGTTCACCGATCAGCGCGGAATTTTGTAACATTTGAGTGATGTTCACCGGTGATACACGTGTGACTTAATTGCAAGTATTTTTTTATGTTCACATGGTGAGCGTGGGACTCAACGTATTAAATTATAAAAATCCTAAAGAATATTTTATAATCGATACATATTTAAATAAATAAAAAAAAAAACAAATATATAAATTTTGTTTTTAATGTATGTCAAAATTTTCGGAAAAATACTATTACTTATAAGGTTTTCAACTTTTTAAAATTCAAACTATTCAAAAAAAATTATTTTTTTCTTTAAAACATTTTAAAAAAAACCCTGTACGTAAACTGTTTATTATTATTTTTTTTTTTTTTACAATAAGATAACCACTTCGTTAAAAAAAATCTCGAATTAGACAAAATTGCATTTTAAGGTTTAATTCTGGATTAATTTAAGATATGCTTTTCGAGATTTTGTCCGAAATATATATATTGATGGATATAAAAAATAATTTGTAAAATTTTTTCTTTTCAAATATTAGCTGTTTTCTTTTGCTTCTATATTATTCGTTTAATATGAAAATAAAATGACTATTCAAAATCCACATAATTATTTGGGTTTTATCCAGGTTTAAAAATTTTAGTAATGCCATTCGTTACAAGTGGCGCTTTCGTAGTTTTTTTTTTTTTTTTTAAATGTTGGTATTACTAGTTAGTTATTACTCTCAGATCGAATAAATTACATTTAAAAATTTAAAAAGAAAAAAAAAATTATCTGAGGAGTGGTTGGCACAGTTACCATTTTCCGGATTGGTAATTATTTTCCTGTTTCAGTTGTATCAAAAAATTTTTCATATGAAACCAAAGTTGTTCCAATGATATATTATGTCCTCATTCCATCCAATTTCAGTCCATTAAAAAAAAAAAAAAAAAAATGATACCAATCTAACCATAAAATTACTTTTATTTTGACACCTAATTTTACTGTAAACATTTTACCGCCGTATTTAATAAAAATTATTGAAAATTTCTTAAATGACAAATCGTTTATAGTTTACACAGAGAAAAACGAAAATCGAATAACTTCAATTTAAGCGCAGGTGTTACCTTGGGTTTTATTCCAAGCCCCATTCTATATATAACTTCTATACTACAGATTCTAGAAATACGTTCAACCAATTTTCTATTAAGTAAGTACTAATAAATTCTTTAATAGATTTTAATAATATTTGTTACAGATCCGTACAAATTTTGATTCAAAGCACTTGGAATCTTTTACTTTTTTTTGTTTTTGATAAATTGACAGATCATAATCAAGTTGCTCTAAAAAAACTTTTCTTTTGGTCGCCTATCTATAGTCTATTCTATACTATGTATGTTTCCCAGAATGATCTTATAGATACACTTTAAATATCTATAATAGGACTATAATAGGAATAAAAAAAAACCTTGATGTTAGCAAATGAAAATAAGTTATTATTATATTACAATTTGCAAGTTTTAGGGTATGTTAACTTATAGACATTTTACTCCTAAAGGCGTTACGATATTGAATACTCTAGTTATAGCCTATGGTAGTTCATGTATTATTATTGCATAGTGCAATGACTTGAAAATGAGCAAATTGACAAGAATTATGAAGAAGATTTCTGCGTGTAAATCAGTGGCAATGATAATGAAGAAATTGAAAATTTTACAAATGAAATATCATTAAAATCAGCAACCGAAGATAGAGTGGGGATTGGAGAGAATCTAACACTGATGATTTTCATGAATTTACCTTCCTCACTTAAAACAAAAAAAAAAACATGTATCAAAGATTATTTTTGATGATTGATTTATTTCTTCATATATCCCAAACCACAGCAGTTAAATTGACATACTTATGTATGTCATATGAAATTGAAGCCGATTAATTTAAGTACATAGGAATGTCAGATCTGATAAAACTGCATTATTACATTACTTAAAAAACTGAGGTTTTCAAAAACGAAAAAATTTAAATTTTTTTTTTTTTACTTTTGTAGCCATATTGCTGAAACTTATGATAGAATTATAAATATTCATTCAAATGATCGAACTTTAATTTTTATACTACTTTTAAATAGTTTGACTGTCTACACGACACAAAGTAAAGCTTCATAATACTAATTATTCCAAGAACCCAATTTTCTAAGTATCCTTCCCATATCCACAACCTAACGAAAAAATTTAAAATTTTTTTTTAATTTTGGAGCCTTATAAATATTTTTTTCTATTTATAAGAAGCAAAGTTAAACTCCATAATCCGAATTATCCTATTCCCATAGTCATTTATTTCTTTATTCATTCAGAATATTTCATATTCCATGTACTATACTATTTTAGTGGAGTGGATTTTATTTATAAGGGGAATATTCCGAAAAGATTTATTTTTTTTGATTTCAGAGATGGAATAAAACAGAATAGAATAGCCAAAAATGACAGAATAAATATTTCTGTTTATTTAAAAAAAAAAAAAGGTAAGTATTAAAAAAAATTTCAAAATGTAAAATTTTAATATTCACAGTCTAGCTAGAGTCTATAGAGTTATAAATATTCTATATTGTCGCGCAATCAACTAAATGGATTTGTGCCGCATAATCTTATACGGCAAAATCTTATACGACAAAATCTTTCATATAAAATCTTGCTTTTGAAAATCTCTCAAAACAAAATTTTTTGTCCCAAAATCTACTAGGACAAAATTTTGCATGTTACATATTATTAATTATGAGGAGGCTGCTGTCCCAAACCTCCCCCGTTAAACAAATTTTTGAAATCCTGATTTTGAAACTAACTCTAAAATCCCTGCTAATTCAGAATCTCACATATACATATATTTGACTTTGATAATTACCTCATGCTGTAGGGTGGTATATTACTACTACATGTTGTAACTGTTGTAACGGTTATAGTCACTGTTAGCAAAATAGTAATAATAATAGGCGGATTCATTGTTTCCTTACAGTCCCACTCCCAATTCAATGTTTCTGTATTCATTTCCTATTCGTACTCCCTAGTCAATATACTGTGTTCGCAAGTAAGAAATTCATTCATTATATTGGCTAAATGGGGAGGTGGGTTTAGGTAATTCTTGGTGTCTTTGGAAGATTCCTTTGAAAGATATATATATATACATATATATATATATATGTACTGATCTCTCATAATATAAAATACAATATCGTAAATTGATCATATAAATAATGGACCATTTATACAAACAAAAAAAAATTGAATAATTTGAATTTTAGCTAAGTATATAATAATAAATTAGATTTTTAATTAAGTACATATTAAATTAACATAATACATATACATTATTTAGATTATGTATTATCTTTAATTTAAATACACTATAGAAACCGTAATACCGTAAAAAAACACTATGGAAATTTCAAATAAACCTATGTCTTATTCATTAAATTAAAAAGTAACGGGTAAAACAAAAAAAAAACAATAATAAAAATTAAAATTTTTAAAATATATTTTCTAAAATATATTTAAATATTCTTCATTACAATAAATTTTCAAAATATTTCATAAGGGGCCTCGGTAGCCTAGTGGGTAAGAGCGTAAAAAATACGTTGTGAACACCGAGGGAGTGTGGGTTTACAGCCCCGCCTGAACAAGAATGGCTGTGTATTTTCCTGTCCACATTTATGTGGCAGAGAAATGCATTAAAAAAAAAAATTTCATAGATTTTTTAAGTATATTTGCGTTATTTTCTTTTTAAACTTTCTTATGACAATTTTCCTACATAATATTTTAACAACAATTTATTATTATTTTTTTTCTTTTTTAAATGATTTTTCCATCATTCAAAGAATCATAGAAAGAATTAAAAATAGTTTATATATATATTGGAATGACAACTTACAAAATAATTTTACATACATATATGTACATATATTTTATTTTTTATTAATTTAACATATATCATATATGTGTTTTTTTTAAGTCGAATATGTATATGAATATGTATGTATATATGTATCTTTTAAAAAAAAAAAAAAAATCATATGTCACATCATAAATAATTTTTACTTTACCAGTAAAAACTATATACATACACATAACAAAATATGTACATGCATAAGCATATATTATACGATATATATATTATACGATGATAAAAAAATTAATGTTTCTGAATAAATATTATTGTTTAGGATACTAAACATTTAGGATACTTAAAAAAAAAAAAAAAAAAATTAAACATTTAAACATTTTTAATCCTGATCTTAGGATGTCACACACACAATTTTTATTCATTTTGTTTTTTGAAAATTCTGTAAAATTATGTCATCGATTCTATATAAAAAAAAAAAATTGAATTCTTTTAATTTTAAATTCTTTAAATTCTTAAAATTTATTACTGAAATATATATTTTTTGTTTATTACGTAAAAAAAAAAAATATATTAAATGCGAAGAAAAAAAAAAAAAATATATTTATTTATTTATATTAATATTACATACATTAATGTAGTGCAATATTATTGAACCATTGGCTACTAAGGCCCATTATAGGTTTTTATACTATTATTAAATTATATACTAATATTATTTATTTTGTTTATATTATATACTATATATTTACATTATATTAGGTCGTAAGGGGGGTATGTAAAGAAAAAAACTTACGACCTGTGCAGTGATCGAACCCACACTCCTTCGGTTAATACGCCACACGCCTACCCACTAGGCTACCGAAGCCTCAAAAAAAAAATATATATATAATAATAATTTGTGATCAGTCACTATTGCATACTTTGACGATGACATGTGTATTAATTTGTTTTTGTCTTTTTTGCTTTTTTTTTTTTTTTTTATTATCGACTAGATTTGATGTGTAGTTGTAAGTTATTTGTTGCTTTTTTGTTTTTGAAATTAAATTTTTTATGTTTTTGTTTTTTTTTTTTTCGTAATTTTAATTTAAAATTTAATATAATGCGAATATACATATATAAAAGGATTGTTTAAATTAAACGTTAACGAAAGGAATAAGAAAAAAAAAGAAAATCTTAATTTAATTTAATGAGATTTAAGGAAAAAAAAAAATTGGCAGTAAAGAAAATTTTTCTAAATATTTCTTAAATATGACCGTTTACAAAAAAAAAAAAAATTACTAAGAACTAGAAGAAAAAAATAAACCGGTGAGGAAAAACTCTTAATATATTTTTTTACGATATAAATATGTATAATATGTAGTTTAAACATTTTATAAATAAAAAATTTTAATGTTATTCTTTTTTTTTTTTTTTTTTTAAAGATTTTATAAAATTGCATTTAAAATGATAAAACACTTTTAAAGAATTTTAGAATTTTATCTTTATTTCAAACATAATTCAAATGGTTTTTTTTTTTTCTTTTTTATTTTTAAATTATAATCTTTTGATCTTTTTGTTAATTTATTTAAAGGTGATTGTGCTTTTTACTTGACGATTGCCAATTTGTATGGCCACTTTTCAATATATATATATATATATATATATATATATATATATGCATGTATATAAAAAGATATATATCCTTATATATTATCTATAATTTATATATACACATATAGATATATGTGGCAAATAATATAAATTTTAAAAGAAAAAAATAAATTATTTATAATTAAATTTAAATTAAATAATAAACTTTTCTTTTCATTTAATAAATTTTAATTAATTTATAAATATTAAAAAAAAAAAAAAATTAATTTTGAAACTATCACACAATTATTAGAAAAAACTTTTTAATATTAATTTTATATAAACATATCGGTATATATATATATATATATTATGTGTATATTTAATATATACATATTTATATATATACACGTATTAGATTAAAGATATATATATAAATATATATATATATGTATATTATATACCAAGTATATATATATATATACAAATGTATATTAAAATATATCATTTACTATATGTACATGTTATTTCATATTAAAAATTTTTGATCTATTTTCAATTTTTCTTTTCAACAAGATTTCTAAGTATTATTTTGATTTTTTTTTTTTTTTTCTTCTAAGATGGATATTAATTTAAACTAAATTATATTTTATACATTTTTTTTTTTTTGTGTTGTTTAAAATACAAAAAAAAAAAAAAAACAGTAGTTTTATTTTAAATATATGAAAGAAAATTTATTGTTTTGTTTTTTTTTTTTTTGAAAATAAAAAATAAAAGAAGTCACATTTCACCATCACGACCCACGACAACTTAAAACGACTTAAAATTTCCAGAAATGGCAAAATTTGTTCAAAAAAAAAAAAAAATAATACCTAGCAGCTTTCTGGATGGATGAATGTAACTTAGTTTTGGAGACCATGGTTTTTTTTTTTGAATATTTTCATTTGTCTTTTTGTTTGTAGCTTTGAGGTTTTTTTTTTTTTTTTTTTTTTTTACAGAGAACAACTACAAAAGATACGTAAAAAAACATAACAAATTTAAAGAAACGCAACTACAAAATAGAAAAAAAAAAAAAATTAAAAAGAAAAAAGTACCGTCATAATATATTTAAGGGAATTTGAATTCAAATTCTAAATTTAAAAACAAAATTTTTCGAAGAGTTGAAAAATTTAATATGAAAATATTATAAAGAGAAAATTAATAAGAAAACAAAACACTAATAGAAAAGTGTTTAAAAAAAATATGTGGGAAATTTATTTTTTTTTTGTTGTAACTCTAACACACACGCCTTATTTCCAATTTAAAAAGAATTATATAGAATTTGAAAAATCCAATAATAATAAAAGAATATAAAAAAAAAAAAACAAGAAAAAAATTTCCCAGAAATTCTTTCATGCTCTGCTCTAAATAATCGTTATAAGAATACTCGGAAAAAGGAACCACAAACACATTCATACAAACCTGTCATAACTACTCACACGATTATGTAACTGTTACAAAAAAAAAATGATTTCATAACGGATAGTAAAAAAAAATTGTTTTTTTTTTTATTATTATTTTTGGTTTTTTTTTTTCACACTTCATCCTTAAAGTATGCAAAGAATTTTCCTCGTTCATTGCAAAATATTATCATAATATTTTGTAACAAAAAAAAAAAAAAAAGAGAATAAAAACAAAATAATCTTGTTTTTTAACTACTAACTGGTATTGTACTATTTTACTGTATAACAGTATAATTCTGTGAAATAATAATTTATAGATATTTTCTTTATTTTTTTTTTATTATTAAAAATAATTTAAAAAATTGAAAAAATAAAAACAAACATTTTTAAAGAAAAAACTTAAAACTACGCATATTGTGTTTTTCGTTGTTTCATTCTTTTTTTTTTTTTTTTTTTTTTTTGCTATAATTTTTTGAAAATATATAAAATTCAAGGTTAAGAGAGCACAAAATAACATTTACCTTGGATTTAGGTTATATTTTGTAATTTTTTACTTTTATTAGTTTATTTATGTTGATTTTTCAGATTATAAAATCTTTTATGATTAATACAATATAATAAAAAAATTAAATAGATAGGTACATACATAGTTACCAAACATATTAAAATCTATTATATAGTAAAAAATAAAACAAAAAAAAACATTTGAATCGTCAAAAAATATTTTTATTATGTAATGTATGGTAACGTACATTTTATGTATTTTCATATAAATTAAAGAAGAAAAAAAACCAAAATTAAAATTAAAAACATTTGATGTTTTTTTGAAACATTCAAATATTCTAATTTTACTTACAAAATAAACTTTTCTTTGTTTTAATATTATAGGATTTTAATAATATTTTAGGATTTTTTTTTTAATATACCTACTGTAAATTAAAAAAATATTCTAATTCATATACCATTAATAATACCGTTAGTTGTATTACATTTAGATTACATAATCAGTGAAATTATGTTACATACATATATATATATATATTCATATATATAGTCTTATATAATATATATATATATATATATTCTTATACAATATATGTATACATAGGTATATAATATATGTACATATGGAATTGATTAATTTAATAAAAAAAAAAGCAGTTTAAAAACATTTTTTTTTTTATTTAGAGCGACATCTTTTGGTCAACTTTTACAAAAAATTAAGAATATACAATAGAATAAAATAATATGTATGGATTTTAGTTCAATCTGGTTCAATATATATAAATATTATATTACATTATATATACCTATTCAAACGTTTGTTTCTTTTTTTAAACTATTATATAAAATGATAAAACCATTAACGGTTATGTAGGTATATATATATATATATATTTTTTTTTTTAGTACATTTACCTGCTACATAAATATAAACAAGCAAATTACACAAGTCTTTCCGTTTCAGACGTGATTGTAAATGTCATAAGGGAAAATTATTATTACGAAATGTGTGGAATTCGAATGCACACTCCCTAGGTCTTTACCGAATAGATCACTAAGGCCCCCCACCCCATGATTATATTATGTTAAAAAATTAGAAGTTATATGATTCAATAATCTTTTTTTTTTTTTTGAAATACAAAATTAAATTTCATTATATGTTTTAAAAATAAACTCATAACAATTTTTTATTAAATATTTTCAACTCTAATTAATAATACATATGCGTTATACATATATGTATTATTGTATTTGATTATATTTCATAAAAAGTCAAAAATACGATATTACCAAGAGCTATTTTATGTATTTATGATAGCGATAATCATACAAAACAAAAAAATCATTTTTTATAACACTTTTAGTTTTTTAGGCGTACAATAAATATTACAGTTATAACCAATCTAAAACAAAAATTGTAAAGAGAGGATCTAAAAGTTTATTATCACATATAAATTAATTCATTTACTTATATTAAATACATATTGCATATACATAAGTATATTTGTTTGTTTTTTTTTCTTAAATAAATTTTTTGTACTAGAAATGCTATTAACATTTTTTTAAAAGTTTTAATTTGGAAGTTTATCACTAGAAGCAAAGACTATATACTAAACTAACAGACATTCAATCCCATACAAAAATTTTTGTAATGAAAGTTAAAATGTGCTTGTAAAATTAATATCCCTGTCTACATCTAGGAGGAACAAAAATAATTAATAGTTATCAAATATTTTATCACACTATCAAACCTTTTATGTATAAGTTTTATTTATAGTTATAACTGGTTATAATATTGTCATATTATTAATATTGAGTATACCAGTTTACAAGTTTTTTTTTTTCTAATTTATAAAGAACCAAATAAAAATAAAAACAAACAAAAAAAAATTTGTTGTTGTTTTTTAAAATTTTGTTTGTTTGTTTTTTGTTAAAGAATGTATTTTGTTCACTTCAATAAATTTTATTTTTACCTTTCTTATAACAAATATAGTTTTTCTATAGATGTATAAAAAATGATATACAGACAATAGTATTAGATTAGTATGTTTATAAAAAGAAAATAAGCTAAACAGTATATACAAATTTGTTATTTTGAACGATTAACTGAACAAAAATTCGTCGTTTGAATTGAAGTAAACTAAACCGAAAAATGTTTTGTATGTATTCGTTATGTAAGTTTTGTATGACTACCGCGTCAATATTTTAGCATTTTAGTTATATTGGTTATATGGTTATATTATATTTTTAACTAGTAAATTTTAAATAAAATACATAATTATAAAAGATACAAATTAAAAACTAAGTGAAATAGAAAGAAATTATTTTCAAACATACATACATACATATGTTACATTTGATTTGAAAACTATAAATGAAAATTACTTTTACAATAATTTATTTGTTTTTAAAATCTTACGACCTGTGCAGAATTTGAACCCATACTCCCTTGGTTGATACACCATACGTTTAACCAAGGCCTTAAGTAAATATCCGCAGAACCACCGCGAAATTAGGTACGTATCTCAACAATTTCAAAAAATTAATTCATGAATAATTAACAATATTCCACACGTAAAATCGTTAAACCAGTTAAACACATGTAACGTAAAATAAAGTTAAATCCACACATGAAAATATAGGACAAAGCTTTTCACAAATTATGCATTACTGTATTCCTGTTATATTTTTACTTTATTTGAATAAACATGAAAAATAAATGAAATAAATGTTTTTTAATTAGTTCTGTATTATTATTTATTTAAAATTTTGATTTTGCCGTAAAAAGGGCAAAAAGGGCAAAGGATAATGTTTGAGAATATTTTAGAATTTTCTTTTTTAGCTTTTAAAACATTTATTTTGTTTACGTTTTTTTATTTTCATTTAATTTACATTTAGTTTTAAAATAAGTTCTACTTCTATTGTTTCTTAAGACATTACTTTTTTTTTTAAGTATTAGTTTCAATTTTATATACCTACTTATTTTTCCACAATTGTTAAATGACCGTTTATATTTTTCACAATGATTACATTTTTCTTCTTCTGTTTCATTTGGAACATCTACATTTTCATCTTCGAAAATGGCATCTTTATATAAGTATTTTGAACTACTTTAGCAAAGTAAATTCATCATAATCATCAATATTTAAATTTTCGCCGAAAGTTTTCGGCCTATGATAAGTTTTAATATCTTTTTTATATTTTTCCGAACCATAATTTGCATTACTAATATCTCCTTCATCTTCTTCTGGAAAATCTGAACTTAATGTTTCACCTTTGGTTTCACTTTTTTCTATTTTCCTTTTTTTTGTGGAGTCCTATGTTTTTATAGAAAACTCATTAGCTTCACAATTTAATAAACGGCTTGGTTTAAACCCTTTCCGTAATCTTGTGAAATCATTAGTGCCACAGCTATTCCTAAAGCAACCTTACGAGAAATGTTTTCTACATACATATATAATTTTGTTTCTTCCGTATGTCTTGTCGTCCTATAATTTGCGCCCAATAGTAAAATTTTTGAGTTCCAAATTTTGGAAAAATAACAAAATTTTCATTTATGGAACTAGACATACAACCAGGAACCATTTTTAATTCTGTTCATAATAATTCACTTTTTTAACGCTTTATCACAAATAGTAATACGTTTTATAATCAATTTTTTTTATAAAATTATTAGTGTTTATAATTAAATATATGTACCCAATATTAATATATTATAATTTATAATATTAAAATTATATAATAACAAATTTTATTTATTATATGTGGTTTATATTATGTGGTTTATATTATGTGGTTTTTTGTTTGTTTTTATTTTTATTTGGTTCTTTATAAATTAGAAAAAAAAAAACTTGTAAACTGGTATACTCAATATTAATAATATGACAATATTATAACCAATAAAAGGTTTGATAATGTGATAAAATATTTGATAAATATTAATTATTTTTGTTCCTGCTAGATGTAGACAGGGATATTAATTTTACAAGCACATTTTAACTTTCATTAACAAAAATTGTTGTATGGGATTGAATGTCTGTTAGTATATAGTCAGAGACTAATATAGTCTTTGCTAGAAGATATTCAAATTTTTAAAAAAGAGTAGGCAATAAAAAAAAAATTTTTTTTTGACATATTATTTGGATATTTATTTTTATAGATTCTTAAAACTAATGTTTTTTTTTTCTTTTTAATTTAAATACCTACTGTTTCAGACACAAACCCATAATCGGATTAATAGAAGCATTATACCAGACTATACATATATAAGACATTCCAAGTAGAAATTTTTTAGTATAGAAAATAAAAATAAGGCTGCGCCCCAAATAGTCGCGACATCTATCAGTATGAAATGTATTCATCTTTTATGTTGTATAGTCTTTGATAGAAGCAGTAATTATATATACAATTTCTGATAGAAGTCTGTGCGACTGGAAATACATAACAAAAAAATTTTTTAAATTTATTTCTTGAAGAAGTAAAGTTACTATTTATACGGCATCTATTATCAAAGATAGCAAGTATTTTAATGCTATATTTTAAATTTGAAAATCCCAAAGAAAAAATTAATTTTTTTTTTCTAAAAACAACATTTTTTTTTCAAAATTGAAAAACTTTTATAAATTTCTCATTTTTCCACATAGATTCCACGTAGAACAAAAATTTGTTAGTAAAATTATGCAAAAAAAATAGTACCCGAAAAAACTGTACAAAAAAATGTTTACATTAATTAATATATGTATATTGCTTACGGATTTTATTATTTTCATATTGACAGAAATTATATACATATTACATTTGCAGCCTTAAAAAAAAAATTTAAATATTCGTACTACATGTATAGTTATAATAGGCTACTGACAATTAATTATATATTTTCACGTATGTATGTATTTGTATTTGATAATAAAGAATATGGAAAATTTTTCGGTTTTTTCAAATTTTCCCGTTTCATAAAAGTTCTTTAAAAAGCATAAGGAAAAACGATTTATTACAAGGTATTTTACGAAGTGATGGCCGTTCTTTCTCTATATATATATAGGTACTTTTTTAAATTTATATTATTTTTAATAGGCAATATTCAAATTAGCCATCGTACGATTAAGCTTAAATTTCTGACGTATAAGTGAAATTAGAATAAATTAAAATAAATAAATTAAGTTTATAAAATAACTAAGTATTAAATATTTATAAGTTAAATAATTGATGCTTATTCTTATTAAAATTGCGTCATTTTTTAATAATACAGCTTCTCATTCTAAACAATACTATATATATATATAAATATATTAACGGAAATATGATTATAAAATAAAATATAACCTACCTTATCCGACTCTTTAATTCAGTTTCATCCATTGCTTTAATGATGTTTTTTTTTACAAATTGATTCACTTTTACATTTACTTTTCATTGATTAAGGCTATTGAAGAAATTTTTTCATTTGACTTACTTTTAACCTTATTTTCATTTATTGGTTGAATTAATAACTTTTTTTTTATTATTTTTCCCATTTATATTTTTTTTCCTAGATTAACAATTAATTTTATTTGATTTTATTAAATGACTTACACTTAATGATTCACTTTCTATCAACTTTTTTTAGTATCATTACACAAGTATTGAAAAAAAAAACAAAGTGACAAACACTTTTACATTTACTTTTCATTGATTGAGGCTATTGAAAAAATTTTTTCATTTTACTTACTTTTAACCTTATTTTCATTTATTGATTGAATTAATAACTTTTTTTTTATTATTTTTCCCATTTATATTTTTTTTCTTAGATTAACAATTAATTTTATTTGATTTTATTAAATAACTTTTTTACACTTAATGATTCACTTTTATCACTTGTTCTTTTTATATATTTTTCTTATTTATATTTTATTAGCTTTAATTGACATTTTTTCATTTATTGCTTCACCTTTATATTTTTTTTTAATTTAATAACCTTCGAAGGAATTGTTTTTATTTTTTAATTTGATTTACTTCTTTTAATTTACTGACTCACTTTTGAATATTCTTCATTAATTAATCTACTTGATTTTTTATTTTTATTTAATTTTTTTCATGTATTGATTCACTTTTATATTTCTTTAAATTAAATAACATATTAATGACTTTCCTTAATAATTTTTTAATGAAATAATTTTCTAATGATTTTTCTTATTTTTTTTTATTTGCTCTCTAGTTCTAATGAGTTTTAGCCTAGTAATGACTTTTTCTTATTTATTTTTATTTGAATTACATGACTGTTTTTTTAGTTTACTGATTCACTTTTATATAATTTTTTTCATTAAATAACATACTAATGATATTTTTTTTCTTTTTTTATTTAATTTTCTTCACCTTTTTTTATTTACTGATTCACTTTTAAAATTCTGTTATTTATGCAACCTACTAATGACTTTTTCTCATGAATTTTTTATTTGATTTACTTGCCTTTTTTTAATGTACCGATTCATTTTAATTAATTAAATAATTTCCTAATAATTTTCTTATTTTTTTTTTTTAATTACATACTGAACTTTTCTTCAGTTACTGATTCACTTTTATATTTTTTTAATTATATAATATATTAATGACATTTTCTTAATAAATTTTTAAGTAATTTACTTGACTTTTTATAATTTACTGATTCACAATTATATTTTTTTAATTAAATAATCTACTAATGTCTTATTTATTTCGTCTGTTGACATTTTCTTAATTTACTGATTCACTTTTTTCATTCAATAACCTACTAATGATTTTTAATTTATTTTTTTTATTTCATTGACTTTTTTCTCATTTACTGGTCGACATCAAAATTTGTTTTTAATAAGTAACATATTAATAAATTTTTTTATTTGATTTACTGAAATGACAAAAAATTGTTTTTAAAATTAAAAAATATTATCAATATTCTAATTATAAAATGTAAGATCGTTATAGGCAGGCCATCTTTTTGGTGAAAAAAAAATATTGAAAAAATTGTAAAAATATCGAATTTCTATGTTAAAAAATTTTCAATATTTTTTTAAATTTTATGAGGGAATAAAAAAGTATACTTTAATGTAAAAAATATAATTAGGAGAGATTTTAGAGTAAGATAGAAAATAAATTTCTCAATATGTTTGACGGATTTGAATTTTACATCTTCTGTTCTCCTTTTGATATACAAAACGTACATTCGGCCAAAGCTTGAATATCACTTCCTACGCGTCCAGCATTGTACTACAGTATCCCAACAAGATACAAAAAATAATTATTAAAACCATTAATGATTTTTAAATTAGGAAAAACTTAACGTCTTAACTTATCACCGAAATATAGGAGCTATTTATCTTTTCTTTAAATATCTCTTAGACAATACATCTCACGAAAACTATATCATAGTCAAAGTTCACACAATTCGACGTAACCCACGTAGACTTCCTCTCTCTCTTAGTTACGTATAGTATATTATAGCTAAAACAACGAAATATAGGAACTCATTCGACGCGTTCGCTCAAATTGTGAAACACATTACCACAAGTGCTCTATATTCTATAACATATAATATACTAAAATGCAAGGAATAAGTCAACTTGCATTTGCTGAAATTCAAATTTTAATTTTCTTAATCTTTTCTTTATCCTATTCCTCGACCATTATAATGTTGTGTAGTTATGCTGAATCCATTATACTGGCTACGGGGGAAGTACGAGTTTAGATTTTCTTTCTTTCTTTTGAATATCTACACTTGCCGCAGGAAACAAAATTATGTTTTTTATTTGATTTTGAGTTTACCTTTGTAATCAAAATTTTTTCGTAGTACAAATTTATAAATACATTATTCATATGACACAATTCTATTAGAACCTAATGAACTTGTCGAAGTATTTTTAATCAATTATTGAATTAAAAGCAAAGTCTATTTAAAAATAACGATATAATATAGGACATTTTTTATTTTTAAAACTTTTTTTTTTCATTATTTCTTGCTTTGTTTTTGGAATGAAAATAGTAACATAAATAGTATTTGAGATGAAATTAATTAGGTACATTGTTTATTTAAAAATTTCTTTTCAATACTTTTCAAATAAAAAGAAAAACAAAGTAAATTAAAATTAAAAAAAAAAATGTTTATAAGGGCGTTAAAAAAATTTATAAAAAGAAAAAGTTAAACAGTCTCGGGTTTAAACCCCAGTCAGGTTATATTCACAAAACAAAATGGATTTCTAAAGTATTACATAAATATATAAAATATGTAATCCAAACATTTTTCTTCCTTCTTATGGTGTGTATAAGAATTCAAAAACCTATCTAAAACAAAATATACATAAAAAGCTGAATAGTATAGTCCCCAATTAAAAAAGAAAATATGAACCGCAATAGAAAAAACTTAAAAAAAAAAAAAAAAATCGAACATTAAAAAGTTGAACTATATTTAATTAAAATATAATTTAAAAAATTAATTTTAATTAAGATGATTTTATAAGGTGATAATGTAAAAATAGAAATGGTACAAAGTTGTTAGAAATATGTTTTAAATTTTTAATGAATTTAAAACTAAAAATCTTCCATTTTTGATTTGATTTGACTATTTCCGCAAAAATATTATTTTATTATTCAAACCTACATCTTTTAAAAATCTAAAATGAAATTTAAATTTATATTTGTTTTTTAAATTTGTATAAAAACCTATAATAAAAAAAAATTTAATTCAGTTCTATTAAAATTTCTACATTTTTAAATATAGCCATTGTTACATTACGGTTACTACATATTTTACACATTTATTATACGACATTATACATAATATCAGCCATTTTAAAAGCCTTAAATCTTTTATAAATTTAAACCGTTATCTTTACGAATAAAATTTTTTTCACACTATATTAAAATATTTTTTTATAATTTAATTTTTATATCGATAAAAATACAAAAGAAAATGGATTAAATATCTTATTTTTTGTAAATCTTAAATAAATAATAAGTGTTATAACAAAAATAAAAATTAATTTTTTTTACATAACAATTCTTACATAAGCCGAACGCACTTTTTAAAACTAACCAAAACGAAACCGGAAATAAAAATTTTATAATTTAAAGTATAATATACATTATCAGTTCAGGCGTCAGTTTAGGCGTCGGTTTTGTGACTGCTGAACCGATAATGTATACTTATAAAACTGTCAGTTTTCCTTATTAAAATTGGAAAAATTTTTGTTAAGTCATCAGTTGCACTGCATTATCAAACTGATGGCTGAACTGATATACCCATACTTAAATCGTACAAAACTCCCATCAAAGTAACCGATCACTCTAACCAAAATTTTTTCTTTGAATTTTCTTTCATAATTTTAAAATGATCATTTTACCACTATTTTCATAAAACAAATAAAGCATATATGTATATATTATCCACAATATTGTAAAGATTTGTTTCTTTTTTTTAGATTTTCTTTTAATTCTTGCTAGGTATTAAAATGATAGTTTTTAAATTTTAAGACCAATTTGTCTGTCTTTTCTATAAATAACTTCTTTTTGTGTCGGAGAAGTGTTAAATACGTAAATATATTTCTAATTAAATCAGCAAAAATTCAATGTATCCCCCGATGTAATCGGCAACTTACACCCATTTATGTACAGTAGATTTTAAGTAAACAGAGAAATCTGAAATATAGGAACTTTTTTCATAAAATGCATTTCTAAATTTTCAAACATATTATCATCATATACATATGTATGTATGTATGTATTCCAATTCTTTTTTTCCATTTGTAATGTAATGCATGTAAAAACATGCAAGGGTATATTTATCCTATTATCTACAATACAACAAGAGGCTTGGAACATTTCTAGAAAGAAAAATAAAATTCTTAACATCAGCTTTTATATTAAAAAATTATTTGAAAAGTAATAAATTCTTAGAATTATTTTTTTTAAATTCTTTTTATTTATTTTGAGAACTAATCATAAAATTTACAAAAAATATACTCACGGAAAAACTGAAATTTAAAATTATAATCATATTAACCTTTCTAAATTTTCAATTAGAAAAAACTCACCATTTTTAGTTGCTTAATGATTTTTTATTTTCAAACTCGATACTATTATAGGTATTTTGCTGTAATATATGTACATTTTATAATAAAATAATTTATAATATAATATAATTAATAAAAATTATTTATATATTAATTATTTAATTTATGTAAGTAATATTTTATTACTTTTCACACTTTATTATACAGTATACTTAATAGGTTCGCCATTTTAATGCCTTCTAAAATTTTTTAAAAATGATGAATATTATACCTAAACAAACAGTACAATACATATAAAAAATGATACCGTTATTTCAAAAACAAAATGCTCCAATGGCTGCCATCATCAATAAATTAATGTTTTTTTTTAACACACATTAATTGTTTTTTTTGTAATATTTTTGATTTTTAAAATAAAAATTTAATAAAAGTGAAAAAAAATAGAAACAATAAAATACCATCCATAATAAAAATTAGAATTGATCATTTAAAAGCGAATGCGCTCGACACTTTTAATACAAATCAAAATGGAAATTTATTGTTTAAAATCATATAACAACTCATCTCAATGTAACGATCACAGATTCGTTTTTATTTTTTCTTTTAAAATTTCAAATTGAACATTTTATTTACGCCATTTTTCATAAAATTAAAAATGTACATATATACATACATATGCATATGTATTGTATTTAGACGAAATTCAGTACAAAAGATGAATTCATATTTCATGCACAAAGTAAATGATGTTCGAATCTTATATTATATATGTATGCATGTAGGTATGAAATATTTATAATCATTTAATAGTTAAATAATACATGCATATGCATGTATTAATTAAGCATAGTGCAAAATCAAAAATATTTAAACACAAATATATAATCTTGACTTTAACACTAAATTAACCTAAAAAGATTCGGGTTATATGTACTTAAAATAAGCATTTGTTTTTAAATTTCCAAAAATTTAGAAGCTACCAATCGTCCAATCCATATATTTTATTAATTATTAGAGTTAATTTTAAATCAAATGAATTAATATGTAATTTCATTACCCAATACCCAATGCTTGAATATTTTGTTTTATGTGTATCATATATACATACCTACCTTTTTTTATTGATGCTATTTTTTTATTTTTCTTTTGCTTAATTACTTTATATATTCACAAAATTTCGTTATTTTTAGATTAATCATTTTTATTAACATTACTCTTAAAATATATGTATGTATGTACATATTTCTGGGTTCAATACATAAAGATAGAACCAGATCCAAATATACAACTAATAACCATCAGCTTTTACAGTAAAACATGTTCAACATCTTCATAAATAACAATTTCTTCAACCTTTAAATTAAATGTATTAGATATCACAAGATTGATATAATTGGATATTATAAATAAATATGTAAGTATATCCATGTACCTAAAACTTTAAAACTTATACAAAACTTTCAATTTCATTTAAATCTTATAGTATAATTTCATCACATTTAACAACAAACCTTATTTTTCATAGTTTTTCATAAGTAGTTCAATTTTATGAATGTTTAATCCATAGAGTAGCAGTAAACTATATAATTCATAAAATATCTAATTTATGGATAACCAATGATAAATTTTCTTCAAAAAATAAAATGCATATATATACATACATACATGTGCATATATAATACATATATATATATACACATATATGAATGTATGTATTGTATGTAAAATGCATTATGTATTATTTTAATTAATTTTGATTCTTTGCGTTTTTATAGCATTTTATTATATTTATTTTTAATTACTTTACATTTTATTAAATTATTTATTTCTTTTAGTTTACTAGAATACATTCTTTTGTTTAAAAGTTCGACAAGAAATTTTTTCAACTGTTATTTGCTCACTATTCAAATTTCAAAAATCAAAATTTATATTTCAACTAAAAACTCACTGGTTTAAAAGGCAACATTTTAAAATTTTGTTCAAAACGGCGCTAAAAAAAGTGATGACCCAATGTTCGAGTCGCTTCTAACGTTGCTTCTAGCACCACTTTTAGCGTCGCGTTCTAAATAAAATAAAAATTGAATGTTAGCGTCGCTATTCTTTTTTAAAAACTCTCCTTTTTACAACAGCTTTTGCTTTTACACGAGTGTTCTTTTAAATACAAAATTTTGAGTTTGTGTTAGCGTATATATAATTTTTATTAATATTTTTAAACCGAAAACATCCACGGAAGTGGAAATATTGCAATTAAAATTCTGATCTGATCTGACTCATGGCGCAGTGCTTAAGTCGCCTACTTTCTAATCGAAGGGTCTTGGGTTCAAACCCCGGCCAGGTCATATAAATAAAAAAATATGTAGTACTTTTATAGCCTAATAATGTATATCGTATAATTAATAGTAGTAATAGTAATAATAACAAGAATAATAATAATAATAGTAGTAATGTTGATAATAATAATAATAATAGTAATGATAATAGCTGGTACAGTGGAGCTATCTTTGGTTATATCATGCAAGTAAGGTGTTATATACTACTGCACGTTGTAATCGACTGATGGCCTTGATTTTGATTCTGTAATAAAATAATAATAATATTAATAAGATTACTAATACCAATAATAACAGTCGCTACAGTAACAGTGGGGGTTGCCTTCAATAATTACCTCATGTAGGATATGTAGTAGGGTGTTATATACTACTACATGTTGTAACTGTTGTAACAGCTATAGCCACTGTTAGAAAAATAGTAATAATAATAGGCGGATTCATTGTTTCCTTACAGTCCCACTCCCAATTCAATGTTTCCGTATCCATTTCCTATCTTTCCCTATTCCTACTCTCTAGCCAATATACTGTGTTCGCAGTTAAGGGTTTCATCCCATTATATTGGTTAAAGGGGGAGGTGGGTTTATTTAGTAAGAATCTGACACTACCAAGGGGAAAATTCTTGGTGTCTGTGGAAGATTCCCACCTCACTTAGGAAACAAAAAAAAAATGCGTATTCAAACAGAAAAAATTTTTACCCAAAACAAAATTTGTCAATGTATTGGTTTTACAACAGCGAGGATCACCTATAGTTTGCGCTGAAAAATAATTCTACAAAAGAATACAAGTGTAGACTTTTTTCTTTACGTCTTTTACCTCTTTCCTAGAAGCAAAAAGAATGCAGCAGAAAAAGAATACTAGTATAAAAATCCGCAATGTATTCTACTTAAACGTCAAAACGACACGAGCATTAGGTCATCACTCTTTTTAGCGCCGTGATAGTGTCAAAAAAAAAAAGTAAAGTTTATTCAAGTTCATAGTTTTTGATTAATAAATTGACTAAATGAATAAATGATTATTTACCTACTTTAATTTTTAATTTCAAATAAAATGTCAATATTGGGGTAATGAAAAATACAAACAACAGAAAAATAGGTTATTTTAGCTGTCAAAATTTTAGTTGTCAGAAAAATGCTGAATACCGTAATAGTTTTCTTCTTCTTTCTTATTGATACTATACTTATATTTTACTCTTTGTTTAACAACGATAAATCGGCAAAAAAATTTCCATGGAAATCATTCTTAATTGTGTAGCGATTTTTTATTGACGTTTATATGTTTAAATTTTGATGTAAAAATTATTTGCTTAGATATTTATTTGAAATTTTGTGAAAAATGGAAGACCATTAGTTTAAAATTAAAAAATTAAATGTGAAAAAAAAAATGTTTATGCGTTTATGGTTATTTTAGTTTTTTAACATTTTATGAATCAAAAGTTATAGTAAAGGCGTAAATAGACCGCGTTACATTCATATTCGAGTAACAAATTTTTTCGTGAGTCTGAGTGGTAATGTTTTTGTGACGCGTAACATGTTCGCCAAATATCAAAAATTTTTGATATATTGACGAATATTTCCAATTCGTTCGAGCATGTTCGCGTTTGTGTGGCAATGTTCGTAACATTTGAATTTTTAATATGGAATGTAAGTTATAAATGGCCATTATTACACTGTATTATTTCCAACCAAAGCCTAAGTTAACAGGTCAAGAACTGAAAACACATGAATGTAGTTGTGAGAGAATTGCAATCGATTCTCACGTATTACGCGTATGAATAATTTCATAATTGATGTGAGTCTCGAATATAGCCATATAAGCGTGTACGAAATTTTAAAGTATGAAAGTAGTCTCGACGTATACTATTACGCAAGACCTAAGTAAACAGGCCAAGAACTGAAAACACATGAATGTAGTTGTGAGAGAATTCCAATCGATTCTCACGTATTGCGCGTATGAATAATTTAATAATTGATGTAAGTCTCGAATATAGCCATATAAGCGTGTGCGAAATTTTAAAGTATGAAAGTAGTCTCGACGTATACTATTACGATATTAAGGCAATTTATCTTAAGCTTTTAAAATAAAAAATTTAAAGGAAGACAATTTTTTAAATGCATATTTATGAATGAAAATATTATATTTTAAAATATCTTTCTTTAATGAATTATGTAAAAAAGATGCGACTTTAATTTTTTCTTTGGACCAAATTGAATAAAGTAAATGGTTTTTGTGTTATTTCAAGATTTATAGTCGGCCGCCTATTTTTTTCCATAAGACTACGTGTAAATTTGTTAAAAGATGGCCCCTTATTAAGCTCTTATTCTCTGCACTTCATGGTCTGATAATTGATGTGAGTCTTTATGTATATATAAAAAAACAAATGAAAATTTTCGGAGGTACAGAAATTTTTTATATCACGAAATATATTGGAGATTTTCTTCTCGAAAATGTTTGCAAAATAAAATTTTCACGCACATATTCAAACTTACAACTGCTATAAAGAATACATATCTAATAACGTCGTAAATAATTATGTGTAATAATGGCGAATGGTTATAAAGTAAATCTTGATGGTGAAAGAACTACGGACAAAAAATGTAAGTTAATACTTATATACTAATTGTTTTTTATTTTTATTAATTTTTATTTTATAGAATGAACAAAGAAACGGAGAAAAACTTGTGATAATATATTATAGTAATAATAGATCACCTACTTAAAATTTTTAGATGCCAGCGCCGCCATCACTGCTACTTGTTTCAATAAAATACTACATCTAAAAGGCAATAGATGTCGCTAAACAGTTTCACTCTAAAATCACTTTAAAACTGATATTTCTTTCATATTTTATTTTTCGAATTTTTAAATAAAAAAAAGAAATATTGTAATAGTAAATTTTATTACATATTAAATAATAAAAATTAACAATCTCTTCATTCTTGTTTCTTCCAAAATTGTAGTTAGAGTTGGATCATTTTTTGAATGGTATCAATATCGGCCATTTGTTTTTTTGTTCTACTGGATATTGTTTTATATCATTTGGAAACACCATTTCTACAATTAATAAAGATAATATTAGATAGTATATGAAATAATTATCAAAAAGCATAATTGGCACCACTTACATTGGTACTGGTGTTGGAGTAACAAAACCGCACCCAATCAAATTAGCAATGATTGTTCCGGAACATGGCATTCTTGGAACTAAGTTTTAAACAACCATCTGCTAAATCTGAGGATTTCAGCAACGCAGCATAAACTTCAACTTCGTATTATCTAAAAACAAATCACAAAGAATCAGTATTCGAAATAAAACAAAATACTTATCTAATATTCTGTTGTTTCATTTATGAATTCCATGTTATAACGTCCATAATCATAAATATCAATAATATAATGTTGTTATAAATCTGTTATTATAAATATAATGTCAACCACCTGTGACTCTGCCGTTCGAAACGACTAGAGTAAAATAATTTGAACTTTCAAAATTAGATTGGAATATTTATTTATTACAAACAAATAATGAAGTTTTCCAAAACAAAAATGTGATTTTAAGAAGTAATATAAGTTCAGTTGAACGATTTCGTTTACAATTATTTTAACATGTAAGTTTATAATGTTAAAATTTGAAATAAAAACACAATAATGACACATTACAAGACTTTGACTTGTAACACTTCTTAATTCTCCTGACGAGTAGCATTAAAAAAATGAACTCTGTTAACTCGATTCGATTCTGGTGTTTCAAAACGATATTTATGACGTCGAGAGTTTATTTTACTCCACTCCGGCATTTCGAAACGACTTTTATCTATCATATACCCAAATTATAATAGACTTGAAAAATGATAGTGATCACTTTTCTTGTATCACTTGAAATGATAATATGTATTATATTTTACCGGTAGTGAAAATTTAGTTTTTATAACTCTCAATAGATGGATTTGAATTTCTATAGGTTATGTGTTTCACAAATTAATGTAATTTCAGTTTTAAAATTAATGTCATTTTCGGTTTTTATAAACAAAATTTTCAAATCATCTAACAAAAAGTTTAAATTTAAAATGAGTTCATTTACTTTTTACATAAATCAAGAGCAACAAATCCAGAGAATAAATAGAAGGCAAATAAGCGATAATTCAAATCCCTTGGAATTACCTGATGATATGTAAGAATTAGTTATATTACAAACTTTGTATTTAAAGGTTTATATTTAACTAGACTTTATAAAATTTTTTTTAGATTTAGAAAATATTTTAGAGTTTCAAAGGAAGCTTTTAAGTATCTTCTAAGTATACTAGAAGCGAACATTAAAGTACCAATACGTTCATCATGTGTTCATCCAGTCTTGAAGTTGAGCGCAGCCCTCCGGTTCTTTGGAGAAGGATGCTACCAAACAGGTGGGGGGAATGATTTTAATGTGAGGGTTTCACAAGCCACATTTTCTTTAATATTAAAGGAAATTCTTAATGGTTTTAAAGAATATCTGTGTCCAGAACTAATTAAATTTCCAGAGTCTGCTAATGAGAAATTGGCAACTAAGGAATACTTCTACAGCAAATTTAATTTTCCTGGCGTTGTTGGTTGTGTAGATGGAACCCACATTAAAATATGTTCCCCTTGTAAATCTGAAAAGCATTTATATTATAACCGTAAACGGCTTTACAGTATAATTGCAATGTTGGTAAGTTTCATAAATTTGTGTCATTATCTACATTTGTCGCATTTTCAGGTTTGTGATCACGAAATGAAAATTATATTCGTTGATAGCAATTATCCAGAATCTTGTCATGGTTCCTTTGTCTTCACTTGACACTTATTTACAAGACAATGGTGAACTTAATACTTAGTTGCTAGGTATTATAATTTTTGCTAGAAAAAATTTAAATTTTAATATGTTGCATTTGCAGGTGATGCAGGATATCAACTCAAATTCTATCTTATTGTACCCTATAGAGCAAACACAAATAACAACAATACAGTTTTAAACAAGTTCATTCAAAGGCACGAAATATAATAGAACGAACCATCGCGATCTTAAAGAACAGATTTAGGTGCATATTAGGAGAACGCCAACTGCATTACAAACCTCAAAAATGCGTACAATTGTAAATGTTTGCTGTGCACTACATAACTTGTGCATAAAATAAAATACAAAGTGCCAAATGAAAAAAATTTGGAAGAATTTTCAAATAATGAAAATGATGTAGCATATGATGAAGTGTTAACCGAAACCTCATCGGCTTTAATTATAAGAGATAAAATAAGAGATAATTTGATTTCAAATTAATTTATTAATTCATATAGTCCAAACATAAATAAAACTTTTGTACTTCTTTTAAATTACATAATAAATAAAAAACTTTAATAAATTTAAAATAAGAAAAAAATAAAACTTAATAGTTCTTAAAAAAAAATATAGAAATATTTACTTATTATTTACATCACAATTTAATAGTCTTTGTTATAAGTGGTTTGTTTTTTTAACTGTAACTCTTCCGTTTGCAGTTCTAGTAGTTTAATTTTGATTTGGTTTTTTTCTCTACGAAGTTGAAGCTTTTCATCCACATATTTTTTTTGTTTCAAATCGTTTTTTTTCTATAACGAGTGTTTGTTTATAAATGTTCATTAATTTCTTTTAAAATCCTTGTTTACTCGTTCCTTGAAAATTTTTTTGACGATTCGGTTTTGATCTCAACTGTGGTTCTTCCGCGAAATTTTGATTTTTGAAAATTGAGGGACTTACAGGTTCAATATTTTCAATATCGTCATCTACTGTCATTAAAATACATATAAAACACAAAATATCAAAAATAAGTACAACAAACCTTGTAAATTTCTTGAAACTGGTAGGCCAAAATGTCGATCCTTTGGTTGAACTTTTTCAAATGAAAGTAGATCAACTACACCATTTTCTAAATTAGAAAAATGGTACAATTAGTTTCCACCTCCCCCGGTTGTTTTCATTTCTTTACATTAAAAAAAAAAAACTGAAAGACAACAATTTGTACCAACAGTACTCTATCACGAATAAAATATTTGTTAAGCAAACTGTCACTTTATGTGATACCTAGCAATAAAAACTTCTAGTATAAACAGTAAATTTTGACAACTAACTATCACTTTTGAGTCTTCAGTAATACATTTTTTTAAAAAGTTTGTCGCTTTTTAAGTCTATTATAATTAGGGTGTAGTGATACACATACATTTTTTCCTGAATCTACAAAATTTTTTTATTTGTGATTATGTTAGAATATGTCATTCAGCGCTAAAGTTGAATACACATTCTCTTTTTCGTGAATGAAAGTTCCATCCACAAAATTAGGTTGTTGGTGAGAGGGTATAAAAAACAGATATATTACTCCTAGATAGGCAATGAAGAAAATATTTTCAGTCAGTTTTGGAAAACAGCTTTTGTATTGCTTTAGTTTCTTCAGAAATAATTTCATTTCTAATTTTTTTTTTAAATTTTATAACGTATTTTATTTACTTTTTAAATATTAATAACTTTAATTATTAACTTAAATTATAATTTAAAAAAATATATATCAGTTATCAAGGAATATAAAAACTTAAAATCTCTTAAATGGAACTGGTTATGAGAAACTGCTCTAAATTATTTTCATAAATATAAACAGCTGAATGAACGTATGTAATGCCCAAATATGTCGAATCGCCCAAACTGTCGAATTTGAACTCAAATTATAGCTCGATATCTCTAATATCAGCAGATACAAAATTTCTGCTTTCAACTAAACATTTTAAATATTTTCCAAAAAAAAATATAGGGAAACAATTTTTTTTAGCATTTTAACATGACAGTCATTTATTGTTGTACGTCTTGGTCAGAAGCTATAAAAAAACAATTAAAAAACAGTTAGAAAAAGCTCTAAAATATTGCTTTTAATAGATTGGTTTAATGATTTTTATTATATATATATATATTATATATATTTTTGTAACAAAATGTGTTGAATTATTGACACATGACATTTGTTTCTTTTATGTTTTTATTTTTTTTATTTTTTTCTTTTTAAAAAATGAGTTTCAAAGATGTCCAAAGATTATTTATATGTATATTGCTGTTCTATTTTATTTAATGGATTTTTTTAATTTATTTATTTTATTTTTATTTTCTTTATTTTATTTAATATTACTGGTTGAAATAGAAGAACCTAACCTTGAAATAGAAGGTTCTCGTTTGGGTGGAACAACTGGTTTATTCGGTGGTATTGGAGGTGGTATACCTCTAGCTACACTTCCAACAATCGATCCACCTGTAAGTCCTCCAGATGTTGTACTATTACCGGTATTAATACCTGAAACAATTGGTATTGATGTAATACCAGTTGTTGGAATATTAGTCTGTAATTGTGGCTGTTGTTGTTGTTGATTACTCATTAATCCTGTATTATTAATACTTGTATTATTATTACTAGAAGATGTAATTACTGTATTACTATTTAATGCATTATTTATAGGTAAAGATTTAGCACTAATTGTATTAAATGAATTTCCTATAAAAGAACTGGTTGCAGGAACAATATTTCCTATATTACCACCACCACCACTGGTGGCTGATGTTAAAATTGTAGAATTTGATGCATTCAATATTTCAATTTTTCCTGTTGCCAATTTATTTTGAGATATTTGTTGTTCTGCAGATGTTAAAGCAGTTGCTGTGGTTGTAGCTAGAACACAAGATGTAGCATTTGTTAAAATACTAGATTGATTATGGCTTAAATTTTGTATTTGTTGCTGCTGTTGTTGTGGTAGTTGTTGATGATGTTGTTGTTGATGTTGTTGCTGCTGTTGTTGCGGTTGGGATTGCACTATTGCTACGGCAACTTGTTTTCGAGGTGCTATCTGTAATATTTATAAAAGGGGGGGAAAAAAATAAACAAAATAAAAAAATTAATTTAATTTAATATTTTTAAATTAAAAAATATAGTATTTAAATTTAAAAATTTATTTATTTTAAATTAAAAATTTTTAATTAGATTTTTGATTGAATTTATTCAATTTAAATTTTTTGTTTTGTTTTGTTGCTTTCTTCTTTTAATACCAATTCAAAAATCAACTCTCAATTATTTAATCTAATAATTCAATTTTTTTTTTTTGTCAATAAATAAACATTAAAAAAAATCGAATAAATTAAAATAAAAAAAAGGGAAATTTTAAGAAAATCGAATTTATAAGATTTTTTTTTTTTTAATATCTGGACAATAAATATCAAATTTAACAATATATTATATATGTTTTAAAAAATTAGAAACAATGAATTGAGTGTTATTTTGAGAAACAAAACAAAAAACATAATAAAACAAAAAAACAAAAAAAAGAATTTAAAAATGTTTTTAACAAAAATTATGCTAAATAATGAGCTTTACCTTTGTAGCTGGTGAGTTAAAGCCACCAATTACAGTTGAATTTACAGACCTAGCAATACCAGTGGCTATAAATAAAAAACAATGATAAAACAATAAATTTATGTAAATGAAAAAAAAAAATCAAAATTAAGTAAAGAAAAACAAATTAATGAATTTAAAATAAATAAAAAAAAAAATTTATAAAAAACTAAAAATAGAAAAGTTATTAAATTTATTTTGCTTGTTGTTTAAACATTAAAAAAAAAAAAGAGAAAAACTTAAACAAAAACACAGAATAAAACAATGATTTATTATTAATATAAATACAAATGATTTTTTTTTTTATAATGACAGTTGATATATACAACACAAAATATTTTTTAGCAAGGTAGATTATTTTTTTTGTTTTTTTTTTTTTAAAGCATTACTTCTTTTATTTGATATTTATATTTTGTGCAAAATTTTTACTATAGGTATAACTATAGTAAAACAACATACAAAAAAACACAGAAACCTAAACATGAGATGAAAAAAAAAAAAAAACTATACAAAAAACACATATTAAGTACATTTCAAATTTTAATAATCATTTAAAAAACTTTTTTAACCGTTGTTAAACGCTTCAGATATATAAAATTTTTTTTTTTTTTTCTTTGATTTTTAAAAGCGATTATTTCCTCACGATTTCCCAATTTTTATATCTGCATAATAGTGACATTAAAAATGCTATTATTCATTTTTATTTTCTTTTAATTGATTTTAAATTATCATCTTCTGTTGTCAAGTAGAAGCGGAAGCTGATTCACATTTACATCTATCAATCATATCATATAAAGTTGGATAATAACCAACGAAACATAAAGTAAAAAAATAAAAACAAAAATCTCTGTTATTCCAAAACAAAAAATTAAAATTAAAAAAAAAAAACAAATTGCGTTCACCAATTATATAAACAAAAAAAAAAAAAATAAAAAAGAATTAGAAAATTTATAACTTTAAAATTTATCTTTAGCTAATTTCTTATATTAATCAAAAATATTTTTGTTTTATATGCATTTATTATGTATGTATAACAATTAAAATAAAAAAATTTCAATTATATATATTCTCATTTTGGAATATTATAGAAATAAAAAATTTTATATTATAAATAATTAATTTAATAAATAAGATAAATAAATAATATATAACATTTATAATTAAATATCAATTGTTGATAAAAAAAAAATTAAATACATATCTTGTATTAACTTATATACAATAAACTTTAGAATGAAATCAAATCATTTCATCAAATTATAAAACAATTTATCATTTTATTTTTTTTATTCCTTTAGTTTTTTAAACATATATATATGTATACATTTAATAAATTAAATATCAATGTTAATAAATGTATACATATGTATATATATATATATATATATATATATATATATATATATGTATGTAACATTTGGTAAAAAAAAAAATATCTGAAGGAATTTTTAACTATATAATATATATATGAACTTTATATGTATACAAATATAACAAATGTAAACAAAAATATCGTACATACAATAATTTTTCTAACTATTTAATAGCGGAAAATATAATACAAATAATATTATGAATAAATATATATTTATCTAAAATATTAATCAAAGAATCACACAACATTTATAAAATTGTTTTATAAATTTCAATATGTATTTTCACGACTATATAATAAAAAAATATTTATGTATACATATATAACTTACTTGGACCAGAAACTGGAACACTTGATACTGTTGCAGTAGGTTGAACAATTTTTGCAACATCAATAACTGAAGAGGGATTTCGTATTTCACCTGCTATATATTATTAAAAATTAAAATTAATAAATTACGTATAAAAAAAATAATAAAAAATTAAAAACCTACTTAAAATTGGAATCGATCGCATTTTAGTTGAAATAACTTGGCCAACTACTGGTATATGAACACTTTTAAGTTGTGCTAATTCAATTTCAAGATCTCTAATCCTAAAAAAAAAAAAAAAAAAATTAATACAAAAGTACATACAAAAAACAAAAATGTATTTACCTTTTTTCTTCTTTAGCTAAATTTAGTGCAAACAATTTTCGTTCTTGTTCAAATTGTGAAGTTTGTCGTTCCAGTTCAGCTTCCATTCTTAATGATTTTTTAGTTTCTTCTTCTAAACCATCAGCCATTGAATCTTTTTGCTGTTTTTCTTCACTTAAAATTTGTGCTAAATCTTCTGAACGTTTTCTTTCTTCAATATATTTCATAATAATTTTTTTTCTTTCAGCTAATAATAACAATACAATTTGTTTTTGACGACCACGTTCAAAATCAAATTGTTCTTGAATTTTTTTTAAATCTTTTTCTAATTTTTTACGTTGTGTGCGTTCACTTTCTAATTCTTGTTTTAATTTGGTTCTTTCTATTTCTAAACCATATGTTATATCATCACCTTGTGCTGTATCGTGTTCATGTTTACGTTTTTCATCTTCTAATTCTTGTCTCATTTTTTGATTATTGTCTAATGATTCTTTTAATATATTCACCATTTTTGTTTGTGTTGAACGTTGTTTTGTTACCATTTTATATAATGATTCCATTTGTTGTTCAATGATAGCACGTAATTCCATTTCACCTTGTATTGCTGTTACTGATGATTGTCGACTAACTAAATGACCAGCTGATGCCATTTTATCACGAAATAATGCTGCCTGAGGATCATTTAATAAAACTTTTGGTTGATTTCTTAAGTTATGAATCAATTGTTTTACACGTTCATTACGTAATGTTGCAATAACAACATCTCTTGCTTGAAGTTCTCCTTCCAAACGACAAAGCATGTTTAAGAGTTCTGTTTTTGTTAATTGTTCAGAACGCAACTATTAAATAAAAGTAAAATTAAAACACTACTTAATATATTATTTAAGAACTTAAACATTTTTATTCGGTTTAATATTTATTTATGAACATAATAATATATTAACTTAAGTTTGAATAAATCGAATTTCATTGCTTATAACATTTTATACATTACTTTATTTTACTTATTTAAAATACTTTCATAGAATACTTTTTTTGTTTGTTTAAAAAATTTTTTTATTATGTTGTTTTTTTCCTATGTTTAATATTCTTTGCAAAATGTATTCTTTCTTACCTTCTGATTTGAATTTGGTGCTTTTATCGTCATGTAATCGTTTTGATCATCACTGTTTATATTATTAATATGATCATTTAACATATTTTCAATGCCATGAAGATTACTTCCTGAACAACCAATAAATTTTACAGTGCCATTATTATCAATTTCATAAGAATCACTGTTATTTTCTGAAGTATTTTAAATTAAAAGAAAAAAACAGATAAAAAATTTTATTAAAATTCACCAATTGAAAAAAAAAAAAAACAACAAAAAAACTGACCAAAAATTTTAGTTGAATTTTCGAAATTTGAGATTTCTCCAACGTTAGTATTATTACTAATACCGCCACCACCTCCACCGCCGGTACCACTATTTCCACTAATTTCTGTTGATGACTGATGTGATTCCATTTATTAATTAAATTTTAAATATGAACTAGGAAAGTATACAATTTTGAATTTGGAATACTTTGAATTTTTCATAGAATTTTTTTTTTAAATTCTAAACAATTTTATGAACATATAAATTATGTAATACAATTGAGTTTAATAACATTACTATCAATTAAATTCTTAATTTTTTTTATTTAAAATGCAAAAAAATTATTTATTTCTTTTCTAAAATTGATTTTAAAAATTATAATTAAAAAAAAAAAATTTTTTTTTTTTTTTCTATATAGACATACTAAGAATCATTCCTAATTATTTTTCACAACAACAACAAATCGTCAAGTCCGTCAATAGAATCCTTTTCACCATTCTTTTTCTTTCTTTTTTAACAAAATCAATCACACACAAAATAATGACATACAAAACACCAATTTAATATTTTATTCAAAAAATGCATATATTTAAAATTTAATTTAATTTTAATTATCAAAAAAAAATATATATATATATAATTTATACAATTTTAAAGATTAATTTTATTTCAATTTATTTATTTTTTTTTTATTAAAAATAAATATGTGAAAAACAATTTCTAATCATTGTAGAAAATACCGCAGATTTTTTATATAATTTTTTTTTTTTTTTTTTGTTGTCAAAAAAATATACAATATCTGTCTCTTTTTATTTTTCAAAGATTCCAAATTAAAATATACACACATAATACTGGATACCAGTATTACCAGATTATAAAAATAATTAGTGTCATTCATAAATATATTAGTCATAGATAGGTAATAAAGAAAATATTTTCAGTCAATTTTAGGAAATAGCTGCTGAGTGAACCGAGCTTATGTAATACTTTAATTTCTGCAGAAATAGTTTCCTAAGAATGAAATAGTTTAGTTCCTAATTTTTTTAAGAATTTTATTACTTGTTTTGTTACCTTACAAGTAATTTTTAAAGAACTTTAATTAAATTAAATTTTAATTTAAAACAAAAAAAAAATTGAAAGTAAGTTTTTATTATTTCATGTTTTTCTACAGAACACGCAAAATTGATAAAAATAAAGAACTAAACTTAAAAACAAAGAAATAGTCGCTTCTGTTGTCAAATATTATTATTTTTATGCTATTATTTTCGTTTATTACGCGGAATAGTCTATTGTAATATCATATCAATAAACATTAATATACTATTTACTTTGCTATTCCTTCTTTAAAATGAATAATCGAAAATAAACTTAGCAGCAAAACATACAAGTAAACTTAATCTTATTCAAAGAATCATGTAAAATGAAGAAAAAAGTAATTTGTTAAATAAAATCAATAATTGCAAGCAGCGAGTCAGTTTTTAAATTTTTTTTTTTTTTCGTTTTCCTACATCTTTTTTAAAACTTTTAGTTAATGCATCAAATAAAATAAAAATGGACATAAAGAAATATTTCTAAGTTGATTGGGTATTTATTTCAGCTATTATTTTAGTTTCGGTTGTTTTTTTTTTTAACTATGGTCAGCTGCTGATAACTACTGTAATAAAAATACGAAATTTAAATTACAACTATTTTACAACGACAAACGCATTTCTGTCACATCTTTGACGGTATCACATATTAATATAAATGCCAAAACAGATAGATACAAAAATTTCATTAAAAAAAAATTTAAAAATTAATATTTGACTAGTTCTATTTTGTAGAAAAATGTGTTTCCGACATTTTGTAGAAACATTTATAAAATTATTATGACTAGATAAATAAAATTTAATTTTGCTAACAAACTAAAAACCGACAATCTACCGTTTGTCTAAAATTTTTACATAAATACTTATATATAATATTTAATATTTATGTTGTGTTTCTTTCGCATAGCTACAAACGTCAAATTATTTAACTCAAGATACTTTAAGTAAACATTCTATATTTCTACGGTAAATGGTCCTATTATTTAAAGATATAACTTGTTTAAATAATAGGACCATTTACATATTATATTGAAATTTAAACTTTCGATAATTATGTGTAAATCTAACATAGACAAGAGTTTTTTAGCGAAACAGTAAAAAATTAAAAACTTGCACCATTCTTTTTTTTCAAAAATCTCCTGATGCAATTGACGCAGTAAAAAAAAATAAAATATACGACATCTGGATTTTAAATTTAAAAACATAATGCGGACATAAGTCTATATACAAAACAAAAATAATTTTATTTATTATTTGGTTTGTTTTTATTTTAATTATTTAAATGTACAATTTAAAATCACTATTTTCATTTTTATATTTAGATTTTCAATATTTGTTAAATTATTTCATATAATAAATATCCGCGTAAGATTTTCAGCGATTGCCGGTAGTTGGTAGCCGCCACCCTTACGCAATTAGTGCGAAAAAATTAAACGTGGTATATATACGTATGTTTACATACCCATACCCATTATTATTTTTATGATGGTTTTTATTTATTAGCATAGCATGCTGTTTACATATCGGATATTCTTTTATTAAAAACAAATTATTAAAATGAGTAAACTAAATTAATTAATAATTCACTTATTCTAATATTAAATTAAAATTAAAAAAAAAAAATTTTTATAAATTAATATTTTTTTGTTTCTTGACAGATGATATAATGGGTTCCATACACTAAAAAACTTGTTTAAAAACATCTTTCTAAATATGCGAAGTTAAATCGTGTGTGAAATGGTTTCGAAACAGTTTGTTAAACGATATTGATATTGAATAGGCGGAGTCATAAGTTTTTGAAAATATTTAAACGTGTATGGTAAAGTTTAAAAACCAAAACATAAATAAAATTAGTTGGTAATAAATTGTTGTACTATTCACATATATATATGTTTTTTTTTTTTATATATATAAAATTTTAAAATAATTTATATAGAAATAATTTAAAATAAAAGGTAAAATGTCTGTTAAAAATAATATAGACTGGAAAAATATCTTCGAAGAATTCGGAAGTCAGGCATAATTATGACAAATTTCTTCTAATTTATATAAAAAATAACGTCTGCGAGATGAAGGCCGGAAAAGTTTAGATCTTCAAAATAGTTTCCTGTCGCTAAAAATCTCAAAATAGTATGAAGTCTAACCTTTGCAGAAATCGCATCGCGCATCAAAATATTTTGCTTTTTGATTAATAGTTTCACTTTTCGTAAAAGATCTTTAAAACTTCCTTCTCCCATTCCTAAATAATTCCTATAATCATTTGATTCTTTTTCACTAATTTCTTCCTTTAGGAGTTTTTGATTTGAATATTTATTTTTATTTAGTAACCACTTTTCCACCAATTTTCGTTTTTTTTTTCTTTTTTTAATTTCTGTAATTACCATCAAAGCGATAATTTTATCCGTCATAAGTTCTACTTTGAAACATAAAAAAACATTTGTTTAAATAAAAGTTTGCTAGTGTATCCGCCTGTTTACACTGGTTGCATTATACAGTTGCAATTTTTTCTTTTTTTTTCCCATTTCCTCGCTTTTCCCAAAAAAAAAAAAAATTTAAAAACGAAAACAAAACGACGAAAATGCGTAAAATTCAGGAAACCGTTATTTATTTTTGTTAACCAAATTTAGCTACTAGCTGTTGCAAGTCACCAATACACATGTAAAGCAACAATAAAAAATTTTATCAGGTCAAAAAAATAAGTTATAATATTAACGCACATATAAAGTTGCAATAGCAAAATATGTAAACTCGAGACGAGAGTTTTGCAGCCAGATTTTAAATATAAAAATGAATATATCATTGCATACAGAAATGTTAACAAGTGTATACAGAGCCTATAGTGAACACATAAACAAGTTTATGAACATGTTTTTAAATAAATTTATTTTAATGTATCGACCCCATAAATTATTTTAATTTATATTTGTAGCATTTGTAATTGTAAATTACTTGTCAAATTTTAATAAACTGAAATTATAAAATTGAAAATTAAAGTTTTAATTAATTTTCACAATTCCAAGTTTTTTTTCTTAAAATATATGACATTTAATTGTATAATATGTTCTAAATTCTATTTTGTTTTTATTTTGATCCAAATCTATTAAACAATCCTTTTTTCTTTTAAATAAAATTTTATTTTGGTATACCATACATATTAATTTATACACGTGCTTAATAAATACAACAATTTTTTTAAATCTATTTATGTAAACGTAGTATATATTGATCTTTAAAATTTTTGCGGAAAATTTTTTGATGTTAAAAAACGTAAGCAAACAAAAAAACAAAAAAAACAAGGAAACTGTTATGATAAAAAAAAGAAAAGTGAAATAAATATATTGTTTGTTATTTTCTTTTGAATAAAATGTCATTTTGGTGTACCATACAAAAATAAAAAAAATAAAAATAACATAAAGAAAAAGAAAAAAAAAAAAAACAAGAAAAAATAACAATGTGGAAAAGGGTGTAAATTTTTGTAGAAGGTATAATATTGAATTTAATTAAGAAGAAATAAATAAAACAGAATTGTTTACATAATTTTAATAACAATAAGGTATAATTAAAATGAAATAAAAAAAAACCATTGATTTTATTTATAAATACAATCCATAGCTCAAAATGAAATATCAAAATAAGCATTTTATTTCTTTCTATAAAAATTGTTGGTACATCATAAAATCTGATCCTTTGATTTTTTTTTTTTTTATATAAAAAATTTTCTATTTTCTTGTGTATTTTGTATTGGTAATATTTAAAAAAATTTTTATGAATAATATAATAATATTTAAGCAAAAAATATAAAAAGAAATAAATATATAATTATTTCTTTTCATCTACTTTTAAATAAATAATAAAAAATAATTGATGATTAATTACGGTTTATGGTTAAGTCGACAGCAGAGGCTTATTAAATAAAAATACGAAATATTTTTAAATTAAGGCGCATATCAAGAATTTCGTAAGACATAAAAGAAGAAAATATGTAAATAAAAAAAAAAAAAATATGTGTTTAATTTGTTAATAATCTTTATGAAAATTTAAATAAATAACTAAAAATAATATAATATTTAAATATACATATGTATGTACATATGTACATATATAAAAAATAAAATTTTTGGAGCGAAAATTATTTAATCATATACAAAAAATTTGTATGCATCGTAATGTTAAACAATTAAGAAAAAGAAAATCAATTTTTTTTTTTTTAAGTCAAAGGGTTGTTTTTTTTTTTTCTAAGAAAATCAAAATGTAAATAAAAGGGTTTTTATTTCTTTTTTGTATTTATATTTTATATAAATATTTTGCATTCAATTTCTTTTTATTGAATTCAAATTAGAAATATTTAATAGTACCTATCTATAAAAAAAAATGGTTCAATTAATTACCTTTTATTAGTTAAATATAAATTTCTTTTAAGATTTATTAAATTTATTCATATTTTGAATTCATTATGACTACCTACCCAATTTAAAAATTTAAGGTGTTTTTCAATTTAAATAAACCATTTACCTACCTATTATATTCTTATAATTTTAAAGAATGAGTTTATAAAATATGTGTATAAATAAAAATAAAACAAAACAAAAAAAAAAATCTATAAGATGAGTAGTTTTTTTTTTTGAGGATTACTTAAAATCAATGTGAAAATATTTATTATTTAAATTTATTATGTACCATTAAAGTTGATAAGAAAATGTTGTTATTTTGAGATATGATTACAAAACAATGTTTTTTTTTTTTTTTTACATGATTTTAAAATTATATATGTTTAGAATATTATAGTAGAAATCTATATGTTATCAATAAAAGATATCCCTATAATTTCTATTGTTTTTTTATTCACTTAATGTTTTTTTTTTGGTTTTTTGTGAACAGGTTTTAAACACAACGATAAGATTAATAATATAAAATACCGCATTACAAAAAAAAAAAAAACCAACCGCAATAAGAAAAAACAAAACAAATGAAATTAAGAATTAAAGGCTTCTAAATTTTTTACTTTATGTTTTACTTGTAATTTCTTGTGTTAATAAAATAGCAATTAAATCCAAAAAAAAAAAAAAAACATCCAAGATAAAAAACTAAAAAAAAAAATCAAATAAAATGGAAAAAAAATCATCAACTGGATCAGGACCACGAATATTAAAAAAGAAACATTTTCGTGTTAAACATCAAAAAGTTAAATTGTTTAGAGCTAATGAACCTATTTTAAGTGTATTTATGTGGGGTATTAATCATACAGTAAGTTATAAATTAAAAAAAAAAAAAACTATTTTAAATTTATTTAAGTTATTTTCAATAATTTTAGATAAATGAATTGAGTCATGTTAATATACCTGTTATGTTATTACCGGATGATTTTCGGGCCTATTCAAAAATTAAAGTTGACAATCATTTATTTAATAAGTAAGTATCAGATATATTTACTTAATAAACTACTAATATACTTTATTAATATATATATATTTTTTTATATAGAGAAAACATGCCATCACATTTTAAAGTTAAAGAGTATTGTCCATTAGTATTTCGTAATTTGCGAGAACGTTTTGGTGTTGATGATGTTGATTATCGAGAATCACTTACACGATCACAGCCAATATTAATTGATTCATCTGGTAAATCAGGTGCACAATTTTATGAAAGCTATGATAAATTTTTTATTATAAAAAGTTTAACATCTGAAGAAATTGAAAGAATGCATGCTTTTTTAAAACATTATCACCCAGTAAGTGTATAAACATTAAAATGTTAAAAGTATATAAACATTTATTAAGTTTGTACTTAAATATTTTTTTTTTTAGTACATTGTAGAAAGACATGGTAAAACATTATTACCACAATATTTAGGAATGTATAGATTAACAGTTGAAAGTGTACAATATTATTTTGTTGTAATGAGAAATGTCTTTAGTTCACATCTTAGTGTTCATAGGTAATTAAAAAGAATACACAAACGACACTCAAACAAAAAATTAAAAAAAAAAAATTAATGGTTGATTTTTTTTTTTTTTATAGAAAATTTGATTTGAAAGGAAGCACAGTTGATAGAGAAGCATCTGAAAAAGAATTAGAAAAACCTTTACCAACATACAAAGACAATGATTTCATAAAACAAAAAATAAAAATAATTATTGGAGAAGAATCTAAGCAGAAATTATTTGAAATGCTCAATAATGATGTTAATGTAAATTTATTATTATTATTTTTTGTATAATATTTTTTATTTGTTTTATATATATTTATATATATATATTATTTTATTTATATATTTATTTTATTTATATATATTTATATATATATATTTCTTCTTTTTGGATTAACTTAGTTCTTAACTAAGCTCCATATAATGGATTATTCATTACTAGTCGGTATTCATGATTGTGTTCGTGCTGAAGAAGAAGCTACACAAAGTGAAAGTGCGCGAGAAGCGGCTGGTCGCAGTGAAAATAGCGAAAGTGAAGAATGTGATAGCGGTGAAAGGTATTTTTAGAAAAAGAAATGTATATATAAATTTAGATATAAATTGAATATTTTATTAGATGGACATATAATACACCCCCTGATTCTCCTAGATGTACGGGACAGTATAATGAAATAATACATGAAATTGATATATATGCTTTAACAAGTGTAGAAGGTGAATAATATTTGAAAATATATATGATATGATATATATGATAATTACCAATTAATTTACTATTATTATTAATGTACAATATATAAATATTTTTTTTTTTAATAGATCGAAGAGAAATTTATTTTATGGCTATAATAGATGTTCTTACACAATATGGAGTTAAAAAACAGGTATGAAAAATAGTTAGAAAAATTCAATTTAATAAAAAAAAAAAAATGTTTTTAATTTTAAAAATACTTAGGATATTGAAAAATAAAGTTTTAGGACTTTGAATTTAACTTAATATGTTATAAAGATATTTTGAAAAAAAAATCCAAAAGTTAAATATTTATTTATCTGCATATAATATCCAATAAAAGTAGATTCCAGAGTAAAAATCTGTACATTTAATTTTCTTTATTTTTATTTTTAATTATTTTTTTTATTGTTTTTTCGTAATGTAAAGTGTATGCTCTTTTGTACATAAAGTTACAGACATTTTTCCAGTATTATACTCAAAAGGGTTCTACTAGTAACCGTCAAGTTGATGTTTCAACTAGTCCTAGTAAATCCCACTTAGAAATGGCTTTATGGTTTCCTTTAGATTTGATGGTAAGAAAGGAAGTGTTTTTGTTTTCTTCTTTTTACTTTTTGATTTACATTTTTTTCATTTGAATTTTAAAAATTGTGTTTCGTTTTTTTTTTTTTTTCATTTTGTATATTTTTTTTTTTTTTATTTTGCTATTATTTAATTCGCAATCAAATTTGCTTATGATCATATAATTTTTACCAAAAAAAAAATGTTAAAAATATATGAAACTTACACAGCTATTGCAGATTAAATAATGTATCCATGATTTATTTCTATTGTCCGTTTTCTTTTTTTGCTTTTGTTTTTTCATTAATTTTTTTTTTAAGTTGTCTTTGTTTTTAAAAATGAATCAACTAAGTATAAAACTACAAAATTTATAGTTGATTACATTTTTAATTAAAACATTAGTGGTATCATTGTTACACGATATTTTATTCCAAAAAAAAAAACAAAAACAAAAATTAATGAGGAAGATCAAATATTTTTTTGAGATGGCTATATATATGTATGGCATATATATATGTATGTATGTATATTTTTTCTAGATTCAATTCATAAATTGTATTCATATTAAAAATAATTCAAAGTCCAAAACTTTATATGTAGCTATACGTTTTTAGACCGTTATATCTTTTGGGTTTTTTCTTTTTGTTTTTTTTTTGTGCTTAGCAATCCCCTTAACCTTTTTTTTCATAATTATTTAATTTTTTTTTTTTGTTTTAATAAAAATATGTATATAATCTTTGTAACACCATAAAATAACTATATATATTATATAGAGTATTCACGTGGAAGAAAAAAAAGTTGGACAGTTTTTTTTCTAATTTCGTAAAATCAAGTTGATCGTATTTTATTTTTATTTTAGTTTTTTTTTTTTTTTGTATGTCAATCGATGTATGTACATTTGTATATATTTCTTTATATAACTTTTATGATATAATTTAAAAAAAAAATGGTGTTTTATTTTTTTTTTTTGGCGAAATATGTATGAAGCTTTTCTTTACTCCTTTTGCCAAAAATTTGTATGAAATTCTTCGCCATGGTTTTGTACGAAAATTTTCTACTTCTATTAAACGCATCAATTTTAAACTGTTTTTTTGTGTGTTTGTGTTCTATCATAAAAAAATATATGTACATAGCTATAATGTATACCTATATAGTATAGATATAATTTCTAAATATGATTACATACGAGTATTTAAAAAAAAATAAAAAACCTCGATTGTACCTCTATTTTTTCTTTCACACACTACATAATATTATGACATTCGCTAAGTTTTGAATGCAAATACATAATTATATTTTTTTATACGATTTTTTTTATTACAAAACCGTATACATATTATAATAATCATCTCTAATTAAGTATATACATATGTTTTATAGTAAGTAACCTATAAAAATTGTAAGCTTAACAATAAGTAACCTATAAAAGTGTAAGCTTAATATTTTTTAATTTTAATTAAAAATATAAAAATTTCACTTAATGATGATACGATCTTGGGGTGATTTACGATCTTGTCTTAAGATTTAAGATCTAAATATCATCTTGGTGTGATTTTAAATCAACAAAATTGACTAAAATTTTTTGTTCTACGGAGAATACTCTATGTATGTATAGTATATGATTTCTTTATGGTAATACCAAGTAATACATATATGTATGTGTATAGTTTTTTTTCAGTCAGATCTGTGTGAAATTGTATACCCGTAGCATTTTTCTATAAATCACTTATTTATAGAAATTGATTGGAGGTATAAACAAATCTTCAATAGTTGAATATAAGACAATTTACATATTGTATAAGTTCTTCATGACTTTTGTTCAGGAAACTGCATTTTATTTAATATAAATTCAAAAAAAAAAAATTATTTAATTTAATTTTTGTTCGTTTACATATAATTGAAAACGTCAGTTAATAAAAATGACAATTTATTTAAATCTTGTTTTTCTTTTTTTTATTAAGATCTGAAAGATTTAGATGTACTCTGAATATGTTAACTGCTCAAAACAATAAACATGATTATTTTATTTGATCAAAAAAAAAAAGAAAAAAAAATAACTGTTTAATCATTCAATTTGTAACACTGGTAGGAACCAATGAAATAGTTACCAATATGATCTATTCTGAAAAAATCGTATACATTTTCATTTTTTCTATTTCTAAATGTATTACCATAGAATCTAAAATTTTTCTAATCATAAAATTGTTCAAAATTAGAATCCTGGTCAAACTTTTGATATTATCCAATTCTCAGATTCATTGTCATATTTTGTTTTTAATTTACACAAAACAACAAAAAAAAAAAAAAAAAATTGTCTGTCAAATGTTGTAGGATAAAAGAATTTTAAATGTATTATAATTATAATTATTTGTTAATTTTGATTAAAAATAATTAAAGCGGGGCCTCGGTGGCCTAGTGGGTAAGAGCGTATAAAATACGCTGTAAACACCGAGGGAGTGTGGGTTCAAATTCCACACACGTCGTAAGAGTTATTCCCCCTTACGACATTTACAGCCAAAGGCTGTGTAATTAATTTCCTGTCCACATTTATGTGGCAGAGAAATGCATTAAAAAAAAGCTCGTTTTCAGCGCGCTTTTCCAACAGTTATTTAAAAATGTTTTTTTTTTAATTTTTATTTTGCGTGTTTTTTCATTATTTTATTAATTATAATAAAATTTATCAGTTTTATTTTATTTTATATTTTTTTTTTTATATAAATAGGCTGCTAAAGCTGCTAAAACCGTAAAATATGGCAGTAATGTAGATGGCATTTCAACATGTGATCCAGAACAATATGCAAAACGTTTTATTGAATTTATGGACAAAGCTATTGAGTAGTTTATATAATAAATGTATTCATTATTTGGGCGTTCATGAATAAAAAAAAAAACAAAAAGAAACATTATATATACATTATGTATATAAATATATATAACAAAGTTAATTATTTAGTGTTTCTTATATAATCCTATTTAATCATTCATAATAATAATGATAATAATAATAAATAATATAAAAAAAAAATTAAACAATAATAAAAAAACAAAGTAAAAAAAAAATAATATTAAAAATTTAATTAAAATGTAAGATATAAATGTAAAATGAAAATTTTTTTTATGTATTATATATGTATATATATATATATATATTTACATATAATATATGATATAATATTATGTTACTATCATATTATATACATCTGTGTAATATGATTATTTTTTAGACCAAGTTATAAGATTATTTTGTTAGGATATCCAACTATATCGAAGCATTTCTAAATTTGAGATACATAATATATTTTAATCTCATATAGCGTGTGACCACTAAGACAACATAATATTTTTTTTTATAAAAAATTAATTTGGAAATCTAGTAAAAACATATTCTGCTTAAACAGCTACAGTTGTTTTACATTCAATCGTATTCTATATTATATACGTTACATTTGAAAGCATGTATATATATTCATTCATTCATTTATTTTCACAATTCATTTTTATATATAAAAAAAAAAAAAATACTGACACATTGATACTATTGCTATTAAATTTTCGGAATGAATATTCTTGAATCAACAGAATAAGAATGGTTCGTTCCATAAATTTTATGCTGTAAAGTTTATTCAGTTGATTCCTCATTATTTCATTTTTAAACCGTTAAAGTAAATAAATTTCCCTATTCTTTTATTCAAATTATTTTCGATTCCATTCTCAGTATTATAATTTTTATAGAAATTGGATTCACATCATAACAGAATATTTACTGTTAAGATTAATATCACTTTTATAATCAAGTTTCATTAAAAAAAAAAACAGTTTATTAATTGTGTCGTTCAAATGTACAACCACGATATTTATATGTTAATCCATTCTTCAAAAAAATGTTGAAAACTTTTATAACTTGGTAATAATTAATCGATTTGTTTGATTTTTTTTTTCTACTTACTTTTAGCTAGCATGCTAACAAATATTCTAGAAAAACAATAAATGTATCCTAATTTGTTTAAGAATTAAAGAATATTTAAATATGCAAATATCGTGTTTCGCAACTGAACATTTTTTTTTTATCGTGTTTTACACTAAATTTTAATAAAAGTTATAACGGTGTTTGAACTTAACTAGCACAGAAAAACGTTAATAAAAAAAAACACGTATTTATTTTTTATAAAGATATTTTATTTTTAATTAAATTAAAAATATTGTAAATGCATTTTATTCTAATATTAATAACAATATAAAACAAAAATAGTCTTTCTTAGTACTTCTTAAGCAAACCCTACAAATTAGTTAAAATTAAGTTAAAAAATCTAACTAATTTTAATTTAACAATAATATAAAAAGTAAACACATCATTTACTATTATAACAAAATAAAACAAAAATTTCTTCTTGGGATAAGATAATTAATTTTAGATAAAAACCTTTTAGAAAATTTTAAATAAAATAAAATCTAATTATACACGCAAGCCGTCGAATTGACTTTGAGGTTCGCAGATTTCATCATTTTCAGGTGTAATCTCAAGATTGTTAATATCATTTTAATTAATAATGGTTTTGTAAAACGATAGCTGTTCTTTTTCGCATTACTCATCTCCAAAATATTTTTTTTAATAAATTATTTACATCAGAGATTTTAGCTGAAACAAAATGCACGCCAAATTTTATTATAAATGGATTGATTTGCGATATCTTTTTTCCTTTTTTTTTGTTATACATTTCCGAGCTCCAACATCTAATTTATAAGTTACTTCACCTTTGACTAGTATACTGTTATTAGTCTTTGTAAGAATGAAACGTTTCGTTAGTTAAATTTAATGTGCCAAGTTCCTGGTGGTCGTAATATAAAAGTTGTTTTCGATTTCCAATTCTTTACCGGACAATCAGACTCATCAAGATGAAAGACCGATCTAAAAGTTTTGTATATTTCTATGAACTCATCCGGCAAGATTATTTAGTTTGTCTATTTCTAACCTGTAAAATAATTTTAGTTCTAAATTCAAAAAAATTATAAAAATAAAACAGTGATTTTACTTCTATAGTAATGAATTTTTAACGTTTAAAATTTTTTTATGAATTTTATTACAGTATTTTTTTTCATCATTAAATGAACCAACTCTATTTGCGCCACGTTTTTCTTTTATGCATTCACCTGTTTCAAGATCCGATTTTGCTATTCTCATAGCTCTATATATCCTTTCCGATTCCCAGTATCCCGCAAAAAGCTTTCTCGCAAACTCTTACTACCTTTTTATTGGATGTTCTAACGTAGTACTCAATTGAAATTTGTTTATTTTTAAATTTATTTTAATTTTTTCGAATTGGTAAAATTCCGGAAGAGTATTTTAAAATAAATTGATCTTATGCCAACTTGTTGTTTGAAAAATAAAAGAGTTTTGAAACTCTTATATAAAAGAGTCTATTGCATCAGCTCGTCTTATGTCGTTACATTTGAAACTTCCTTTATATTTTTGTGAACACAGTTCGTGATGACTGGTCGAGCTTTTTACTTATATCAAAATAGATTCATTGCCTTTTTATAATATACGTCTTGACCATATAATATTTTCCGCTAATGTGACGAAATTAATATTTGAATATCAAAATATAATCGTCAATATCAAAATATTCGCGCCAAAATCATATTTAAATATATCGACTTTTGCACTCAAGTAATAAAAAGAACACTAAAAATAGACGTTTTTGCTGCAAATTAAATAATGAAAAATATCGAATTTTGAAACAAATATTTTTTCGGCTTTTACATTTAACTTAAATTTTAGAAACGAAATATCTTTAAAAATATCCGAGTTTGATTTAGTTTTTTTTTTAAATAGGGTTATAGATGTTGAAAATTCTCGTCTTTTAATATGCATATGTCAAAATTCTTGTTCAACGTAAATATCAACTTTTGCATTTGATCTACACATTTAAGATTCATTATTATAAACCGGATTCTGTTGAAGAATAATCAATAATCTCTTTTTCACATCACAATAATATTTAAAAATTCTCATTGTCAACTTGCTTGAAATGGATTACGTTATATAATTTCTTATTACATATCTACCTTAATTGTGAAACTTCACGATCAGTATACACCATGGAAGAATATTAAACCTTTCAATCTCTAGATAAAAAATTATCTTTCAATATTCTTTGAATTTATTTTAATATTCAATCTGATATAATAGCTTGGTATATAGACTATAATATATGTAGTTCATTTATTCTGAATGATTTCTTTATCGATTTTCTTATCATATTGAGATCATGATTTTACATAGTCATTCCTCACATCCCAAAAATCAGTTAATTTTTCAAGAATTCTAACAATTTTTAATTTTGCCATTAAAGTGATTTACTCTCACGATTTATAATCAAAAGAATTAGATAGTAGGTAATATCAGAATAATTATACAAGAAATTTATGAATCCAATCCCTTGAAGCTGAGTTAAATGTTTAGGTACTAGGATTCCCTTTTTTTTTTAATTATATAAATACCGGTTTTTTTACTGAAATCCTTAATATAATATGTTCGAATAGGTCCGTTCGCTATAACAATGATAAGAATAAACATTCTGAGAAATAAGTACACTTCTAACCATTTTGGAAGCATACTCTGGGTTGAGTATAATAATTTCATTTCTGGCCCATAAAATTTGATTCATTACGTCATATTCTTTACTATTAGCTCTCTTAACTTAATTACAACTGTTAATATATTCTAAAAACCGTCCTCGCAAAAATCCAGGATTCTGATTTTCTGAAATAACGAAACCCCTCTATACGTTCTTACACACACTTTCACTAACTTTTAAAAAAATGGAAAAACTCTTACGAAATATAAAATATATATGAATATGTATAATATATTATATCTATATTTAATATATATTTATAAGGGTGTTCGAAACTCGAAGATAAATCACGCAAAAAGGATAATAATAAAAAAAAAAAATTAAACTTATTATGAACTTGAAAAAGATTCGAAGAAAAAATGTATTATAGAAATTACAGTTATTTAAAAAAAAAACTAAGAAAGGTTAATACTTTTCCATTTTAAATGCAAGATGAAGGCAAGATTCAAATATGTAAGATAGAAAATACAAAATTCCAAAAAAAAAGAAGAGCTTCTAGATAGAAAAGTTATAATCGGAATTCGGAAACGTAACATTAACTTTTTTAACATTAAAAAATCCTTTAAGAATAAATCCTCATTTTCGCAAGAATTTGTATTAAGAATCCCATTTGTATTAAATCTTTTTTGATTAATGATGGAAGAAGGTTAGTACTTCAATCATTTCCTTACTTTTTGACTTTCGAGTTCCGGGATACCCTATATATTATCTATATGTATGTATATATATGTATATGATTAAAATATATATATATAGCTTGTATAATAAATATTTAAGTCTAATATGTTTTCTTAATGTTACAAAAAAAACAAAATTTTCAAAATTGTTTTGTTTTTTGTTTTTAAAAAAAGGCTTTTTCTATCTTTTAAGGAAAAAAATAAAAATTCAGTATATATATGTCGAAATTATAGGGAAAAAAGAATAGTTTTTTTTTTTTTTTTCCTTAACATTAAAAAAAATATATACATACATAAAAAAACATAATAGAAATAGAATAAGATGAAATGATTATATAATAAAATATCAGTTTGTAATGCAGAAAATTGATTATAATATTTAATAAAAAAAAAAATTTTTTTTTACTATTCATTTTATTAAATTTTCAAACTGTTATTTCTTTTTATCTTTAAAGTTGATACCTTTTTTGTTTTTTTTTTTTTTTATATTTTTGATTAAATAATGCTTGAAACTTTTTGTTTTTTTTTAATTGTTGTGTAGTTTCAGTTTTATTTATTTGTATATTTTTTTTAATTATTTGTATTAAAATTTATATTAAGCAGCTGGTTAGGCATTTTAAATTATAAATTTTTTTGTGCTTTTTTTTTTGTTTTTTTAATAAAATTAAAAATGTATATATAAAACTATTATAATTTATTTTTTTCTTTCATATTTCTTTTCTATCAGTTTACCCCTACTATGTTTAGTATATTTTTATAAAACTTTGACTTTTTTTAATAACATAATTTCAGACTTTTTAAGACCCACGACGCATTTTACCTATGGACTTTGAATAATAAACATCAATATCTCAATATCTTAGGAATCAGAAGTCGGACCGATCTGATTTTAAAAAAAACCTTGTCCCTGATACTGTAATAGAAACTAAAAATCAAAAACAAAAAATTAAAAAAATTCCGGAAAGTACACCTTATTAGTTTTTGAGGTCCATTTTTTGGAACGGTCTTAAAAGTCGGATTGTTTTTATTTCTGGTGCCTTATCGCGTACTGCTACTTTCGTTAAACAAAAATCGCATTCGAAAATTTGGAACTTTGCAAATTGAAAATTGCAGCGTTGCGAGTGCAAAATTAAATTTTTTATACTATATAATGCTTACACAGTTAGACACCACCAGTATCAAAATTTTAATTTCCCATTCGCAACGCTACGATTTTCGATTTTCAATAAGTTCGAAATTTTCGAATGCGATTTTCGTTTAGCAAAACTAGCACTACGCGGTAAGACATCTGTTTCGTAATTTAAATTCTACTACAAAATCAGTGAGTTCATCCCTTTTGAAATTATGTACACCGGTGCGACTTCCCATTTCCGAAATACGGGGGCTTCTTGCAACCTTACGTTGTTGCATATAATCATAGATATATCATAGATTTATGATACAAAATGGTATTTATTTCCCTTTTCATTTCTTCATCCAAAATTAAACTTCAAATAAAAACTAAATGTAGTTTTCCCTATTTTATATTTTTATTATTTTCAATTCATAAAATTTCAAACAAAAAAAATGTTTGTATTTTCAATAAGATAATGCAGTTTATGTTTTTGACACCAAACATTTTCCATACCAAAGCAAAGTTATTTCTTTTCAATTCATATAAGACTTTCATGATTGCATTGCATGACTTATTTTGAGAGACTTTTCAGAGAAGAAAAAAATCTTAACTTACAAGACTTTCATGACTGACCTGCCTAAATATTTAAATATTTTCTATACCTTCATCATATATTTCATTTTTGTTTTATATATGTACATATATATATTTTTTTTTAATATTTTAATGGTTACTTTTCAGTTTCTTCTTTTTGGACACTTTCAAAGTTTTTTTTTGTCATACTTTCATAAATATTTTAAATAATTTATTAAAATATATAAAAAAAAAAATTCCATATTTTATTTAAACAAAAATTTTGTACTTATTGCATCTATATAATATTATATGTATATATATATATATATTAATATATTTGATTTAATTATTTATACATTATGGTACTTATATGGTTAAGATAACAAAAAATAAAAATTAAAAACATTGAATGTTGAAATAAGTTATTTTAAATTGTTGTTTTTTGCTTTATCATAAAAAAAAAAAACCTGTGTATTATTTTTAAATATTGTTTGATTCTTGCACTTAAATTTATATTACATACATATATAGGTTGTACCTGGTTGTACCGTTAGCGTATTGTCAAAAAACAAAAAAAAAGGAGATGTTCAAATAAGAAAAAAATTTCTATTTCTAACGGTTTTAAAGAGTTTCGTAATACGCATGTGTTTAGAAAAAAAAAACCTAATATGAGACGATCGAGGTTAAACCGTTAATATCGTTAATATAAAAACTTGATAATTCTCAATATTCAAAATGTTTTTTTAAGTTAACATCATAGAAAATTGGAATAGGAAAAGAGGATTAACAATTATATCTCGATGGAAAAAGATATGATTTTTTAAAAATCCATACATATACATGTACATTGTATACATACATAAGATGACTTATATTGGTAATGTATTAAAAAATTCAAAACCTGGAAATAAAACATAAATAATATATAAATTTTGAATGATCATTGAGTGCTGATTATATACAGCCCAGCCACACTCCACAGGGCAATCTGTTCTACATTTTAATTGAAGTTGGAACGAAGTGACACCCGATAATGATGTTCGTAAAATCAATATTTCTCTATATTTTCTAGCATTCTTTTGTTCTTATTCATTGCATATAAAAAGATGATATTGATATGACTTATGAGTATGACTTCGCTTTTTTTATTATTTAATATTTAGTGACTAGTGTTTTCAAATTTTATTAGAGTTTTTTAAAACTCAATTTTGAGCATATGATGATAATGGTTACATTTTTTAAAAAGATTTTCACAGTTGAGAGAAAATATTCTAAATTTTATAAAAATGTCATTTATTATTTTCTATTGCAGAACAATAAAATTCTTCACATTTAAGAGGAAAAATTCTATTTTTTCATACTAAATTGACTAAAATTTAGTTCTTATTTTTTAAATCCTCTTTCTACACGATTGCCTGTTTATAACCAGCAGTGGTTCATTTTAAATTAGAATTTTTTTTTCTTTTGTGTACATACATTTTAATTAATTTTTATTTGATTTTTTTTTTTTTCTTTTGTTTGGGTGGGCTATATCAATTAATTTATATGTTATTTAAATGTACTCCCATCCTAGAAATTCCCAACATTTAGTATAGAGATGAATGTTGTTGTATATTTATGTACTGTATGTGAACATTATATTATATACTGTATTTTTGGTACATAAGTACATATTTCAATGTAAATTCATTAGACCGTGATTTCGATCGTCACTTCATAAAAATGAAAATGACAAAAATCATATCATTTTAATAATTTTTTTTATGAATTCGATAGCCTGACAAAAATAAAATGGAATTTGAAATATTAAAATGATTTTTATTTTTTTTTTTAAACGGCAATACTTTCTTATTTGGAGGACAAGCCAAAAATACAAAGAAATGAAAAACTTAAGTGCTCGTAAATTATTAAATATTATTGTCTGTCTTATGAGAACAATAAATACTGCCTCTTATTTTGGAGAAGCCTCCGTCCGACAAGAAGTCAGACCGATGTGATTTAGAAAACATAGTTCCAAATATACTATAATAAAATAAAATAAATAATACTATTCCCAATACTATAAAAGTTCCTAAATTCCCAATAATATAAAAACAAAAAAAAATGTCCTGAAAAGTGGTTCCTTACTGTTTGACATCCGTTTTTTTGGGCCGTTCTTAAAAAGCAAACTTTTATTTATTTTCTTTTTTTTTTCTGCGATTTTTAAATTTTTAGTACAAAATCGTTGAGTACCTTTTTTAAATCATGTGGATCCGATTTCGAATTCACAAAATAATGGGCTTTCTTGCAACCTATGTTATTGGATAGTCATAGGTTGCTTATGTAATAATGTGATAGTCATAACTGTTAATGTAATTTTAATCTTTCATAGTATGTACCTACTTTTTTGATATTAGTACATATACTACATGGTTTGGATTTGAGAATATTTTGTTATTCGTTGATTTGGTTTTTTTTGTTTTTTTTCATTTTTGGTTTTTGTCTTGTTTGGCATATAAAAAAGTTTGGATTTTTCTCATTTAGCGATTTTTTTCAATTAGACACAAAAAAAATATTAGGGATTTTGTCGCATTTAAATTTTGAAAAACGGATTTTGTCATATAACCACATTAGTATGTTTAAATTCTAATATCATTTTCACATTTTTCTAATAATTTTTTTTTTCATGAAAAAATTCTTTATGCTGTCCATACACGGCGGATCAGCAGGTTTTAGAACAAGTCCGCGAACTTGATAAATTATATCGTGTATGAGGCAAGTTACACGTAGTAGTGAGGCAAAACACGTAGTATGAGGCAAGTTACACGTACGTAGTGAGGCAAAACCACTTTGATGGTTGGATGAATATTCAAAAAAATTTTGATTTTTGTGAACGGAATCTTTGGTTTCTAGTTTGAGTTGTATCGTGTATGGGCAAGTTGTACAACTTAAATGTCATTTTAACATTGAGATTTTTTTATTTGAGAATATATAAAGTACATATGTATGTAATTCTTATTACAATGGTTGTACAACCAAACCAACCAAGTTGTAAAACCAGGTTCGACATGTATGGGCAGCATAAAGATTAGAAAACCATCAAATATATCAAAATAAATAAATACAAGTCCCCATATATGAATATTATGTACCTACGTAAAATATGTAGCTATGTATATATACATATATATTTCAAATCTTACTTAAAAAAAAAAGTAAAAATCTATTTTTACACTTATATAATGTTTTTTTTTTTTTTTATTCTTTTTTTATTCTTTGAGTAGTTCCATATATATATGAATGTTACATATATAATTTGTAGGCAAGAGGTCCAAAAAAAAAATGATGTGTAAATTTTAAATATTATTTAATATTTTATAGTATGATCTGATCTGTTTGCGATAACAACAAAATTAAATCATTTTTTTTTTTTTAATTAAAAAAAAACTTAAATTAAAATTAATATAATATATTAATATAAAAAAAAAAAAGTGTTTAAAATTGAATTTAATTTAAAATTATTATTAATTATAAATTTAAAAATGAATGAACAACTTAAAATTTTAATAAATGGTAAAATAAAAATTTTATTTTTTTTTTTTATTTAAATATCTACAATTAAAGGTATATATTTACTTTTATAAATAATATCTTTCCGAGTGAATATTTAATAGTGTCCAGTGTATATATGTATATGTATACATGTGTTAATAAAATATGTACATACATAAACTTTATTTTAATATTTTGTCAAAAAAAAACAAATATTGACAATATTCATTTATTTGTGCATAATTATTATTTTTTTTTTATTTACTATTCACAGGTTCAAAAATGTGCTTAGCCCTTGTGACCCCATTGTTTTTATTACAATAATTAACACTTAACACTATAGGCAATAAAAGGCAAATTTTTAATAACAATAAGTTCTTATAGCTAAAAAATTTTAATTAATTAAATATTTTTTTTTTTTTAATTTATGAGACACAATATAAAAAATTCGGTAGATCAGTGGATCTCACATGTAGAGGCAAATTATTGATAATTTTAGTAATAACTGAAAAAAAATTATTGTGTTCGAAGTGAAATTTAAAATTGCCAATAATTGTCTCTTCTTCTGGTATTAATAGTTATGAATTTCACAAACCTTAGATAAATGTAGTTGTACGCCAGATTTTAATTTTGCCGTGAACCAACTTATTATATGCATACATAATATACATATTATAGTATACATAATTCATAGACCTTGAATTTATCAATAGATAACAATTTTTCATTGTAAAGTGTGTTGGATCGGATAGTGTAAAAGAGGTAAACGATTTATTACTATTAATGACCTTATTTTGCAAAATTTGTATTTCACGTTCAATTTATAAGCGGGAGATGTTGATCATATTTAATTTAGTTAGATAAATAAATTGGAAATGTATATGTGCAAAATATATATTGTATAGAGTCGATTTTAGAAAAAGAGCTGCTACATAAGGAATATAGTTTTATTTTTAACATGGTCAATGTGAGGTCCATTTCAAATTTCCAAAAATATTTGGTCCATTTCCAAATTTCATTATTTACATTTGAGCAAAATTTAACTTTAAGAAATCAGTTCATTGATTTCTCCTACTTGTACATAATTTTAGTTTATGTGTTTGAGCCATATAGCAAAATACTGGACAAGCGCGTAAAACAATATTGATTGGAAAATAAATTTCATTATAATTAATTGGTTTTCTTTAGATAATTCAAATCTCTTATTAATAAAAGGATATAAATGTGCAAACTGGAAAATAGTTTTGTTTATTTTATTTAGTGTGTTACCAATATATGTATGGTCTTTATATATAGGTAAATCTTTTGTCTAAAAAACGACTCCAAGATGTTTCACAAAGTCTTTTCAAATGATATCTACACTATTTACTTTTAAGTTAGTGCTGGGAACCGAAACATAACAAGCTTTACGTTTTTTTTTTTTTTTGTAAAAAAATATTGAATTTATTTTCTCAGTATTCATTTTGAAATTTTCCATTTATAGAAGTAGTCGGTATCAGTAATAATATTTAAAACATTTTATAATATACGAATTATATCTTTTCTTTAGTTTACCGGAAGTGTAGACCAGAAGTGCCATCAAAAAAAAAATTGAATCAATAACTGCAACTTATAATTTTAATATGCGCACTTTACACTTATTTTTAAATTATTTGGTGTTCCATTACAATTGCGCTAAGCTTTTTTTTTTGTTGTTTTCAATAAAATGTATAGTTAAAAGGTTCTGCTTTCATTCGCATTTATTCAGTAAATTTAATTTGGGTATTATTTTAAGTCTTGGTATATACATACATTAATTATAAAATTCCCCAAATTTTATATTTGTTTTCTTATTAATATAAGGATACTAAATTTGCGGCCCTTCATTTTGTAGTAGATACTTGATAAGAGAAATATTTACTCGCCTTTGGTGTCATTTATTTTTTGTATTTATTGTATTTTCTTTTTTTTTGATATTAACTTCTCTTTTTTTTTAAAACTAGTTTTTTTTATAATTAGGTACAAAATAACTTTTTTTTATTTAATATTTTCTTTCTTTTTTTATAAACAATTAATTTCTATCCCAAAGCACAAATATTCTCTATATGGCTATTATCGAAAACTCCAATATAAACATCACATAAGAGCATAACGAAAGTGAAAAGCTATGCTCTTATCGATGCTTTTATCACTTATTGCAGTTTTAATATACATAAATGCACCATTAGAAAATGGTCTTTTCTGATTTTAAATTATTATATCATATTTCATTTTTTATAAAAAAAGTATTCTTCTATCTGGTTCTATGTTTGTATGTTTAATATATTATAACAACTTAATAACTGTCATTTAAATCTTTTTTGTCCAAAATCCTTTAAGCTAAAATCCCTAATCTAAAATTATTAAAATCCCTAATAAAAATCCCTTTTATATAAAACTAAATAAAAATTTATATATGGGTAATAAATTTTAAGTTTTTTTTTTGTTATTTCATTTTGTTGAATATTTATTATATTAGAAATAGTTGACGAAGCCACTCCCAAATTCCCACTAAACAAATTATTAAAACCCTTATTTTGTAATCATCTCTAAAATACATTATAATTCAGTTATCTCGCATATAAGTACATATATACATATATGTATAGGTATATAAATATTTTTGTAAAAACGTCCCTGATTTATATAATATACATATGGATTACATACATACATGTGCTTCAGGCTTCACCTAAATTAAATTTTCAAGTGGTAGAATCCGATACATCTCTCCAAGTAAGTGCTAAAATTAGGTTAACATTTTTTTTCTTTTAAAACCAATTTGAAATTGTAGAAATCATAGTAAGTAGTTTCTTGATTTAAAATCAAAGAAAATATATGTAATATATATAATACATAATATGCTTACCTGTCCATTTTAAATAAAAATAACATACCGACAGCCAATAAATTATTTTTTAAAATCAACAAAGATCTTATTTATATACATATTTAATAACGTATAGCTGCACATGAATTTAAAAAAAAAAATGTAACGGTCAAGTTTTAAAAAAAAATCAGGTGTCAAAATGTCAATTGTCGATAGAAAAATTTAAAATCATATTAAAAGCAGTGTTGAGAACATTTACATTTTTTAGTAGATTTTGAGTTGATTAATTGATATTAAAAAATACTGTAAACGTTTTGCTACTTCCTAAAACTTTTGGAAATTTGTTGAAAATTTTAGGAATTTGGGCGAATAACAAAAAATGTAGCAGATTTTTTATGTGAGCAAAGTTTTTAATGTATCTAGTAGTGTAGCAGATTTGATAAATTTAACTTTAAATGTAGCAGATCTGCTTGAATTGTAGTAAAAAAAAAGGACTGATATTTTCTACATACATAATATGTACATATGGTTTTTCATTTTTCCATGTTGCTTAAAAATAGAAAAAATAAATTCGATTTTTAGAGAAAAACTGGAATTTTAGTAAAAGGCTTACACTTCAATAAACCAGATTTAAGAAAAAAACAAAATTACAGTAAGACTGAGACAAGACAGGTTCTCGTAGCGCTGATATTTCTTTTATGTACATAACATACATACATAATATAAGTGCTGACATTTCAAACAAATAATTAAATTATAAATTAAAAACAAATATTTGGAAATTATTTTACTAGATTTATTTTGTTCTTTTATTTTTTATTTTGGATTTGAAAATTTTTTGTTTCATTTTTCCACTTGAGTTTTCGGTTATTAATCGGCTCGTATTTACCAATTGCCAATTGCAGCTGTTAATCTTGTGAAATCTAATGGAAAAAATGTTTTCGAACCTAAAACGTGTTCTTCTGTTGATTGAATTTCGATATATATGTAGATATGATTATGAAATACACTTGAATAATAAAAACAATACCCATCACTGTTCTTCTGCTAGATTCTAAAGTATGTATGTCAATTAAAGTTTCAGACTTCAGTCGATCAACATCAACATTGGATCAACATAATGATGAAGGTAATATTCAAACCCATTCAAATGAGTTATATAGCCATATATTTGTGGAATATGGCTTTATGCCATACCACCTAAAAAAATCATATTTTAGGGTAAAAAAAAAGAATGCCCCATTTTTTAAAACTTCTCCATTATTATTTTTGTTGTTATTGCATTAATACAAACAAATATTTCATTGTTCACGCAGCCTATAGTGGTCTATAGAACCCAGGTCTTCTACTATATTGTAGTAGGTCGATATTTTATAATATACTAAAAAGTTATAATTTTTTTTATTAATAATTTTTTTTTTTTTATAGATATTTCAGATTATTTAAAGAAAAATTTACAAGATTATGATTATCAGAATACTTTTAAAAATAATGAAAAGCTTGCAAGTGAAGAAAACTTTATAAGAAATTTATTACTAAGATGTGAGAAATTTTTAAATACATCAGAATATCAATCATTAAATAACGATAAAATTAATGATGATAATAATATAAAGGAAAATAATTGTGAAGAAATTAAAAATGAAAAATATAATAGTATTATTGAAAAAAATGATAATGAAAATGAAAATTCATATTCAGAACCGAATAGTAATGTAACAGGTAAATAAAAATATTAGGTACTTATGATAATTATTAATTTTTTTTTTTTTTAATTTTAATTTTAAAAGTTTTAAAAAAAAAGCGCAGAATTACTAAAGAATTTCCCCATAAATTACTTTTAATATCAATTTCATTGATTGTTTGATTGTTTTATTAAAAAGTATGATAGATTGATTGGACCAAAATAAAACAGCTGTTAATAATTAAAAGTTAGATATTATTAATTATAATAACTGCAAAGATAAAATTTTTAAAAGAAAAGCCTACAAATAGTTCCTACCAAGCGTATATACGTCAATTGCTTTAACATCAGGGTTGCCACTCATAAAAAATTTTATCCAATTTTCAAAAAAAAAAAAAACATGCAAAATATTTGAATAGTGCTTATGGAAGGAACAACAAAATTAAATTGATTTTGAAATGCATTTATTTTTTTTACTTTAATACGTAACTCATATACATACATATATAACACATAAAACAAATAATGTAAAGATTAGGAAGAGTTTTCTTATATAATTTATAAAAAGCTTGTCTGTCAAGTTCTTCTAATGAAGGAAAACTATACATTTCCATTGATTCCGAAACTCTCTTTTTTTGATTTTTATTTGGTGCAACTTTTTCATTAGAATCTGATGAGTCAGTCAAACTAAAATTTATATAATGAACCGAATTATTTGATTTATAGATTTTAGTCTTGTTGAGTAGATATGTGTACGTTTAAATTCATAAAAATACTTACTTAGGAGTAGGACTTAGAATTTCTTTTTGTTTTTGAGTTTCTTTTCCTTTTCTTTTAAAATATCTGTAAAAATTTAAAAAACAAAAGAAGAATGAAATTTCAAAACTACAAAATTAATTTATCGGAAAGAAGGCATTGAAATGTAATGAAAAACATAGATTCGAGAAGACCAAATGTAAACGTACGGATTTTCTTTTATTATATTAACCTAGAGGCCAGACGAGACAGTACTGAGAGCTAGCAAAGCAAAATACTGTCTTGACATTTTTCTAGCTAGTAATTGAGATAGTAATTTGACACTTCAAACAATTAAAAATGGCGACAAATGGAAAAGAACATTCATATCAAACAATTTTTTTTGCGGTTGTTTTATTTTTTAATTTTTGATATTTTATTTTTGTCTATTTTAAATATGAAATATTTTGAAAAAATATAAAATAAACTTGAAAAATTTTGATAATAAATGAAATGTCTTGATAGTAAAATATATGGCATTTTTCGTCACACAGCCAGTAATTTGACATTTCGTATTACACACTCGCAATATATTAATACTGACTGTCTCGTATGGCTGCCGGGTCGGGTAAGATATTTAATAATGCGAGTACAAAGAAAGAAGTACAAAGGAATACAAAAAGGAATAGTTTTTAAAAGGAGTAAAAAAAACTCCCTAAAAGAGTACGTTTGGTAACCTTACTCAATTATTATATTTAATGGATCAGATCTAAAAATATAAAATGAATACAATTTTATTTATATTTAAAAACTTTTTAATTATTTTTTTTATATAGCTAATAAACAAAAGAAATTTTTTTTTTTTTTTCATTTTTAAATCTTTTTTTTTTTTTTTTTTCTATATTTACATTTAAATACAGATTTATCACCAAATGCTGACTATGCTGATGTTAATTCAAATCAATTTTTATTATTTCGTCATTATCAAATTGATCAACCAAAAAGAAATCATTTTAAAAATGAACAATTTTCCGAAAACATAAAAATTTTTGAAAATTCTTTAAAATTAATAAATGAAAATGATGATGATGATGATAAAAATGAAAATGAATTAAAATTTCAAAGAAATAATAAAGATGATATAAATGTATATGAATTATGTAATAATCAACAATTAAATAAAGAATTAATAAAATTAAAATCATTGCAAATTGAAACAGATAATAAAAATATACAAAAAAAATTAACATCATTATCATCATTAATATTAAATGAAAATGAAAATATTAATAATAATAATTGGCCTTATATTAATTTAACTATTAAAAATATGTATAAATTAAATAAATCATTAAAAATGGGTTATTTATATAAAATTGAAAAAAGATTTCTATTTGATCAAATAATTAAATTTTTTTGTACAATTATTGATAATTGGTTATTATGTTATGAATATAATAATAACAATAATAATAATAATAATGATAATAATACAAATGATAATATAAATAATAATAATATTAATACTGAATATATCACTATAAATAATAATAATAATTTAAATGAAAATTTAAATATTAATATTGATAATATATTATTAGATTTATTATTATTAGATTCAAATAAAACACCATTATATTGTATAAATTTAAAAGGTCAAAATGTTGAACATTATGGTGAAGGAAAAAAACGTGATTTAACATTTCAAATATTTAATAATAATAATACAAATGATAATAATATTAATAATGATATTAATAATATTATAATAAATAATCAACAACAACAACAAAATGATGTAAAAAAATCAAAAATTATATTTCAATCAAATACAGAAATTGATACAAAACAATGGATTCATGCAATTGAAGCAGCAATACGTGGTGATTTTTATAATTTTAAACAATCAGATCATTTTAAATCTAATATTAAATCATTCATTACCACAACCACTACCACTACAACGTCATCATTATCATCATCAATTCCTTTATTAACATCTTCTACAGCAATATTATCATCAGATTCATTAATATCATCATCATCATCATCAACATCATCATCCCCTTCAAATAAAAAAACTTATCATATTTCTGATCAATTTTTAAAACAAGAAAAATTTAAATTTTGTGAAAAATTAAATGAAAATATACAACAATTAATAACACAAAATGATACAACATCATTAAATATTGATACAATATTAAATAAAAAAAAAAAATCGAATGAAAATGATAAAAAAAATTTAATTGATAATATACAAAATATTCATTTTAAAAATGATATAAAAAATAATTTAATTAATAATTCAAATATTTTTGAATATATATATGAAGAACCAAAAAATCAATCATCAATTATTTCTATTAATACAAATTTTAATTTAAATACAACACAGTATAATGATAATGATAATCATAATAATGATAATATAACAATATTAAATAGTAAAATTTTTGATAATAATAATATAATAAAAAAATTAATACCTGAATTACCAAAAAAAAATATATATAATGTTAATGATAATAATAATATTATAAATGATCATATATTAAATGATAATAATAATAAATATAATTTTAATGATAATGATCATAATAATTTTAATAATATTGAATGTAATTTATTTTATGATATACCAAAAAATCATAATGATAATAAAAATTCTATAATATTTAATTTAAATGAATTTGATAATATTAATTTAGATATTGATAAAAAAATTAAATTTAAAGAAAAAATTAAAAATGTTGAAATAAAATTATTATCACAAATTAATAATACAAATAATAATAACAATAAAAATTGTTATAATGATGATCAAAATAATATAAAATTATTATCATCTAATATTAATTTTAAAAATAGTAAAGAAAATTTAAATGAAAATGATAATAATATTCAAATTAAAAATATTAAGTTTAATAAACAAAATAAAATAATATTAAAAAATCAACAACAAGAAAAACAACAAGAAAATGATGAAAATAATATTGAAAATAATAAAATATCATCATCATCATCTTCTTCACCAATGAAAAAATGGTTTTTAAATCGTATAAATAATTATAATAGTAATAATAATTCTAAAAATCAAAAAATTCATCATACTATAAATGATAATTCAAATAAAAAATGTATTTGTAATATTAGTAATATTGATAATATTTCACAAAATAAAATTCATCAAGATATTAATACTAATAATAATAATGATGATGATGATGATAATAAAGAAGATAATGCTATATGCCATAATATAAAAAATCAAAATGAATCAACAAAAATAACAATTAATAAAAATAGTAAAGTAAATATGATTATTAATCAACTTGAAGCAAATGGACATTTTCCAATTAGAAATTTAAAAAAATCATAAATAAATTTTTACAATTTGTTTTAATATTATATAAATAATTATTATTTTTTTTTATTATTATTATGTATTTTACTTACCTTTTAGATATTAGGTAAATGAAAAACAATTATTTATCACTTATATATATTATAAAACTAAAAAATAATTAAATATTTAATAAAAATTTATTTTTTCAAATATATTTGTTAAAATAATGCTGTATTTTTTATTTAAATAATAAAAACAAACAACATTTTTTTTTAAAATATTAATTAAGTTTTTATTACAAATTTTTTTTTTTTTTTTAATTTTTTTTTTAAATTGTAATAGTAATATAAATTTTTGACAATTTATTTATTAATATAATGGTCAATAATATATATATATATATATATATATATATATATATACATATATTTTTAAAACTAATTTAATCAAATTTTTTTTTTTTTTAATAATTATACATGCGTACATATAAGATAATCTAGCTTGATATATACATATGTATATATATATACACTTATGCATATATATAGATACATACATATATATTTAAAAACAAAAATATAAAATAAAGTAAATAAAGAAAGAATTTTGTTATTAACTTTTTATTCTTGATTTAAATTTTTAAGAATATAATTTACAATTAAAGCAAATATAGCGAAGCTAAGTATTATTATTATATTAGAACATACAGATTGCCAATTATAAAATTCGGAATTAATTTTATTATTAACATTATTTAAATTATTATTATCACCCTTATTGCTTTCATTGTTTATTGAATTAGTTGGTATTAAATTAACATCTTTTAATGATTTACTATTATTTTTTAACATGTTGTTATTATTATTTTTGTTATTTTTATTATTTGAATTTTGATTATTATCTAAACAAGAATTTATATTATTATTTGAATTAATTGGATTATTTTTTTTTTGTTGTTCTAATAAATATTCTTTAATTTCTTCAACAATATCTGGGAATAGTTCACGAAAATTTGGATTTTTTAAATTGAAAGTCAATGATTTTTTAGCATAAATTTTTTTTTCAATTGATGTTGTTTCAGTTGAACCTAACGTTGGTGTTGATTCCAACTACAAAAATAAATTATTTATTAAAAACAAAAATATATATAACATTATATACATATATATATATATACATGTATATATTTATTATTTTCTTATTTGTATTTTTTGTTTGAAATTTACCATAAAACTAAGCAAACCAGTTAAAATGGTTGCAACAGACCATGCTGGATTCCAAGTATCAGGATGAAAATCTGAAAAAAAAAACAAATTAATAATTATTAAATGATAGCAAGTATGTAAATATTTTAAGTGTTTTTTTTTTCTACAAAATTAATTATATAATTAATTATTATGTTACAGTTAAACCACATTTTTTAAGTATAATTTTATACATATATATATGTATGCCAAGAACGACACATTACAAAAGTTGTTTTATAAAAGGACGTTTACCGAAATATGTATCTTTCTCAAAAAAAAAGTACATTTTACCAAACAAATTGCATTGAATAAAAAAGATCCATTTAACAAAACGCAATATTACATAATATAATCGGTATATCAATATTGTTTTGTTTGGAAGATCAAATATTTTTGCTGTTTTAAAAAATTTGTAAAAAGTAGATATAAGTTGAGATAACTTTCTGATTTTTCTAGATATCTTACACTTTATTACGTGTGCCGTTTACCTTAAAAATCAAAAAGAACTTTACTATTAGTATCTGGGTATCAAAATCAAGGTTTTCAATTTTCCCAGAAGCACAAATTCTCATTTATATAAAGTGTTATTTTTAATTTAACTTGTGTATTTTAGGTAAGCAGACAGGAAATTTTACGTTAAAAAATTTCTTCTACACAATGTATTTAGTATGTGGAATTAACTGTTTTTTTTTTTATGAACAAAAATAATGTATTTTTTCATGTTCATAAAAAAGTATTATGTTTATACATACATATATATATATTTATAAATTACATTTTCAATAATTTTATATAATAGCATAATTACTATAAAGTACAATATATATTTAAAATGTTATATTTAATATAATTTTATCTTACCCGATATACTAAGGCATAATCTAGTATTGGTTTTAAATCTTCCGTTAGGCGTATACATATAAATTGAAGGAGGTTTGAATGGATATTCACCTGGAAATAACAATGTACCATGATAATAACCACCATAATATGGTGAATCTTCAGGACCTTTAACTACATAATGCCATTCCAATATATTTGAAGGTAATGGTTCAGCATATATATATGGTACAGGATCTTTTTTAAACCGTAAATAATCTTGTTTTAAACGTGACGTCGCAGTTAATTTTTTAGTCATTATTTTTCTTTTTTGTTTTCTGTTAAAATAGTTAAAAATATACAAGAAGGTTTCTTTTTGTTCTAATGTTGTTAAACAAAAATTCAAAGTAAACTTGTATTCATACAAAAATTTGGAGATTGAAGAAAAAAAAAAAGCAAATTAATTGTATATAATATTTATAGAAAATAAACAAATAAGAAATAACACTATTTTAGTATAATCTTATTATTATTTACAAATTTTACTAAATTTGATTTGCGATTTTTTTTTTTTTTTTGTACTATTTCTATGAACAATTTTTTTTATTAAGTTTTTATATTTTTTAATGGACCATAAAATAAAAACCACAAAATATAGATAGAAACAAAATTCAATATTTTTTGTTTTTAAAATTCTATATAACGAAATATCAGTGTTTTTTTTTTTTTTATAAGATTTTAAGTTTTTTCTGTAGATACTAATTAAATAAAATATAAGTTTTAATTTACGTAAAACAAAAAAAAAATTGTGAAATGAAAAGTTGACACTAAAGATAATTTTTTTTTTTTTTTTGACGTATAAAGCAATGACGTGTTGAAACAAAATTTAAGTTGAGTTCAGAAAATTTTTAGAAAAATTTAAAGTAGTTTTCTTATAATGATCTGAATTGTTAATAAAATTTTTTTTTTTAATTTATCCTAATTCATTTGTGAAAAATATGTGAAGGATATTTTTTTAGCACAAAATTTTAGTATTTGGTCTATTAATTACGTATGTAATTGCGAAGATTTGCTTTATTTTTCTTAATAAAATTTCATTTAAAAAAAAAAATTTCAATATTTCACCTCTGCATGCAAAAGCTTAGTGCACATAGTCACATACTAATTTTCGTTTCTGAATTTAAAATGTTGATTTTAACACTGAATTCAGTCTCCAGTAACCAGTTTTAGTCATCTAGTCATAGTACAATAGTAGTCATGTTCCAGTTGTAAAAATTAAGTTAAAAAATAGAAAAAATCGTAATTAAATTAACGAGTGTTTTAAAAAAAATATCTTTCCCAAATTAAAACCTATCATGTGAGTTGTATTTTGTTATATAATGCAAACTTAACCTATTAAAAAGTGTATTTCATAATTTTGTAAACAGAAAATGTCAAAATAGTTGGTTTTAGCTGAGCTGACTTAAGTTTTGCTTTTATTTATATGTACTAAATTATATTGTGTTTAACTTCAAATATAATATAACAGATGACAGGTTAAGCGGAAGAAGGACAATTTTCTTGTTATTGTTTAATTTGGACAAAATTGGGTTGTTTGATAGGGAGGGACGAATAGTTAAAATTTTGAACAATCCCTCCTAATTTGGAGGGTTGGTCACCAGTCTACAATCATCCATTCATCACTGACTTTAAGTTAAAAGTTCTATAAAAGACTGAGCAGTCAGCATTCAGCCAATGATATTACATCAGTCAACTGAGTCAACGTTAATCTATTTAAAAAAGGTGAAACAATACTTAGCGCATAAAAATGTTAAAAATCTTGATTAGCAGACATTACCTACATACATATGTATGCATGTATGTACATATGTTTTTTCTTTCCCAATATTTTATACATCATAATATAATTAAATTTTTTTTTTTGATTTTACATATTATTTTCATTTTTGAATTTTTCCGTAATTTTTAAGGTTTAGTAAGAATCTGACTGCTTTTGGCGTCTTTGGAAAATTCCCACCTGCTTTAGGAAAAAAAAAAAATTAAATTTTTTATATGTATATGTATTCATATTAAAAAACTTAATAAAATTTTCAGGAAAATATTTTTTAAATTTTATTTTTTTATTTTTTTCTCTACCACATAAATGTGAACAGGAAATTACACAGCCTTTCCTATTCAGGCGTGGTTGTACATATCGTATGGGGGAATAACTCTTACGACGTGTGAGGGATTCGAACCCACACTCCCGCGGTGTTTACAGCGTATTTTATACGCTGTTACCCACTAGGCCACCGAGGCCCCTAAATTTTTAATTTTTAATTAATCAAATTATATTGATAATCCATTTTAAAATTTATAAAGAATTAGCCAAATTAATGAAAAGTTTACAAAGCGTAGATTTTATTAGCTAAAACATGCCTTACGACGTTAATTAAGAAGTCTTTAGCAAGTTAGCTTATATAATGTACATTGCAGTAATAACAAAAATTAAATTATAAAAAAAATATTTAAATTATAAAAAAAATTTTCAATTTACACTCTAATACCGCAAGAGTGCAAATCAAAAAAAATTTGACATTTTCAGTTTGCACGGTGCAAAGTTTTTTCAACAAGTTATTTATCACTTATCAGTGCAAACTGCAAATTTAGTAATTTGTGTACATTTTATATTTTTGTGTTGAAATGACAGTCAGCGCAGTTCAAAATACATTAAGCGTTGTTTATAATTAATTCAGTTTTCATTCACTATTACGGAATTGAAATAATGGTACAAATACAAACTGTTGGTGAGAATGAAAAAAGTTTGCATTTGCACCAAAAAAATTAATAACTGGTCAAAATTTGGGAAGCTTTTCCACTAGGATGTGGTTCTTCAAATTTATTTTACACTATGGATGTATTTTTATAATATTACAATGGCTTTAGCTTTTTGTACGCAACCTACGCAACCCTAGTAGTCTTGTACTCTTCTGCAAATTTAAATTTTGACTTATAAATATTTATAAGTCAAAATTGAAATTAGTTCGTTTTAAAATAAAGTTTGTTTAAAATTTTTTAAAGACAAAATAAAATAAAAAAAAGTATTATTAAAAACTTTTATTTTTGAAAGTACATACCACAGATATATTAACTAATAGATGGGAGGTTAGGTATAGTCGTTTCTTTTCTTATGTGTTTTCCTATCTTAAGGTATTCAGTCAAAAAAATACATACGCATTTTATAATATGTATACATTTCGTTCACTCAGCTGTTTATATTTATTAAAATAAAAAATAATGTAAAGCAGTTTTTCATAACCAGTTTCATTCAGAGATTTTAAGTTTTTATATTACTTAATAATTTATATATTTTGTTTTTAAAATCAAAATTTAATTTAATTAAGGTTCAAAATTTTAACTACTTGTAAAGTAACAAAATAAGTGATAAAATCCTTAAAAAAATTATAAATGAATTTATTTCACCTTTTAGGAACCTATTTCTGAGGAAACTAAAGCAATATATTTGCACGGTTCACTCAGCTGTTTCTCAAAATTGGCTGAAAATATTTTCTTCACTGCCTATCTATTAGTAATATATCTATGGTACATGTACATACGTACATTATGTACATTACTAAATTACAAGAGTGCGTTCAAGATGGCTAGTGTAAAATTTTGTCACATATGTACCTAATAATACATATTACATTTTTACATCTAATCATGTGATTCGTGAATCCTCTCCCCTTGTTAAATTAAACATTTAGTAGTGTCAGAACTTTAGTTGGCGGTGTCAGAACTTTTAGTTACATTTGATATATATGTTCTTAGCTTTAGATGAAGTATATTATTTTATTACTATTTATACTAGATAAAATTTCATATTGAGTTTAAACAGAAATATTTCAATTTAACTTTTTTTCATATTTCTGTCTCTGTGTTATTGTTATTTTGTTATATATGTATTTATACATATATATATATGTATTTACACATATATATATATGTACATAATATTTAGAAAGGAGCTCCCTAATTCCCTTCAAAAATTGATTTACTATTATAGATGACAATTTATATACTATGTGCATATGTACATATGTATGTATATTATATATACACATATCTAAATGTATTATCTTAATTATCTTTATTTTGGACGCATGCTCTTTTAAAATATAAATTTGCAAGTTTTAATTATTAATAATTTAACAAAACAAAAAAAAAAAAACGAAGGGGAAAAAAAGTAAATTTGTTGCTTCTCTTTTACCTATTTACATTAAAAAATCAGTTACCCTACAAATTACAATATTTATTACCTTTTTTATAAATTACAGAAGTTTATCAATTCGTTTTTCTTACTTTCCGTTATGAATTTATATTAAGATTAAGAATCTTAAGAAATTAATAAGATTTTGGCATTTTTTTTTTGGCAGATACATTAAATTTAAAAACAAGATATGAAGTTCCTTTGTTTTATAATTTGAGAAAACTATTTCCGCGTTGCGTAGGCGAACTTCCATTGTAAAAAAATTGATGAGTGAAGAGCATTAAGAAAACAGATTTACCTGGCGATATTTTAAATGAAAAGGAAATAAACAAGTTTTGGGCAAAACTTTTTAACTTTAAAAAATTAAAATGATAATATACTTTTTGGAAACTTATCTCAATTTATCGTTAATATTCTGTCTTTGTCACATTCTAACGCTGAATGTATTAGAATCTTTAGTAAAGTAAATATAATAAAAGCTAAACTTCAAAATCGAGAAAAAAAATGATACTCTGTCAAACATACTATTAGCGAAACAAAAGCATTAAAGTATCTGGCGGATATCTGTTTAATACAACGAAAGAAATGGGATTAAAAAAGAACAATTTCTATGACAAAATTGAAGACTTTAACAATGATGATGAAGTTGTTGTTGCAATATAATATTAAACTTTTTTTATATGTATCTATGTATATATGAGGCTATGAGGCTATACCCATTAATTTATTTTGTTTTTTTAATTTTCTTTTAGTTTTCTGACGATGTAAACTTACTTAGTTGCATAGATTTTAAGATATTTTCTTATTCTTAAAAACCTTTATTCTTATTTGCTAAAATCTTAATAAATGATCAGGGGCCGGATTCCGCAACTGTGTAAATTTTTTTAGTGCAAATCCAAACTTTTTTCATTCACCAAAAGTTTTGACTTTCACCATTTTTCCATGCTGAAATGCTGAATGAATTATAAACAGCGGTGACTATCATTTCAATACAAAATGAAAAAATATATAAAATGTGCACAAAACAACTTAATGTTATAATATTAAACTATATAATATAAATTATAAACTATATAACTATGTACATATAAGGGTATTCACGAGTTGGTGCAAAAGTGCAAATTTTTTTTGCACCGTAGCACATATTTGCACCAACTCGTGAACAACCCTAGCATGAATTTTTATTGAACTGTAAATAACGTTGATGTGCTTGTTTTGTTTACATAAAAATTTAATATGCTTACCAAAAATTTCAGATATTTGTATATTTTCATATGCTTGACTTAATAAATAATCAGAAATAATTTTTTTTCCACTTTTTTTAGGCATTTTTTAAATTTTTATGAAAACAACATATACATGAAAATAACAACAAATTGTGCACTTTAACTGTCAAAAAATTGAAATATGTTACGGTGCAAAATTTTGCACTTGTGCAAGACCACTTTGCACCAACTCGTGAATACCCTTTATAATTTTCAATTTTTTTTTTATAAATAATAAAAATACTGTCTTTTACGTTTGCATACTCATTGGGATTTGCACCGATAAATATATACTTGGTGAAAAAACTTTGCACCGTGCAAACTAAATATCAAATTTTTTGCATTCGCAGTCTTGCGGAATTGATAATACCTAATGAGTCCAAACTGAAAATTTTCACGAGAACTGTAAAATTTTCGCATTTGCACCGTTGCGGAATCCAGCACCTGATCATTAATTAGATAAAAGCAAATAGACTTGACGAAAAATATATTGTTAAAATTTGGAAATAAATATAAATATGTAGTATCAATTTCGTTATCAACATTTTATATTAAATTATTATTACTAGTTTATTTTAGTCTTTATTTATGTACTTTAATTTTTTAGTTTACCTTTTTTTATTAAATGTCATTCTAACGCCACCATTTGTATTTGTACTAGCAAATAAAATTTATAAGCTACGCTTTTTGACATTTTAACAACTTCATGGCTGCGTTCATTGTAGTGATTACTGATTAGTGAAGCCAAACGTGCAAAAACTTAGAAGAGAAAAATGTGATAACGCACTCACACAAAATAGAAGAAAATATAACTGTCGTTTGCTCTCATTCCGCCTGTTTACACTGGTTGTATTATTTAGTTGCAACTTTTTCTTTCCCACTTCCACGCTTCTCCAAAAAAAAAATTTAAAAACAAAAAAAACGACGAAAATGCGTAAAATTCCGAAAACTTTTATTCATTTTAGTTTACCAAAATTTAGCTGCTTTAGCTGTTGCAAGTCGCCAATACATATAAAGCAACACTAAAAAATTTTAACAGGTCAAAAATAAGTTATATATAACTTATAATATTACGAACACATATAAAGTTGAAACTACAAAATACAACTTAATGTAAACGCGAGAGTTTTGCAGCACATTTTAAATACAAGAATGAATGATGAATACATCATTGCATACAGAAATGTTAACAAGTGTAAACATGCCTATTTGCACATTAAATATACCAAAAATTACTATATAGTATATGTACAATAGGCATTGAAGAAAATATTTTCAGCCAATTTTGAGAAACAGGTGACTGGTGAGTGAACCGTACGTATGTATTGCTTTAGTTTCCTCAGAAATAAGTTCTTAAAAGGTAAAATAATTTCATTTCTAGTTTTTAAAAGAATTTTATCACTTACTTTAGTTATTTTGTTACTTTACAAGTAGTTAAAATTTTGAATAACCTTAATTAAATTAAATTTTAATTGTAAAAACAAAATATATCAATTTTTAGGTAATATAAAAACTTAAAATCTCTGAATGAATCTGGTTATAAAAAACTGCTTTACATTATTTTTTATTTTAATAAATATATACAGCTAAGTGAACGAAATGTATATATATTATAAAATGCATATGTACTTTTTTGACTGAATATCTTAAGATAGGAAAACACATAGGAAGAAAAGAAACGACTATACCTAACTTCCCATCTATTAGTTAATATATCTATGATATGTACATATATGTATTCTAAAAGGTACTTTAATTGCAAACCTCTTTATTTTACTATTATTTGATTTTTGACAGTTCACAAAAACAAGAAAAGAAACTACAAAACCACAAAGCAAAACAATCTCAAAAATTTTTTTTTAATTAATTTTTATTTTCTAAAATAAATAATGTCGTATTCGGAAGAAAAAAACATTAAAAAATTCTTAATTTTATCATATTTATCAACACCTCCTTTAAATTTTAAACACAATTTTTTTCTAACCTTAAACAAATGTCTTCTAACGTCAAAACTAAAACCTTGTAAAAACTTTTTACATAACAAACAGAACTATAATAAATAAAGTAAAGTAACTTAAAATTTTGACAGTTTCTCTTATTGCGTTAGGTCTGTTCGATTTCTAATTTTCGAATGATAATCGATCGCGTAATGATAAGTTTTTTGTTTATAAAAAAAAAAAATCTAAAAAAATGAAAGTAAAGTGAATGAGTAAAAAGTAGAATGGTTCTCTATAGCCCATTTATATAAATTGACGTTTTGGTTTATTTTTTGCGCCATTTCTTAAGCGTAAACAAAGATGTTTTTTTTTTATTTAAATTAAAGGTTATTTTACTTTAAAGGTTAAAAATAGTATCATATTTACTCACTTACTTTGTTTATGGTAAACACATAATATAACACATGGCATTTTTAAAATATTTGTTAAAAAAAACGTTCGCGTACATTTTTTTGAAATGAGAAAATTTTTTTCTGTTCTTTAAATTTCAACTGTCTTCTCATTTGCAAATTTTGTAAATTAAAGTACGCCATCAAACCTTTTATAAGTTATAATCCGTTTAGAAACATTTCAAACAAATGTTAGGGAAAGTTTATTTCATATTTCTATTATAATTTCCCAACCCATTTCTATCGTCATTCCAAATTCCGCCACGTTGGGAGCATTTTGTACGGAAAACTTGTTATTTTCCAACTCGATAATGGAACGATTCACACGGAATTTAGTTATATGTAGTACACGGAAGTCCAACTTACACTTTTGTTGGGAAATACATACATATATGTGTGAGAGTGAGAATTTACACAGAAAAAAAAGGAACTCCTTTCATTATATCTATTAAAAGTAATACACGTTTCCGTTCAATTAACATGGAAAAAGAGATTAATTTACATTTACCAATTTATAATAAAGTCATACGCATTTTCTGTCCGAATAAACATGGAAAAGGGTATGATACAATTATCATTTGATTTTATTCTAAATCTTCTAAACACTTTAAAATAAAACATCAATCACAATAATATAAAACGTTTTTAATATTAGATAATTCATTAACAAGTTTTAATCTCTAAAATAATACATACATATGCATGCATATTTTTTTTTTACTTACATATGTATGTACTTCTTTGTTTTCTTTATAAATTTTCATTTTAGTAATAAAAGATTATCAATGCTGGCGTTCGCGTGTAATTTCACCCCGTCAAACTATTTAAAACATAGGTATGAAAGTGTAACCTTATCCAATATGGCGTTAGCGGCTGACGTGTAACTTTTTTAAAGTTGAAGCTGAGCAATGTTCAGACTTGAAAGCTGAACGCTGACCGTTGAACTCTATTTGACAGTTTGATTGAAATTTCTTTTTTGTTTTTGTAAACAATCAAAAGATTTAATTAAAGTAAAATGTGAAAAACAAATAACAATATTTACTTTTCTTTTCAATTCTTCATTATCCATTTAATTAATATTGATACAATGATAGTTGACAGTTCAGTGCTGAAGTTACGCCAGCATTAGAGATTCAAATAAAATTTAGCTGACGTGAAATTTTTTTAAAATTAAAGTTACACGTCAATGCCAGCATTGGAGAATTGTCTTAATGATATTGTTCGTTCGCTTCTGTTGAACGAAATTTCCTGTTTTATAATTGTAATTCTTTTGGTGAGCGGTCTACAATTTGTATATCAGGTTTAATTCAACATAAAATTATATGGATGGTATTCTATTCGCCATGTTCCACTTCCATCTACTTTGGTCTTAAGTTTCAAGAACCAATATTTCTTGACATTTATTTCAGTTTGTTTGTCGTTTAAGTTCTGTTTTTTTATGCTTTAAGGTTTTACGACAACGATGTCGCTTTGTTTGTAGTTTGCTTAAGTTTTTCTTCTTGAATCTTGATTCTCTTGAGTAACACCATTTATAACGTAAAATAAAGTAATAAAAACAACAAAAAAGTTCAATCAATAGAAATTAGAAAAACAATATTTGTATTTTGTGTTGTGTTCAGTTGTGTGTTGTACTAAAAGAAAACGATAATAAAAAAAAATATACAAAAAAAAAAAAACAAGAGATGAATATAAAATAAAAGTTTATAAAAAAAAAAAAAATTTAAAAAAAAAAAACTTTTTTCCTACTTTTTGACTTGTTGTTTTTTATTTCTTTTCTCCTTAATTAGTATTTTAGTAGAAAATATCAATGTTTGTGTGGTGTTATCAGTGTTGCTGCTCTAAATTTTTTTTTAAATAAAAATCTTAATATTATAAATATAAAAAAAAACAAGTTCCATAAATTTTTACATTTATTTTTAATTTATAAAAAAAAATAATTGTTATACAAAAAAAAATATATATATTATATTATACATATTATATACTTAACATACATACATACATATATATTTTGGAGTGTTTTACAAAAAAAAATATATGGTAAAAAAAAAATAATACAAAAAAAAAAAGTTAAAAAAAAAAACAAAAGTTAAAAAATCTTTAAATACAAATTCTGCATGCCTTTTTACTTAACAAAAATTTATGTGTATCTTTACAGTTTTTTTTTATTTTTGAGCCTTATCTTAAAAAAAATTAAAAAAAAAAGAGTTTAAAAAACTTTAAATTAATTTTTATTGTAAAAGTATTCTAAAAAAAAAGTTTATTTTTTGTTCTTTTTTTTTTGCACAGGATTTTTTTACACATATAAAATTAAATTTCCTGTTTAAAAGGATGGTGAAAAATTATATTATGTTCATGCATATGTATATATATTAATAGTTAATATGTATGTATGTATGTATGGAATTGATAAAATAAATTTGTACCTATAAATTTATATTTTAAGATTGAAATATGTAGGAATATAAAACAAAATATTTATAATTTAAAAACCACTGGAGGAAATATATAAAAATAAATAATGAAATACGTTGTACATAATATACATATTGTACATACATACATACATATATACATATTTCTATAACAGTTTACAGAGTAGTTTAGTGTAGTGTAACAGTAAAAGGGTCTTCTTTTATTATTTTCTTTATCATACGGGTTCTTTAATAAAAAAAAAAATATATAGAGCTATTGAATTTTAATTTAAAACATCACTTGTTTTGGTTACTACATATGTAGTTACTTTACTACATAAATTTTGTATTCATTTTATACCTACATACATATATTTACATTTTAGGTAGAAGTTGGTAGAAGGTAGAAGTTATATAGTTTCAATCAAATATATTTATATATGTGTATATATGTATGTAGTATGTTTCTTTGTAAAATGTCATTTTACATGATTAGAAAAAAAAAATGAATGCAATTTAGCATCTTAGGAGAAGGCCAATAAAATAATAATTATGTTGAGAAACATATAACACAAAATAATGAACAAATAAACAAACATACATTATTGTACATACATGTATCAGTACACGTCGTTGTGTTTTTTCTTTGTTTTTTTTTGCGGATAATAGAGACTAGACTAGAGAGTAAAGTATAGTTTTGTTTTATAGATATGGATTTGTTATTTTGTTAATAGTTTTATTAAACCAGAATAGCAAGTGAAGCAGGTAACTGCTTTGTGGTTCTATTGATTACCATATTGCATATCATATCTATAAACCTATGTATGTATCTATATTCTATATGAACATAATAAGGTGATCCCAGTAATAGTCTTTTGTCTATAATATAAAAGCCCATAGTGTGCTATACATATTATACCTAGTCAGGTCTAATGAAAAAAAGCTATTTTTTTTTGTTTAGAATTAAATGCAAAAAGTATGTACATAATGTGCATACATACATATATACATATATTATATTATGTATACATATATTGTAAAGTGGTCAAAAACACCATTTATAGTAATTTTTTTTTTTGAAAAAAAAAAAAATTTTAATTAAAAGAACAAGAAAATGTATTAATTAATTAATTAGGTACATAAGTACACACATATGTACATATTTAATTATTATTATTATTTTTTTTTGTAAATTGCCAGCAGATATTCCAGCTTTTTGGTTCAGAAGAAGAAGGCTTCATAAATAATATTGTAAGGTACAATAAAAATTTTTATAAATATTTATTGATAACGAAAAAAAAAAAAAATCCAAAAAGTTTAGTACATAAATAATACATAATATAATATACATATGTACATAATAACATAGTTACAAAGAGATTATATATGTAGCACAAATTAACAACAACAGCAGCAATTCTCTGCAGTGTTTAAAGTCCTACTTAAATAAAATAATTTAAAATGGAATAAAATGTTTTTAGGAAAATTTTAGTAGGTATGCATGTATGTATGTACATAAAGTTATTAAATTTCACTATTAGGTACCTATATATATTTTCTTAATTTTAAAATGTTTAAAGAAAAAAAAAAGTTTCTAGACTTGTTCTTATTAACATATATTTTATTCTACATACTAGCTATTAATATTAATGGTGTTATAAATTTAACGATTTTTCATTTTTCGTGGACAACGTTTTTATGAAAAGCGATGGTAAAGGAGAGATGGGACATCTGGACATCATTTTTTTTTTTTTTTTATTTACATACATATTTATTTTGGAGTTTGTGAGTGTGCGTATGTTTACGTATGTCCATTTTTTTTGCTATTTAAAGGGAAAAAAAAAATACATAATATATATTACATACATATATATATATATCTATTATGTTACATGTACATTCAAATAATAAGTATAATAATAGATATTGTTTTAAGAAAAAATACATATTGCAATCAGCAATAAACATCCTGAACATTGAACAAGTGTTTTCCTTTCAGTAAATAATTTTCAAAATACATATAGGTATCTACATATGTACATACTTGCATAATAAGTAATACATACTTACATAAATATTACTTAGTTTATTTTTCTAATTTATTTTCTATTTACAATTTACATATTAATGTATATATGTACATATATCATATATGTATGCCTATATTTACAATGTCTCTAATTTTCAAAAAAAAAAAAAAAAAAATATTTATTTTTTTTTTTGTTTTTAATTGCACAATTTTTAAACAATTCAACATTGTTTTTTTTATACAGTCGAATTCTTCTCAAATGAACATTTTTTACTCAATATGTATAATTTTTTTCATAGATAATAAGATATTTTAATAATAAATTATTGAAATATCCTGTCCATTAATTACATCATGAACTAAATTAGTATGATATTTTGATTGATTGAAACCAAAAAATGATTAGTTATTGTTTTCTTTTTTTTTTAATTAGATGAGGTATACATAAAATAAAAAAAAATGCAATTGCAGGTGAAAATAATAAATTACCTAATATTAAAAACACAAAAAAAATTTTTAAAAAACACATTTTTGTTTGATTTAAATAAACTTTTCATATTTTTACGTACATACATACATATCTACATTTAATTTGATGAATATTTTTTTCGAAATAAGTGTAGGTAAATAGTGAATACTTAAACCTGTTTTTTTTTTTTAATTTGAGTATAAACTTTGATTATAATAATATATGTCAGTGGCGGATCGTATGGTGTAAAATGTTGGGTGGGCTAGTTGGCCCAGATGTTATAAAAAAATGTGTATAGATTTCTACTTCATCGTGAGGTACTTCATCGTGAGCATTATATATGTATGTACATATTATCAACTATTAAGCAAGTGTACACCTATTTGATAAGGTTTATTTTTTACGTTACAATTTAAAAATTTAATTTTTTAATTCCTAGATACGATTTTTTTGTTTTATTAAAAAAGATTTGTGTTTATTTCTTTTTAAAAAAAAGTCTGTTGTGAAAGTAATGGTAGCTATATACTATAAGCGTATAAAAGATCAAAACTTTCTTCTTGCAAAATTATTCAGGAGATGGGTTTAAAGTCATTTTTTCTAAAAAAAAAATTGTGTTTGATTTTCCTATAGTTGAACGGCAAATCTTGTCTAAAATAACAAATTACATTATTGTTTAACTAATTTTATGTGTGTATATCTATATACATGTTATAAAAGTATACTCGCATAAAGTATCAATATATTAAATATTAATATATGTAACCTAATGCTGTTCATATACAACGGACTAGGTTGTAAATTTGATACGCGGACAAATTTTAGAACCATACCACACACTTATCCAACCTATCATTCAACCACTGTAATTATATGTACTTTATATTTTTATTATTGTCTCAAATCAAAAAATCTCAAATGTTAAAATGACATTTAAGTTGTACAATTTACCCATACACGATACAACTGAAACTACAAATCAAAGACTCCGCCCACAAAAATCAACATTTTTTGATATTTATCCAATCAACTATCCAACCATCAAAATCGTTTGATAACTTGCCCATACACGATATAACTTATCAAGTCCGCGGACCTGTTCTAAAACCTGGATCGCCGTGATATGGGCAACATAAGAATTACACTAATGTGTGATAACAAGGAATGATAAATTAAATTATTTATTGTGTGGTAAAAAAAAAAATTAAAATATAGATACATATATTGAGTTGTAGATATAAAATTATAAATATATTTGTGATTGCTTCGGTTTTGCTTGCGTTTTTTAGGTTGGACTGTACCTAACTTGTCGATTAGGAAAAACCGTCTCTGATATATGGACCTAATATATAAAATGTATTTCGTATGTATGTTTATATTTATAATTTGTATATACTTATATAAATATAAATATGTTATTATATAATATTATTTGATATTATATGTATATATAAGGGGGTTGGTATATTTTATTATTATAGGCATGAAAATAATTTTTATCTTGATAAGGGCAAAATAATAGCGTGATTATATAGTTAGGGTATAAAACAAAAAAAAAAACAAAAAATGAATTAAATATGATAAGAATTAAAATTCAGAACAATTTGTAATAACATGTATTTTTTTTTATTAATTTATTCTAAATAAGTAAAAATATTTACTTATCTTAATTTATAAATAAGTATATACGTTTATATCCTTTATATCCTGTTAAAAGTTTTTACAAAAAAAAAATGATTCTTATATTTACTTAGCAAATTTAATATATTTGATTTTTATTTGGAAGTTTTTTTTTCGTCATAAAAACAAAAAAAAAATTCAAAACAAATTTATATGTCCAACCAAAGAAATTTATATCTAAAAAAAAAATAAAAAGAAAAGAATCTTAAGTACATTTTACCGGCATTGTAATTTTTTATATATGTATATACGTATAAACAGTTTATACAGTCATTTTTTATAGTCAATTTACTTATGGTTAATTTTTAAATTTCTCTTTTAATCTTTATATAAATTTACGCAGTCACACAATTTTTTTTTTTTTGTGTGATTATAACCGGTTTCTTCTGTATAAAAATACAAAAGTTTAAAAGCTAAAAATTTTCATGTTAAAAGTCATCTGAAAGGTTATGTGTATAATTTAAAGTGTTTCTTTTACACTATGTATGCTATATAGTATGTATATACCATATACCACTGTGTGTATATAGCAACTTTACCTTTAAAAACTTTTCTTAATTTCTTTGTTTTCTTTCTTTGCTAGAGGTGTAGATAGGATAACTTTGTGTTTTAAAATAATAATAGAAAAAAAAAAAAAATAATAAATTTGATTCTAATTTTATGTTATAATATTTCAAAGAACATTTAGAGTTGCTTTCATCAAAAATAATTTTTTATAAAAAAAACTATGTAAGTATACTTACATAGTTTTTTTTTTTTTTTAATTATAATTTTACGACATTAGTTGTGGGACTTAATAAGTATATTAGGTCTATATATATTTAAATTAAAATAATCATATTTAAAGTAGTTTCATTAATTTTTATTTTTAATAAGAAATTTGAACGGGGGTTTCTTAATTCAATGCATACGGGATCTATTATTTTTTTTTAGTGCATTTCTCTGCCACATAAATGTGAACAGGAAATTACACAGCCTTTCCTTTTCAGGCGTGGCTGTAAATATCGTAAGGGGAAATAACTCTAACGACGTGTGTGAGATTCGAACCCACACCCCCTCGGTGTTTGCAGCGTATTTTATACGATCTTACCCACTAGGCCACCGGGTTCTATTATTTAAAAAAATAAATACTATTCTCCTCGAACAAAATGGAAGCTCCACTGATATCTGTAAGAAGAGAAACTGCAATTTGCAATATACTTATACATGTAAATAATTTTACATATAATATTCAGAATATTCAAATTTCAAGCGTTCAAAAAAAAAAACAAAAAAAAATATCCATCCTTGGTCTTAAATTTAACAAAATTTTAAATTCGGAGTTACATTTCAATAATCTCGTAAAAACTTTAAAAAAAAACACACACAAAATCATATGTAGAAATAAACGTGCACTCCTCCCCCTCTATATTAAAATCTCAGTTGAAATATTGCTAAAGCATTACAATTAAGACAAAACAAACTAATGTTTTTATGGTTACTATGCGCACAAAGGGACAAATTGAAAATATTCAAAAACAGTTCAATCATACTGCAAGAATATGCCTGGGCAGCTTTTCGAACAATAAACATATTTTGACAGTTTAATGATCCAATCTGATTTATTCAACTTTCACTGAAAGAAGAAATTTTCTTTCCATCAAAAATTTTGTCACAAACAACTTAATGACGTGCGATACACAACCCATATACATAAAGTAACTTGGACCACTAATAAACAAAGGCATTAAAACATCAAAACACAAGCAGCACAAGCAGCCAAAAATAATGGACTTGTCAGCTTCTAATGAAATATTTAAATATATACTTTGGAAGGTCTGCTAGCCCAGATTAAAGAAAAAACTATACCATTGGTTTTTTAACCCACATTTTATTTTGTTTTATTGATTGATCTGAATTACATGAAAAAAAAAATACCACAGGAAAAGATAGTATGTATATATTCAATTATTTCAATATAATTAATGACCCCAAAACTAATACGCACTTCAAACACGTACAAGAGATATAATAATATGATATAATAATAGAGATCTGTGTTTTTACAACGCAAGTGGATAGGTATAGTAAGGTAGTTTTTTTTTTTATTGAAAATTTTTTTGGTTTTCATCAAATCTTTCGCCCATACTTACATTGTATGTTCGTACATATATAACTTAAAAAGTTTTAGATATTTTTTTTTTGTTCAAAATCGTTTTAAGATGCTTTAGATTTTATTATCTTTCGAACTATGGTATAGATATAGTATAAATTTGTGTTAGTATATATACACCTATAGTATATATAAACTTCATTTTGTACAGATTTGTGTACTTAATCCCATTAATTAACTTAAGTTCCATTTTAGACATTTAAGTAAAAAAAATAATACATGCAAGTAATTTGGATCCAAATGATGATAATTACAACAAAACGATGAAAATATAAATGGGGGGAAACATGATTTTTTTTTACTTTGATCATATACAACGTGAAATTATACGATATAGGCTTTAATCAAAATTTTCTTTTTCAATTTTTTTTTTTTTTCTTTATTACTTAATTGATTTACTTTTGTATTTCCTTCCTATGAAACCAACAATCAGCACTAATTCTTTATTAATCTTTATTAGTTCTTAATTTTTTTCTATGTACTTATGATCGAAATAAATTTTTGAAAGAATACTTTTAATCATATACTTCATTGTGAAAAGTACAACTCTTTGGATAATTTTACGAATATATTTACTTTATATTGACGTTTAAACATTTTAATCAAAAAAAATGATCACAATATTTTGCGTAATAAAATAAAGAAATTTTGATGTTCTAAATGAGATCTTAAAATTTCATAGTTTAATCACCTACTATACTTATTTAATGATCTTCTATAAAAAAAAAAGTATATCCAATATTATACATATAAATAAATACAGGTACTCTTCGATTAGCGTGCGTGTCCTCGAAAAAAAACTGCGCGTAAATCAAAACCGCAATTAATTTTTCTTCTGATTTCTTCTGGAACTTTTACAAAACTACTCTTACTCTTTAGTAGTTGCCGTTTTAAAAACATAATTGAACTTTTATAACTTGTGTTTGTTAATAAAATGACGTCAGCTACGGTGTCGGTTTTCGTTCGTGTGCATTAAAATTTAGAAAATCAGCATTTTTTTTTTATTTTGATCTATAGCTTCTTATTTAATTCTTGTAATAGTTAAGTAATTAAAATTGGAATTTTAGACTTGTAGATAGATGTCTGGATCATTTATAATTATTAAACTTTAAAGTTTACACGGGCTGAAGTTAATGCCTCATTAAGATTTTCATGGAAAACTGTTTTTAATGAACTAAGCATATTCTTTCATTTCGTCTTCAGATGAATTTCAATTTATGTCGTCAATCAAAAGAACTAAATCTTTTTCATTTACATCAAAATCGTTAATTATTAAATTTTCTCAAATTATCGCAATCTTCACCTTTTTTACAAAATCATAAAGTTGTAGTTTTTATTTCACTCGCTGCAGATTACCGTATAAGTCAACAGTTGAGCATGATGTAACTCTTACATACATGTTTTTCGTTTATATGGTTATATGTACATACCGCGTTATTTAAAATAGATTGCAAAATTTTTCTCAGCGTAAAATCAAAACCGCATTATTAAAGTACCGCATTAATCGAGGGTTACCTGTATATGATTATATACATATTATAATAAGCATGCATATATATATATATATATATTTAAAATAAATATCTGGAATTAATAAATAACAATTTTTGAAAAAGTAAACATTAAAAACAAAAACAAATAAATACAATACGTTATAGTTATAGTTATTACTTTAAATATTTATTAAATTTTTTTTTTCACTTTTAAACATTTCAATTTAAATATTTTTTTTTAATATTTTTATTTTTATCATGTTAAAATAATATACAATACATCTAAAGAACTTCTCTGGTCAAAAATATTTCTACAACGTTTATTGTATTGAGTGTAGACGGCAGCAGTGAAAGTTTTAACAAAAACAAAAAAAAACAAAAAGACAATAATGATTCTTTTAATCTTACTCTCACAACATATAGGAAAAGTCCTAATTCATTTCATTCAGCATTCATTTGATTAGTATAATTTTAAAATAGATGGCTCCGGATAAAAGGTTTTTTCCACAAAAAACCTGTAAAAATCATTCATAATTTTTTCTTTTCATTTTTAAGTAAATTTTGTATTTTTACGTTAAATGAGGGCTGCCGTTCCACAATTCCCACAAACTAAATTATTGTAACCGTGATTTTGTTACATAACTATTAACTGGTCGTTTTTTTTTTTTTTTTTTTTTGAAAATCTTCCTGAAAAATACAATATTATAACTAGGCTGCGAATTTTAAGGCGGTAAAAACTTTAAAAAAGGTGCCTAAAATATCCTCTTAAAAAATAAAGATAAAAATGTGCAGAGTAACGTAGGAGAAAATTGGTAACGCAGGGGATAAATAGTAACGAAGGGGAATTTTATTTTTCTTTAACATCAATCGGCTGTTTAAATTGATAAAATATTTGATCACCCTGTATTTTTATACCCGTGCGATAGTTCCGATAGTCTTCCGTTTGTAACACCTTGAAATAAGTAAGTTAGATATACCTTCAAAGGTATGAATCGGATCAGAATCAAATTCTGAGTCGATTAAACTTTGTCCGTCCGTCTGTCTGTCAGCACGATAACTCAAACATTAAGAATGATAGAGTTTTGCAATAACACAAAATATTCTTGGATCAATTTCATAGATTTTCTATTTTTGGTTGAGATCTAAAACTTCGGGTAGCTCTCGAACTTTTTGATCTCCACATTTTTTAAATAAATTTTTCAAAAGGTCTACATCGTTTAAAGTAGAGCAACGAAATTTTAACTACAGATAGATATAGCAAAAATATTAATTTTATGGAAGAACTTTTTTCTGTAGCCCTACCCGTTACGGAGTTACAGCCCCCAAAAGTTCAAAGCTTTATGATATATATTTTCAAGCAATTAAATGTTTGCATCCCATGTGAACTTACGCTAATAATTGTTATATACATATATATTCAAATATTCAAACTAATATCTTACTTTATTAAAAAAAGAAAATTTTGTTTTATTAAAACAATATTTAGAATTTTTCTCATTTTCCTTAAAAGAATTTTTTTTTTTTCATATCTGTTAACATTTTTCAATTTAATTTATTTGTTATACGCCCATACAATTTAACAATATATAATCTATATACAGTTGGACTCGTGTAAATGCAATCCGGTTAAGTGCACAACCCGTTAAAAGAACGCAAAAATTTTGCAACATAAATTTAAACATTATTTTCTAACATTTTTACTCGGATATTTGCAACATGTTTTAATGCAAAAACCTTTTAAAAGCAAATAAAAACTCTGACTCATTAGATATAATGCATAGAAAAAAAACTGTGTTGACTGCACATCCATTAAAAAAAAATTACATTTAAAAATTTATTTTACGAACAAATCCTTTAAATTTTTATGAACAAACCCATTGACATTTTACGAACAAACCCTTTGAATTTTTACGAACAAACTTGTTAAATTATATGACATTGAAATATTTTTAAATCACATATACAATACATATGTATACTGTCATATATTTTAACATTAGTTTTTGAATTTTAAGTTACGAACTGTTAACAGGTTTGCATTATTAAAATCACAACAAATTAGTTTTAAAAAACACGCATATAAGCACATATTTGAGCTTTTATCAATGGTTTTTCTAAATGCATAAATTTGTGCAATTATCCAAGCTTCCGATTAATGCAAAATCCAGATATAAGCACCAAATGGCTGTGCTTTTAGTGTGTGCAATTAAACAGGTCCGACTGTACTAAAGAAATTTTACTAGATTATTTTGCTACTATATACTTAGACATTTTTCAGATTATGTACAGTTAATTGATATTAAATTATCTTTTAATTAAAAAAATGGTATAAAGATATGACAAAAATCATAATTATTATTATTATTAATATAATATGTACTTATAGATAAATAAAACTAACTATAGAGTCAATTAATTTGTTCATGATATTGCATAGTTAATTTGAATTTGAAAATTTTATCTAAAAAGCAATGGTGACGTTTGACTTTTTAAGAGAGAAGTTTTTATATACATATACATATATATCTACAGGGTTATTCAAAAAGCACTGAGGAATGGGTGTGTTTTGATGGAGAAAAGAGTCTATTGCGTTTATACAAGGTACGACAGGGCCTTAAAAATTTGTTGACCTCAAAATGTTTTGTTTATGGTTTTTATATCCATCAAATAGAAACCTTAAAAAAATAGATTAAAATTAAGTAAATTTTCTTATTTAACGCATTATCAACAAAATTTTCGAGACTCTTCGAGATCGGCCAGATATTAAAGTCTAAAACTAATATACTTAAATTTTTATAAAAAAAAAAAATTAAGAGAAATTTAATTTTTTGACATTTTGTCCTTCTTCTACCTTACATTTTATAAGCCTATATATATATAATACCTTTTATAGTTAAGTAAAATATCTAAGTTGATATTTTAATGAAAAAAGTTTCGTTCTTTAGTTTTATATATATACAGGGTGTCTTACGAATACGTGTATTAATTTCAGAATAATGATAGACTTACAATAATATTTAATTGAATTCCCGCTTAGTATTTTATGACTTTTAAATTATAATAACTACAATGCATTATTTGTGCTTTTAATTTATATAAGTACATACTATATAATTTGTAGTTGTACATACCTAATTTTATATTTGATCATAGCTCTTGAGAAACATGATCTTATAGTCTTAGTTAAAACTTTGAAATTGAACAAATTGCGATTGAAAACAGATCTTGATGAGCTTTCAAATTCTCTATAAAATTTTATTCTGAGACAATTGGTTCCAATTTTATACGCAAACATTTTACCATTTGTATTTTGAATATAAAAAAAATGTAAACCTTCGGAATGTCTTGAAAACGGGTTAAAATATCCGACTAAATCAACTCCTGAAGTTATTACACTTATTGCCCGAACACTCTGTATATTGTAAATATTACATAAGTAAATAGCTTTAATTTATTACGATAAATAAGATATTTTAGCAAATTTCTAAAAAAATTTTAAAAAAATGTGCCTATTAGTTTTACTCTGTTCGCCCGTCAGTTTGTCTGTCTGTCCGTCTGTTTACATAACTTCTACATCATTAAAGATAGAGAAAAAAAAATTTAACCATGGGTAGGACTCATTAAAAAATTAAGATAAAGTTAATCTCATAAAAAATAGTTGTTGCAGGTAGAACAACTTTTTCATGTAGCCATATCCATAATGGAGCTACAGCCCCTCAAACTTTGAAAAAGCCCTATTTTTAAATACGTATATCTCATGTTCTGCTTAATATTTTTTCAATCTGAAAACGCCGTTCGACAGGAATTTTTTTTTTACTGTTGTATATCAAAATTATGTGATTTTTTTAAATTTAGTATTTGAATTTACCGTTATATGAAAACCAAATTTTGCATTATTTTTCTACCTTCATAATCCGGAACGCTTTAAGATAGAAACTTGAAATTTTGAAGTAAGGAAGAACTTTTTAGAATTAGTATAAGTTTCCTCAGAACCAAGTGTTTTTGGACCACCCCCTTTTTATAAGCTATTAAGGGCTTAAAAATTGAAAATTTGCTATTTTTAAACACTTGTAACTTAGGCATCTGTTCACATTTTTCTTCGGCAAGACATAAAAATTAAAGCTTTGCTAATATATTTTTACGTGGTTAACGGTTTTCCTTAGCTATATAGGGTTGCGGAATTACAGTTTTGCAAAATTACAAAAAAAGTCTTATATGATTTTTTATATGAAATTTTCAAATTTTGGTGTAGAGTCGTAATTCTAAACACTTTGTATTATCTTTTGGAAATGTGCGCTTTTAAAAACCGTTGGTTTACATTTTACCTTGTTTTTAAATGGGGTTTGTTTTTTCAAAAGAAAAATTTTCTTTAATAAAATTTAATATTATAATACTTACCATCTAATACTATAATACTTAAGTATGAAAGGCAGTGAAACTGTTCCATATCATTAAATATTTTACGTATGGAATCCATTGTATATATACGAATTGTGAAATTCTGAAAATGAAATTTATACCTTTGATAGGGTAATTATCTCTTTTTGAAAATTTTAAAATTTTATATAATTTCAACATTTTATTGAACAAAAAATTTATTTTTGATTACAACATATCGTACAATTTTTATTTAACAGATTTGGAAGTATAATATAATATAATAATACAAAACCCTAGATTCTATTAGAGTATTAAACTAATAAAAATTACAAATACTTTAAATTGTATAGTCAAATTACAGCCTTGATCACACAAAGTGCTGTTTCTGTACTCATAAATATAAAAAACAAATCAAAAAACTAAAAAAAAAAAAAAAAGAAGAGGGGTGGTAAATGAAGACATTAAATGAGATAATTATAGTTATCCTTTTTTTAACATTTTATGATAATTTTAAAACAAAAACCTAATACTAAAAAAATTAAATATAAAATCTCGTTTATTGCTGATAAAGTAACAAAATGAGAAAAATTAAACAATATCAAAACGGAGAAAAAGCTTTAAACTTAATTTAACATTTTTTTTTATAACCGGTTTAAACAATAACACGTACTTACTTACATACTTAATTATTATCACCATATATATTATTCTATTTGAACTTAAAAGTATTAGCTTGAACTGTTTAAATATATATGTACACATGTATTGTGTATTATATACATATATATATGTATCTATGTACTGCGTAATCAAATCAGTTTTAAAATCAGCTTAAAAATCGCATAATATTATGTACATATTATGAAATCGATTTAACTATCGTTGTATAATATGTATATAGTAAGGCTTATAATATATATATATATATGTACTTTTATATGTAGGTACATATATATATATATTTTAATAAAATATAATAACAATAAAAAAAAATCTATCAAATTAAAATGAAAATATTTTAATATTATTTAATTAAATTTTATTTTTTTCTTTATCATTTTAATGTAAATGTTTTTTTTTTTTTTTTTTTTTTTACTAAATTTATGCATATATCGAAGTCTAAAACTTATATACGAAAAAGTATAGAAAAAGGTACGATCAAAAAAAAATAAAAGTAGAAAGGAAGGATATAGGCTTTAAATTAGTTTACATCTCTTAAGGTTAATGTCCAATATTTATTTTGCTTCCTTTACTTTGTATCAAAACGAAGCAAAGTTAACAAAGTAAGTACTGGTACCCAATGTAAGTATCCAATGATTACTTTGCATTTTTTGCTTTGACTTAATTGTTTAATTTATTTTTTTCTGAAATGGATTTAAAAAAAATTTTGTAAGAAATTTTATATATAATAATTATTTTATATGAAATGTACAAATGTTTGGATTCAGTATCAAATAGAAAACGATTTTGGGTTCGGGACATTTATAGAAATCGTCAAATTCATCGATTGTACGAAATCACATTCCCAACTATTTAAAATTTTTCCCACCTAATTAATGATGGCTGCTACAGTGGAGTCATCTTTGGTTATATCATGCAAGTAGGGTGTTGTATGCTGCTGCATGTTGTAATTCACGTATGGCGCTGACTCTGTAGTAAAATAATAACAATAATAATAATAATAGTAATAATAATTATAATAATAATAGTAATAGTAATAAAAACAATAACTATAATAATAATAATAATAGTAATAATAATAATAATAGTAATAATAATAGCTGTTACAGTGGAGCCATTTTGGTTATATCATGCAAGTGGGGTGTTGTGTGTTGCTGCACGTTGTGATACACTGATGGCGCTGACTCTGTGGTAAAATAATAATAATTATAATAATAGTAACAATAATAGTAATAATAATAATAATTAATAATAATAATAATAGTACAATAATTAAATAGTGTAATAAATAGTACAATAATAATATAACAATAATTATATAATAATAATAATAATAGCTACTACAGTGGGGCTATCTTTGGTTATATCATGCAAGTAAGGTGTTATATACTGCTGCACGTTGTAATCCACTGATGGCGCTGACTCTGTAGTAAAATAATAATAATATTAATAAGAATATTAATACCAATAATAGCAGCCGCTACAGTGACAGTGGGAGTTGCCTTCAATAATTACCTCATGTAGTAATATATATACTACTAATACATGTTGTAACTGTTGTGACGGCTTTATGTAAGGGTTTCATCCCACTATATTGGCTAAAGGGAGAGATGGGCTTAGTCAGTAAGAATCTGACACTACCAAGGGGTAATTCTTGGTGTCTTTGGAAGATTCCCACCTCCCTTAGGAAAAAAAAAAAAACCTATTCAAATTTTTTTAATGTTTATGTAAAAAAATTCAAATATTAAATGTCAAAGTATTCAACGTAAAGTACAGAATTGAAAATTCGTCAATTCGGTACTTTGCCTCGTTTGCTTACTTGAATACTTTGTGCATTTGGTACCATAAGTACCATAAGAAATAATGTATAATTCATTTTAGCTGTCAAAGTTTTCGAAGGAAGTAAAGTAAGCATTGGGCCATCACCTTTTAACCTTTTAGCAAATATTTTAACGCTTGAGTCATTTAGCCCGTTACATTAAAAATAAAAAAAAATATTGTTGCAATAGGTATATATACTAAACTTCGCGTTATGTCAATTAAGTATTGTGATTATTTACAATCGTTCAAATCTAAGTAAAGAACTAAAACCGTCTACCCACCAGGTAACTCTCACTCTTCTTAACATACGTCGAAATATTGGAGCTTTGTTCTTATTTTGTAGATGACACTTGTAGGTAAATGACACTTTTTCTATTGAATTAAAATCAATAATGCCTCCCTACAAACAATTCCAGCGCAACACTAGGGAGGCTTTAAGTCTTATTTCTACATTGTGGAAATCCTTAGATGATTTAAAATTTGTTATGGAAACTTATCGTGAGAACTGCTAAAATGTGGAACATGCTTTCATCCAATGTGTTCCTCTCTGATGCGCCATTTTAAATTTTACATATTCGTCTCTAATTTATCTTCCAGTTCTCCCTTTACATCCTATTTCCCTCCGAATCCTATCCCCTTTATTCAAATTTACAATAATGTATAAAGGAATTCGTTCCTAGGTGTTTGGATAGAGTGTAAAAAAAAATTTGAAAGATAATATTTAATTGTTTTACTCTAATCTTTTCCTCAATATCATTCCATGCTAATGTTTCTTTTTTTATTTTGTATTTTTATATACATAATTCTTATTATATACTTTACTTTTTCATCATATATTTATAAAACATCAACGCCATTCAACGCAATTAGAACAAGTCTCATTTCAAAGTATGTAAGTATTCTACTCGTATATACTTAAATTTCAAAGCTCGGTATTCGGTATCATCGAGTTTTAGTTAGTTAAAAGAAAAGACAAGTTTTTTTTACAAATTAATATTTAAACAATTACATATATCTATATAGTTAAGTACATAATTTGTATTTTCAAGGTCAAGTCAAGATCAAGTCAATTTATTCGGTCTAAAATGCTAAAAAAAAAAAAAATTGATTTATTTTTTTTTTTTTTTTTATTGTATTTCTCTGTCACATAAATGTGGACAGGAAATTACACAGCCTTTCCTGTTCAGGCGTGGCTGGAAATGTCGTAATGGGGAATAACTCTTACGATGTGTTGTGGGATTCGAACCCACACTCCCTCGGTGTTTACAACGTATTTTATACGCTCTTACCCACTAGGCCACCGAGGTCCCATATTGATTTATTTTCAACATCATTAATAAAAGGAAGTGTTTCAGTTTTGATTGATACTGTAGCAAAAGTATAAAGTATACATTATGATATATACAAATATGTATACGTACATATGTATTTTATTTAAAGAAATAAAAATTATACTGGAAAATAATCATAAACCAAAATGATAAGGTCACGAATTTCATTAGGTTATAAACTTTATAAGTAATACGAAATTCTTAAAATTCTTCATCACATTATAACAAAAAAAGAAGTTAATGTTTATTCTTGAATTTTTTCATTAATTTTTTCAATCCTTTTTAGCACATTTAAAAAAAAAAAAAAATTTGAAAAATTTGCTTATTAGTTATACTCTTTTCGTTTGTTCGTTCGTCTGTTTGTTTACAAAATTTCTACACATACCGTTAAAGATATTTTTTTTTTTATGCATTTCTCTGCCACATAAATGTGGACAGTAAAATACACAGCCTGTTCAGGCGTGGCTGTACATGTCGTAAGGGGGAATAACGCTTACGACCTGTGTGGGATTCGAACCCAGACTTCCTCGGTGTTTACAGCGTATTTTATACGCTCTTACCCACTAGGCCACCGAGGTCCCCGTTAAAGATAGAATAATGAAATTTTAAAAATGCATAGCTAGGTCTCTTCAATTAATGTACCCACATACTTTTCAAAGTTATAGCCCCTCAAAATTAAAAAAAAAAACCCTATTTTCAAAAGCGGGTTTATATATATCTAAATCTTTTTAATATTTTTTTAATTTAAAAAAATCAAACGACAGGCCTTTTTTTTTACCTTTATACATCAATATTAAAATTATTCTATTTTTATACCCGTACGGGTATAATAAAATTACTCCTCCGTTTGAACACTTCGAAATAAGCAAACTAGATATATCTTCAAAGGTAGGTATGGATCCGATCAGAATCAAATTCTAAGTCAATTAAGATGTCCGTCCGTCCGCACACTAACTCAGAATCTAAGAAAGCTGGAGTATTGAAATTAACACAAAATATTTTTGGATTAATTTATACGTTTCCTTTTTTTTTTGTGTTGAGATCCGATAAAAACTTCGGGTACTTCTCGAATAACTAAATTTTTGATTGGAGAGGAGTGGACTCCAACTAAAATATAAACTATTTTTAACATTATCAGTATATCATCAAATTCTTTATCATTTTTAGTTACCACTGCTTGAATAGTTGAATTTAGGATTTAGGAGAAACAAATTGCTTTTCATCAATAAAAAATTTTATTAATTTGAAAATATTTTAGTAAGAAAGTTTTGTAAAAAAATCTGTGATTTGTCATTTGTACATTACAGAATTATTGCTAATTAATTTTCTAAATTTTTTTAATAAATAATTACTATAATGAGTAATGACTAATGAGTATAAACATAATTTTTCCTTGTCAGTTCAATTTAAACGATATTTCAATTAAAATCTTTCATAAAAATCACTTCAGTTAACAAAAATATATAAATGACATGATCATAAATCATTGAAAAACGATTTTGCAGCGTTAAAATCCTATAATTCTACTAGAAACTGGGCAAAACTGAATATTGTTACCAATAAATCGATGTAAATGACAATTAAATGATGTAAATGAACATTAAAATAGTCGCATTCTCAGATAAAATGGTCATGAAAAATCAAAAATTTTAATTTTTTAAATTGCATGTGGGATTTATCTGGAAGCGGGGTACGTTTGACCGTTTTTAAAAAACAATTAGGACAAAAGACTTTTTTTTACAATTTCAAAAATGTATAAAAAAAATCCCCTACGACAAAAGACCCTATATAAAATCCCCCATAGGCAAAAAGACACATCTAAGAGATTAAAAAAAGTCTATGTTTGATTTTTAAATTTTTAAAAGTTGGATTCAAAATCAAGGTGTTTCATTTTTCCAGAATTATATACATATATATATATATATATGTATATGCGAGATTCTGAATTAGGAGGGATTTTAGAGTTGCATTCAATAATAATGGTTTTAATAATTTGTTTAGCGGGAGTTTTGGGGTGCGTCAACCCCCATTATATGTTTAAATATTATATGTTAAATAAATAATTAGAAGGAACTTCATAGTTGGTTACAAAATCAGAGTTTTATACCTTTTACAGAATATTTACATATACATATATGTATTGTGAATTCGAATGGATTTTAGAATTGCATTCAAAATTAGGATACTCGCTTCATCCCAAAATCTTTATCTGGGATCAAACCTTTATCATCCCGAAATCTTTATGCGTAATTCTAAATTAGAAAGAATTTTAGAGTTGAATTTAAAATTAAGGAAATCCCAATTTTTGCAGATTCCCGCGTATGTACATATGTATTACGGTATTCCCCATTAAGGTATGTATGTACATATGTATATTAGAGAAGGATATTACAGTTCCTTCCGAAGTCAGCAGCAGTCCTTCAATAAAAAAATATTGTTGCTTTTGTTGTAAAAGAGTCTTATTTTTCCGATTTTTACTTATCCAACTCATTAATTGTATTCAATTGAGCTGATTCATTTATCACTGTTGTGATTTCACTATATGAAAAGAAAATGTCAAAAGAGGAAGACCTTTACGATACCAAATTCGATAATTGATTCTTTACAAAAATATAGATATACATATATATATTTTACGTGTTAAAATTGCTAATTAAAAAATGTTTTATTAGCTAATAAATTATTAGATACTATTTTTAAAATATTAATTTTCGACTTGTATAAAAACATATACTTACACTTATATGAAATTTATAATTGATGAGAAAATTATTGTGTAAATATAATTAACTAAATACTATATATTATGTTATAATATATAATTTAATTAAATTTTTATTTTCCATATGTTTATAATTAAGATTTAAATAGCGTTTATAATTTTGAAATAAGTATTCGAAAATATGGACAAAAATAAAAACCATACAATAATTCTATAAAAACAAAAAAACAAAAAAAAAAATATAACTAATCTATTAATTAATAAAAATGTACGTATTAATATATAAAAATTAATTAATAAAAAAAAGAAAAAAAACAACGTTAAAATTATCATTAGATTCTATGAAAATAATTTATTATTGAAATATGTACTTAATGTTTTTTTTTTTATTAATTTTTATATATTAATACGTACATTTTTATTAATTAATATAAGCGTTTTAACAATTCATTTCCTATTATACAGTTATTTATATATGTGTATGCAAATACAGGGTGGTCCAATTTGGATTGACTGTTTTGAAATGTTTATATTTTTTTTTATTTTTAAAGTTTTCTATTTTATTTTTTTTTTTAAATGAAAGTATAAATTATTAAATGTTTTTTTAAAGTTAAGTGTGAAAAATGACATGGTTTAAATGACTTCCATTTTCCTATTGACAGTTAATGGCTCTTTTTAAGACATTTTCTATTACGTTGCACAATTTTTGTGCGAATATTCTGCTTTACATATACTTTAAATTAAACAGTTAAGTATCTAAGTAGCGAAGGCCGCGTATTTTTCGGCATTATTTCATTCCCCTCGACATTTTGACCTCGAATCGTAGGACATAATATGTACATTCAACGAATATTAAAGATAAAAATTATTATTGTTTCAAAATTTAAATTACATCTATTTGAACAAATAAGATTTCATTTTTAAATAGAAAATAAAGCCATATGGCTTTGTTTCGTAATTAACTACTTATATGCGAAATAAAGCCATATACGAAAAAAATTGGCGATATGGCTTTATTTCTCATTTAAAAGCGAAATAATGGCATTATGGCTTTATTATGTATGGCTTCATTTCATGGCGTAACATATATACAACTATCCTAAATTTTTTTTTCCAGAATAGTTTTGAAATTAGAATTAAATCCTATAGACTTTATTTTAATTACAATGAGAAATAAGACCAAGCGTGGAAATTCCCGAATTAGACCTTATTTCTTAATTCAATTTGGAAATAAGGCCTATTAGGCCTTATTGCAATTAGCTTTTTTGCACTCTGCCGTAAATACCATTAGGTACAAATGACATGCTTTTCGAATATAAAAAAGAAAAAAAAAACAAAAAATAAGGTAGAATGTAAACCTACAGTTTTTAAAAGTGCATATTTTCAAAAGACAATACTATAAACTGGTTTAGAATTGTGACTTGCACAAAAATTTAAAAATTTCATATAATAAGAAAAAAATGTGAAAATAGGACTTTTTGGAGGGGCTGTAAGTTCGGAATACTATATAACTAAGAAAAACCGTTAACACACGTAAAAATATATTATTGGAGCTTTAATTGGAGCAGAATTTCAATTTCCTATCTAAAAGCGTTCCGGAGTTATAAGGCTAGAAAAATCATGCAAAATTTAGTGTTCACATAACGGTAAATTTAAATACTCAATTTAAAAAAATTGTACAGTTTTGATATTAATTTACAAAGGTAAAAAAAAACCTGTCGAATGGCGTTTGCAGATTAAAAAAATGTTAAGCAGAACATGAGATATATACGCATTTAAAAATAGGGCTTTTTCAAAGTTGAGGAGCTGTAGGTCTGTAATGGATGGGGCTACATCAAGAAGTTGTTCTATAACATTAATTTTTTTCTAAGACCTACCCATGGTTACATTTTTTTCTCTATCTTTAACGGTGTAGAAGTTTTGTAAACAGACAGACGGACAGAGTAAAACTAATAGGCATATTTTTTCAAAATTTTTTTAGAAATGTTCTAAAAATACCTTAAATAAAAAATAATTTAAAAAACAGTTTCTTTTATCGAAATAAATCCAATCCCATAAAAATTAGAAAATAAAATTGATGGTAGATTTTAAGCAGCTCAAATTGTTATAAGATAATAAAATGGAACTTCGCAAATCATTTAACATTGGGGTAAAAATAATCTCAAATGCTTTTAATTAAGAACTAATCAACCGGTTGATGTTTACTTCTTAAAAATTATTTAAAATAAATAATTTTCACGCACACATTTAAACTTTTTATATTTATGGTGTATAATGCTTAAATGTAGTATTTCCTACACATGCCGACCGATGCCGAAAAATGCATTGCAAAATTTTCTTAACATTTGTAGTATTTTATTTAAACCGTTATATTATTCTCTATTCTCTACTTATTCTCTACGACAGTATACGCAAGAACCAAAATTTTTCACAATATTATACAGCATAATACTATCTTTGATATACATCTTGTTTCATTTTAATCGATGCTACCGTTTCTAGATCATCTTAATCGGTGTTATCGTCTCACATTTTTTTTTTGTTTTCTATGAGATGGCAACAGTGCGTTTTACAGACAGAAAAACAGACACTGACTTTTTAATATAAGAACATATAATTAAATTAAAATAATTTTGAAAATGTTTTGGTATATGTATGTATGTATATTTTTTTTAATATGTTTTTAAACAAAAAAAATGCGTGCCCCGTTCAGTTGTGTAAAGCGCGTTAAATTTATTACATCGCTTTAAGCAATTTTTTACTGAACGTTTACTGAATGTTTGTTTTTTTACTGAACGCTTAAATAAATCACTTTATAAATTTTCCAGCAAACAAAAAAAAACTACTTACTTATGTTTAATTGAACAGTAACAATTTATTTGACGTTTATTTCTTTATTTATTTTTTTGTTTTTAAAAAGTTTTGTTTGGTTTAAAGGTTAAAAATTATTACTTTGATGCAGTTTAATAAAAATAATTAATTAAAACAAATAATTATTTTTTAAATTAAGTATTATAAAGTTCAAAAACAAATATTTAAATTTTGCTGCAAAAACGTTCAGAGTAAAATTTTTTTAAAGACAATTTTTTTTTAAAAAACTGCACCATTTAATCAGTGCTTCATTCAACTGAAAGTAGGCGCAATATTTAATAATTTTTAATTTATTTTCAGTCTCTTTTATAATTAAAATGCTAAAATTCTTTTATTAAAAATTATAATGATATCCTAATTAAAATTCAAAAAAACAAAGAAAAAGAAAGAATAAAAAAAAAAAATTAAAAATAAAAAACAAAAATATAATAAATTTTATTGAATTAAAAAAAAATAATTAATTTAAGTTACAAAAGTGAATTACATAAAAAATATCAAATCTTTAAAAATGCCATTATTCGGCAAAAAAGATTCAGGAAAGAAATCAAAAAAGGATGCAAAGGAACCTGACAAGCAAATATCAATTGAAGATAAATATAATTTAAAAGAATTATTAGGAACGTAAGTAAATATATATAAATAATTAATAAATTTTTTTTTGGTTTTGTTATTAATTAAATTACATAAAAAATATATACATATACATTATAATAATTCAGTTGAATAAAGTTTTCAAGGAGATACAATCTTTACTGATATTTCTAAGGCGTTTGACAAAGGGCGTTTTAAAATTTTATCTTGAGGCATTTGAAATCGATGACACTGTGTTAAAATGGATACGATCTTATTTACTTGATCGTAAACTTTCTGTGAAAATCTCAAATACTGAGTCTTTCACATTTTTAGCAATATCAGGCTTTCCTCAAAGTACCCATATCGGTCTTTTGCTTTTTCTATTATTTATGAATGATTGTGGTTGTAATATTGAAGGTCCTATATTATAATTTTGTCGATGAACTAAATTATATTAAATATTTTAATTAAATCTTTAATTAAATCTTGTGGTTGTAATATTGAACGTCCTATATTGTCATTTTGTCGATGACACTAAATTATATTAAATATTTTAATTAAATCTTTAGATGATTGTTATAAGCTTCAGCACGATATTGAAAATTTTTATGAATGGTGTTCTTCTAATGGCTTCATTTTAAATACAAAAAAAAAATGTAAGGTTATGAGATTTTATAGAACTAATAACTTTGTAAATTTCAACTATAAATTAAATAATTCTGTTATAAATATTATCAATGAAATAAAGGATTTAGGTGTTATTCTCGACAATAAACTCACTTTTAATCCTCATATTGATTAATACGGTTTTATCAATATTCAAATTCTTGAATATAGACGTAATGTAGACTCTGTCATGTTTTCATATGATGTTTTATCAGCTAGAATCAATTGCCCTACTATTTTAAATTTGTTTATACATATATGCATATATAATTATAGGGCTTGAAATATGATATAAAAAGCATCCCAAATGCAGGGTGTTTCAAAAGAAAATTGAGTTTGAAACATAAAATTTTTCATTTTAAATCATTTTGAACCTTTATAACTTTGTAACTGTTGGGTATGTATACGGAGATTATTAGTACACACAAATTAAAGCTGACAACTTACTTTATAAAATGCATTTTGTGTTTTTATTTCTCTATAGCAAGCCGTTCAAAAGTTATAGATTTTTTTTATGAAAAATTTATCGTTAAAAAATCTTTTTTGTTCGTCTCGACATGCCTGATCACCCATTTCAAGGAAGACCATAGTGTTGGAGGCACCCTGTATATAATCTATATATGTATTACTAATTATAGTATATAGTTATAGTTGAAAAGAAATGTTAAATTTTTCAGTATCTTTTGAAATGATATTAACTTAAAGGACTTTAAAAAATCTAATTGAAATGTTTCGGATTTCGAACTTATGAATTTTGTAATTTATGTATTTTACTATACTCTTCTCAAATTTTCTAAGATATTATCATAAAATTGATTTTTTTTTTGGTTGTAACATACTTACCCACATGTAAAATTTTCATTATCTGTTCGATTATCTTAAAAACTATATGTATTAAAGATACATATATAAAAGTCTTTCTTATCATAAATTTTGGTTTTGGTTTATTTCAACCTTCCCTTTCCCACATATATTAAGTATAGTATATATATATCATTTCTCACCTATACGTTGCGGAATACACTGTATATATAGATATATATGTTTATGTATGTATTCTTTGATTTTTTTTTTTTGTTTTGTTTATTAAATAAATAACTTTCTTTGACCATTCATCAATCCTCCATAAACCCCTATATACTTATGTATTATTTCCAAATTAAAGATTTCTATTTTTCTAGATTCGTTTTTATAAATCGATTCATAATTCAAAACAAAAATTCAGGTAAGTTGTAAAATGTAATAATTAAAAAAACATAAACGGGGAAATGCTAAACGGGCTGAATAATATAAAATAAGTTACACTACAACTTTATATACAGGGTGGGCCAACTTGAAATGACTGATTTGAAATGCTTATAATTTTTTTTTTTTATTTTATTTTTTTAAATGAAAGTATAAATTATTAAGTTTTTTATTAAGCTAAATGTGAAAAATGACATCCTTTAAATGTCTTCCATTTTCCTGTTGACTTCCTCTTTTAATACATTTTGCATTATATTGCGCAATTTCTGTGCGAATATTCTTCTTTAGTTCTGGAATGTTTTATGATTTGTGCAAGAGATCCCACAAAAAAAAAAATCAGGTGCCGTCAAATCTGTGGAACAAGGTGGCCCCCCGAAATCAACATTTTTTGAAATTATTCGGTCATCGAAAAGTTCTCGCAGAATCACCATTATCTCTCTTGCGGTATGAACTGGAACCCATATGTCACGATTATTGAAAACTACCGGACGTAAAAAATTTTCCAACATGGTCTGGTATGCCGGTTTCTGGATGCTCAGTTTCATTTTCGAAAAAATATGGACCGATAACTCTATTAGCCATAATTCGACACCAAACAGTGCATCTGAGAAGGTGTAATTGTCGCTGATGCACTGCTCTTGGATTCTCCGTATCCCAAAATTTCGGCAGTTCTGTTTATTGACATATCCATTCTCATTTAAATTTTTAAAGTAAATTTAACTGAAAATGAATATGTCAATAAACAGAACTGCCGAATTTGGGGTACGATCCATTTCAACAAAAATATATATTTATATTTTTCCTTTTGTATTGTTCACACCCAAATAACAATCAATAACTAATCATAAATTTTTATTCTGCTTTGTATGCGGAAATTTGACTGCGATTTCGACTTTTTTTGTTTGCATAACCGAAAGAATGACACGCTTGTCAACTGCATAATCGAAAGTTCGATGAAAGTTGATTTTTTGATGGTTGCGTTGCTGTGCAAATGACATTACCGAAAGCAGGGTTAATTAATTACGTTTGATTTATTAATTTACGATTTTGGTAAATTCAAGATTTTATTTCTCTAGATTTTATGTACCAGTCAAGATTTTTTTCGGATGAAATCATAGCATCATATTAGGTGGTAAAATTTTAATTCTATTAGCAAATACAATTAAAAATATCAAATTTTAATTTTGTATTTGGATTTGAAGCATTTTTTTTAAAATATAATAAAATTTAGATATTGACTTAATAATATATATATATATATATATATATATGTATATAATATATAATTTTTTTTTCTTTTTTTTCATTTCAGTGGTGCCTTTTCAGAAGTAAGATTAGCTGAAAGTAAAGAAAATCCTGGTCAACTATTTGCTGTTAAAATAATAGATAAAAAAGCATTAAAAGGAAAAGAGGATTCTTTAGAAAATGAAATTAGAGTTCTCAGAAGGTAAATATATAAATTATTCATATTAAATAAAATCTAAAATATAAATTCAAAAATTAAAATAAAATAAAAATAAAATTAAAATTGAATTAAATTAAAATTATAAAAAATAAAATTATGTATATATTTTTTAAAAAAAAATTTGTTAAATGTTCATAAATATGCCAAATAAAACATAAAATCTAAATTAGAATAGCAAAATTTCATTTATTTTGTTGTTTTTTTTTTTTGTTTTTTTTTGTTCTTTTTTTTTAAATATATTTTTAAGATTTTGACTTAATTTTAATAATTTAGTAAAAAAAAAATTCTTGTTTATTTTATATTTTGAAAATATAAATAAGATATGGTCAAAATTGGAGCACCCCAGTTAGCCTAAAATCATTTCTCAAAAAGATATTTGTCATAAACTCAGTTAGGATATAAAAATATATTTAGCAAACTTTAATTTATATTAATTGGACACTTCGTATAAAATCTTATTGGCAAATGGAACGTTTTGCATAATTTTTTTGTTGTTGGTTACGTAATAAGGTTGGTATAGTGTTGATCAACCGTGATGGCGATAATGATGTTTATATTATAAAATTCTGTATTTAAATTTGTAATTTAGATATAAATTTTAAAAGATATGAAGTTTAAAATTTATAGGAGAAAGTTAATTATTTTTCATATGAAAATGTGACCAACATGTTTTTGTATGAAATTTGTGCATTGATTTTACTTTTGATTACAAAATCGGGAATTCCCCGTTTTTTAGAATATTTAGATATATATATATATATATATGTATAGTGTATATGTGTCAGATTCTGATTATGAAGGATTTTAGATTTGAATTCAAAATCAGAGGAGTTATACGCTTTTTCCAAAATATTTATATATATATATATTATACGAGATTCGGAATTTGGAGGTATTTTAGAGTTGGCTACAAAATCAGTGTTTCAATAATTTGTTTAGCGGGGGATTCTTTTTAATGTCTTTTCTTTTACGTATACATATTTCAAAGCAATTAAATGTATGTATTGAAATTGTAAAAATATGTAGGTAGAAGATAAAATTAGAAAGGATTTTATAGTTGATATCAAAATCAGGGTTTCAATAATTAGTTTATAATTAGTTAAATATCATCTACAAAAAATTTATGCTAAATGTCCTATTTGTAAAAAGTATTTTATGCAAAGGGTTCAATTAGTATAAATAGAATTTTGCGAAATGTCTTTTTATGCTAACTGACTTTATGCTACAAAACTTTTCATGCCAACTGTGTTTATGCCAAAATGTTTCTTTTTGGGAGTAATGGATTTAGGCCAAATGTCATAAACCCGGCTAAAATTCGTAGTAATAATTAAATATGTATATATGCGTATACCTAAAATATGTTGCAAGTACTTTTCGTTTAGTTATTCATTCGTTAAGTCACGGTCACCTAAATATGTATAAGAAAAATTAAACAATTATTTTTAATTTTTCGTATAAGTATTTTATATATTCGCTTTTTGTTTATTTTGCACTAGCCAAACGAAAATTTCAGATTAGTGCCATATATATTCGTTTTGATACATAGTATCTAAACTATTTTCACAATTCGCGACTTCTTTCTTTCTACTCTCTCTCTCCTCTGCAAACTAAAGAAAATGCTAAATTCAAAATTTTACCTGTTGAATCACAGTTGTATTAAATGTAAGGAACTGAACTAGTTAAATGGAGGTGACAGACCTGTAAGGATTTTTTTTTTGTTTTTGTACATCCCCCTGTCACATAAATGTAACAAGGAAATTACACAGCCTTTTCTTTTATGATATGAATATGAATCCACACTACCTCGGTGTTTACAACGTATTTCATACGCTCCTACTGACTAGGCCGCCTAGGCCGCCCTTACAGGGGGCTGTAAGGGTTGAAATTAAAAATGAAATTACTAAAACATAAACATACATAGTTATGCTACGAGTATGTACTGGCAACTGCGTGTATATATTTTGATCTATTGACCAATTTCTTTGACCTTTGCTATTCATTTTAATGCTTTAAGACCCAGTTAAATAATCACATGATTCAGCAATGTGAAATTCATATGATTCAGATAGAACTCCCATTTTATGTTAGCAATGTAGCTTTTGAAAGGGTTAAAAAAATATTTTCCCTTTCGATGAAATAACAAAAATAAAAAATTTTTTTTTTTGCTGTTTGAAATAAGTTTTGTTGATAATTTTGTCATATATGGTGTGATTTGAGATAAATAAAAAAACTTTTATAATGGTTTTAGCAAATGAGCGGTAACTTTACCTTCGAATATATGTATGTATATATACATATATCCCCAATAAAGCATCTAAGTGAACTTGCTTTCAGTGTGTATGTAATTTTTTTTTTTGCTAAAGTGACCTAAGTAAACACATTTTTTGTTTTAATAAACATTTAATCGGGCTATACGAGTAGTAGTCTGTAATAGGAGCTTCACAACAAAAAATTTAAAATTTTGGTAAAAAATGTCACGTAATGTTTTTATGAATTAATATACCCTTTTAAGCACATTTTGAAAAATTTGCTATTAGTTTCACTCTGTCCGTCCGTCTGTTTACAAAATTTATACACTGTTTAATATAAAGGGCAATGAAATTTGAACTACGCTTCTTAGGTCTAGGCGGGTCTATATATAGGTCTCTTAGAAAAGTAATATTGTTGAACAACTTTTTATGTATAGCCTGCCCGTTACAGCACCTACAGCTTTTCAAAATTTTGAAATAGCTTATATTTAAATGCAGATATATCTCAGGTTCTGTTTAACCAGATTTTTAATATAAAAAGACAGGATTGAAATCAATCAAAATTTGTTTACGTTACCTTTTTCTAATATACATAATTATGTTTTCAAATGGATTATAAATAAGACTAAATATATATGTAAGAACTGTAAGATTTTCTCTTCTTTAAATATGTATGTATATGTGTTAATTTTTGATTAAATACTGTACAGAAATGTGAATATGTTTTCTAATTTAATTGATTTTGTTTCTATAGTTGGACATATAGTATGAACATATGTATTTCAATGATATTTTTTGAGAAATACACATACTATATAAGATAGAAATATCACATGTTAGTAATGCATTCCTGGCTGATGACATATGATGATTGCCGTATGGAGAAGATTATTTCTGTTTTTTTAATAACGGCCCAAAAATGTTTTATTGTTAAAACTTAAACCGCAGTATTCTTAAGATACTTAATTAGGTTATTTTAATTATACTATTAGATATTAAAAAGTTGAATTGAAAACTTTTTATGCGGAATATCAAAAACAATATTATAAATTAAAATAAAAAAATACTTTCTAAGCAATTCTAAAAACCTTTACATAAGCTGAAATCGGAAGCGTCTTTTGCACATCGGATGCAAAAGCAACCATGCATATTTGCAGAATCAGTCATTATTTTATTATAGGTTGTCTGCGTTTAAAATTATACTGCAATAGCAACTGATTCGCAAATGACGTTTCCGATTTCAGCTATACTTACATATTATTTATCGGAGAGAGCATTCGAATGTGTGAACTGAGGAACTTTCGGAATATTCTTTTTATAACAAACTTGTTTTTTAATTTTTGGAAAGTGTAGGTATTATATATACAACATTTTATATACATTAAAAAAAAAATGAAGAAAATGAAATAAAAAGCAATTGACTGAGTGAAATAAAACCAATGGAAATGAAATCAATATACGAGGTTTTTGTTTTTATTTCCTATTTGACAAGTTCTATAAAGTCATTATGACATTTAAATTGATTTCATAAGTTACATATACCTGTTCAATGTATGTGTACATGTATTACTATTTACCCTTTAAATGATATTTATGTATAATTTATTCAATTACTTTAAATATTTATTTTAAATTTAAAAGCAGAAGAAGTAAAAAAACAAAAAAAAAATTTTTTGTAATAAATTTATTAATAGAAAATTCACAAGAAAAAAAAAATCATTTTACTACAATTTTTAATTAAACAAACAATATTTTGATGTAATATTCTCGTATATATAAGAGGAGTATTTTTAAATGAGTGCAAAGTATCTCAACTATTAGTATATATGTATGTATATACTCAAATACAAGGACCCAATTCTTTTCAAGCTTTGATGAAAAATACTTTAGATCATGTAATGAACACTGTAAGAGCTTCGTGACGATGACATTGAGGGTTTTAAAAATCCTATGAAAACTTTACTTTAGAAAGAGTAGCATTTTTATTTGTGAAGATATGAAAACTTTACATCAAGGATTAAATGGAAACGCTCAATATGGACAGAGTGGTTTAAAATACAACAAAAAAATATTTCAAATTTTTTGACAAAAATTTAGTTTAATTAAAAAAAAAAAATTAATGTAACTGTAAATTTTGTGAAAAGAAAATTTTTTCGATCTGAAAAAAAAAACCAATTTAATGAATGAATACGAAAAAAGTCTTAAATATATGATAAAATGCTGAAAACTATATATATTTATTTATATTAAAAATCTCTCAAAAAAAATTATTAGTTCGTACAAAGTTTATAAATATGTATGTATATATGTACATATAACTTATCATAAACCTGTAATGTATTTTACACAAAAACTTTAAGCCATAAACTACATAAACTATCTAAAGACCGAAACTGAAGAGAACAAAAGCTCAATTTACCCTACTATTTACATTGGCTCTTATGGGAAAAGTAAAAGCTAAATAGTGGGGTAACTTTAAATCTTTAATAAATTCTAAAATAGACATTTTTTTGAAAAAATTTCTAAGCAAACCTTAAAATTCATAATTTTCTACACTATCTGAATACAAAAAAAATTTGAATTTATAATTTTTTATTTATAAAAACGTTGATAAAAAAAGTCTACCCGAATTTTGTAAAATTTTTTCATTTTTTTCCTAATGCTTAAAACTCTTTAAAGAGAGCAATAATTTGGTACAGTAATAGAACAAAAAAAGTGAGCGAATTAAATTAATTTGAAACATTGATATGGTATTTATTTCGTGTGCATATAGTAGATCTGTATATGAATAATATGTATTTAAGTTTATATCCTTATTTCCACACCACCCTGGAGGTAAAGGATAAGGCGTGTTTTTTTTAATGTGGTATCCCAGCAAGGCGAGAAACACATGATTTCTAAATTTTTACTAATTTAATTCTATATATGAAATCACAACCGAAATAATTCTCATTTTCTAAACAGTATAACAGAATAAGCTGCTACAGTTGAGCTATCTTTGGCTATATCATGCAAGTAAGGTGTTATATACTGCTGCATGTTTTAATCCACTGATGGCACTGACTCTGTAGTAAAATAATAATAATATTAATAAGAATACTATAATACCAATAATAATAGTCGCTACAGTGACAGTAGGGGTTGCCTTCAATAATTACCTCATGTAAGTGTGTTAATTATACTATTACATGTTTACTTATATGAGGTAATAGTTAATTATTACCTCATATAAGGTGTTATATACTATTACATGTTGTAACTGTTGTAACGGCTATAGCCACTGGTAGCAAAAATAGTAATAATAATAGGCGGATGCATTGTTTCCTTACAGTCCCACTCCCAATTCAATGTTTCCGTATCCATTCCCTATCCTTTCCTACCCCTACTCCCTAGCCAATATACTGCGTTCGCAGGTAAGGGTTTCATCCCATTATATTGACTAAAGGGGGAAGTGGGTTTAGTCAGTAAGAATCTGACACTACCAAGGGGGAAATTCTTGGTGTCTTTGGAAGATTTCCACCTCCCTTACGAAAAAAAAAAATATAAGATTTATTTTTAAACAAAAGCCAGCCATTTAAATCAATTTTTTCTTCAATTTTAGTTACTAAATTATTAAAATTAAAAATACAATTTTCAATCAGAGACTATCGGAATATTGGAAAATGCTTGGAATCGCATTAGGTAATAAAGTTGGTTTGTTCTGACTACGAATTCTGACTACGAAAATTTTTCGTACAAAAATGAACAGACAGCACTACTTTTTGTTGGATTCCAATTTATTTGTGGAATTGCTTCTATCCATTTTTTTCTTAAAATTTTTCCCTTGGAAAACCGAAAAGTTGAAATTATATAAATTTTACTTTTTGTTTTACATTTATAATTCGATTTACACCCAGGGGCACAACAAGTACGAACCATAATTAAAAAACAATAAAAATATTAAATTCTAAAATATAAATATTGCACTATTCTTAATGCACCTTATTTTTTTTTAAAGTGTGTATTGAAAAAATAAAATAGCTTACCAAAAATTTCAGGTTCTTTACTAAAAAATACTAAAAAAAATTGATAGAAAGTTAATTTTTTCACCAGTATTTAGGAAAAACTCTAATTTTTTTTAATATATAATTTATATATATCTTCATTAAAATTAAATATATTAAAACTCGATATAAAATAAAATTTTGTTACCTGGTTTATCCTACTTTTAAAAAATTGACAGATATAGCAAAGTAAAAAAAAATTTTTTTTTTATTTAAACATTTCAAAATGGCTGAAGTCAAGAAATGCTAGAAAAAGTTGGAAAATATATTTTGAGAAAAATTTAGTTAAAAATTCGAGTTGAACCTTGTATTTTTGTTATGTGTTAGAAAAAATTTTGAATTTTATTTTAATATAAATTTCGATATATTTAGGGCAGTATTTCATATTTAAAGTTGTAAATGAAAATTGCTAAAATTTCATAATTTTCTACTTTTTTCTAAGCAAAAAAAGAAAAAAAGAAATTGTCAAAACTCTCTTAATTTTCACAATACATGTTTAAATTTTGCACTAATACATTCTTAGGGATCTTGTTCCGGTCTTGATATTTATGTAGTTTATGGTTAAGCACATAATTTTACTAAAAAAGTTTTAATGACGTAGCGAAATAATTTTTGATCTTAAAATTTTTTTATAAGAAAGTAATTAACTTAATAAGATTAACGTTTTAAAAATGATCACCTTTAAAAATCCTTAGTTAATATATTAAGCAAAGTAAATATAGTTGCTATAGAAGCTTGAAGTAACCGTCTTTTTTTTGTTTAAATCTTCTTTATGTTTGCATAAGGTCCCCCCGTCCAAACAAAATCTATCAATGATTTTGTTTAGCAGATGTTTGCATAAGATTTTTTTTTTGTTTAAATTTTCTTTTGTTTGCATAAGGTTTCTACCTCCAATTAAAATCTATTAATGATTTTGTTTAGCGGGTGTTTAGATTGCATTTGTCTACAGTGAGAAGGTATAAGTTTTGGGTCAAACACTCGATTTCGGCTATTTCTGTACCAAAGGCAAACCGTTATTTTTCGCTTTTTTATTTTCCACACAAATTTAATGTGTAAGCGGAACAAATCCGTTTTCGAAATGATTTGAAACGAAATGACACATCAATGTATTTCCAATTTCCATCAATCCATTTTATCCGCGGAAACAAAATAATATTTTGTTTTTTTTTTTTGCAAGGTTAATTTAATTCTTAAAATTTTTAAAAAAAAAGGAGATTTTGAAAAAAAGAAAAAGATTTTTTCAAATGAAATCTTGTAGTTAGATCTATAAAGTTTATAGATATAGAAAAGCTATTTATGCTATAGCACAATATTATAGCTACTATATACAATTATTTATCTCTGTAAAATTCTGTTATTTTTTTAGATAGTAGATTTTATAATTGGTTTAAAAATTCATTACTATATATGTATGAAAAAGTGAAAACCTATATATGTAGTTAAATCTTGAAAATTATGTCACAAGGATGGCTCTATGTGCAAAAAGTCCCGAAGAAAAACCAAAAAGTCCCCCTAAAATCAAAAACCAAAAAAGTCTCCAAAAATTTGTATGAAACTTGTAAAAAATTGGGGGCTTTTTTCATTTTTGTTTTTGGGACTTTTTTTCTTGGGAATTTTTTTCGTGCCCCAGTCCACAAGGATTATTAGTAAAATGTAATATAATATTTGATTATAAACTTCTCCATCAAACAATATATGTATAGTAAATATTTTGAATGAATATGTGTATATAACAATATAAATATATATGCTTGATCCATAATAAAACATTGTACATACATACATAATTAATACATTTATATACATACATATATATGTATTATATTGTAATAAGAACAATTTCAAAATTCAAAAGAAAAGTAATTAAATAAAATGAAGTGTAAAAAAAAAATCAAGGCTATATAATACAATTCAAGTTCATTAATATAGAACAAATTAAAATATTAGCATTGAAGCGTAAGTGTACAAAAAAAAAAAAAAAAAATTGGGTTTATTTCTTAATTATATATTATTATGTAAATTATTTGACAATTAAATCATCTAATCTATATAAAGCTATATATATATATACATATATAGCTATATATATGTCATATATTTGTATTATTTTTTTTCCATAATATTAAAAATTTAAATTAAAAAAAAAAAGAAAAAAAAAAAAAAAACAAAATTTATTTTACATTCACAACTTTTTTATTTTTACACTTTGTTTACTTACATTTAAAAAAAAAAAATTATTAGTTTTTATTATTTTCTTTTTTATTTTTTTTTATTATTATAAATATTCAACATTTTATTAAAATTATAATTAAATTCATAATTTGAAAATGAATTTTATGAAATTAAGTACCTATATAAGATTTTTTTTTATTATAATTTTTTTTTTGTTAATTATTATAAAATTCTCAATCTATAAATTAAAAAATAAATAAATGTTAAAATTTAAAACTTTTTGAACTTCTTTTACTTCTTGATACTGTAGTTTATCTTGACTTGCTCACAAAATAATTTCTATAACTGTAATTACCAAAATAATTTTAAATTAAATAACATAAAATTGCTGATCTAACATTTTGTGTGGTCACACTTTCAATTGCAAACATCTGTTTATTTTTGTATCGTACAATCAAGTACATTTATTTACATACAATATATTCAATAAAGAAGAAGATCAAATTACATCTTTCGTTTAGATTTTTAAACGTTGATTTGTGAATGTTTTTGTTTTTCTTGAGAGTACATATTTGACATTTCTGGTTTTTTTTTTTCTTTTTTTTAGGTTATTTTCTTGCCATATAAATGTGAGACAAGCAAATTACCCAGCCTTTTCTTTTCAGGCGTTGGGGCTGTATAAATATCGTAAGGGGAATTGAACCCACACTTCTTCGGTGTTTACAGCGTATTTTATACGCTGTTATCCATTAGGCCACTGAGGCCTCCATTTCTGGTTGTTTTAAAAAAGGAAAAAAAAAAATGAAAAATAAAAATAAAAACAGAGAATCAGAGATTTCAGAGAATCGCTCTTACAACCCAAATATTTCGAAGATCTTTAGAAGGAAATTCCTTCTTAAATCCTACTATATGGTATTAATGAAATTTTTTAATATTTAAAAAAAAAAAAATGTTTTCATAAAATTACGAATATTTTTTTTTTTTATAGATCTTAACTTTTAATTCGGGTTCTTTGTTTTTTTGTTATTAAGTACAAACATGGTCAAATTCTCACCTTTTACGTATAGTCAGCAGAACAAATTACATCCAGTACAACCACAATATACATAATTAAATAGACCACTATACATATATATTTTGACATTTATTTAAAAAAAAAAAAAAACAAAAAAAGAAGAAATAATTTTCATATTTTAACAAAAATTTTTTTAGTGAAGAACAATTTTTTAATTTCATAAGATACTAAAATAAAATTTTTATTAAAAGTTTTTTTTTTTTATGTATGTATGTATATGTATTTTTCTATAAAAATATAGTTATTGGTAAACCTTATTATTGGTTATTGGTATGTACTAAAAAAACAATAATATGTAGGAAATAAAACACATCCTTATTTACAATTTTTCACGAGAAAAAAAAAACTATTTTAAAATAATTCGACACTTAATAAAAAATGACAGTTTATTTAAATGGTTTTTTTTTTTTTTTGCATTAATTTTGAATAATCTAAAAGCGAATTCCGAGAGCATACTGTATTCTTTTTGATTTTGGATTATAGGATTAGAGCACCCTTCAGATTCTATGATTTGATTAAAACAAAAAACCAAAAGAAAAAAAAACCACTTTTTTGTATAATTGTATATTGATAAGATGTCTGTCTGTCTGTCTGTTTGCTGAATTTACAAGTGTATCGCTATAATTCTTATTTTATTTTTTTTTTTAATAATTTTTTTGTTTAGTATATTTTATTTATTTATTTTTTTTTTATTTAAACTCTGCTCTATTTTCTATTTCAAATTTCCTTAAAAACAAAAATTTATTTACATATTTATATATAATAAAGAAACAATTTAAAACAAAATATTTGAAGATTTTAATAATTAAAAAAAAAAAAAATAAAATTGTTTATATTTGTAGAACTAAAATAAAACAAAATAATACTATTTTTAGTTTTCTTTTTTTTTTTTTTTTATACATATAAAAATTATTTTATTTGTTTTTATTTTATTTGTTTTTGTTAAATCTTAATTAATTTATTTTTTAATTTTAAAATATAATTTTTAATTTATTTCCGTTTCATTTCTCCAACTATGTTTTTATTTTTTTTTTCTCTCTCTTTTTTCCTTCTCAGGTTCAGTGCAAATCAAAATGATGTTGATGGACATACGGCTGAGCGGTGAGTTTGAAAAAAAAAAAAAAAAAGATGTATCACAAAATATTAATCTTCTTGTAAATTAATTAATTGTCCCTCCACCACAAAATAACAGCAAATATCACAAAATGTCCCTTTTCAAAATATTTGATTTTTTTTAAGTTCCAAGTTGAATTTATTTTGGTTTTCATCAATATCCAAACACTTCAAAATTTTTTTTGCATTAATTTTTTTTAAATATAAAAATATTTTTTTTTGTTTTTCTTAAACAATAATTGAAGAAATTTTTGATTTTTCAATTTTATTGATGAGAATATTGAATCAAATATTGGGATAAGATTTTTATTCTTATCAATAAAATATTGATGTTACAAGATTTTTGTTATGTTAAATTTGACTTTGACAAATAAAAAGTCTTTGTACTGAATTTAAATAATATTTATCAATTTATTTATTTTTTTTGTTTTTTAATAATCTATATTATTTAATTTAGTATTATTTTTATTATTTAATTTTTTAATAATCTATAAATTTTTTTAATAATCTATATATATTTTATTTCTTAATTGATATTTTTGATTTTTATATATTTTTATCCACCATTAAAAAAAAAAAACATCTCAATCACACTTACTTAGAATTCTTTTTTATTTTTTTTTAAATAAGTCTATTTGATAGATTTAGAATATAGATTAAGATCAGAACAGACAGAGAACAAAACAGAAACAGCTGATTAGAACAGGACATAAATAAACGTGAACAGATAATATAGAACAGAAAATTGAATGAACCCCTTTTTCCTTTTGCTTATACAATTTTTGTTTTTGACAATTTTTTTTTTGTTTTTATTGTCAAATAATTTTTTTTTGATCATGTAAAAAATCAAAACAAATAAATTAAAGCTATTCCATATCAAATGTAAACATTTCTGTCAACAAAAAAAAAAAAAACAATGAAAAATTTTGTTCTGAAATTTTTTGATTTTTGTTTCTGAAATCTTAGAACAGGAATCTAGAAATTGTATAACCTTTTTTGATAACTTATGCTGGATTCACTGCTTCAGTACATTTGTTCCAAACTATTTTTTTTTTTAAAAGAATTCGAACACTAACGATTCATTGCTTCAGAACATTCTGTTCCGGACAAAAAAAAAAATAATTTAGACAGGAAAAAAATTTACTCCAATCTTTTTATCGTCTAGTAAATTTTTTTTTTTTAATGTGAGAAATGTCAAAAAAATTAAAAATGACAACAAAAAAAAAACAAAATAGTTCTGAATTAAAAAGTTAAATTAACTATTTTGTTACAGAGCGAAAGAAAAAAAAAAAACGTTTGAACGTTTCTGAACGTTTTTGAAAATTGAGAGAATTTAAGTTTCCATATAAAAAAAAATCGTTCACGCGCATTAGTTCGGAACAAATGTACTGAAGCCAGTGAATCCAGCCATTAATGAATACAACTTAGAACACTTTTGGACCAAAAAGCTCTGTTCTAAAAACTATAATGAACACTAAAATACTTATACTGTTCTGTTCTAGAACAATTTAGATCGATCTGAAAGGATCTTTATTAAACAGACCTAATATGTATATTTTTGTTACAAAGATTTTTAATTTTACAATTTTATACACAATAAATACATTATAAACGATCATCAAGTTTTTTTTTATATCATATTATTTTTTTTTTATTTTGTTGTCATAATAATATCATATAAAAATATGAATGTAAAATTAATGAAATTATTTAAAGTTTTTAAAACATTGTATATTAAATTTGTATTAACAATATTAAGAATAAATCTATAAATAGTTGCTTGTAAACTTCGTATATATATAATTATTTTTTTTTTTGCACAATATTTGATACATTAAAAATTAATAATTAAAAACAATTTTATGTATAGTAAAAAATTAATAATTAAAACTATAGATAAACATATATATACATATGTAGGTATATATCATATAATATCATTATTAATTTTATTTTTACTCCCTATATCACAATTTTTGTTCATTAAATTGCGCAATCATTTGATTTTATTACCAGTAGAATTTTCTCCCACATATTTTTTGGTTATAAAAAAAATTATAACCAAATGATTTGACTATTATTGGTTATTTTTTTGGCTGATGATAGTTCAATTTTATTTTTTCTGAAGTTATTGAGTAGACTCTTTAGATATTTGCACCCATACTGAAGACTCGCGCATCACTAAGGCGATGAAAAAATGTATCACATCACATGCACGTCTACAGTTAAAATTATGCATTTCTGGAAGATGGGCGCGATGAACATTTTTCTTATGTTGGTTTGTGTATTTTAAATTTGTGTGCAGCTGTCAAATGAAAATTTTGTAATATTTAAAAATGTGAACAAAAATTTATGTATTTTAACTAAATTACTTCTTAGTTTCAAAACATAACTTAAAAACAACTTACATTACTTATGAATTTACAGAGGTGATTACGCGTATTATTGAATTATTTTTGCCGTGATAGAAAATGGCTATCGTTTCGTATAGGAAAAGTCTTGTAGAAATTGCACACACACGATACTTTTGATATTTGACATCGCGCGTCAAATTAAAAACATCACTTTATTAGTGTCTTGCACAGAAAAACAAAGCATCGCGTCAGTGATACTCTCAAGAATATGGGTAATTATTTGAAATATAAAAAGACAAAAAAAATGTCAGAAAAATTAAAACCATTTGTAATTAATCCTTTCACTATATTCCGAATAATCACGTGATTCAGCAATATAAAATTGTATTATTCACGTGATTAAATGTGTGTTAAACAAATACAATATGTATCTTTTATAATGTTATACATTAATTACTAGAGTAGTACGCTTAGTGATCCATACGCTTTAGTGATTCATACGCTTTAATGAAAATATTAATTTAAGAAATTTAAGCTTAGTGTAAAATATGACAATAAGCGATAAAGTAAGTTTGTACTATATGCTCTTTGCTGAAATGTAAAGGAGTGTAGAGTAGGACTGCTTAAAATATGAATTAATTTGTTATATTTTTTAATATTATATTAATTATGTTATATTATATACATATACATTTCTATCTATATATACATAAGTAAGATGTTTATATATTTTTTTTTTAGTTAAATAAAATTTACCTTAATAACAGCACTTTATTTACTGTGTAAAATATACTTATACATTATATACATTTACTTATAATATTATATGTATTAAATTATTACATATATAAATATGTATTAATTATTAAATAATTATACATATAATTTAAGAAAAGAATATTAATTACTATACGTTTGGTTTTATATACCTATATATAGGTAGTATACCTTTATTCCATCTTCATTAAACTTTCGCTTTTTATCTTGTGTCACCGTTTCTGAATGGGTGGATAAATCAATTTAATTTTTCTTCTTTTTATTTCTATTTTAAGAGGGTTTTGGTTAATTTGGTTTCACATATCTTTATCCCTATATCCCGTATACATTTTCCTCGATATCTATTTATTGATTAGAATTATATTTGTTGATTAATCAAATCTTATTTCCGTATGTGTTGCAAGTACAATAATTTGATTTGACACTGCAGACTTAGATGGAAGATATTAATTTTAAATTCTCTTGAAATGTGTATCTAAAAAAATGTTAGAAGCGATTTAATAGTTGGTTACAAAATCATAGAGTTCCAATAACTTGTTTAGCGAGTTTTTAGCGCTATTTATGCACTATTTATTTAAAATGTTTCCCAATAAATTTTCAATTTTGGATTTTTTTTTGTGGAATTTTTTTTTTTTGGAATTATGTAAATTTAATTTTTTTTTTGGAATTTCGTATCCAACCCGATTTTTATCTCACAACAAAAATATTAAAGAATATGTTGGTAAGTTGTAAGGGTTAATGAATAAGGATTTCAATTACTTTAAGGAAAATTAATTAATCAAGTTTTCTACTATGTCATATGTACATGTTATAACGGAAATTTTAAATGATTATTTAAAGTGGCAGTTATACATACAATACATATATCAAAGTTTTCCTTTAAATATTTATTTTGAACAAAAATTGAAAAAGATTCTTGATGTGTAACTAACTGCGGTGTAAAACATTTTAAATCTCAAATCTCAAATTTCAATAAAATATTAAAAAAAAAAAGAAAAAACTTTATTCCATTGTTGTAATATAGTATTTGGATCTTGCATGCAAATTAATGTATGGCCTTTTATATAAACGCTCAAGATTCTATAACGACGGATTTTTTTCTATTTCCATACAAAATTTTTAAAATTTTTTTATAATTTTTTTGTTTTATTTTTAAACCATCATAAACCCACAAATAAAAACTGTACAACTGCACTTAATCACTTTTATATATGAAAAGTTCTTGGAAAATGTGTAGCTCTTGTATGTATGTAGCCTGAACTTTTGAAAGAAAAAATTCTTTGTTTTTTGTTTTTTTTTTGAAAACGCTGTTTTTTTTTAAATCTTCATTTTTTATAAGGTCGAAAAATAAAATGTAATTTTGTTTGTACAAGCAATAATTTATGTTTTTATGTATAATGGTATAATAATGGTATGTATGTAAAAAAACTAACTAATGCTATAGATTACTCAAGAATTGCTTTCTTCCTGACAAAGCGAGTTATTTCTATAAATTCTGTTTTAACATTATACTTGATAACTATATACAAATTACCTATATAGGGGCCTCGGTGGCCTAGTGGGTAAGAGCGTTTAAAATATGCTGTAAGCACCGAGGGAGTGTGGGTTCGAATCCCACACACGTCGTAAGAGTTATTCCTCCTTACGTAATTTACAGCCACGCCTGAACAGGAAAGTCTTATAGACTTGGTCACATTTAAACAAAAAAAAACAGGAAGGATTAGGGTTTGACAATTTGGCAAAAATGCTATAAACCGAAAAGCTTACCTGTAATTTTTCAGTGATTTCCTTCCATATATTAAAGACAATTACCAATAAAAATAATTTCTAAACTTAACAATAATTAGGATGACACCAAACCTTTTAATATGGTTTTCAGCACATTTAAAAAAAAAATAATAATTTGAAAAATTTACTTATTAGTTTCACTTTATATCCGTGTTAGTCCTGTGCACAAACCTTCTATATACCGTTTTTAAGATAAAACATTTAAATTAACAATAAATATAAGGCTTTCAAAAAAAAAAAAAATTGTAGAATACATTTTTTATGTAACTAGAACCAGAACGGAGCTCCTTAAAGTTTGTAAAAGCTCTATTTTTTTAATGTTCATATCTTTAGGTTCTGTTTAACACACTTCTTTAATCTAAAAACGCAAAATGATAGGCATATATTAATATCAGAATTATACTATTTTTTTTTTTTTAATCTTGTATTTAAATTTACCGTTATGTGAATCTCCGTAATACTTTTATTTTTTGAGTCAGAGTCTCGAAATAAGAGAAAAGAAGAAAGATCTTTTAAGAATTAGTATAATTTATTTCAGAAATTTTTTTTTTTTTGTATCTCTTCCAGTTTAAAGAGCTATTAGGGATAAAAAATTTAAAATTTTGCTACCTGTGTAACTTAAGGTACCTGAGCGTATACATTTTTTCAAAACAAAATGCAAAAATTAAATCTTTAACATTATCCTTGCATTTTTTCAACCCTATAAGTTTGTGGAACATCTTTATTAGATTTCTTGAGTAAAAAATTTGTTTTTTATTTATACTTTTTAATATTTTATTTTTATAATTCTTAAAATATTATATTTATTTATTATAAAGCCTATATATATTTCGGTATCACTGCCATCATCAGGGCGAATACAATTTAATACTTTTATGCCTTGTTTTGTTTTTCTTTATTTTTTATTTAATTTAATTTAATTTAATTTAATTTGAAAAAATAAAAGAAAAAACGATATTTTAAGAAATGAGATTATAAAAAAAAAAACAAAATTATGAAAAAGAACATTCTTAACTAACTTTTAACTTTTTTTGAAATAATTAAATTACTTAGTTTTAAGTAGTTAAAAATCATTTTTCTTTTTAAAATTCAAAATATTATTAATTTTTTTTTTTTTTTGGTTAGGAAAATTAACACCTAAATATTTTTATTTAATTGTCTTTTTTTTTTTAACACTTAATGTATATACATATATAAATCCAAAATTTTTTTTGATATTTTATTAAAATTGTTAATGTTCTTAATATTATATAAATTATAAATAACCATTTACATAAATTTTTATTTTTATATATTTAAATAAATAAATCTTAATTAAATATTTAAATATATTATTAATAAATATAATATCTATTTTATTATTTTTCGTTTAGATTAACACATCCAAATATAGTTCAACTACTTGAAACATATGAAGATAAATCTAAGGTTTATTTAGTTATGGAATTGTAAGTTTTATTAATTTTTCTTTATTATCTATAATATACATATATACTATAATTTTTAATTTATTATTTTATTTATTTAATTAACATAATTAAAAAAAAAACTCAAAATTTTTAGGGCAAAGATTTTTTATGCTTTTAAAATTTAGAAGAAATATACGCATAAAATATGCACTAAAAATTTCAAAATATACCAATAAAAAGATCACAAATATGCAAAACAAAATATGCTAATACTGGCATAATTTTTATAATGTTAAAAATTTTTAATTTAATTAATTATAATTTATTTGAAAAATACAAAAAATAAAAATTCAAACCTTTGAAACATAACATAACAAAACATAAAATATCAAAATTAATCAAATGAAACAGAAACAATACTCAAAAATTAACGTTTTAAAATGCAAATGGGGCCTCGGTGGGCTAGTGGATAAGAGCGTATAAAATACGCTGTAAACACCGAGAGAGTGTGGGTTCGAATCCCGCACACGTCGTAAGAGTTATTCCCCCTTACAACATTTATAGCCACACCTGAACAGAAAAGGCTGTGTAATTTGCTTGTTATATTTATGCGGCAGAAAAAAAAATTTTTTTTTGAAAATGTCCATTTAAATCTGAAAACAATACCTAGTATAACTACTAACATTAAAAAAAAGAAAACTACGGAAGCGCCACTTGTAACGAATGGCATTACTAAAATTTTTAAAACTAGATAAAACCTAGATAACCCCCACATGTGTGGGTTTTGAGTTGTCATTTTATTTTCATATTAACGGTTGACCTTTGAACTCTAAACCGAAGCAAAAGAACACATGTATTATTGGAATAATTTTGTTTCATATGCAAAATTACTGATCAGCTGTTTGTGGTTCAGGAAAATAATTACCAATCCGGAAAATGATTAAATTCATTTTAAAAAAAAATTAAAATTTCAAATAATAGATGAGTTTTTTTTGAAAATGTTTAACCTGTTTGTTAAATTTTATATGTCTAATTTTATAGGTCTACCTACGCTGCAAAATAAATTTAAAATAAAACTTTCAATGAAGCATTTTAATGATAGCTATAACTGACTGCCGCGCCTTATATTCACAAATATAAAATCAAAAAAAAAAAAAAAAAAAAAAAAAGTAAAATAAAAAAAAACCCTGATTTTGTAAATAATTACAAAATCTGTTCTAATAATTTTTTTTTTTCTTTTTAAATAAATATGTGCATTTCTTACCCACTAGGCCACAGAGTGCTCTTTTAAAAATTCAAAAAGTATAAATAAACAAATTTTAAAAAAATCCATTTTTTTTTTTTAATATTATTTTTGTTTAAATTAAAGTTTATATACAAGTCAAATTTTTTTTAAAACCAATCCATTGTCAATTACAGTCATTTAAAAAAAATGATGGTGCAATCTAACCATAAAATTACTTTTATTTTGATTTGACACCTAATTTTAATGAAACATTTTTCTGTGATTGCTAAACTGCAATGTTATAGCAAAAAATTTAATGGTGAAAATATTTTTTTCGGGTTTTTTTATGTTTTTCCAATTTTTTTTTTCAAATGTCAAAAAAGTTGACCAACTTTAAGGATTTCATGCGCGTTTTACGCTTTTCCAATTAGTTAACTGCCATATGCATAAATCAATTTCAATATTCAACTTTAATGTCAAAAGCGTATAGAAATCGTACATTAAGTTTTCACCTTTAAACTTAGTATGCTGTTCACGTGTAATTTTTACAGCCTATCTGAATACATTAGTTAAAAAGAGAGAGAAATAGCTATGAAATAGTCGTGAAAATTTTGTGCAGCAAATCATTTCTAGGTACGCAGTACACGTGAAAAAAAAGCATTTATTTTTCATCGCCAGGTTGTACTACAATAGGATATTTTTCACTCTGTTTTCCACGCTTGGGCATATATAAATTGCCGTGAAATTTGACAATTTAAGATGAAATTTGACAATTTAAGATGAAATTTGACAATTCAAGCTACGTCATATCTAAAATAAAACAATTTCAAAAATAAAAAAAATAGCTGAGGTAAACACATAATTGCCATTTTTTAAATAAATTTTGTTTTTTTTTGTTCAAAATAATTCAAAATGCCAAAGGATTTGATTTATTGATTTTCTTTTTGATTTTTTTTATTACATTTCTCCGCCACATAAATGTGTACAGGAAATTAAACAGCCTTTCCTATTCAGGCTTGGCTGTAAATATCGTAAGCGGGAATAACTCTTACGACATGTGTGGGATTCAAACCCACACTGCCTCGGTGTTTCCAGCGTATTTTATACGCTCTTACCCACTAGGCCACCGAGGCCCCTTTTGATTTATTTATATTTAATTCGAATTCAACAATTATCAAAGCAAAACAATTATTTGACATTTCAGTTTATTTTTCAGTTGTCATTTTTCGCTAACATATGTCATATGCCCAAATTTCATGTTAAATTTTCACGTGAACAGCATACTAAGCTTTAAGGTGTGTCAGAAGTTATTGCACTTTGTTGTTGTTGTTAACAAAAATATTAGAGCCTTACTTTTCACATATACAAATAAAAAAAATAATAGTTTTAGAAAATTTTTATTTTAAAGGGTTAAAAACGGTTTAAACAAAAAATAAAATTAGAAGCCATTGATATGTAATTTGTCTCAGAAAAAAATATTTCGTCTTCTGAAAAATAATGCAGTGTTATTATACATATTCGTATATTCGTTACACTCTTATTATTATACTTTTAATAATCATAATAATAATAATCATATAATCAATAATATTAAAATAAAATTTTGATTATATTTAAGATTTTTAATTAATTAATTATTAGAGTTACTGGAGGTGAATTATTTGATCGAATTGTGGAAAAAGGTTCATATACAGAAAAGGATGCGGCTGATTTAATACGTCAAGTTTTAGAAGCTGTAGATTATATGCATGATCAAGGTGTTGTTCATAGAGATCTCAAGGTATTTATAACTATATAATATTATATAATATATATTTTTATTTTTATAAAATAAATTTAAATAAATTTTTATTTTTTTGTTTTTATGTTTTTTAAATTTTTCCAAAAAAAAAAAAAAAAAAGCCCGAAAATCTTTTATATTATAGTGCTGATGATGATAGTAAAATTATGATTAGTGATTTTGGTTTGTCAAAAATGGAAGATTCTGGTGTTATGGCAACTGCTTGTGGTACACCTGGTTATGTTGCACCAGAAGTTTTAGCTCAAAGACCATATGGAAAAGCTGTAGATGTATGGAGTATAGGTGTAATATCATATATTTTATTATGTGGTTATCCACCATTTTATGATGAAAATGATGCTAATTTATTCGCTCAAATCTTAAAAGGTTATTTTATAAAAGTACAGGATGCCAACAAATCAAGTACCCACACTGCACTCCATGGATTTGAGGGCATTAAAACAAACCAAAAATTTTATTAGAAGGGTGGGGTGGGGGTCTATTCTGGACCTTTTTCGAGATATGAGGGGTTAAAGTATTTTTAGAAGACTTCATAAAAAGAAATCTATAATTTTTGAACAGCTTGCTATAGTGAGATAGTGCGGGTACTTGATTCGAAGACACCCTGTATATTATATAATATAATATATGTACTTTTTTTTTAAAAATATTTTTATATTATTTGAAAATAATTAAAATTTTATATATACATTTTAATTTTAATTTTTTTTATTATTCAGGCGAATTTGAGTTTGATTCACCATATTGGGATGAAATAAGTGATTCAGCAAAAGACTTCATTCAGCATTTAATGTGCGTTAATGCAGATGAACGGTTTACATGTAAACAAGCTCTAGCACATCCTTGGTAAATAATCAAAAAAAAATATATATATATTATTTTAATTTTATTAATGTGTAATAATATAGTAATTGTAAAAAAAATATTTTAAGGATATCTGGAAATGCTGCTAGCAATAAAAATATTCATGGAACTGTATCTGAACAACTTAAAAAGAATTTTGCAAAATCAAGATGGAAGGTAATTTTAAAATTAATTAAATTGAAACTATGTAAAATACACATACATATATATGTACAAATTTAAATTTCTCTGCAAATGCTACGAATATAAGGCGTTTTCATAAACATCCTATAACTATGCAATATTCAAAATAACATATTCATAAACTACTGCTGACTTTAGCTGAAATTTCATAAAACTACAAAATTTAAATCATGCCATGAAAACGTTAAAGCAAATTTGCAGTATAGCTAACTCAATATTGCTGTGAATGCGTATTTTTTTTTTTTTATGTGTTTAATTTTTATTTTGTTTACTTGAAAATTGCCTAATTAAATAAATATACATATAGATATATATATATAGGTTGTCAGTAGCAGTGTCATTATTTTTTTTTTTTTTTAAATTGTTACTGAACATTTTTAAAAATAAAAAAACATATTCATAAACGTCAATATGTTTGCACTGTGATTATAGTCTTGGGACAAAAATCATTCATCAAATCGTCATAGAATGTTTATGAAAATCCTTATATTATGTTATCTTTGACTACTAATATTATAGGTACATTATAGATATATAATTACAAAAGTGTAAGATATAAGATTCACATATTCAATTTTTAGATATTTTTTTTTTCTTATTTCATTCTTTGAAGTGTAGGGAGGCCTTCTCTATAGATATAATTGTTCCTCATCGAACGCAAAGTTATGTAATTTTATGCACAATAGCTAAAACACCTTAAATGTTTTGGTTAAATGGCATTTAATTCTGTTTCAAAAGTGTAGCACAAGACAATTTTTTCTTTTTATATACCTACCTCTTTCAATTCTTCACATTAAGGTTTTTTTTTTGTTTTTTTTTGTAAGGGTAGTTGGGAATCATCGAAAGACACTATAGAGGACTGAAAACGAGCAGAAGACCTCTATGAGTGTGTGGGACTTTAACCCACTAAACACGACCTCTCTTTTTTGACCAAACAATAGGTTATACGATCTTTAGTACTCATGATCGTATAACATATTGTTTGGTCAAAGGAAGTTGGTCAGAGGAAGTTGAGTTAGGGAATGAAGATAATTAAGTTAGGGAGGGAAGATAGTTAGTAAATATAAATTAATATTACGTATGTAATCTATATTTTAGTTATAATGTTAAAAAAAAATTAAATTAAATAATTGTTCTTTTTATATTTTTTATATCTTTTTTTTGCGTATAAATTTTAGCAAGCTTATCATGCAGCAACTGTTATACGTCAAATGCAACGAATGGCACTCAGTAGTAGTAATGCAAATGCAAATAATTCTTCTAATGTTGGCAATTCAAGTCGATCAAATAACACAAATACAACAACTAAAACAACACAACAAATAAATACTGCTACTGCTACTTTAAATACAACAGCAACAACAACAACAATTAATACTAGTAATATATGTGGTGATAATCAACAAGATACAACAACTACTTCAAAAGCAAAAATTGATCAAAAGTTAACTCAACAAACAACAAATAATTCTTGTTTAAATGGTGATTCTATAAAATGAATCCCTCGTTAATTTGTTAATTTTTTTTTTTTTTTATTTTATATTATTTTATTTTTATAAATATATATATATATATATATATATTTTTTTTTTATATATAAATAATATTTTTTTTTTTTTTTTCTAAAAGTTGTTCTCCAAATTCAAAAACAAAAAAAAAAAGCAATAATATCGAAAATTGTTTTTTCTTTAACGATAGTTAATAAAAAAAAAGAAAAAAAGTTTTTTGTCTTAAAAAAAAAATGTTAGTTATGTTTAATAAAATAAATTCATTAAATATATTATTCAGGTGTTTCTATTTTTAAATTTTAATTTTACAAAAAAAAAATTTAATTCCTCTTAAAACAAAAAAAAAAAAAAATATATAATTTTAACAAAAAAAAAAACAATTTTATTTTATTTATTTTTTTTTTGTATCGTTAATGGAAATTCCATTAAATTTAACATTTAGGGCTGTATGTTCACATAAGTATTAGCTTTGACCGGTATCAACTTTATGTTCATATCGGTATTAAAACAATTTTTAATACCGGTTTTGAAACCACAAGTACTTGGTACGTAATACCGTTGCAGTTTTATTTTAATTCAAATAACACTGACATATTCTAAAAATTGACATTACGTTTGAAAATAAAAAAAATTCTAAATAAAATTTCAATATATATATTTTTTTTAATGCATTTCTCTGCCACACAAATGTGGACAGTTAATTATACAGCCTTTCCTGTTTAGGCGTGGCTGTAAATGTCGTAAGGGGGAATAACTCTTACGACTTGTGTGGGATTCGAACCCACACCCCCTCAGTGTTTACAGCGTATTTTATACGCTCTTACCCACTAGGCCACTGAGGCCCCTATAATATATATATTTTAGTTCCAGTTACCTTCAAATTGCAGTTTTAAAAAAAGTTTAGTATACAGTTTAAAAAAAAGTGGTACAGTTTTTAAAAGAATGAATAACTATGCACTTTTAAAAATTTTATATTTAAAAAATATACTTTTAACCATTCTTTGCCATCTTTTAATGGATGGGTTGGACCGTAATTAATTGATTATTTTGCTCATATTCATTTTTGGTTTTCGGAAAATCAGTATATAATCTTACCATGCCTCTGGATTTTGTTCCATTATGTTCACCAATATTTGGAATTGCTTAACGTTCGTTATTTTTTTTTTAACTGAAATTAAAATTATTAAATACAACTAATTACCTATATTTATTTTTATTGCAATTATTTTATACTTGAATTTCTGATTTTTTTCATTTTTTATATTAAAGGCTGATTTAACAACTTTATAAATAAAAAAATTTAAATTTAGTACACACTGGTAGTAGATTATATTTTTCTCTTTCTAAAGTTACGATAAAAACCATGATAACACAGCCTATTTCAAAAAATTTTAAACTTAAAACATAAAATTAAAAAAAATAAAAACTTTTAACATTATGCTTCTTCGTATCAAATTTTGAAGTGAAGGAAATTCACTATCACGTCGTATTCAAAGTCTCTCAGAATTGCCATAAATAATGATTTTTTTGCGTCTACGATTTTTCAGAATAGAAAATCATCACTTCAGTGATATTTATCGTATGCTACGTCTCTCAGAATATGGATGCTATTTTTAATTCAAACTAAAACAAAATTTACATATTTCCCTTAAGATATTTTATTTATAAAAATTAAACGTGTTTTGTATCGGGGGAAAAAAAGAAGCATTTACTAATTATTATAAAGTAGAAATGAATATTTCCTTCGTAGATTTTTGACGTTTTAGTCATTACGCTGCAATTAAAACTTTGAAATATAAGTTTTTTAAATTATAGATTTGTTCCCTAATGATAATTTTGACTTGCTATTTATTAAAGGATATAACATTTTAATAATGTCGTCGCATTTTTTTATTCATTGGTCAATCTGATTTTAAAAACTAAATTTTTTATTCAAATTTAGGAGTAAAGTAACAGGTAAACAGGTGAAGTAACAGAGTTGACTTCAACACCAAAAAAACACAACACACACATTCCAGGGAAAAGCTCTCTAGTACTCAACAGATTTAAACATTCTGATCCTGGGCATTGAGTCAAATCAAAAATTGATTTGGTCTGTAAAGTATACTTTTCTTCAACTGATCTTCTCAATATCTATAAAGCGTACATTACGCCGAAAATGTAGTATAATGCACATATTTAGGCTGGAGCTTTCCAAACAGCGCTGCATTATCTCGACAAAGTGCAAAACAGAGCTACTCGTCTTATTGGCGACCCTAGTGTTACCTCAATGCTCACTTCACTCTACTCTCGCCGTACTGTCGGGTCATTGACTCTGTTTTATAGATATCTTGTAGGCGTAAACACCTGTTGTAAAGAAATAAAACAACTAATGCCTCCACTGAAAGTTTTCCAACGTGAAACAATGAGAACGACAGATTCCCTTCCCCCCCTACACTGTCGAACTGTCAAGATGGCGTAACACGGCATTCGGAAATTCATTTGTTATGTGCATGTCGCGTTTATAGAACCTTATGCTTCCACATGTGTTCCCAAAAGTTTGTAATTCATATGTGTACGATATAACGAAATTTAAGAAGAACATTAACATCCTTCTTCAAAATAACTGCAAATTTTTACCTTCATCCTCCATAATCCTAATTATCCTAAATCCAATTTACCAAGTAATCCTTTCCTCATCCTTTTCCCCAAAACCAAACTGTACATTATATTACTATGTATTAAAGGACCCAAACTAAATTTTGATTTTAAAGTTTGATTTTTCTTCAAAATAACTCTATAAATTTTTTTCTTCATCCTCCATAATCCTAATTATCCTAAAAAAAAAGGAACTATTTGAAACCATTATTTGAGATTTAAAAATCATACAAAATTAAATTAGTTTAGACTATCTTTCGAAAGTTTTTTTTTTTAAATAAAAAATTCATACTTCTTTAAAATGCATTTTCTTTTATCTTTCTAAAGCAAGCCGTTCAAAAGTTAGCCTCATATTTCAATATCGATGTAGAATAAACCATCCCCTCTTCCCCCGCACCCTTCAATACAATTTTTTGTTTGTTTTAGTGCCTTCATATCACTGAATGCAGTGCGGATACTTGAGTTGGAGATACCCTGTATATAATATATAAAAAATTCATACAAAACATTAAACTGGTTCGTAGTCGTAAAAGTTTTTAAAGCACTGCACTGAATAATTTAAAATATTGGTGAATGAAAATTTACAATTTAAAATAAAGTTTTTCTGTTAATACATTTTTGGATTTTAATAAAAAAAAAAAAATAAAGCAGTATGTAAAAACCAACAGTTTTTAAAGACATACATTTTCAAAAAAGACGATATTAAGTATTCTAGAAATTTTATTTATTGTAATTACTTTTGCATCAAAAGTTGTGCATCAAAATTTTTAATTTTTTGTGAAGAAATTAAAGGACATTTTCTTTAATTTTTTTCAAGACAATTTCAAGAAAATCTCTAGATATGCTAAAAAAAAGTCGTTAACACAATATTAAAAAAAAAATTATAATGTTTGCATCAGGTAGGCTGAAAGCATAAAATTATTAAATTTTTAATTTATGAAACGCTAACAGTTACCAAAACCGTGGTTGGATTATAAAAATATTTGCTGATGCAACTCATTATATTCATTTGCAAAGATCTCAAACATTTCAAAATTTCATTTTATATAATAAATAGTAAATTAAAATGTCATATTGCAAAATATTAAATTACTTTCATTTTACCTTTATATAAAGATTAAGAAATCTCCTTTCATTTGGCATTTTTATAATAAAAAAAAAAAGAAAAATATCCAGTACAAACTATTTTAATACAGAATTTTTTTTTTTGCAACTGTGAGGGGGACTTGTAACAATTGTAACGAATTTTTTTTTTTCTTACAACTCCCCCAAGGAGCATAAGGCATTCACTAAGCCTTTCTATCTGTTTCTATTTTGTGCTATAGCTTTAACATGTGACCAGGATTTGTTAATTTTACCTAATTATCTCTTTCAATATTGTTCTTTTTCAACTGTTTCTCTATACTATTGTAACGTGAACTGTTTGTAACGTGTAACGCCCCCAAAAAAGAATTTTGTTCTATAATATTGTTATTTGTTTTTTTTTTGTCTATAAAATTTAATTTCTTTATTTTAAATGATGAAGAAATTTTGTTAACAGATGAACGAACCGACGAACGAACAGACAGACTAAAACTAAAAAAAAAAGGTCTTTAAAAACATTGGTTTTGGGAATATATTTTAAATAAATATAGGTAGGTATAAGTATTTCTTCTTCAATTTTCAATTTTCCAATTAAAATGTTAGCAAACATTTTTTGAACTTCAATAACGTAAAAAAGAGAAAAAAAAAAAAGAGAGTATAACATAAAATATAACAATTAATAATTACTATACAACTGTGCTGACTGCTAACTCGAGTATTTTATAACATGTATATAAATACATATATATATATATATATATATATATACATATATTATTTTAGATCACTTCATTTTACAATTTGTGCGTAAAAGTAAAAAAACCAGTTTTTTTTTTTAAAGAAAGCTTTTGAACAATTACGAGTATAATGATGATGCCTTCAATAGTAAATATACATATATGAAGTAATTTGAACATATGTATGGTGTAAGCTTAATATATCTTATTATATACTGGTAAAAAAAATATATATAATGTACTTGTATATGGCTTAAACAAATAAGTGATAAATTCTTCAAAATAAAATTTTTGATTAATTTTTAAATCCGTTTTTAATGATCGAATACAAAATTTTTGTTTTGTTAAATATAGTAAATTTACTATATTTCTTTTTATATGCAGCACATATTAAATAAAAAAAAATTTTAGGTTAAAAAAAGAAAACAAAAAATTTCATTGAGAATATTAAAAAAAAAAAACAAAATAAAAAGAAATGTTATCCAATTTTTTTGAAATATTCACCTGAGCTGGGTTAAAGCGCTATTAACTTAAATTACGTTAAATAATATAAAGAAAATTAAATTCGTTACAACAATAAATGAAAAATTAAAATAAATGTATCATTTAACCATTGCGTATTTAGATATAATATCTTAATATCTATAAAACGTATATTAGGCCGAAAATGGAATATAATGCCCACATTTGGGTTGTTGGTCCTCAAACAGCGCTGAGTTATCTAGATAATGTGCAAAACAAAGCTATTCATCTTATCAACTACTCCAGTGTAACATTAATGTTCACTCCACTCAGTCATCGCCGTACAGTTGGGTCACTGACCTTGTTTTATAGATATCTCGTCGGGATTAAGACCTGTTCCAAAGAAATAAAATCCACTCAAAATTTTCCAATAAGAAACAAGGAGTGCAACAGAAGCTCATGCCTATCATGTAGAGTTATCAAGATGGCGAAATACAGCTTATGGAAATTCGTTTGTTATGCGCACGTCCTGTTTGTGGAACCATATACCATCACATACTTTCAAACCTATCCCCCATAATCCCAAATTTTCCAATTCCAATTTCTCCAATCATCCTTCTCACATCCCTATCCCTGAAACCAAGCTGTACATTTGTATTAAAGGTTTCATCTTAAAGTTTGGTTTTAAAAGGGGGGTGGTTTTGGTTGGTTAAAGTCCAACACTACCCTGTGAGGAACCACGTGTCATTCTTTAATTTGTCATTTTCAGTTGCCATATATACATAGTTGCCATTCAGTTTGCAAAGAATTCACTCAGTTCATTCACATTAAATCTGCAGACCTTAAATTAAATCGGATTTTCTATTTCTAATTTCTCTCCCTTTTAACTAACTAAACTAAACCTACCTAAATTTGGTCAACAAATGAATCCTTTCGGTATAAAACTTTATAACTGCAAACAGTGATGTTTAACAAATAAGTATTAAAATAGCTAACAGTTAAACTTTATATATAGATTCTACATAAGCTTTACGAATTTTCAGATAAATAAAAAAATATTTATTAGTAAAAGTTAAACGATAATATTTCGGTTCTATTTTGTTCTTTTTAAAAAGTGTTCACATTTTAATATTGTTATTGTGTTGGTATAAAAACGCTCAGATTATATATAAACTCCCAGCCTATAAATTATTTTAACTGGTTTTAACCACTGTGTAGAAATCAGTAATAAATAAATTATAGTAATAAAATTCCTAAAACTTTAATGCATGTCATATTATTTATATGTAATTCTAATTTTTTTTTTTTTTTTTAAATAAATTAAAGAAATTTAATTTTCCTTTTTTTCCCAGCACTATGTTAATTTTTTTTTCATCGCAATATTTTATCATATACATTTAGAGTTGTTAAGAGAAATATCCGAAAATCTTGTAATAATAAAAGATATTAATTAAAGTACCTATAGATTAAGAAATTTATTTATTTTAGAACTATATACAAAATATCTGCAAAATATTCAATAAATTTCACAGCAGCCACTGTATTTTGAAATATTAAATAGAAAATCTATTTATATTTAAGTATATTAAACTGTTGTCATGTTGTCATGGGACATGTAATGATATGCGGCAATCTTCAAATTAAAATTTTTGATATTTTTTTGGTACACAATTATACATATCACATATGATTTCCAGACTTCCAGATTTCATTACAAGACTTAAAAATTTACTTCAGTTAGTTTATTTGATGAGATCTGAAATTTTCTTTTTTTATTTGATGAGATCTGAAATTATCACTAGATCCCCGAAAAAAATATAACAGTGAAAAGAATGGATAGAGTTTAATTTAAAATAAACTAAAGAAAAGAAAAACAGTTTCATCAACTTAAAGATTATGATAAATCTTTGTTTGGTGTTTTTTTTTTTATATTGTATCCAAACAGTATCTATAAGATTAATGATTATAGTAATGCCGAAGTCACATAAAAAAAAGAGTCTTTTTCATCATGACAAATCAGTCATGATACGAGTTTTTTAAATATTTTTACAGATTACTATAGAAATACTTAAATTCATATTTTTATATTCATATCTTGTAGTTGAGATATTGGTTTATGTGTAGAATGCATAAAATTTTTTAGACTGAAAGAAAAAAAAAATGTTAAACAATAAAAATGCTAAATTCATATGAACTATTTTAACCAATTAGATAAGGTGGCAAATTATGAGTTATTGTTATTAAAGAAAACATATGTACATCATATGGCTGAATTACATAAGAAATTGAAGAATATAAAATATCCACGATTGCAAAATTTCACAATTTGCTTATCATATAGTATCGTATTATATATAGAATCAAAGAAATCCATCGCTGTCTCACTCTAAAATTCAAAAACAGATATGCCAGCTCTTAAAGAAGAAGAATACTTTTTAAATACAAAAAATGTATTATTTAAATAAATAATAAATGTAAAGATTATGTATAGTATTCATATTTGTGTTAATTTGTGTATTACACAGAACACATTGTGATCATAACACTTATATTTTGTTTTTATTAAAACTTTTAAAAAATTAAATTCTCTAACCAAAGAAAATGTAAGTACTCTAGGTATAGTATAGTATGAGAATTTTTATACCAACTAAAAAGCATCTCCTCCTGAAACCAAAAGAATGAGATAAAGCACTCTAATTGCAAAGCTGTATAATGACTTCGGAATATGAAAAAGAAAGAAAAAATTAAAGGATTTTTAAAGGATTATTTTGATTTTAAATTCTGAAATTAAAAATTTAAGTTGAATCCTTCTTTGAATTTTACATTTAATGTACATTTCATACAATTTAAAGCTATGAGCTAAGAATTATTTTCTATATATTTTGTATTTCTATAGTTCTAATATTTATTATCAATATAGGTTTTCTGCTATTCTGAGAGATTTTCTAATGTCCAAAATCATTACTATCTCAGATACATATCTATAATTTTATTTCACACAAAAAAAGAAAATAAAATAAAAAACAAAAACTTAATTCTTTTTGTATTTTTCTATTTTCAGTATCTAATTATGGTTTTTATTCTTTACACTAGATCGTATATATAAGACTTTAATGAACAGAATTTTTATTTCTTTTTTTTTATTGTTAAAGTTTCGATATTTGACCTTAACTTCATCATCGTCATAGTACTAATTATAGCTAACATTATGTATGTTATATGTACAATGTAGCATGGTATATTATGAATAAAATTAAAAAAAGAAAAAAAAAATATATTTTGAAACATCAAGTAGTAGAAGTAGTATATGATTTTTTTTTTTGTTTAAATCAAGTAGTAAAAAAAAAATACACGTCGAATAAGTAGTTTCATAAACAATTTCTAAATAAAATCATTTTATGTGTATTTTTTTTTTTTTTATTTTCCAAATAATCAAAGTTTCACAATATTTTCTAATTTAATGTTTATTATATATTACAATACAATATTATAATATTATATTTAAATTTAATAAAATTTAATAAATAAAAAAAAAACTAAAATACTATATATATTTACATATTATATATACATATATATATTTTTTTGTGATTTAAAACATAAAAAAAAAGAAAAAATACAAACAAAAAATTCAAGTGAGAAACTTGGAAAAAAAAAAACCAAAATAAAATAAAATTGAATGAATGGATCCAACATACTACACAAAATAATTATCATGAAATGATCGCCTATTTTTAATGTGAAAGTTTTTTTTTTCAAAATTTAGAGTTTTTATATTTATTTTATAATACTATATTTAAAAGTGTTGTAATTACTAAAGTTTTTTTTTTTTTAAATAAATACATACTGTGTAAAATATAAAATATAAATAATTTTAAGAAATCGTT